>OZ012720.1:24899538-25649538 GCA_963942605.1 Poecilus cupreus | reverse complement strand
AAAAAAATCGCTGGCTGAATTTTCGTAAAAACACCTACATATTTTGAGGTCCACTGAATTTTTTATTTATGAACATGGGGGGCGGACCAACTACTTCGGTCATATGTCGCCTCATGATTGAATGATTGTGAATTTATATGATTAACACAAACGACCATGCTCTTCAGTGGGATTCGAACCCACGACCTCTGGCGTGCTAGGCTAGCAACATAACCACTACACCATTGAGATCGGCTCCACTGAATTTGATTTGTCCATTGCCTCAATGACATTTACATATTTTTAAAATTCATAGGGAACGAACCATTACCAAATGAAAAATGTTTCCCATGTCCTATAAAAAAGCATACACCCGGTATACATATATATATTTGCAAAATTTTAAAGATTTTTTGTTTCTCTAAAAGTTCAAAGTACAGAAAATATTCATATTTTTATTAACTAATAATCACACACAGAAATGCAATGTTACCATGATATGTGTGTAAATGTTTAAACTATTAGATTAATTGCTGTTAGGACCGATATTTCCATCTACGAATAAACTTCCGAATAAGTTATTCGTCGAATAAAAAAAAATACGCATCAAAAAATAACAGCTAGAACAATAAGTATCATTTGAGCTATGCTTTCGATGCGATATTTATTCGGTGAATAATTTATTCGGTACTTTATTCGTATAGTGATATTCACCTAAGAATGGCATTCCAATGTGATGACGTCACACACTTCATTTATATGATGTACTAATAAAAATTGAAATTTCGATTGACCGTACTGACATCTGTTGGCAATGTAGTAGAAATAAGTATTTACAAATTTATTTCCTAGCGTCGTTCAAATTTCTACATTGCACAAATCCCCTAAGACAATAATAATAAAAATTATAACGAAGAATGTATAAGAAAATAGATAATAATAACATTTACGTTAAATTGATAACATAACCTCACAATATAAAACTTACATCTTCTGCAGAAAAAATGGAATTAGTGGACCATCTATACGTTTTTCTTCATGAAAAAATGCCGAAGCATTCAAAATAATTTCTTTGCAACGTTTAGATAATGTTTTACCACTCATATTTATTCGATAAATTTAACTCAATCACTGAATGCGAATATAAACACAGAAAATATTCAACTGTCACCTATACGGTGTAAGTAGCGACGTACGTCAACACACGCTTCGTGACATTAGCAACACATCAGACAAAAGCATTGCTAATAACGCATGTGGATCACTTAATTCATACCCTTCTGTGACGTCATCAAAATGGAATTCGAAGAATGCCATTCTTAGGTGAATATCACTATAGATGGAAATTTCGGCCCTTAGATAGAATAATAATTATTATTTTCTTTGTTCACTCAGTTATTATCTTTCGTTGTTCTATTTTATTTAGTTTGTTGTATTGCTGTTGAAGGGCAGACATTCAAACATTTTTTATAAATTTCTTTATTCTTCTTAATTTTGAAGTATACTTTTTTGTGTGATTTTTTATTAATGAAAACATGAATATTTCATATGATTAGGTTCGATTAAAAAAAAAAAATTAATTATGAATATAATTTTGTTTATTTTCTTTTTTCTGCTTTGAAAGAAAATGAATATATTTTAAATTTTGTTTTTAAAAACCATGAAAAAGAAGTCGTTTTAAATTCAAACAAAACATTTTTATTTAAAACGATTTCTTTTTGAATTAAAACTACTCCTATTAAAACTACTTCATTCCCATAATGAGTCTCAGTTGAATACTTTGATATGTTCCTTCAAAACTAAATTAATTTTCATACAAGAATATTTATTAATCCTACAAAAGTTTTCAATGAAAACGAAATCGGATTGGCACTATTCAAATCAATTTTTCTCTTCATTTAAGAGGAATCTGTTTGTTTCAAGAAAACATTTTTATCAGTGTAGCCAATATTCTACATCTTTTTAACTACAACAAAATTTTCATTAAATCAATTATTTATTGAAATATGCTCAAAAATCTGATAGGTCTTCCAGTGAAGTAATATTTCGGTTGATATATTGTAATTGTTTTGTTTCTGTAGTTTGTCAGTCTGACCACATGACTACCAATTGGCAACTATTAATTTACCTCTCAGCAATAAAAGTAATAGTTTCTATAAATTACGTTATTAAAATGATCTGACGTTATCTGTGCTAAATAAGATGACGAATAATATGTAATAAGGTTCGTGCAGATGACGTCACAACATGGCTATTGTCAGTTGTTTGGTAGGCAGGCAGCGAATTTTTATATTTAGAGAATTAGATCGAATTTAATAATTTTGAAAATATTTCTTTACATGTAAAATTGAAGGTACCTATGAAATACTATTTATGTTTATATACATATTTACTTATTTATTATTTTGCAGGAGAAATGTCAGTAACTTGCTGCATAGTTGAATGCAGTAGTAGATCAAATGAAGACAATGTGTCGTTTTTTAGCATACCAAATGTTACAGATATATAAAAAAAAGAAAATGAAATGAAAAAAATGCGGGGACCAAGTTTATGCATTAATACAGTAATGCATTAATTATTGCATGTAATAATGTAGTGAGTAACACTAGGAAAATAAAATATCATTATTTGAAATGCTGCGTAAATAAATATCAAGTAATATTGACGCTAGTATTTTCTCAAAATTTTATTCACTCTAATTATGGCAACTATTTACAAATACATACTTATAAAATTTACGAATCTAGGCTTTTATTTATGCTCGCAATTCTTCCTGTGTGTACGCAGTATGTGCCTATAATAAAAATAAATAATTAGTAATGTCTATGAACGTCACTTTGGGAAAAATTTTAACCTCGGTCTTCACACTTTTTTTATCTATTTGATGGGGAACAACATTGTCTATTAATGATATTTTCTCTAAATATCTAGCCGGACATTCTTCTCCAGCATAAAAAAAATAATTACTATACGAAGACATACTTATAAAACTTAGTAATCATCACGTAAACAGTAGCAAATCGAAAACAAGGCGAAGCATTCAATAGCAGAATTCACTTTGTTTGCCTACCAAACAGCTTGCAGTAGCCCTTTTGGTGACGTAACTGCACGAACCTTATATTACTATGCCATATAGAAATAATAGCGTAGTTCGTTGCCATGTTAAACGCATATGGCCACTCGATATTTCTGGCGTAATACAAATACACATTGTAATTATGCTATATCACCTGTACTTCATTCAATATTTAGTTGTACTTAAAGTGTAAAATAATCAAGTACACTTACATTTTGATGATTCTGCTACAGAAATATGGCATTCTCCATTTGAAATACGCAGCACACGGCACAAATCACTGCGAAGGTCCCCGCACTACTGACTACAACCTAATTTTTCATGTATTTTGCAGCGGCTTTGCTAATAATTAAGTTTAAACAAGTTCATATACTTGAAGAATACAATGCTATTTATACAATAAAACGTTTCTGATAGATTTATTCCAGAAGTTCCCAACATTTTATCTGTTACAATTTTTTTTCACGACCGGGAGAGAAACTCGGTTTCTATGATACCAAAATCATGATAGAAACAGCCAATTTCATATCTACGGCAGATTTGTGCACTTTCTCTCTCAACGTGAGGAAAAGTGTTCAAATAACGTGAAAAATAAACAAAATCAAACAAATCAAAGGTAACTATCATAAATTATATTACAATTCAATACGTGTTTTGGGGTCCCCTGATTTCGTTTTGACTATATTTTCAATGACGACTTGCGAATGAATGGATGGATGTATGTATAAATATTCTATACCTCACGAAAGAGAAAAGATAGGGTAACAAAACTACATAATTATAAGTTTCATGACAAGGCAAAGAAATTAATTAAATTTAGTCGTAAGTGCAAAACAGAAGAGGAAATTTATTGATACACTAAATAATAATAGTATATTATTATATGAGGGATTATGATAGTAATTAATTATTGAAAACCTAACTATTTCTCATAATATTTTAACGCCGGCGGCTACAATATTGAACTTCTGTTTGTTGAATATAAATACATAACTACAGACTTTTATGACGTTTTAAGTTAAATAATGTGGTATAAGACATGTTTGCTTGCGCAGGTCAAAATTTATTGTACGTGTCTTTAAAACAAAAATTGTTTGCTAAATTATCCAATATCTTAGCTCTTATAATTTTCGAAATAGCAATGGTGACACTTAAATTAATTCAGATTGCTATCTGGTATCAACTTTTGATTTTCATATGGAGGTCATAGTAAGCCATGACATTTTTGAATAGAGATTTTTTTTTGCTTTCCAACGATATAAAACACTAACATAATATTTCCAGAGTCCTCATTACTTGGTTGTTGAAATCACAATCTTGAAAATCATATCATTTATACTCTAATCTTTATCATTTCGACTTCTGAGTATTTTTAAAATTTGCTAGGGATTAATTTAATATCTTTTATTATTCTTAAAATCATAAGTCAACACAGATATTTACATAATGTTTCGTCTAATCAAGGTTCATAACACGGGAATGGAATAATTTGGTAAATTCTCTACAGCTTTGTCAGAGTTGCCATTTTAGGAAATGTAGTTATAATAGAAAACTCATCTCATGTACAAAATTTCTCTAGAGAAACGTCACCTATGTCAGTTCGAGTTTGTTAGTAAATTTAAAATCTGGCAAAAGATATGAAATTATTATTATATTTAACACTTTACACATATACCGTGTGTCCCACGAAAATGTTGGCATAGGCAGTTAGCATGTAAAATCAGTTTTTTGTAAATAAAAAGTGTCCGGCAAAAAATTATGAATCCAAATTTTGTATCACAATACTGCCAATATCCCTACATCTTATTTAATACCGCAATTTAATGAAATTAATAATAATAATTCCTAATTTTCCGTTTTAAATATTTTAATCTGTCACTGTCATCATGAATACATTAAATGTCCAGAACCGTGTAAATATTATTAGAATGTATTATGTGAGGCGCAGTGCAAGACAAATATCTGAATACATCACACGAATGAACGCCGAATGGTTTCCATCGCCAGAAATTGACAGTGACATTAAAATATTTAAAACAAATTGCGAACACTGTACGTCAGTAACAATAAAAAGAGTAGGCGGAAAATTAGGAATTATTATTATTAATTTCATTAAATTGCCGTATAAAAATAAATTAATCTGTATTAAATAAAATGTAGGAATATTGGCAGTATTGTGATATAAAATTTGGATGCATAATTTTTTGCCGGACACTTTTTATTTACAAAAAACTGATTTTACATGTTAACTGCCTATGTCTACATTTAAGTGGGACACACGGTATATTACAATAATATTTATGATGATCACAAATAAATCAGTTTAACTGACAATCCAGATTCACACACATCAGTCACGTCACGTCTCAGTTACGTCAGTTCCTTCTACTGTTGTTCCTCTTCTTCATCCAAAATTAATGCTATCATATCATAGTTTTCTCTGAAAACTCTATGACAAAAATATTCTGTATGGAGACAAGAAAAACCTGACGGCCAGGTGTAAATACAACCATCATTTTGACTGAGACAATTAAGTTGTTATTACAATTTGTATTGATAAAAATACTAGTTTAGATATCTTATCTTTATAATTTAACGAAAAGAGAATATAAATAGACTGTAGATTTACGAATTTTATTATTCTCAAAATAGCAGTAATGAAGTCAACTATACTCATTTGCTTCCTTTTGGAAATCAGTCTTGGTAAGAAGAATCAGTTCTATATATTCTAATTTATTCCTGCCTGTATTGTTTAGTTACATTTGTGTTACTTAATAAAATATAGGTTCAAAAATATAGGTCAATAAATTTAGGATGGGTAGTATATGTGAAAGCAATTATGAAAGTTCATATAAACATGTCTCGGTAAATTTTTAGTTTCCTTGTTAATAGGTTTGTTCGAACTGGTCATTTCTGACAAGTTTGTGACATGTTTGTGACAATTTCACTGCGCCTGAGAAAAATGTAAACAAGATAACTTTCTTTTTTTGTAGCGAAAAATGTATAAATTTCTTTATTTATATTTATTTTTAAGGTTAGCTGTCAAAACAAAAAATGAATATGCACCTGTGCTTCATTCCATTCGCCGTTCCAGTCTATATTGCAAACTTAATTTGTTTACATTTTGCACAGGCGCACTGAAATTGTCACAAACTTGTCAGAAATGACCAGTTGGAACAAACCTATTATCATACTTTTTTACAATAGGTTTGTTCCAAGTGGTCATTTCGGACATGTTTGTAACATGTTTGTGACAAATGTCAGTGCGCCTGCGAAAAATGTAAACAAGTTAAGTTTGCAACATGGACTGGAACGGTGAATGGAATGAAGCGTATGTGCATGCTCATTTTTTGTTTTGACAGCTAACCTTAAATATAAATATAAATAAAGAAATTCATACATTTTTCGCCACAAAAAAGAAATGAAGTTTATGTTTCAAAGTTAACTTATTTACATTTTTCGCAGGCGCACTGAAATTTGTCACAAACATGTCGGAAATGACCACTTGGAACAAACCTATTAATTTCTACTTTAAATAAAATCACAGAGTGCCGAAAAGCGACGAAACACAATCATAGAAAAAGAGTTTTAGTGTATTCAATATATAAGATTTATGTAATATTTAATATATAGTTACTAATATGAAATTATATTAGATATGCATATTCTTTAACTTTTGAATTGATTTCAGTACTGAGTGCTCCAGACCTAAACAGTTATGACATAAATGTGTTCGAAGTTGTGTCGTCAGATGTAACTTTTCGACTCTATACACGTGCGTCCCCTACCAATTATATTCTTTTGGAGACTGGACAACTTAGTGGAGCTCCATTAGGTATTTATTGAGTTATTTCTTTCTGCTAAATACTTCACATGTCAGATTTTATTAAATTTAAAAATTGAAATGTTTAATAATTATACTTGTTTAACACATGTTGAACATATACAAGTAGATTTACAAAAGGGATTAGCGCTAATCCCATTTTGTTTAATAGTCGTAACTCCATTTTCCATCCTCAAAACATATTTATTTTAACTAAGGTTGTAGTTAAGATTGGTTAGCATTAAATTTGACACATTTTGTTAAATTAATTATTTTACAAGCAAAGTTACTGAAGTTGAAAAAATGGAGTTAGCGTTAAATCCTTTAGTGAATCTGCCTGATAGAATAGATATTTCAATTATTTGTTTATCGTATTATTGAAATATATTATTGCACATACACAAAAAAAATTGGAAATAATTTTTATTCCAAATGTATTGCTAATATCTCTTGAATCAATTTTTTGCACCTGATTGAATTACGACCAAATTCGTTACCTGCTGTCTTTACAAAATTTTGAGTTATTGAACATACGGACACACAGCCATCCCTCCACACGGACGTCATTGAGAAACCAGTCAAAACGGATTCAGACATGCAAAAATCTCGCCATCAATTTTTCCTGATTTTTATATTTCCTTATACTACGTATAAAAATTTAACATATTGTTATCCACCTATTAAATCGTGTAGGTACGAATAGATTATAATTTCGTTAAAAAATGTACTTTTTACCCATTAAGTGTATCAAGATTTAAAAATCTAAATATGTGCACACTTGAAGGACCACTTCATATGATATTTAAGCGTCTAAAAATTCTAGACAATAACAGAGAATTAAATCTGAGCGATGCGTATCTTTATCAAATAATAATTAAACATTAAACTAAATTATTTTAGATGGAGATAAATAATTAAATAATTACTTATTTGCTTTGTCTAATCAGAAGCAAAAATAAATATTCTTTTTTAGAAAACATTTTGAAAAGTACATTCTTCCGAATTTTTACTTTATTATAAGTAATATAGTACAGGCCAAGGTCATTACTTTAACTTCTATAATTCCTGCAATTTCGACTACAATAGCGAAAACCGCTTATGATGAACTCATAAAAATAGAAAATAGGTTTTATTTACAAGCTCTTTCGGTTCACAATCGCTGACTATCTAGAGAATTGATCTGAGTAGTACTCATTGTGAAAATTTTCTTAGTGCGACCACTAACAAACTGTTTCACTGGATGCTGTTACTCGTTGGCCGTATTACTCTATTTGCTGATAATTTTCCATGTGATAAAATTACTTTTTATATATTTAATATATACACTCATAATGAATTAAGGGCGTGTTATTATTTTATACATTTTTTAATAAAAGCTAAAGAGACGTTCAAAAATATCAAAAATTCAGTTTATATAATGAGTAACCATATAAATGGAATTGAATTCGAACAAATTTTTAACATTATATAACCAAGTCAGCAAGTAAACAATTTATTCGTTTAATTTTAGCCTTTATTAAATAAGTAAAATGAAATTTGTTTACTGATTCAGATTCAGATATTAAATCTCTAACTTTCATTAGAAACGTTTTTCTCTAAAATGATTAAGTAAGCAAAAAACACCTATGATCGATTGAGTCACCACCATTTCTAATATTTTAAATAAATTTGAAAATTTGTAAATTATAATGTGTCCCATTTAAGGTATGAATGCATTGGGATCTCGAGAACCTCTCAAGGTTGGTTAAATTAGACGAAAGTTGCCTCATTAGTAGGGTAGTTTGAACATGTATTTGTTTGCACTTTCTTATGACACTTTTTAATGGTGAATTTGTAGAAGTACTCAATTTTTTTTATATCTAAATATTTACGAGTTACTGGTATCAACTTTTATTTTTCATATGAAGGTCATAGTAAGCCATGACATTTTTGAATAGAGATTTTTTTTTTGCTTTACAATAAATTTTAAATTTGGTTTAAATAAATAAAAGCAAATCGAAGTTACATGTCATAATGGAATATTTGATATTGCTGTGCAACATTGGATTTGCTTTTGTTCAATTAATCCAAGTTTAAAATCTAAGTTTTGTTGGTTTCATTCATTTATAAATGTTATTGACTAGACTAAATAATTCCATGGTAACGAATCCAAGTGTATATCATAAGATCCTTAGTTCGAATCCCAAAGCCGATAATTTCAAATTTACACCTGTGGTTTGTGGTTCTCCATTTACTAACGTCATGGAGACTCAAAATAGATAAAATCTGGCGTGCTGTATTTATTTATTTTACAATATCTATTTCCAATAATGTCCATATAGAACAGGGTAGATTAATCTAATTATAGAAAAGGAAAACAGATACAGTGTTATTTAAAAAATATGTTTGAAATTTATAGATGCGTCGAAAGAATTTAAATTCATAACACACGGATTTACTGACAATGCTGGTAAAGATTGGGTCATTGAAATGAAGGATGCATATTTGACGAAAGGGGATTACAACGTGATCGCAGTGGATTGGTCCGGGCCCGCTCTTCAACTATACAGCGAATCTGCAGCCAACACGAAGGATGTAGGAAAATTTGTGGCACTCTTCATCACCGACTTGAAGAACACGTTAGGTTTGATTTCAAAATAGTTTTATCGCACATAATAATAAAACAGTGTTCTAGTAATAATTTTAATATGATGTGTTGAAAGTGACATTTTATGAGTAAGTGGGGAAGTTTGTGAAACGTGGCGAAGCCGAGTGAAACAACTCCACGAACGAAATAAATCATTTTTAACACGCATATCATACAAAATTTTATCTACGATCTTCCAAGCGTATTAGTAAATACTAAAAAATGTAGAATGATATTTTGACAGGTAGGGTTATATTTATTCATTTATTGATACAAATCGTCAGCAACGTGTTAAAAGTAACAATGAAATCACTTTTAACACTAATGTTAAAAAGTGTCACTTTTAACTTGCTAAGCAACAGTTAAAAGTTCAGTTTTAACAACTGTCGTAGATAATAGTTATTTACGATACACGTACGTAAAGCTAGTCTTTAATCACGAATGGGTCAAGACCCCTGAGTGACTAAAGACGCTTTACGTACGTGTATCGTACAATATTTTATCTACGATATAATGAAAAACCCCAAAAAATATAAAAAAATATTTTTATTTATGAAGTAGGATCACAATATTAAATGAGAAGTTTGCCATGATAACAAAATTTTTACAAATTTGGCGTGTATAAAATTTTAATCACTCGTTGCTTGGCAATCCGTGACTGCCCGTGACTAATGGGATCGTGTTACTAAACAACCGTTTTACAAACTTGAAACTAACAGTTAAATTTCAATTTATACACTATCGTAGATAAAAGTTATTTTAATTCTATAATTTATATTTATATAAATAGTGCACATTTTGTATATTAAATAATTTAATAAAAACTGTAAGATTCCAATTTGCTTAAAATTTAGTTATGTACGAGTACACGAAATAAAAGTACAGTACAATTTATAAAACTATTCGATAAACTTGGGATGTAAGATAAATTTTCTGAAAATTTACCCAACTTTTATTACATACATACATAGTAAATAATCTTGTTTAGCTTAGTTTAATTGATATGACGTTTTCAAAAAATTCGTCTTATATCGTCAGATTATCGAATAATTCGGTAAATTCTATGGTTCTATTTTACCATGAACAGAACCTTTGCTTAAATATTGAGAAAATTATCCCTAAATATTTCTTTGAAATTTATTTACTACTAACATTTATAGTTTTATGAAAATATATTTATTATTTTATTATAATCATACCATTATTCTTTGGCTACTAAAATATGTACAACACATAAGTAAGTTTAATTCATTATAACAAGCATTTTTGTATCAAACAAATTATAAATTATAGAAAGTGCACTTATTTTCATAGTATATAATTTAATAGTTATTTGTATACCAAGGCCGCGAAATCACTCTTTAGCGTACAGACAGGCTTGCGGCTTCGGCAGAACAATCTCAAGGGCAATAAAGGATTTCGCGGACAAGATGTACACACTATTTTTTGTGCAACCGTAAAAAACGTTTAAATACATTTTTATTTAATTTTAAACAGTTTATTGTAAATAGAAAGTGGATATGGGATTGACGATATTTGATAAACAAAACAATTAGTTTTGAAAAAACAATCAAATTGGATTTCGCGGCCGTTACCATAACAACAGCAGCGAAATTCAATTTAGAGGCCTGTATTGCGGCTGCAAAATGCTTAGTTCGTGTACCGGTTGCACAAAAAAAATATTAAAGTCTTTTGTGTTAATTAAGACAGTTTTAATACTGGTCAATGTTTTACGATAAATCCCTATTGTGCTATTCTCTTTTAGGAGTGCCATTTGAGAACGTGCACCTGGTCGGGCACTCTCTGGGATCCCACGTATCCGGTTTCTGCGGGCAGTACTTGCTCGAGAGTGTGGGCGCGACCATAGCGCGTATCACTGGCATGGACCCCGCAGGGCCACTCTTTGTTGGTGTCCCTCCCGAATCAAGACTCAGCCCTGGGGATGCTGAATTCGTAGACATCATTCATACCGCTGGAAACGGTTTTGGATATTATGACGTTTGCGGTGATATTGACTTTTATCCAAATGGAGGAACACCTCTACAACCTGGATGCTTAACGAGAACCGGAGACACAAAAGATATTGAAAGTATGTTTCATTTTATTAAGTTTAACTGAAGTTTATCTTATCTTTACTTTCTTTTATGCAATATAAGGAAGTATACACTCATAAAAATAACTTCTTGTTTAAAAAAAAATTCCAGTTTTCCTTTTGTATGTATTCGTTGAAGAAAATTATATTTCTTACAAAATGATTAGGTTCAATTCAAAAAAACATTAATTTTTAATATAAATTTGATTTAACTTCTTATTTCTAGAATAATTTTTCAGTAATAATATAACAAGAGAGTGAGAATAAATTGTTTATTTTTGACGTTTCTTTAAACCAATGAAATGTATGTCACGTGTCTGCGTTTTAACCAATCCTGTCCTGTCATTATTATACTGAGAATAATGCTCTTGTGTTTATTCCCGGCAATATTCTCTCGAGTTTTTTATTTTTGTTGACAGATGTCAAATGTCAGATTAACACAGATCTGGAGAATTATTTTCTAATTTATCAAACTCTCGAGTTATATTTAATTAGATAATTTTTATTCTCAGTAATAATATAACAAGAGAGTGAGAATAAATTGAAAATAACTTGACAGATCTTTCGAAAACTTGTTGCCAGGCAATAGCCACGAAAGCCCGTAGGGCTTGAGTGGCTATTGCCAAATGACGACAAGTTTGAGAAAGATACTGGAGAATTATTTTCTAATTTATCGAACTCTCGAATTATATTTAATTAGATTATTTTTTTATTTCATTATTAGGCACAGCAGTAAATCTATCTTTTTTGCTCATTTTCACTTGTGTTGATGGTACCTATCTGACATTTGACATCTGTCAACAAAAACAAAAAAGCTACAGAGAATATTACCGGGAATAATTACAATAGCATTATTCTCAGTATAATAATAACAGGATTGGTTAAAACGCAGACACGTGACATACAATAAAGCATTTCATTGGTTTAAAGAAACGTCAAAAAATAATCTTGGGAATATTTCCTATAATATAAATACCCGGGAATTTTCCAACTCTTTTTTAATAAGAATTATATTAAAATGTACATTTTATTTCAGTTCCCTGCAGTCATGTTCGTGCGTATATGTACCACACAGAGAGCATTAACTCACTAGGCTTCATTTCGAGAGAATGCGATTCTTACTTGGATTATTGGCTTGGATCTTGCAATAACAACCAAGTTGCAATCATGGGAGAAAACGTTGACCAAAGTTTGAGAGGAGTATATTATTTATTAACTAATGCATTCCCACCATATGCAACAAATAAAGGTCTATGAGTATAAGATGTATTTTTTATATTGTACAAAAATAATGTAGAGTTAAATGTATCTAGTAATTGCTACTGTTATAAATTGAAATAAAACTTGGTTACTTATGATTAAATATGCAAATTAAGTTGTATCATTTGAACTCCTTATAAATTAATTATAATATGTAAATTAAAACTAGTAGTCGAATTTTGAGAATACATTTTCTAATTTTCTAACAATATTATTGTAAACGAGATATGGGTTCTTTTGTAAATAGAATTATTAGATTATACTGTTATCCTATCATAACTACGTCAGGTATTACTTCTCCTAATTTTTAATATTATTTAATCTTTTGAAAATATAAATAATTCACCGATTTTAAAATATACGTGTATTTTATATTCTTGTTTAAAAATCTTGTATGAACAATTAAAATTTAATCTCAAACCCCAATGGGGTTCAATAATGTCCAACATTGAATGTAATTTTCAAGATCTGAAAAATTGTACAAGTATATAGCACCGATTAAAATAAATATATCATCACGCCGCTTTCCCATTTCTGGGTGTGGCACTTTGCTCAAAGCAGATCTCGATATTATGATATATTTGTAAAAATTTTCAAAATTTAATTTTGAATGATGTGTTGGTGTTGATACCACATTGCACGTCTAATATATGTACTGCTACATCTTCTAGTAATAAGAATAAAAAAGTTGTCAGTAAATAATAAAAGAGAGTAAGAATAAATTGAAAATAATTTGTGAAAGATACTGGAGAATTATTTTCTAATTTATCAAACTCTCGAGTTATATTTAATTAGATAATTTTTATTCTCAGTAATAATATAACAAGAGAGTGAGAATAAATTGAAAATAACTTGACAGATCTTTCGAAAACTTGTTGCCAGGCAATAGCCACGAAAGCCCGTAGGGCTTAAGTGGCTATTGCCAAATGGCGACAAGTTTGAGAAAGATACTGGAGAATTATTTTCTAATTTATCGAACTCTCGAGTTATATTTAATTAGATTATTTTTTGATTTCATCATCAGGCACGTCACTAAATCTATCTTTTTTGCTCATTTTTACTTGTGTTGATGATAACTATCTGACATCTGACATCTGTCAACAAAAACAAAAAAGCTACAGAGAAAATTGCCGGGAATAATCACAAGAGCATTATTCTCAGGATAATAATGACAGGATTGATTAAAACGCAGACACGTGACATACAATAAAGCATTTCATTGGTTTAGAGAAACGTCAAAAAATAATCTGGAGAATATTTGTAATTCACACTATTCAAACAAAAGACGCGATCATGGCAACTAGATCAGTATTTCAGAAATCCATTGAACAAAAATTTTAGCAACATAGATTATGAAATAAACAATAAATCGATAGGACATATGTTTATATAAACCTTTGGACTGTAAATAAGTTCTGAAAATCAGCCTTGAAATATTGACGGTACGTTTTGCGACACATTGTATATTACTAATAAATACAAGTATATTATCAATTAAGTGTTAATATTTAATTAAAATATTCGTAATATACATATAGGTTGTACAGTTCCAATATATTTTGAAAATTCTTTGTTCAGCCAGCTTTAGTAGTAGCTTTAGTGGTGGTGGTGGTTGTGGTGGTCGGACACGCAGCGCTGTGGCGTTCATGATGCACGTGACCCATCTTCAAATTCTCCACATGTGCGTCAACCTTCAGATTCTCTGCGTGTGTATCCAATTTCAGAGTCTCAACATGGGCGTCTAGCTGTAACTTCAAAGGCTGAACGTGTGCGTCTACGTTTAGGTCCAACCCAGCTGCAGTCTAGTCAAAAAGTAATTCATTTTATCTATAAGGTAGAACATTCACGTATATCAAATTGCACAGCTGATGTAACAGATATAGGACGATGCTTTAAGCAGAACTACACGAACTATGCTAAAACTGTTTAGGGAGAAGACGCGCGTTATCATAAATATTACTAGATTATGACGTCACTATGCAACAACATTTATATGGGATACTAATTTTTTGTTGAAATGGAAAGGCAATGCGTGTTGCTTCACACGAGCTGCCATTTTTAGACGTGGTTTATTGCAATGAATACAAATTGCTATTAGTATATATTATAAAACACTAGATCAAGCACAATTGAACACAGTAACGTCTGACAGTAAAGTGATGTCTGTATGTATGTATGTATGTGTAGGTAGTCTGTGCCGATTTTTTCGTCTCGCATAACTCAAATACTATAATTCAAAAAATACAATTTTGTGTATTTTTGCTTCTTATATTTATATGAAGAGCTGGATAAAATTTTGGATAAAATTGGTCAAACGGTTGTAGCAGTTCATTTTCAATAGAAGCCCTTAAATTAAATTTTTCAACGATTTATGTTATTTTGAAAGTTGTAGAATATATAACTTTACATCTGTTTTGATTACACTAATTTTATTAATTTTGGAGATAATAAAATATAAAGAAATTAAATTTCATAAATCTTGCACTTAAAAAATTAATTTTTTACGAAATGTGACACATGCCATTGTGATTGTGAAGCTGTTTTCTTAGTGAAATATATGTCAAAAAAATTAAATAAATATACAAAAGAAAATTAAATTTCTCAATTATAAATAGAAAATAAACAAATAAGAAGGTATGTTTCTGTATAATCAAATACCATTTTGTACCGTTTATTGTGCGTACATTGGGCGGGAGGTTATGGGCTGGCCACATCAGATTTTTTATTTATCATTTTCAATTAATGACAATTGAATTTTAAAATATTTATAATATTTACTTTTGCTTCTGATAAAACAAAGCAAATAAATACTTACTTATATTGTAAGTATAATTAAAGCTCGAGCAAGTGTCCACGGAGAAGAAGTGAACTAAATTGGCATTATTAGTTAAACACTAACAATTGCTGTTAATTTATTTTAAAATTGATCGTACAATAAGTTGTAATGTGTGTGGATCTTTAAAATAACTTAATTATTTAAATAATATAGATACATAAAAAAAACCTTAAAATTAATAAAATAAATTTATGACTTACATATATGCCTGCTAACATAACTGAGAAAACTACCAAGAGTCCAAAATATTTCATGGCTGTATCTTTTGGATGCTGCAGGCAAGCTGATACTGTTGATTTTTGAAACGTTGGAGCCCTATTTATATTCCGTCTAGTTTTTTGCAGTATTTCATGAAAACATGCAATTTCTAAGTTTTTTTATACAGGCACCTATTATTATTTAATATGTCCGGATATGGTATCAATTAAGTATACTGATTTCAATGTCTTTTATTTGGAACGCCAATTATTTTCAATTATTTAATTTATTAATCGTTGCATGTATCTTTTGTTATATGTATGAATTATTGAATTATTTTTTTTTATAGAGAAAACCTATTGGTTCCCTATACTACATTAGATAATACGTTATGAGATCTGTTTTTACGTATTTAGGCACTCGAGCGGTTCATTTCTAAAACATTAAGTTAATTTTATATTTGGGCTATCTGTCCCAGTAGGCAGACGTTATCTTGACACAGACTTCGCTAGCAAAATATATTTCTTGAAATAAAATTTTTTATTCAGTATAATTGAAATACCTCAAATATGTACATTAATGTAATTAGATAACGAATTATGAAAAATGGATCTCTTAAATCTAAATAACGAATGTTGATGATCTCTAAAATCTAACCTAAGTAATAATAAATGTTTTAATGAATTTATCTTATTGCTAATGTGTGTACAATATTTTGGTTGAACACAAAACTTAAAATTGTCCGTGAGAGAAACGTGGAGTTTCCAGATTCAAATTACATTTTGATTTTTTTTTTGTACTTATGGGGTCAACTGGATGGTCAAATGCATAGGTAAGTTATGAATAGAAATCAGGAAAGTTTTACTTGTTATTAGGCATGTTTTATTGTATTATCCCATTAAATTGTGATACAAACTATACAAGAAAGTGTTTACTTTGGATAAATTCAATTATACCGGAATACTCCATTTTAAAACTACGATCCACATATGTATAGATCATCGACGTCCTCAACAGTCAAACCGTGCAATTTACAACTTCGACAGGCTCCAAAGATCTCCGTTATAAAAACAACCTGAAATTCATGAAAAGTATAAGGGTAACGCAAATTCCTGCAGAAATAATGTCAATCTCACCTTTTATAGTAATAAATAATCATCATTAGAAGCCTCTTACCAAAAATTCAAAACGTCCATTGTTTTGAACACAAGTGATTTTTTGGTGTGTAACCTTTTGTTTTACTTTTTAGAATCGAAATAAGTAAATTATATCTGCAAAGTACACAATAAATAAATACTACAAACTACAACGTTGTAAGAAATTATATAATAATGAATGATTACAAGATCAATTTTCTCACGTACCAATAGTGTTTTCTTCAACATTGAGTAATACGACGAAGATTACAAAATAAGCAATCAATGTCCCTTCGATGTAACTGTCTTAATTTTATTTGCTTTCTTCCATTTCATGAATAATTCATATTCTCGCTCATATGTTTCTCTGAACTTCTCAGACAACAATTTTGCCATTTCTTCTTTCAATGTAGTTTCAATATCCATGTTTTTTTACAAGCAAATCAAGGCTTGCTTCTTGTTCCATTGTCGGATATCAGTCATGTCCGAGTTTGAATGGTACAGAAACATCCGTTCCGTACACGTAGCCAATATATTCAAGCCACTATTGCGACAGTTCATCTTCCACTTCTCCAGTCGAACAGCGCCCGTAGACGCGCACCCAAGCCCTGAAAGATAACATGTGCTACATTTAAAGGCATTGGCAAAATTAGATTCTAAAAAGTGTGCACTGCACAGTACAGAACCTATAGTAGGTGTAACATTTTTCTTATTAATTTTATTCATCCACGCACGATAAAAATCGCGTTTCTTATTTTTGTCGGCTATTCTACAAACTGAAGTTTTTAATCTTTGTTCTATTATGTGTGCAACCATTAACACAACAATTAGGCTATTTAATGTCAAAATACTAAAAACCTACAACAAATATACAAAAAAAACGCAGGTTTGTACTAAATAAACTTTAAATATTTTTATATAAAAACTAATGAACTTACATACATAAATACATAACATCACGCTATATCCCACTCAGAGGGGTAGCACGAACCCAGAAACACAGTCAACCAACAATCAATCTCCTCCAAACATTCCTTTCCTGACATAGCACTTTCGCCTCGTCCACATTCATAGTGGGATTCACACATGCTCGCTTAATCTTCACACTCGGAATCGGAATCATTCGTTCACCCAGCAAACCATCAATCAAACCCAACCAGTCAATCCTCGGACGCCCACGCAATCGTTCACTTTCAATCTCACCCACATATATTAGCTTCACCAACCTTTTATTCGACATTCGCCAACATGTCCAAACCACCTCAATTGACTCACTCCCGCTTTCTTAATAACATGCTTCTCAATCTCACACTCACCATACACCAATGCATTCCGTATACAATCACGTCTCGTATACCCAAACACTCCTCTAAAATATCTCATTTCTACAGCAGTTATACGTCGTTCATACTTCTTCATCCACATCCAATATTCAGAACCATACATCAATGTAGGCACTAACGCACCATTATAAACACTCAATCTTTAGATACATTCACGTTTCAAGCAAATGTACCCAGAGCACCAAATACCTTGCACCCTGCAGACACTCGCCTTTCAATCTTCCAGTCAATACGTCTATCCCTCGAGAACATACTACCCAAATATACAAATTCATTCACTTGTTTCAGTCTCACACCATTCACTGAAACATTACAATCAGTCACCAAAGCATTCTTCTCAAACACTTTACTTTAATGAACTTCTGGTTTTATATTAAATTTATTTATGCTATTAGCAAAATATCGAAAATAACTTGCCAACGTACCTGTCGGGAATCTCTCTGTGCCCCAGGATTATCTAGGTACGTTGCTAGTTGTTCATGTCCTACATTCCGTGCGATCTTTGCTGGTGTGTTGTGAAACAAATCCAGTATATCACGCTGTGCCCCGAGCTCCAGCAGACGTGCCGCCGTACTGATGCCTTGCGCCTCTTCGGCTTGCCTAGCTCTTAGTCCGATACTAACAAAATACAACGGCGTCCGTCCGTATACGTCCACAGCGTGGACATTCTGCTGGAGCTCGCTCACGACGTATGATACGAGATCGGGCCACAGGGCCCACGCTGCCCCGTGCAGCAATGTGGAACCAGCCCGAGTCACAGCATCAGGTCGTGCACCACGTTCCACTAGCCATCGCAATAATTCGCATACTACACCTAGTTGTCTTGAATGAATTGATGCACCTGATGCTACGATAACCCTGTGCAGAATTGATGAGCCATTAGCATCAACAGCGTTCACGTCTGCTCCGCGCTTCACCAGGAGTTGAATGGTATCCAGGTCAAATTTTTCAGCAGCGAGACGAAGAGCAGTGACATTGCCATCACTTCTGCAATTGACGTCGGTGCCGCGGTCCAGTAGTAGTTCTAGGACATCGTGTTGCCTGCGTTCCGCTGCAACGTGAAGCAAGCTGTACTTGATGATGTTCTCACTAGAATGTTCCGCCATCTCATCTAGTTTCCTTGCTAGAGATGAGGTGTCTCCTGCAGCGACTAATGATCTTAAAACTTCACCTGTTGCGGAAATCTGGGAACAGAAAATGTAATCAAGCTATAAACAGCTCTTTCTAAGCTAAGATTTATAGTTGTTTAACTACGGTAAATATGGCAAGTTAATTGTAAGCTACAGTAACTACGGGTGATTGTTTATTTTTGTTAAACACCAAATCTGTCAACTTGGCGAAGAAAATTTTTCAAATATTTTAATTTTGTCGTGTAGTTTTTAAAAAATGTCATAAATATACAGTGACGACGATTTTTTTATTTCTGGAACACCACCAAAAATAGTGAACGCAGCAAATACGACAATATTAAATTTGCTTCCGCAGAAATCAAGAGAAAAATATTAATTTGCCAGTTCTTGTGTCGGAAAATATTAATTAAATTTAGTTATCAACTACAAAGTAAGAACTTACTTTTGTTCAAGATTATGTACAGCATAAATTTTGTTCCAAATTATTGGTTCTCGGACTATAGTCTTTTTGTTATACGCAATTGTGTTTAGAATTTATAATAAATGATTTGTTTTTGGAATAAATAAGCAATCGTACAGGAATATCATTTCCGTCCCAGCCCGGGAATGTTATTCTCGGACAGTTATCGCAGGTTGCCTCGTAACAACTAAAAATACTGGAATCATCACCTGCATCAAAATCCGTGATTAGAATACGCTACAGCGTTCACAAACGCAAGATTAAAACACGCCGTGCTTTAAAGGTTGCTAAGCAACAACACAAATAATTACTGTTAATATCTGTCAAAACTGTAAACGTAAACAATAAATATTAACCAAACTCCATGTAAACGATATACGTCAAACGTCACACGCGTAAAATTATCAAAATCAAAATGTAGCTTTTCAGTTTTTTTCCAGAGTATGATGCAGGTATAATAAAAAATAGCGTATGACACACGTGTATAAGTGCTTTTAAAGCACTAGCGACGTTAAAAGAACTCCGCTTCGCGTCGTGCTCTTAAACTCGTCGTACGTGCTTTAAAAGCTTACTTATACACTTGTATCATAATATACTATTGTGGTTCGAAAACAAAATGGGAATGTGTCGGAGAAAAAATTATAATTACGGTAACAAAAAGAAAGAAATATTTTGTGTCTTTGTAGGAAGTCATGAAAAATAAGGAAAATATTTTGTACACACCATGAATATGGTGCGCTACGTCTCATAAAATTTGTTAAGATAAATGACTTAGTAAGAAAATGTATTACCAATGGCCACATTAAATTTTTTTGCGTGTTTCTATATATATGCTTTGATCTATACAGCTATTTTTGGAATTCTGCAACTTGTAAAATATTTTTTCTACAATCGTTGCACAATATCGACATTGTTATTCCATTTTTGGTTAGTGCGACAAAAACAAAACAAAAATAAATTAGGTAAAAGAAGTAATGATGCATTGGATTTTTCTGGTAATAACCTTGCTATTGCAAATACAGTTGGCATATACGTACATACACTTCAACTTAATCACCATAAACGTATTCACTCTGTAGACTTTATGTCAAATGTACTCCATATGTCAAATGTACTCCATGTGTCAAATTATGATTTCTTTGAAAATTTTTATTTTGTTCATAAACGTTGTCATGATTACGGTGACATGGGTAACTACAATTTTACTGAATTGTTATAGGCGTGACCAAAGATAATTTTGAAAATTGTCGAGTTGTTGATCTCGGCTTCACCTCGATCAACAATTTCTCGCCGCGTGCAACAAACAATGCTCTATCCGCACTTGATACACAAATAACTATTGTGTCGGTAGATAAATCTATGCAGTCTTGAGAAGATGTAGCTTTGAAAGCCGCTTTTGTCATGAAACTATGCTTACGAAAATTACACTTTATTTAAAATAGGACAATAATAGAAATAATCAAATTTATTTATATTCCTTAAAATTAATAATAAATCTTAAACAAATTTTAGCAATATCAAACCAAATTATTATATCTTGTGTATTACAATAATGAACATTTTAAAAATTTGTTCAAATAGAGAGTTACGCCATTCCTCTGATCGGGAACGCATATTTCTGAAAGTATTTAACTGCATGAAGATAAAAGTTTAAATTAAACTCATATACTACGTATAAAAGATTGAATGTTACATACCTGAGTAGCCACATCATATTTCGTAGGGTCCTCTAGATACACTGCAAGGTCCTCGAGACACAGTTCACGTGCATGCTCTGCAGGTGTCTTGCCAGCCTTGCTCTGAACATCGCGCCGCGCACCTAGCGCCACCAAGCATTCTGCAGTAGCCACTCGCCTTCCTTTATCTGCACCCACCATTTTACAAACACTGAATAACGGAGTACGTCCATCAACGTCCACCGAATTAACATCTAGGTGATACTTCTCTACGAGCAGACGGACGAGGTCCACACTATGAGCCAAGGCCGCCGTGTGTACCAGTGACCTATCACGCCACCCTAAAACGTCAGTGCGCGCGCCATGTTCCACCAGCCATTGCACCAACTCACACAACTCCTGGGATCGCGCGACATGCTGAGGTTTGCTAGATACCAATATGACTTGGTGTAGCACTGAGTTACCATCTACACCAGTAGCATTGACATCAGCGTTGATTGATGTCAGTAGATGTATGGAGTAGATGTCAAGCTTGTTGGCAGCGGTGATAAGAGGGGTGAACCCGGATTTACGTCGCTGCTCCACGTTAGCACCGCGTGCCAGCAGCAGCTTCATCACGTCGTACTGCTGACACCACACTGCCCAGTGCAGTAAAGAGTAATTGTTAATCACTATTACAGCTTGTTTCTTCAGATCATCAAAAATTAATTTTAAAAATATTTCACAACCATTTTCAATCAATGAGTAAAAAAATCTTTTATTAGAAATAATTATGTTTTTGTGTTGTGAATTAAATGTTTTAATAGTGCCTACATATTCATTAGCAAATTTTAAGATAAAGTCATTGTGACATCTATTTTTAAATAATAAAAGTTCTAAACACCCAGAAAATATTTCTTTTTGATTGATTTCAATAAGCTGTCCCCGAATTAATGTGTATTGAATCAACCTATGGATTGTTATCTGCGGGTCAGAAAATCTAATAAATGAATATTTATCAAGAAGAGATAAAGCTCTGACTAGATCATGACTGCTCGCCAACAACTTTTGAATACAAGATAACTTTAAAATATCTGAAATTAAAATTTTGTCAGGATTCAAATATGCGCAAATGTGTATTGTTTTCAACGCTAAATCCGATATTTTATGATAAAGTTTCGAATCTCGAATTTTGCAGAGGGATAATTTCATGGCATAAGAAATGGAATTAGTGTATGAGTTTTCTGTTACGAATTCACTGCAGTCCGCAATGGATTTGTTAATAAATTCTAAACGAGAATGATTAAAGTTATTTATAAATTCACGCAAGTCAAAGCGTTGGCCCATCGCGACCTGCTCCTGGCGCAAG
This sequence comes from Poecilus cupreus, assembly GCA_963942605.1. Classification (NCBI taxonomy): domain Eukaryota; kingdom Metazoa; phylum Arthropoda; class Insecta; order Coleoptera; family Carabidae; genus Poecilus; species Poecilus cupreus. The sequence continues at coordinate 25,626,555 of OZ012720.1, read as the reverse complement.
TACGCGGCGGCGACCTGAAGTGCCAGTGGCACTTGCCCCACCGCCTCGACAAGAGTTTCATACTGGGATACATCCTCCTCCTGGAAGCGGGCACCAAGCACGGCGCGTAGCACGTCCACGGAGGCGTCCAGCGAGAGTGGTGCTAGTTCCAAGGATGGTACAGTGTCGCCCCAGTCTTTCAAGTGCGAAGTAGCGAGCCATAAACACTCTCCTCCACTCGGTTCAAACTCTGCAATTTGTGTCCTATTCATCGCGTTGTCGAAAACCACCATGCTGGACCTAGTATTATATTTTTGGTACACCAGCTGAACTAATGTAGTGTCGTCAGTATTGGGTGGTATTTCTAGCAAAAGTGCCAGGTCCTGGAATGATTTCAGAAGCTTCTGTCTCGTCTCTGCTTCCATCCACAGGACGTGCATTATCACCCCGGTGTCCTTGCACTGTCGTATAAACTGTCTCGCCAGCTCTGTTTTTCCAAAACCGGCGCAGCCACAGATGACGGCCATTTTCTCTTTGCTTGTAAAGAACCAGTTGTTAAGTTGCTTCATTTCGTTGTCACGACCCTTGAATGAATCGATGGTTTTTGTTACATGGAATTCTTCAATTAATTCAGTCTTTCTATCGGTTGCTGCGTGATGGTGGTAGTTTATATCTCTACCTGCATTATTGCAAACCCCAATAATGCTGCTTACGATAACACTATTTTGAGTTGTCATGATAAATAATTTGATTGTATATCTGAAAGAAACAATACAAATATGTCAATTTAATTTCTAATATATTGATGAGTGAACGGATGGTGTAAGTATTCGTGGACGTATAGTGCCTGCATTAGCTTATGCGGATGATGTTATATTCGGTGAAATTGAGGAGCAATTAAGAAGAATGATTGTGAGCATTCATGAAGTAGGGAAAAGTTTAAATCTATTATTGAATGTCGATAAATGTGACGTGTTTGTGTTTGAGAAGAATGATTTGGTGTAAAATAATAAATTTGTATAAATGACTCGTATGTTTTCGAGGGATTAATGTATTGACCGGTAAATTGAAAGGCGGGTGTATGTAAGGTGCAACTTAATACATAAACAACTATCGAGACCCTCTCACTTTTGTCACTAATTGCATAAATATATACTTTATTTGAATTAATCTATACACGATTTTTATTTTTCATTATATGCCTAAAAATACGCTATTATTGGCCTTTTTGGAGTCATCAATTTGTTTTTCACATTCATTTGCTTCACCGGAAAAGGTTAATAATGGATTATTAGTAACTTGCAAAATTTTACTTTTTAAGGAAATTCAAGTTTCTGAATTGTTTAACACATTAAACCCAAGGTAATTATTAATAACGAATTTAAAATTGGCGCCTAATTTCACATTCGGCAGTCGGTAATTGTAAAAAAATATATATTTTTCTTGTCAATGGGGTAAATAGCTCCGTGATAACGCGTCGGACTGTGTATCGTAAGATCCTCAGTTCAAATCCCACAGCTGACAGTTGCCAATTTAAATTTACCCCTGTGATTCCCCCTGCACTAACATCTTTGGGGGCCATGATTTGACGGCTGGTAACCGCACTTTATACGCAAAAATATATCACTTACTGAGATCTGGGTAAGCAGAGTGCCACACCCGTAATGGGTAAAAGGCGTGATGATATATTTTTTTATTTTATGTCAAATGGTGAATGAGAGCGCTTTATTTTTATTTATTTATTAAAAATGTATTTATTTCTTCTTTAGATTGAAAAACTTTTTTTTTCATATACTTTCATATACATTTTCGGGATACAATCTTGGCACTGTGTCAATAATTATTTGTTTTCTCAACCATGATGTATAGTATTTAAATAATATTAATTTCTATCGTATTCTAGGGAAACAAAGTGAACGAGTACATACGTATCATCGATCAACTGTCTGGTTATTTGCTTTTGCTGTCAGATAAAACCATTAGTACTAATAAAACGTAGTTGATCACTGTGCCATCTACGTAAATGAAAGTTTTCTTGGGTGGTAGCGGCGGTAGTTCGAAAACAGTTTTTAATACATGTTGAAAATCGTTGAGAGCACGGGCAGTCACGTGATTTGCTGACGTCAGAATCAGCTGATTGTAGGACGAGTTTGTAATACGCAGACTCCGCAAACTTGAATATTTGTATCCATATACAATGTCCAGTGGTTCTTAACCTTAACCAGGGAACTCTTCTTATTTTATGAAAATTTTGCAGAACCCAAAAATCGCTAAGTCATAAAAACAAAATCTGTATCAAAATACCATTTATTAAAAATTATATGTCGTAGTGCCTCTATCACTGCCTAGCATCCCCCAGAGGTCGTGTATTCGAACCCCATTGAAGACCATGGTCGTTTATGTTGTTCACATAAATTCACAATCTTCCACTCATTAAGACATGGACACACAGAGGACACATTCAAGCCACACACAGGCAACAGTTGCTCAATGAAGAAGAAGTACGGAGACACACGGAAGACACAAAAATTTGAGCCGTTCACACATGGAATTTGTTTGTGACCTCAAAATTAAAGCAAAAGAGGCACTCAAAATTAGTTTTTGTTATTTCTCTATTTTTCTTTATACAATCAAACGTAAGATTATACTCAAAAACTAAGCCAAATTAATAAAACAAAAAGAAAAATTACAATCGACAATAATCAACAATGCCAAAAGAAATTGCAAGTGACAGAAGAAATAAATTTTTAAGCCTACAAACAAAACATTTCAATGATTTGAAGTTATCAGTGAATTTGAACTTGTACTTTTCCAAGACACTTTGAAGCCACAAATTAGCGGCGCTGCAATTTGACAGGCGACACACACCGCACTTCTTCTTCATTGTGCTACTGTTGCCTGTGTGTGGCTTGAATGTGTCCTCTGTGTGTCCATGTCGGAACAGGGCTTTAAGCATCATATGTATGACCAACGTAGCTAGTCCGCTTACCATCTTCATAAAAAAAATTATATATGTACGCGTTTTCAATGCTATTTATGAAATGTTCAATTATTGACTTCCCTAATTATTTTACATCAAAAAAAGTTAAATACTTAGTTGTAGAAGAAAAAAATTTACATTTATTGGCACTAATATAACAGGAACCAAAAAAATTATGGTAATTACCACGTAACTTCGCGGAACCCTTATAACAAGTTCGCGGAACACTGGTTAAGAACCACTGATCTAGTCTATTTCTGACGCATGCGCAGAGTGTCACTGTTGCATCTTGCGGATTGCGGTTCACTTTTCAACATTCACTCTATGTTTGTGATCTGTGACTGTAGGTGTTTGGCGTAGACAAGATGGAAAACGTTGTTATTAACTTCAAATTTTTGATTGGCGAATTGGCGGGGGAGGAAAAATTAATAGAATGGTTGATGAATGTAGGATTAATTGCAAATAAGTATAAATGTGATAAATGTGGCGAAAATATGAAATTAGTAAAGAAGGTTGATGTATCAGATGGTTATGTATGGAGGTGTCAGAAAGCTGGCGAAAATAAGCATGATGTGAAGAGAAGTGTTAGAAAAGGATCATTGTTCGAAGAGAGTAAGTTAAGTATGCGTGATATTTTGCTTGTGACGTATATGTGGTGCATTAAAATGACTAATGAATCTATTATTAATGATTTGGGTGTAAGTTCCAGAACGGTGGTTGATTGGAAGAGATTTTGTAGAGAGGTGTGTGTGGAAATGTGTGAGAGAGAAAATGAAGTACTGGGTGGTGAAGGGAAGATTGTTGAGATAGATGAGAATAAGTTTAGAAGGCGTAAGTATCAGCGAGGAAAGCGTGTAGATGGAAGATGGGTGTTTGGTGGTGTAGAAAGAGGGACGGATAAATGTTTTATGTGCGTGGTTGGTGAAGGAAGTAAGGATGCATTGTTGGATGTTATAAAAAAATATGTGTTACCGGGTACAACCATTATTAGCAATTGTTGGAGGGTATATAATTGTTTGGAGGAGGAAGGTTACCAACAATTGACAGTAAACCACTCCATTCAATTTAAAAATCCTGACACTGGTGCCCACACTAACCCAAATGAAGGCACGTGGAGTGCAGTGAAGAGGTCGTTGGGCCGAAATAAGTGTGTGGGACAGTCTGATAATTATATATATGAGGATATGTGGAGACGGCGCCATTCCCCCAAAAATTTGATTAACAAATTTTTAGAAGCAATCAAACATATTTACCATCCCCTTCAACTCGACTGAACATAGTGTGTTCAATTTAAATCGGCTCTTTTCAGAGCCACTAAATGCTTAATTAAATTAAAGAATTTTAATCATTGAACAAATCTATTGCTTGGACCGTGTGATGGTAATGGCAGCAGGGAGGAAGTCAGACAATTTTTTAATGAAAAATAAATTGGACATTTTCTTGTTTAATTGTGAAAGTTGATAATTCATTCTCTTTGTTATTGTCGTTAATTATTATTATACAATGCCTTACAACAGGTAAGTGTATAATTTAATATTCTGTTTTATAAATTATATACTCTTAAAAACATTGATAACAAATTAAGTCCGATTTAAAAACAGTTTTGGTCAAAAATTTATATCACGTATATTTTATCAATAATTACATATTATTTGTACACAAGAATATAAAAAAATCATTTATTTGTAGTTGCATTACTCATGCATTTTCCATATAACAATTATCCATTATGTGTATTTATTCCAATTCCTTGATTTTATCCATTTTCTCTCTTTTCTATTTTAGAACAATGCTTTACAATTATTGTTGTATAAAGAGATGCCTAATTAAAGACAAAAGGCTATTTCGTTTCCCTAAATGTAAGGAAATGCAACAATTTTGGATGGATATACTTGGCTTAGACGTAACGTTAGATAAAATACCTAATTTGCAAATGTACGTATATGCTTTGAACACATCCGTCTGTCCTGATTCATGCACCATCACCACCAACCGGACAATATATAACAAACCGACTAGCAGAAGAACATGATTCAACCCAACGATCAACAAATGGGCATGAAGATCTATAAACTAACAGTGAGAGACCTTTTAAGAGAAAACTTGAGACATCCGAGCATGGTAAAGTAATAAGTGCTTTTTTAAAAATAAACATTATTAATAATTTAAATTAAACCCCTGTAGGTATTTTGAAAAAATGCGATTACGAGTGACTCAGTTGACTGACCGGGAATGAGCATTCTACGACGAAACTGTAAAGAACCAACCGAAGATTTTGCTAGGAATAATACCATTCGATAACTGAGGATCAGGCTTAGCAGTATTACAAGAAGAGACCAAGTGGACAGACTGAAAAAAGTCACGGCTATAACTAATTGTTTAATAAAGCATTCACCAATACAATTGGCTCAAAAAAATCAAAAGGTAGACATTTTTCGGCACAAGACAAAATGTAACACTGAATTCAAATATAAGAATATATAAATGTAATTGAAGGAAAGAAATAACGAAGAACGAAAAATAAAGAAAATTTTATAATGTATTCATAGATTTATGGCCTCCGAAGTTAATCGATTTGTGGAGCCGAATATCGATGATGCGAATCTACGGTATGCTAATTCTAGAAGTAATAAATTTCATTTTTATTAAATAAATTTGTTTTAGGCTGAACAATATTTGAATATCTCCACCACGTTGAGAAATATTCATATAACAAAACAAGTATTTGGATGTATCACATGACCTGGGTTATTCATAAAGGAATCATGATTAGTGCTGGTTATTAAATAGAATTATTAGTTTAACTTATTGAGAAGAGATTTTTTTGCGAGAATGATCACTGTTTTAAGTACAATTTGATTCTTATTCAGGATAATTCCTCATTTCTTGTATAAATTCACTTTTACGATTTAAATATGTTATTAGTGACATTTAGTTAATAACAAATTTATTTATATAATCACAGATAACAGTAATAATCATCACCAATCAATCGTTCGGCTTTTAATCAGATGACGTGGATTTTATATTACCACTTGTACAAGTCTCACACCCGCATCCAAATTCATTATAGTTCGCTGTTCGCAGCTGTAAAATCTACATATTTTAAGAGTTTTAAAAACTTAGAAAATAACTTGTGATATTTAAAGACACAAAATACCATTTTAATTTTATATTCAATGTAATAGCTTTTTCAACACTGCTTTTGTATTTGAATCTGATCTATAAATGTTTGTAATATCTTTAACTACAAATACTTCGAAATTTATTGTTAATTGCAAAAACTAACGCAGATATTTTTTATATGTAAAAAGTTGGGTAAGAGTAAAAATATTATAACAAATTATAATCTGTTTCGTACTTAAACTTGAACATCATACTAAAAGTGGTAATATTCATACCTAACCCTTATTTTATAGTAAAATTATAAAGTTTCTAATAATTATATTAAATTAAATTTTATTAGGAATCTCTAATATTATATTTTGTGTATGCGTGTTATTATCTACAGCAATAAATAATCTCACAAAATATTTTAAAAAAACCTATAATAATAAAAGAAGTGAAAAACAAAGAGTTTAAACAAAAACAAACACAAAGGAACCAAGATGGCGATCTGTCAATTTTTATTCGAACAGCTGATCGACAGTGGCGTAACTATCACTTCCGAGAATACAAAATTCAGACATCTTATATTTTACATCAAACTTTAAAGCCCTGTTCCGACATGGACACACAGAGGACACATTCAAGCCACACACAGGCAACAGTAGCACAATGAAGAAGAAGTGCGGTGTGTGTCGCCTGTCAAATTGCAGCGCCGCTAATTTGTGGCTTCAAAGTGTCTTGGAAAAGTACAAGTTCAAATTCACTGATAACTTCAAATCATTGAAATGTTTTGTTTGTAGGCTTAAAAATTTATTTCTTCTGTCACTTGCAATTTCTTTTGGCATTGTTGATTATTGTCGATTGTAATTTTTCTTTTTGTTTTATTAATTTGGCTTAGTTTTTGAGTATAATCTTACGTTTGATTGTATAAAGAAAAATAGAGAAATAACAAAAACTAATTTTGAGTGCCTCTTTTGCTTTAATTTTGAGGTCACAAACAAATTCCATGTGTGAACGGCTCAAATTTTTGTGTCTTCCGTGTGTCTCCGTACTTCTTCTTCATTGAGCAACTGTTGCCTGTGTGTGGCTTGAATGTGTCCTCTGTGTGTCCATGTCTGAACAGGGCTTTATTTACGCATTTACAAGTACGGAATCGATCCTAGTGTTCAAAATCTAGGACGCAGTATTCAGTGTTCATTATCTTACTGTCTATGAACAATATACTCATGTCCATCAGTCTTGCCTCATCGAATTTCGCAGATAATTTTCAATTTTAAAAGGGAGAAGCTCGCCGAAGGAGTAAAATATTCGATCAGGACAAGTTAGACAACTGCCTGATGGAATACAATTTCGAAATTTGATCTTTCAGACATTTACGCAAGGACAAATATCTCAGTACAGTTGGGGGCTTCCTGTGCCAGTGCACCCGCTGGACCGGCGGTAGTTACGCCACTGCTAATCCGCTAGTCGATATCACGTTTCTGCTCATTAGCCTGTGGCATTAAAAATATGTTTTTTATTTCTCTACAAATTCTCTTACCTTATAAATTTTAATTCTGTTAAACACTATGCTTAATTATCTTTTTCTACTCACAACCATGGAAATAACTATTACTTAAATTTAGATGTTTGAAAAGAATTTCAATTTTATATCAGTTTCGTGTAGACAAAAGAAGCAAGTGTAGATTAGATGACTCCAACTTGAAATCTGAAAATTATCACAAAAAAATACATACCGCATATCAACTATTGAGTGTGATAAGTGAACGAATTATAAATATAATAAATAAATAAATATATCATCACGCCTTTTACCCATTACGGGTGTGGCACTCTGCTTACGCAGATCTCGGTAAGTGATATATTTTTTCGTATGAAGTGCGGTTACCAGCCGTCAAATCATAGCCCCCAAGGATGTTAGTGGAGGAGGAACCACAGGAGTAAATTTAAATTTGTAACTGTCGGCAGTGGGATTCGAACTGAGGATCTCACGATCCACAGTCCGACACGTTACCTCGGTGCTATTTATTCATGGGGTTCATTATAAATAATACTGAAATGGAAAAAGGGGATAGGAGAAAGAAAAATCTTGAATTATGGTCACTATGATTTATAATTAGGAAGGTTATACATTATATTTTTTCCGAAATCGTTAAATTATTAATTATAAACAGCTAGCTGTGGTGACGGGGATGGATGTGATAATAAAAGTACTGTCCAAGTGTCATATTTGGTTATAGTTTTCATTATTTTTTATATATTCTTATACATGTGATCTGCGTTAAATCCGATAAATTATTATCAAAGGTAAATAATAAATAAATGTACCAATAGTATAATAGAATAAATTATTTGTTATTTTAGGTTTGTAATGAAAGTTACACATAAGAGTCTGTGAAGTAAAATTTTGACATAAGAGTCTGTAAAGTTTAACTTTATCTACTATTTTGGCTAACTTCGCGTAGTAATACCGTGTACTTTAGTATTGATTTCGGGAAAATAATATTTTTTGCTTTCGTAGAGAAAATAAACGTAACACGTATAGGGCAATACATTTGAATTTAGCGCCATAGTTACATTATTGCAGTTAAAGTTCCAGGGGAAAGATGGCTCTCGCGTTTTCGGAAAACATTACGCGCTAAGCAAAATAAGGAAAGGATGCCAGTCAATATGCCTTAATCAATGATATAAGTGTAATAAACTTTATCACAGAATTTACAAATATATTTTTATCAATGAAAAATGAATTAACCCATTTCTGCAAAGTAAACTTTTTCATACTACGGTTGGCATCATTGGTCATCACAACAGTCAAACTTCTGTTGATCTGTCAGATCCTCATTGCTTGTGTCAAAAGTAATAAAGATTCATTTCTAAACAGTGTGAATAAATTGTCTACAATATACTACTTATCAGAGTTTTGTTTGTTTTGTCTTAACTCTAAGAAACCCGAAAATATGTTAGAGCTGGAAGACAATGGACTTGCAGGCTTAAGTTTACTATACGCTCTGAATCTGACGCGTGCGCAGAGTAACACTGTTGCATCTTGGGATTTTTGTGTTATCATGTGGTTCCAAAACAATTCTACAACGGTTCATTATTCAGTCTGTACCACGGGTCTGTACCTGTTAGGTTAAGATGGAAAATCTAAACATTACTTTCCAATTCTTGATTGGTGATTTAGCCGGGGAGGATAAATTAATAGAATGGTTAATGAATGTAGGATTGATTGCGAGTAAGTATAAATGTGGTAAATGTGGTGAATATATGAAATTGGCAAAGAAGGTTAATGTATCTGATGGTTATGTATGGAGGTGTCAAATAGGTGGTGAAAATAAGCATGATGTTAGTAGAAGTATTAGAAAGGGTTCATGGTTCGAAGAGAGCAAATTAAGTATGCGTGAAATTTTGCTTCTGACGTATATGTGGTGCATTAAAATGACTAATGAATCTATTATTAATGATTTGGGTGTAAGTTCCAGAACGGTGGTTGATTGGAAGAGTTTTTGTAGGGAAGTTTGTGTGGAAATGTGTGAGAGAGAAAATGAAGTACTGGGTGGTGAAGGGAAGATTGTTGAGATAGATGAGAATAAGTTTAGAAGGCGTAAGTATCAGCGAGGAAAGCGTGTAGATGGAAGATGGGTGTTTGGTGGTGTAGAAAGAGGGACGGATAAATGTTTTATGTGCGTGGTTGATGAAAGAAGTAAGGATGCATTGTTGGATGTTATAAAAAAATATGTGTTACCGGGTACAACCATTATTAGCAATTGTTGGAGGGTGTATAACTGTTTGGAGGAGGAAGGTTACCAACAATTGACAGTAAACCACTCCATTCAATTTAAAAATCCTGACACTGGTGCCCACACTAACCCAAATGAAGGCACGTGGAGTGCAGTGAAGAGGTCGTTGGGCCGAAATAAGTGTGTGGGACAGTCTGATGATTATATATATGAGGATATGTGGAGACGACGCCATTCCCCCAAAAATTTGATTAACAAATTTTTAGAAGCAATCAAATATATTTACCATCCCCTTCAACTCGACTGAACATAGTGTGTTCAATTTAAATCGGCTCTTTTCAGAGCCACTAAATGCTTAATTAAATTAAAGAATTTTAATCATTGAACAAATCTATTGCTTGGACCGTGTGATGGTAACGGCAGCAGGGAGGAAGTCAGACAATTTTTTAATGAAAAATAAATTGGACATTTTCTTGTTTAATTGTGAAAGTTGATAATTCATTCTCTTTGTTATTGTCGTTAATTATTATTATACAATGCCTTACAACAGGTAAGTGTATAATTTAATATTCTGTTTTATAAATTATATACTCTTAAAAACATTGATAACAAATTAAGTCCGATTTAAAAACAGTTTTGGTCAAAAATTTATATCACGTATATTTTATCAATAATTACCTATTATTTGTACACAAGAATATAAAAAAATCATTTATTTGTAGTTGCATTACTCATGCATTTTCCATAAAACAATTATCCATTATGTGTATTTATTCCAATTCTTTGATTTTATCCATTTTCTCTTTTTTCTATTTTAGAACAATGCTTTATAATTATTGTTGTATAAAGAGATGCCTAATTAAAGACAAAAGGCTATTTCGTTTCCCTAAATGTAAGGAAATGCAACAATTTTGGATGGATATACTTGGCTTAGACGTAACGTAATAAAATACCTAATTTGCTAATGTACGTATATGCTTTGAACACATCCGTCTGTCCTGATTCATGCACCATCACCACCAACCGGACAATATATAACAAACCGACTAGCAGAAGAACATGATTCAACCCAACGATCAACAAATGGGCATGACGATCTACAAACTAACAGCGAGAGACCTTTTAAGAGAAAACTTGAGACATCCGAGCATGGTAAAGTAATAAGTGCTTTTTTAAAAATAAACATTATTAATAATTTAAATTAACCCCCTGTAGGTATTTTGAAAAAATGCGATTACGAACCGAAGATTTTGCTAGGAATAATACCATTCGACAACTAAGGATCAGGCTTAGCAGTATTACAAGAAGAGACCAAGTGGACAGACTGAAAAAAGTCACGGCTATAACTAATTGTTTAACAAAACATTCACCAATACAATTGGCTCAAAAAAATCAAAAGGTAGACATTTTTCGGCACAAGACAAAATGTAACACTGAATTCAAATATAAGAATATATAAATGTAATTGAAGGAACGAAATAACGAAGAATGAAAAATAAAGAAAATTTTATAATGTATTCATAGATTTATGGCCTCCGAAGTAAATCGATTTGTGGGGACGAATATCGATGATGCGAATCTACGGTATGCTAATTCTAGAAGTAATAAATTTCATTTTTATTAAATAAATTTGTTTTAGGCTGAACAATATTTGAATATCTCCACCACGTTGAGAAATATTCATATAACAAAACAAGTATTTGGATGTATCACATGACCTGGGTTATTCATAAAGGAATCATGATTAGTGCTGGTTATTAAATAGAATTATTAGTTTAACTTATTGAGAAGAGATTTTTTTGCGAGAATGATCACTGTTTTAAGTACAATTTGATTCTTATTCAGGATAATTCCTCATTTCTTGTATAAATTCACTTTTACGATTTAAATATGTTATTAGTGACATTTAGTTAATAACAAATTTATTTATATAATCACAGATAACAGTACACTTGTACAAGTCTCACACCCGCATCCAAATTCATTATAGTTCGCTGTTCGCAGCTGTAAAATCTACAATTTTAAGAGTTTTAAAAACTTAGAAAATAACTTGTGATATTTAAAGATACAAAATACCATTTTAATTTTATATTCAATGTAATAGCTTTTTCAACACTGCTTTTGTATTTGAATCTGACCTATAAATGTTTGTAATATCTTTAACTACAAATACTTCGAAATTTATTGTTAATTGCAAAAACTAACGCAGATATTTTTTAAATGTAAAAAGTTGGGTAAGAGTAAAAATATTATGACAAACTATAATCTGTTTTCGTACTTAAACTTGAACATCATACTAAAAGTGGTAATATTCCTACCTAACCCTTATTTTATAGTAAAATTATAAAGTTTCTAATAATTATATTAAATTAAATTTCATTAGGAATCTCTAATATTATATTTTGTGTATGCGTGTTATTATCCACAGCAATAAATAATCTCACAAAATATTTTTTAAAAACCTATAATAATAAAAGAAGTGAAAAACAAAAACAAACATAAAGGAACCAAGATGGCGATCTGTCAATTTTTATTCGAACAGCTGATCGACAGTGGCGTAACTCACTTCCGAGAATATAAAATTCACAGACATCTTATATTTTACTTTATTTACGCATTTACAAGCAGAGCCGATTTTATATATTTAGAGGCCTAAGGCGAAAAAACATTGGAGGCCGAAATATAATATCTAATTTTTTTTTTTAAATAAAAGTTTAATATCAAAATAAATTTATAATATAGACATAAATATGTAGTTATATTTCAAAACAAAACTAAAATTGCTTTACACAAATATAAAATAATTGTTTTAAATCACAATAGGAGATACATGTTTTTTTTTTATATTATTTTCTAATATTAAATTTTTGGTTTATTTAACAAAATAGTTGTTATAAAGGAATCTGTAATTACTTGTGGCCAATCGTTTTCTATAGGTATATTTTGTTTGATTTTCAGTAACATCTTTTTGCTCGGTATTTTCAATTATTTTTAACTCATTATCCATAGCGTTAATATTTGATACAGGCGTGTGACTACTGCACGCTGCCTGATCTAAATTTTGATTTGCATTTTTTGATCAAAAATATTTTTAATTTTGCTACAAGAATCCTTAATTTTTTTCCTTTTTAGTTCCTTCAAATTTTCTTTTGTCATACCTGTTTCTAGAAAGTACCTATACCTACTGTAATTATTTTTATTTCTATATAAACTCTTCCCCTCTCCGCTATATTTCACCACTGACCCGCTAAGGGTTACGTCAAACTCGGGGAATCCAGTTTCTCAATCTGAGCCTCTCTTAGAAATACATGATGGACCATCACGTGAATTGAAACAGTCCGAATTATTACCAAAACGATTTTTAACGAACGGTATAAAGTTAGTATCAATTTACCGGTAAAAGTAAATGATGTTGTCGATACGTACATTCCGCTAACTTAGTGACGTTGCCGTTGTGAAAATACATAATTAAGTGGCGCGAATTTAAATTATACATTCAAAATAAAATTATTTAACGCGGAATACAAATGAAAATATTTCGTTTTATATAGTATACATCAAATTTTTAGAGGCCGCTTAAAATCGGAGGCCTAGGGCAATCGCCCTATCGGCCTTATGGGAAAACCGGCCCTGTTTACAAGTACGGAATCGATCCCAGTGTTCAAAATCTAGGACGCAGTGTTCATTATTACTCTCTATGGACAATATACTCATTACTCATGTCCATCAGTCTCTCTTGCCCCATCGAATTTGGCAGATAATTTTCAATTTTAAAAGGGATCGCTCTGTGATTGAAACCGTCACGGGAATAGTTAAAAACAGTAAAATTATTGAGCGGGAAGCTCGCCGAAAGAGTAAAATATTCGATCAGGACTAAGTTAGACAAGTCTTTGATGGAATGCAATTTCGAAATTTGATCTTTCAGTGCAAGGATTACAGTTGGACCGGCGGTAGTTACGCCACTGCTAATCGATATCATTAGCGTGTGGCATTAATATGTTTTCTGTTTCTCTACAAATTCACTTACCTTATAAATTTTAATTCTGTTAAACACTATGCTTAATTATCTTTTTGTACTCACAACCATGGAAATAACTATTACTTAAATTTAGATGTTTGAAACGAATTTCACTTTTATATCAGTTTCGTGTAGACAAAAGAAGCAAGTGTAGATTAGATTAACTTGAAATTTGAAATTTATCACAAAAAAATTCATACCGCATATCAACTGTTTAGTGTGATAAATAATATTGAAATGGAAAAGGGGATAAGACAATAATCGCATGTAAAAATTATCTAAAGAAAATAGGATTTTCATAAGGTTTTTGCCCTACAAGTGTGACAACCAATTGAATAAGTTTTCGTCGCACACCACACGTTTTATACGATATCGAAGAGGTCGAAGGTAATATAGATAGATTATGTGATATCGGCATAGTTCGCAATATCTCGGTAGTCATTTCGTTGTAAACATCAACTTCTGGTTAACGATTTGCTACCAAAATCTAATCAGCTCGTAACTTATCTATACATCCAAATTTAAAGTGCGAAATTTGTAATGATGTGCTCATTGCATTAAGGTATTATCGTAAACAAAAAATTTTCATCGTGAAAATAGTGAAATCGTATTCTAGCTCTATTCCATAACAATAACTCCATTACATTGTGTGCAGCAGACAAAAAGTAACACATATTTAAATTACAAATGCAGAAATTTTATTTATGGTAGATACATATCTTCGCAATTTGTTTGACAATTTTTAAAATTACTACATTGTAGATTTTATGCTAGCAATATAGGTTATAATTTATGAGTAAAAGTTTGGATTTACTACAAATATTGCTTTAATTAAATCTGACATTATTCTAATAGGACTCATCAAAATCTTCATAATGAAACCCATCTGACGAGCACCCATCCCCATTATTGGGATTGACTTCACCATATTCCAAACTCCATACCACATGTTTTTGACCATCACTTTTATTGGCTTGAATACGGCTAAAGCAGAAGTTACCGGCCACCTAGAAATATATAAAGTTGTAAAACATTTAACTTCATTTAGGAAATATAACAAGGCATATTATAAAGATGTCATTAGGTTTTTTCAGGCCAATCAGTAAAATATTGTAACGAATATAGACCACTTGAAACCTATTGGAGTGACATCACGCCCGATAAATACACGTCGCCGTTTCGGGAACATTCTCGAATGCGCCTGGAATGATCGAGAGACGGCAACATAGAGGTATATAAGGAGTCACCGTGTGAACGACTCCCAGTTTAGTCAAAACTGTGTTAAGACTCATTAGAAATAAATGATCGGTTGAAATAAATAATTGTTTTGCAAATAACTAGTAAACATTAGATTAGGCTTAAGCCGCCACGGTGCGTTCCCATTGAACTCCGCTTGACACTTCAATATTTAAAAATGTTAGATGATAGGTATGAGCTGAAGGTAGGTGGTGGCGAGCGCGGTAGAGAGAGAGCGAACAATGTTAGATGAAAGGTTTAAACTGAAGAGAGTTGGTGGCGAGAGCGAAGGTAGAGCTTCAGATCGCGCACTTATACTATAAATGTTTCATTAGAATGATTTGAATTTTCCGCTCAAAAGTGCCACAAAACCGCTATTTTACCCGTTCAATTGGGAACGCTCTCAGATAACAGAATATGGCCTTTGCCCAATCTAGTCTTTAAATATAAAATTCCGGTGTGCATGTGTTCATAATTCTTCTCCTTCTAAACCGATTTTGATGCTATTTTTTTGTGTTGGTTGGTTCTTGGCATATACCCATTAAACTTTAAACATTAAGTTGGATGGGTATATGGTTCTTAGCTACAGTTACTAGGTGGCGCTGTTATCGAGATCCAGAAATATATTTTTAAAAATTTCCTGACCATCCAGGTTGTAAATACAAAAAAATTTCACCAAAATCGGTCAAACCATTGAGAAGAATTACGACCGCCAAAATTTTATATTTTGCTAGCGAGGACTGTGGCAGGACATGCCTAACATCCGCAGGTCTTATGTAGAATAGAAATCAATGGTCGAGTTACACGTAGTCTATTTAATGTGTTCAGACAGATACTCACTTAAATGGAGCCAACATTACTTGCACAGGTTTCAACATCCTATTCAACATAGTTAAGAAGTTAACCCATAACCGTTTGATTATCTTGAAGGGGTTTGTCGCTACAACTTCTTCCTGCTGTGGAGCTGACATGTAGTCTGCTCCTCCATACTGCGGCAAAATTAACTCACTGTCGTACTGTAGATCCCCAGGATACTCTGAAGAACATCCAAGTAATGCAATTATAATTGTTGGATTAAATAGTTTTTATTTATTTATCGACGATTATTCGAGCAATAATAAAATATTAATTTGGAAGAATAGAAAGATTCTACATGGTAATAATGAATAAAACAAGAAGTCAAGGAGCAAGTACTCCATGCAAGAAGTTTTTTTTGCTGAGCATTTGTCTAATGTGAGGGTTAGGTTACTAAATTTATGTTTTACCATATGATTTATAAAATATACGGGTTGGACTTCGTCGGTCACAGGCGCTTTACATGTTAAATAATATTTAAACAGTTTCCTGTTTCCTTAATCATTTAGAGAAAAATTTCATTTTATTTATTTAATAAACGTTAAAAAGATGTTCAAAAATATCAAAATTTCAGTTTTTATAATGAGTAACCATGGAAATATTACAACCCGGCATCTATTAAATATGCAGATAAATTTCTGCGAATAACTTGGATTTTGCTTGGCTAACAATGGGGGTCAGATTGAGCGATCTAGACTAGATTTATTTTTGGTGTTCTTATAATTTGTTATTAACAAAAATTAAATTCCGATACTAAAACTAAATAAATAGTTTACTTGCTTACTTGACAACGTTAATTTGTTTGAATTGAATTCCATTTCCATGGTTACTCATTATAAAGACTGAATTTTTGATATTATTGAACGTCTTTTTATATTTTGTTATTATAACAAAGCTGTTATGACATCCAAGGGAGTTTCGTAACAGATTAATCGAATGTTATAATAGAGTAGTACAATTTATATTTTCAAGGTTGGTAACTCATGAAAAAAAATATCACTTCGCTAAATAAATAAATACATATTGAAAGAATGTTATTTTTGTGTAAATTTGAATTTAAAAGCACAAATTAAAAATAGTAAGATGAATAAGAGATAGTCCCAATTCACAATGAGCATAAGCATAAGAACTACATAAGAAAATACATAAACGTAAAGTTGAGCTAATGGTTTTCAATGGCCGTGTTCACAATGCCGTTATGTATTTCTTACGTTTATGTAGGTACATAAGACCATCCGTAAGAAAAACGTAAAGTTGGAATCGGTTCAACTTTACGTAAAAATTACGTACGTTTAGGAACATTGCGCATGCGTTTCATTTCGTTAACAAATGTCAAGCATTAATTGAGTATTTCAGACCAAATAAAATATATATAAAATTGATTAAAAGAATGTTTAATATTTAATGTATTGTTTATTCATTTGTTTAGGTCATTTGACTGTATGACAAAAACATAAATTTTATAAAGTTACTCAGTTTTAACAATAATAATACAATGGCAATATCGTCTTCTATAAAAATTACAATTAGTATCATGAGTTATTTAAGTTTTAATAATAAAGCCAAGACGGCAAAATTGTTTTCTGATTATGACATTTTATAACAAATATTAAGAAATGACAGCTAGTACATCCAACAAGAAAACAAGATTAAACCCTATACACTACCAATGTAATATTCTAAAATAACTAAATTTCATTATTTATGTTTATGTTCATTGTGAACATACGTAATATTTATTACGTTTTATGTTATGTAGTTCTTATGCTTATGCTCATTGTGAATTGGGACATAGGAAAAGTAAAGTTAAATGTTGAAACGTCAAATCAGTGTTACCAACTAACACAAAATTCCCTGAATTTAGTACAAGATATATGAATTTCCCGTTCGGTCCGCTTATGTTTGGCGAACAGTATTATTGGATAGAACCTTTTTTCCTCTCGACGTAGATGCGAAATGTGTCACCAATATATTTACCTCATTGCCTGAAAGAAATTAGTTTTGCTTCCCAAAATAGGAACAGTAAAGCTTCCTTTCCGAACAGGTATTGCAAAAAAGAATATTGTGTAATAATTAATAAATGTAAATTTTGTGAAAGATTCAATTAATTAAGAATGCAGTACCCCTATTAAAATGAGTTTTTTTTAGCTGTCTTTTCATGTAATATGAAAGGTTTGCCATGATTGTCACGCGAGATATTAAAACAATTCTTAATAGGTGATTGAATAATTTGTGTACCTACCTCCTATACTGTAGCTGCTTGCATTCTGAAACAATACGAAAAGTGTTAACAACATTGGGACAAAAATGCTCCTGCAACAAATATTCCACTACCAATTTAAATTTTTATGTGTGATGTACGATATAATAATCAGAGCACCCGGCTGCATTCTTATTCGTTAATGTTTATTTCAATAAATATGTCATCACGCTATTTACCCATTTTGGGTTGCGTTTTTCGGTGCGATTATCACCCGTCAGGTCTGTGGGTTCCGAACTGAGGATTTTCTGAGCCACAGACTGACTTGTTACCATCATACATTAATTTTTTTGATGTTTTAATCGCAGAACAGATTTACTGTTTCTTGCTAAATAGGAGTACTTTTTAGTTTTGTTTTGTTCACAATGGCTGGTACCACGAGCTCTGTTTCTGGCTGATTTAAGAGCAGTGTTTTAAGTTCGGTTTTAGCGCTGTACAATGTTCTAAAACCGAGCCTGAAGCACTGCTCTTAAAACATTCAAAAACA
Source organism: Poecilus cupreus (assembly GCA_963942605.1). Taxonomy (NCBI): domain Eukaryota; kingdom Metazoa; phylum Arthropoda; class Insecta; order Coleoptera; family Carabidae; genus Poecilus; species Poecilus cupreus. The sequence continues at coordinate 25,607,892 of OZ012720.1, read as the reverse complement.
GAGCTAGTGGTTCCAGCCAGTTTCTAAGACTGCACAGATTTCTGATAGTACGGTACAGCTGACATTACATTAGTCAAATGAATTTGGAATACAAATAATCAATATTTTAAAAACAATTTTAAGAGAATTCGAAAAAAGTAAGATATTGGAAATTACTTAACAGTACGCTCCATTCCAATATATTTCTGACGAATTTGGAACGAACTGTTGTGTCAAGTTTTAAGTTTTAGTTCTAGAAAGTTTGAAATTTGCAAACTCTTGCTTCTAAACATGTACAGGGAATAATCACTCACAGAGGAATATATTAAACTTGCAACTAAAACATAAAATTAAAATAGTAGTTAAATTAAATTATAATAATTACAAGAAAGTTTTGTTTATTTACTTGTGTATTTTTAGATTGATTTGTATTTTAAAAACTAATTATTTTCTATTCTTACTATAATTATAATTTTTATAAATTCTGCTTACTCAAGAATTTAAATTTTTTGACAGAAACACGTAATATGTTTGTAATAATTATAATAATTAATACAACATATTCATGTTATTTAATAATTATCTAATAATTATATTTCAATAATTATTTGCAAAACGTCAGCTAGATGTGGCGACGGAGATGAATGTGATAACAAAGGTAAATAATAAATAAATTCACCAATTGTATAATAGAATAAATTATTTGTTATTTTAGGATTGTAATGAAAGTTTCTGCGAAGTAAAATTTTGACATAAGGGTCTGTAAAGATTAACTTTAGCTACTATTTTGGCTAGCTTCGCGTAGTAATACCATGTACTTTAGTATCGATTTCGGAAAAATCATATTTTTTTTTTTTGCTTTAGTAGAGAAAATAAACGTAACACATCTAGGGCAGTACATTTGAATTTACCGCCATAATTACGTTATTGCAGTTAAAGTTCTAGGGGAAAGATGGCTCTCGCGTTTTCAGAAAACATTACGCGCTAAGCAAAATACGGAAACGATGCCAATCAATATGCCTTAATCAATGATATAAGTGTAATAAATTTTATCACAGAATTTACAAATATATTTCTATCAATGAAAAATGAAAACCCATTTCTGCAAAGTAAACTTTTTCATACTACGGTTGGCATCATTGGTCATCGGAACAGTCAAACTTCTGTTGATCTGTCAGATCCTCATTGCTTGTGTCTTGTGTCAAAAGTTATAAAGCTTCATTTCTAAACAGTGTGAATAAATTGTCTACAATGTACTACTTATCAGAGTTTTGTTTGTTTTGTCTTAACTCTAAGAAACCCGAAAATATGTTAGAGCTGGAAGACAATGGACTTGCAGAGCTAAAACAGCTGAAATTTTGCTTGCCTGAAATTGTAAGTTATAGGTATTTACATAATTAAATTTATTCAAGGAACGTATTTGTTGATAATTGCGATTATTTGTGATTATAATAATTTTAACCATTACAAAGTAAAATCTAAGCGTCTTCGCTTAAGAGCAAGGTTATTTAATTATTTTTTCAGTTGATATAACTTCTCCGTTCTTCTCTATGCACAACTGATAGCATGGCAAGTCCAATAAGTTTCATCTGGACAGTAGTATTTCTTAAAGAAATTTTTATACGTTTTAAAGTTGAAAAGGTCCTTCTGATGTCGCATTGGACACTGGCAATGTACAAAATTTATTTAGAAATTTATAAACATTCAGGTATATATGTTGACTATTTCCCAGCGGAAAAATGCCCGTTACATAACCATGACTACCATGTGTGACAAAACCGAGGACAAAACATTGATTACTTATTGTATTTTTGTTAATTATTTGTCAAAAATTGTTATTTTTTTTGTTAGCTTATTTGAGAAATAGTCTAATAACATATATTTTGGGTCCATTATTTTGCAGGTAAAATTTATTCTCAAGATTATTACTTTTAGGTACCATTTATCGAAAAAATTAAATTTTTCTCGAAATGTTACTGAGTACTTCCAAACAGGCCAGGGCCTGTCGTTTGTGTTTTATTTCTGAACATTTATTTATATGTTCCTGCCACATTGCAGTTTTGGATTTTGTAATACTTTTGGGTTTATCAGATAAATAATCAAATAGTTCATCTTACTGAGTATTGTCTGAATCAAATGCTTCGCCTATCATCCTTACTAATGATGGTGATAATAAACTAACAAATCCGTTAAAAATGTTTGTTTTATTTATGTTTCTGTCATCATCATATAATAAATATACTGTTGTGAGCACTACAATACTTCCCGCAGTAACACGGATCACCCTATCAAAAAACGCTCATTCCTTCAATAAATTAATTTTCAATTATGACACTTGTTAAAAAATTACTTTTTTCAACCGTTGTTTTGTTTTTGTGACCAAAAAAACAGGTGAGCAGATTTTAATGAAAATGTCAAAATGTCATTTTCTACTGAAACCGGGAAAGTACTATTTTTGCGCCTGAAATGCGGAGCGAAAGTAATATTTCCCTTAATTACGAAAACGTTTGAACGTTCTGTTTAAGAAACGTAGTCACGAAAACTTTTAAATGTTTTGTTCCCGTAGAAACGCACTACTAGATACATATAGAAAATCAGATTTAATTTTAAAATTTTCCCAGATATACCCTGTACGAGGGATTATGATAGTCATTATTATATTGATTATAATTCCGAATATAATATTATTCTTTTTCTACTCCTGTAAATTCAGAAATCACTTTTGAAAATGACCCAAATACGTTGAAAACACATGTTGAAAAACGTCAACATCAAAATACACAATGAAACTGACTGCATGTCAACTGTCAGCCGGCCGTTGCTTGGTGATCCACATCACGTCTTTAAAATAACCGTGAATTATAAGGATAATTTACTATCGTGATTTATGGGTAGTATAATAATCAACTCGGCACCAAACACAGATTTATAGCTTTAGGCAGCCTCTTCTGTAAATCTGGTATTTTGGTGCCTGGTTAAACAAATAACTATTTAATATGTAACGTAGTGAAATAAAGTTATTATAAGTTAAAATGTTTGTCAATAAATTGAAATGTCATCCTCGATGATACATTTTAATTAGTTTATCAATTGTGACGGTTTACATTTACAACATTACAATATTTCTCTTTTTCAGACGATTTCAAGGTCAGAGAATCCTCAGTTCATTTGTTCTTCTTGCTGCAGAAAAATCCATTCATTCTACAAGTTTAAAAAAACATGTTTGAAGAATTATAATCGCTTTTTACGATACACGCAAATATTACAAGGCAGCAACGATCGACAAGATCAGAAATTAACTGATTTGCAAATACAGATAAATAATCAAGACTTGGTGGTGAATCAAAATGAAGAAGTGGATAGCGCATTAAATATAAAAGAAGAGATCGAAGATTCATCACAGTCATATGAGCAATATGATCAGAAAACTGTTGCAGATGATGACTTGGACATTAAAGAAGAATTAGTTGCGTCTGAAGAGAACGAAGACCGCGAAATAAATTTCAAATTAGTAAACAACGAATCGGAATCTAATAATGAACAAGATAATGTTTCAAGTAATTCTGGAGATGATTATCAACCGAATATGGATGAAGCTAACAATGGAAATGCAACTTGTAGTAATATGGACACTGGTGAAGAAGTCGTCAAACATGAAGGTTATAAATGTACAGTTTGCAGTAAATATTTTAATAGTCAAAGTCATTTAAACGTACACGTGAAAATAGATCATAAATGTCAAATTTGTAACAAAGTGTTCGTAAAGAAGAGTGTGTTAAATAAACATGTGAAAATCCATGTAGGAATTAAAAGTTTCAAATGTTCTATTTGTAATAAAAACTTTTTATACAAATATAATTTCGAGAATCATATGAAAATACATGCAGGAATTAAAGATATTGAATGTTCTGTTTGTCATAAAAAGTTTATATGCAAAAATAATTTGAGCATACATATGAAAATACATGCGGATTATAAATGTGAAATTTGTAACAAAGTGTTCGTAGCAAAAAGTGTGTTAAATAAACATATGAAAATCCATACAGAAACTAGAGATTTAAAATGTTCTCTTTGTGATAAAAAGTTTTTATACAAATATAATTTAGACAGACATATGAAAATACATTCAGGGATTAAAGATTATGAATGTGCGATTTGTGGCAGAAAATTTACGTTCAAAAATGATATCAAAAGACATATGAAACTACATGCAGGAATAAAAGATTTTGAATGTACAGTTTGTAACAAAAAGTTTGCGTACAAAGATAGTTTAAAAAAACATATGAATATACATGAGGGAATTCGAGAATTTGAATGTTCTCTTTGTGATAAAAAGTTTATATACAAAACTAATTTTACCATACATATGAAATTACATGCCGGGATTAAAGACTTTGAATGTTCTGTTTGCGATAAAAAATTTGCGTACAGAGATAGTTTAAGAGTACATATGAAAATGCATGCAGGTATTCGAGACTTAGAATGTGCTGTTTGTGGGAGAAAGTTTACATGCAGAAGTAATTTAATAAAACATGTGAAAAAACATGGGAGAGTTTGAGATTTTAAATGTTCTGTTCGTGATAAAACGTTTATATATAAAAGTAATTTAAAAGAACATGAAAATCTATGCATGAGTTAGAGATTTGTAATTTTCTATTTATGATATAAAATTATCATTCAACAGTTCATTAATAGTACGTACGAAAAATCCATACTGAAATTAGATTTTATAAGTTCTGTTTGTAGTAAAAAGATTATATACAAGTCATTTAAAAGATCATATGAAAATACATGCGAGAGATATTTTTACAAAAAAGTTTTTACGAAAGGATAATTTAACAAAACAGTCAAAACACATAAGATAAGAAGTTTGTACGTAAGACTAATTTAATTAAGCATGTGACAATACATAAAGTAATCAGTTTATAAATGTTCTGTTGATAATTACGAAGTTCATACTAAATGTTACCTATGTTACAGCAGGAATCAATTAAACCTTGTACATATTTTGTTTAAATACATAATAAATATAATATATATATGTATGTAAAATTAACTTGCATTTCTCTTAGTTATTTTATTAAATTAGGACATATGTTTATGTTTATATTGTTATATTCAGAAAATAACACTAAATTGAATAAGTAAATAAGAAATGTTTGTTCTCATTTTAAATTATAAAGAAGTATTCTGTATTTTGAAATACGCGGTGCCAGCCAGGTATTCGCTATCTAACGGTATTGCCTATTGCTCTGTACTGTATTGTTAGCTGTTTTGTGTTTGTAGTAATTTGGGTATTGTACCGAAGTTTTTCTATTATTTGAATTCAGTTATTTGTAACTTAAGGACAGTTTTATTTTGTTTCATTGAAAAAGTTAGTTTCACTTACTGTTGTGTACCGAGTTGTAATTCTTAAGCCAAAAACAATTCTCAAATATATTTCAGAAGTCCAGGAAAAGAAATTTGAGAATTTCCTACTAATAAATTGGGATGGGAGGAATAATTTAATCAGTATACCGAGTGCCTACTTTTTTCATAGGACATAGTAAATTGTAAATTTTAGAACAGGAGGACAAAAAAATGTTAAAAAATTAAAACTACATCATATAATCCTAAATTTCTGGATATATATAAATATACTAAAAAATACAATTTTTGGTATATTTTTATTTGTTTCTCAAAAACTGTAAATTCAAATGAAAAATAATCTTAGTATGTTATAGACGATCATATTTATAAATATACAAATTATTTGCATTACTGTAGTCGTTCATGGGAAAGTGTGGCATATATTTTACTACTTTGAAAAAAATTATGTTCATGAATAAATTGTAAACAAAATAAGGTTTTTAAAATTTATTACAAAACTTTGGACTTTTGTCTACAAATGTAAGTATAAAACAGTATATGTTTCATTTATTATAATAATGATATATTATTTCAAAAAAGTCATGTTCATGTTATGCTATCTTCAGCCCGTATGGTTGAGCTTAAGTAGTAAATTCCCGTCTCGTGATATATTTTATTACTTTTATCAATCTATGTATTTATATGGGCATAATTTTTTAATTTAGTTAAGTAAAAAAAAACTGACACTAAAGTTTTTGAGATGCAACAAAAATTTCCCGAACTACCACTTGCATTGTAGCAGTTGATTTAAAACTGATTTCTGAATCAGAATATTTACGTTTGGTTTTTATGTTTAAAACTCATTGTACAGTAATTTACCTATTAGTGGTGGATACTAATACCATGCAATTCTTCTATAATATTTTATACGATCCTTTTTGATAAGCTAAATCTTGTATAGAAATTTAATTCATCATATCCATCTAAAAAATTTGGTCCCTGTTTTATGCTTTTCGGTCGTCTTATTTGGTCCTCGTCATTACTATACAGTTGATAATATCGTAATTATATTTCATTTTTAAATTTGTTATGGTATGCACGAAAATACCTTCTAACAATATGACAGATGACATATTATATTTCAAATTAACTACGATTTCATAGTTAACCATACCTCAGTAAAAGTTAACTACAGGTTAAGTTGTAACTACAGATTGAAAAACGCAAATTTTACATTATCACTGAAATCTATAGTTACTGCTAACCAGAACCTTAACCAGCGATTGAAATACCGGCACTTATATTGAATTAGGGCCAGTATTTCCAACCTTAGATAAACTAGAGAATAAATTTTTCTGTGGAATAAACAAAATATATTGCATCAAAGGATTTTGTTTATTCCACTGATAAATTTATTTTCCAGTTTTTTTGAGGTTGGAAATACCGGCCCATTGTAATTAATTTGTCATTTATTAAAGATATAATATAATATTTAATAAGTTGTACGAAACTTACCTGCACTGCTATAAATCCCATAAATACAAATAAAACAACTTTAATAGACATTTTGAATTTAATAAGATATTGTAAGTTGTCACAAGTTATACTGATTTGGGGAAATGCATCTAACGCATTATATAAAGAGTACGTCGCCCTCAAACATTGCATAGGTTGTTACTATTGTTTTTTTATATTGCGTCAAATGAATAGACTGCAATCTTTAAGGTTGTGTTTTACGACTAGTTTTGCATGAAATAGAGAATTTAATTATCAAAAGTAAATGCTAATCATTCAGGGGCGTTTTCAAAAATATCTAGGTGTAACGCACATGACACATAATTTAGATTTTTAGCATAACAGTGGAACACACGCAGAGTATCATAATAGAGACAATTGAAACCTGTTGTTCTCATAGAGTTATGCGATAAAAAAATCTGTTGTGGGCACCACAATACCTACCGCCATAGATTTCTTATCAACTAATGCAGAAACACGGACACGCTCATCTCTTCTGAAAATTTAGTTTTAAACTATGACACGTGTTTTTCAGGCGTTGTTTTCTTTTATTCCAAAAGCACGGGTTAGCAGATTTGAACGAAAATGTGAAAATATAAGTTTTCTTTAACTTGTAGTAATTCGTAAATGGTAACAGTAACAGAAAAATGTTTCAAACAACAATTGCAGATAATAATATTAAAAACATTATTTTAACGAAAACAAATGCCATTAAACCATAATTTACAGAGATATTTTAAAATTACTTGATAGGGTTTCAAGTAAACTACCACTTCCGGTTATTTTATTATAACCAGTGTTGTGACAGATTATTTTAAAAATTATCTAGATAAAGATCTTCACATTTAATATGATCCAGATCAGATCATAGATCAATTTTTTTAGATCAGATCAGGAATAAAAGATCTTTTTTTTAGATCATAAAAGATCAGTAATTTTTTTACAATTTTTTTTATTCTTATTAAGAAAATAGATCACAAAATTAGAAGTTCAAGTTACATATGTAAAAGAAGGTAGGTAATGAATCAAGTGATAACTAGTGTTGCAAAAGGTAGCAGAACTGCTCTAAAATCTTATAATTTAGTAAGAAAAAGATTGCTAGCGGCAAGTAGTAGAATTTCAATGTATTTATAGTGGAGTTTGACAAATCTACGCTGGCAACACTGGCTGATCACTTGCAGTTTGCAGAAAAATATCTGATTTTTTTAAAGATCATAGATCTTTTTCTTTTTGATCTAGATAAAGATCAGAAAACATAAAACGATCTAGATCAGATCAACGATCTTACAAGTTGATCTAGATGAGTGATCTAGATTGGTCACAACACTGATTATAACCAAAAACTAATTAGCTTTTCCTAAACTGATTTATACAAAATATAAAAATTTTCAGTTTAGTAGTTTTTTAAAAACCGTAACTTCAGAAATCCACACACACACAGACAGACACACACACACACAAACTCACAAACAGACATAATAATAATAAGTTTATTAGTTTTGAAGACACAAAAATTACAATGTATAGAAAAAGTCAAATATACAAGGTGTTTCCTTTAAAATAACAAGCGCTTTTTAGGCGAACTAATAACTTTAGAGAAATATGTTTTATACAAAAATTTATCAGGAAAAAGGGCCTCATTTAATAGGAATAAAAAATAGAAAATTCAACCAGTGGCTCTTAAATGGTAGTATAAATTTAATTTGTTTATATAGTAACCTATATAAATTTTTAGTCCATTAGATAGAGAAAAAACGACCATTTTACAACCCTTAAAATCAAAATTAGAGTATGAAGTCATTGGGGTAGCGTGCAAGACTTTGGATATTTTTAATGTACGAGCAAGAAGTAATAAAATCTAACCATGAAACGTACTTTATCAATTTTTCGGAATTTGCCTCCTGTTTCGTGCAAATTTTACTGAACTATCACGTTTCAATATTCGTGTTGGAGAAACATAACTTTGCGCTCTACATATACAAAATAGCTATTTATTACCCTATTTAAGACCTGCTACCTTTGCATTTAACGCGCGAAAATATATTTTATTTTAAATCGGCACTAAAGTGTTCAAAAATCGTCATTAAAAGCTCAGAAATCGTCACTAAAGTAACCCATTATACGACTATTTTGAGCAACCCAGTGTTGGCAACCGTGAAATAATTATTTTACAATTAGGATAATTTTGGCAGATATATTGAAGTACTATAGTACATTTGGACGTAACATGAAACAAAATTTGCAAGAAAAATTAAGTAATTAATTCCGATGACGAAATTGAGGACAAAACACAATTTTGAGTGTTATTTACGATAACTTCACTTCTCGAGGTTGGCAACACTGACTGTCAGTTTCAATTGACAACTGACAGATGTATAAACTTAACCTATATTGTAATTTTTTTACAGTTTTTTCGAAATTTAAATTTTAAATAAAACTTAAAATGTACCTCGGCACTGAAGTTCCTATTTATCACTCACATTGGTTAAATTCCATATTTGTGATAAAAAATTGAGCTTCAGTGGTTTGATACATAAATAACTATTATTTTAAATCGGCACTAAAGTACTCAGAAATCGTCACTAAAGTAACCCATTATACGACTATTTTGAGCAACCCAGTGTTGGTAACAAGATGTGCAAGAAGAATTAACTAATTAATTCTGATGACAGGACAAAACACATAATTTTGAGTGTTATTTACAATAATAATAATTCGAGGTTGGCAACACTGAGTGTCAGTTTCAATTGACAACTGACAGATGTATAAACTTATTAAATACATTTTTTACAGTTTTTTCTAATTTTAGATTTCAAATAAAATTTAGTATGTACCGCAGCACTGAAGTTTCATTTTATCACTCACATGGTTTATTTTCCTCGGCCCTACGGGTCTCGGCAACAAAATTCCATATTCGTGATAAAAAGTTAAACTTCAGTGCCTTCATACATAAATAACTATTTTCCTAATACGACGCAATTTAACTAACATTATTACGAGTTTACATTTAATTTGTTTTTCAACAATCACTATTTATTTTGTTAAAATTTGTTACAAACTATAAATATATTTATGAGATAAACAGTTAAATTCATCGAGCCGAAAGCTTCATTTTGCCATATGAATTTGTAATTTGCATCGTTATTTCGTTGAATTTAATATTATATACGATGCATGATGCATGTAGAGGTAGATATAAAAATCAAATACTGTATACCTACTTCAAACTCCAGCTATTTCATCCGTCAATGCGTTCCGTTTCGCCGTTTTCGATTTAAACTACTATTTTCAGCTTTGCGTTGCAACGAACTTCAGTAGCGCAGGCTACATAAATTTGTTCTTCAATATAGGAGAGACTGGGTACGGTTGGTACAGTTTTGCTTTTATCGACCATAGCACTTTACTCTATGACGGATTTTTCAAAGAAGTACATCGAATCAAAGGGTGTTTAAAGATCTTTAATTAGATACAATAATTATTCTAACAGGTACAATAGTTACCCTGCTAAAGCAATCCGAACAAAAGTCTGTTCTAACTGACCTCAATACAAGGGTCGGTTGAAACAGAAGTTGGGGTTGATTGAAACATACAAAAAATGAAGAAAAAAATACAAAGTTTCAACAAGGTTTTATTACATAAAAATCACAGTACTACAGTCTGCCACCAGATGTCTCTAGCTTGTGGTAAAGTTTGTTGACGTGTCATATTGTCAGTCGCTCAGCTGTTTTACACTTGTAAAAATAATACTGTTTCTAAGTTTCTATTATTGTACGAAACAAATAACATGTTATCAACAACAGTTCAAGATTTCTTGTGTACAAAAAAATTTCTGAAGGTATGTTGTTTTTGTTTTGTACTTTGTAAAGTCGGATAGTTTTCCTTATTACAGCTTGATAATGCTTTTAAATAAAGCCAAACGCCGTGATTAAATTTTCGACTAATTTATTTACACCCTAGTGCACTTTCCGACTATTCTACTTAATACTACAAAATTTTGGACGCTATTTTATCACTTTATTACTAGCAACTAGCAAGGTAAAACAGTTTTTACTGCTGAATAGAGGAAATGACCGGCGAGACGAGTAGGCGAGCATGTCACCTCCTTGAATCAGTGAAAACAGTTACCTTGTGTGCATTGTATATTGTATAAAATTTTACTTGTTACTCATTTGTAAATCAAAATAAAAATTTAAGAAATTATAACTAAACACACAACAGTTCTGTAAAAAAATATTTGAAATGATTTCTCATAAGACTTGGAAGAATTAATTGTAAAATTTTTACAATGTAGCTGTCAATGTTACAGGTTCGTAACGTAAAGATTCATTTTCAAAGGCAATAGGGGGCTTGGTTAAATGGCATTTACATGTGAGTAACTAGTATAAAATATTTTCTCTTATAAAAATCAACAGCAATTAGGTCTGCTTTTTGAAACAGTAATTTTACCTAACATTTTTAAGTGCGTAAGAAACAGTATTACTGAATCATTTTCTTTTTGTTATTATGCTCGGAATAAGCGTCTCTGCTAAGCATACATAGCCACGAAACGAAAAATATTGTAAAGCTACTTACTCCATTTGTAAAAATATAATTTTTATTGATAACTCAATATAAACAAATAACTTAATAAGTGAAGCCGCAGCGGCCATGTGTTAGAAAGGCAATATTTGAATATAATGTATAGTAAATAAGAAATAAAACACATAAATTATTATTAAATTTATTTTATTTGAAATCGGCACTAAAGTACTCAGAAATCATCATAAAAACTCAGAAATCGTCACTAAAGTAACCCATTATACGACGATTTTGAGCAACCTAGTGTTGGCAACCATTAAATAATTATTGTATAAGTAGGATAATTTTGGTAGAAATATTGAAGTACTATAGTAAATTTATACGTAACATGAAACAAAATGTGCAAGAAGAATTAACTAATTAATTCCGATGAAGAAATTGAGGACAAAACACATAATTTTAAGCGTTATTTACGATAACTACACTGTTAGAGGTTGGCAACACTGAGTGTCAGTTTCAATTGACAACTGACAGATGTATAAAATTAACCAATATAATATATATTTTACAGTTTTTTTCTAATTTTAGATTTCAAATAAAGTTTAATATGTACCGCGGCACTGAAGTTCCATTTTATCACTCATATGGTTTATATTCCTCGGCAAATAAATTCCATATTCGTGAGAAAAAGTTATAATTCAGTGCCTTGATACATAAATAACTATTAATTGCTGAAATGTGAAATGCAATACAAACAATTCACTTTATTTATTGGTTTGAAAATAATATTAGTTTATTTAATTTGTCTTTTACTCACATTTTGCTTTAGATTTGACCATTTTTCTATACTGTTTATCTTTACAATCAAAACTGAACCTTTAAATTGACACAAATGTCATTTTCTGCCTTTTTAGCAAATGGCCGCCGAGGCTTCACTTTTGCACATCGAGTTAAGGTATTTAGATTATGTATAAACATCTATTGCTCTATCATGAATTTATTAAAATATATTATTGTTAACTTTTCAATATTGCAGCTCCAGTCGAATAGACCATTTCAAAAATTCAACGCGCATGTGCGAACTGTGAGACTGCAACAAAATTTAGTGCCGTATGCCCGTCTCTGTCAATATCAGGGGTGGGCAATGTCTGGACCGCTGGCGAACTCCGGGCCACGTAAAGTTCCAATCCGGCCCGCGAGATCTTTAGAATAATAAATAATAATATAAGAAAAAGGGGAGATTTACTGTTAAGTAACAAAAATGTATCAATTAACAACTACGGCCCGCTTACGAAACGTAAATCTTATTCTGGCTCCTGTTATACAAAAGGTTGCCCACCCCTGGTCTATATGACAGTTCTGCCTCTGCTGTAAGTTTGAGGTTTGATTTAGATTCTTAAAACTTATGAAGCTTTTATTAGTAGTTTTATTATGCAAATGATTGTTGACTAATGCTCATGTTACACTTATTTCAATATTAATTTATATTTTCATTTGTATCATGAGCATTTTAAAATTAAAATATTTGAATTCATTGTGATTTGTGACACTTCCCAAATGCCGCCATTTACGGCACTAAATTTGTAGTTCGAAACTTGAATGTAGAGGTCGCGCACATTTTTGAAATGGTCTATTATCAAAATGAATGATGCGCCTATGGGTACTGAATGAATCGCTCACATTATATGCTTCGTTCAACTCAGTTGCGATATCGTTACCGCAAACTACATTGAAACGAACTTCTACCAGATGGTATTACATCCGGACGTTTTCATTCCAGCATACAGCATTGAGTGCATCGCTATTCTATGGTACACGTTCATTAAAATGTTGCTCTCCGAGTACTTTCCGCTTCAGTGTCTTTACTCAATGACACCTTTTGCAGAGTATGGGTACGAATATTCTGTTATAGTGCAAAGTTTATTACGCTGTTGTTGTATTTTTACAACTTTAACACGTTGTAAATGTGAAGAGCTTAATAAATTGTTATTGATATTATAATATTGCAGGTAGGTGGTCACGTATTGTAAACATTGATTGAAATTTTCAGCTCTGTCTAAAGTTTTAAATAAGATTTGTAAGCAGGGTGTTTCATGAATTCGTCTCTGTCGATTAGCTCCTTTAGTTCTACGAAACTGGATGAAAAGTTTTAAGCTTTTCTTGTTTTAAAATGGCGAAAAAGCGGTTTCAAATTTTTTTGAATAGGGAATGTATATTGAGATTTTTTTTTTGATAGTCCATATTATTATAATCAATTAATGTCAAATAATGTTTAACGATATTATTTAAAATGACTTAGTTATGATTTTTTTTTCGAAAATTAATGTTATATTATTTTTTCCGATGACATTAAAGATGACACTTTACGGACTGCTAACAGTCTATAAAGTATCGCTTTTATGCCTAGGTTGTAAAATTATTTTACATAGCAACTGCTCTACAAACATATAGTAACCGTCAACAAATGCATAGCAACTGTTCAACAAATACATGGCAACGTAATTTGACAGCGATAACCTTAAAAAAAATGACTAAATTAATATTAATTTTAAATCGACAAAAAATTGTGTTCAACACGGCACCAAACACAGATTTATAGCTTCGGCAGCATTCATTGTCTCGGCTTGGCCTCGTAAATAAAACGGCAGCCTCTGCTGTAAATCTGGTATTTTGGTGCCTAGTTAAACAAATAACTATTAATGTGAAAAACACTATAATTTCAGTAAGCTATGATAACAACTGTATAATACTTGAAAAAGTTAAAAAGTAAAAAAACAATTTATAGAATAATGTAATTTATTTTAACTTATTTTCATATTTAGTAATAATATTTTTCAGTTATTATCATAGCTTACAGAAATTATTATGTTTTTGACATTAAAATAATATAATATTAATTTTCGAAAAAAAAATCATAACTCCGTCATTTTAAATAATACTGCTAAACATTATTTGAAATTAATTAATTATGGAGGTAGAAATGTATTCGAAATGCAGTCAATTATTCTTTATTCACAAGTCCGTCGAATACTTTTCTTTACTTAATTAATTATAATAATGTAGATTATCATAATTTTTCGCCATTTTAAAACAAATGAAGCTTAAAACTTTTCAATTAGTTTAAAAGAACTTTTTTGTAGCTACAATATCTTTCCGTACCATTGCTTCTGATTTTCAATAATAAAGGAGCTAATTGACTGAGAAGAATTCAGGAAACACCCTGTAGACTCATACTAAATAAAATAATATATTAACCCTCTATTGCATGAATTATTATTTTTTTTCAAATAATGGCTCAAAAACATTATTTTTTACAAAAAAAATATTATTATATTTAAAATAAGTGTGTTACATAAATTTTTTTCCAAAAATAAATAAAAATTTCTTTTTACAGTTTTGTTCACTATTGGGAACATTATGAACAAATTCAACTTACAATAGAACTTTGGTCTATTGGGTCGTCTTCGCGTACTATACAAAATTGTTTGATAAACAACCTCTTCTAGGAAAACATCAGATAAAAAAAATTTTTGGAAATTTTGTAAAGGTGTATTTGGCTGTAATATATTAGCAGGTAATAAACTGCTTCCTTCAAATTTTACATTTTATATCTCAGTTTCTGTAATTATCCTTTTTCCAGTAAATTTTTTTTTATGTTGGTCAAATTGGAAGGAATAACCTAATTGGCAATTGACAAAGTGTATATAATGTTCCCAAATGTTACAACATGATTGCCATGAATGTAAACTGCATAAGAAAAGAAAAAAAATTTTTTTTAAATTTTATGTTCCCGTTCAGGAACAGTATGCAATAGAGGGTTAAGTATAAGAACGGTAAAGACAGTTCACCGATGGAAACAATCCTACAATTTTGTCTGACATCGGTAATTCCTTAACCTTCGTTGTGCTTATATATATTTTTTGCACGATTGGAGCAACCAAAATTTATTTGAAAATATGCAGATATAAAATTCTTCAAAATTTGTAATGTGGCTTTTCTGTAGTTGCTGTTATTTATTACCGATGTAATAGTTATTATTTGTACGAGAGAAAAATTGTATCATAATATACTATTAAAGTGATAAACCTCTAAAAAAAAAACCCGTTATTTGAACAATATCAACACTTACCAATGCACAAGTACAAATTAATATCACAAATACACATACAAATACATAGTATTACTTATGTTACAATTTTATAACATTTTGAAGTTATGTTCGCTTATAACACAAGTATCGAATATTGTTTTGTTAACAGTTAAATAGTTAGGCTTTATAACCTACTAAATTGACCCGTCCCAAAGTTTTTCTTATGTCACATAATGCAATCAGAAATTTTTTAACCTTGTGTGGGACATATCAGGAGTGAAAAGGTTACTATTGAGGTATTTTTTTTAAACATTCCGGATATGTTACAGCAATTCAACTACAAATTGGCATATTCAGTCCAATTCCCGCCCTTACAAAGCTTGCTGATACGATTAAGCATAAATATCTCTATAATCTGAATCAGTCACGCGCTAATCAACCTACATTACAACGAGCTTGCAGACAGAGAGCGTGCGGACGCCGTTAGTGACACTCAATAGCAATTCGTTATCGCGCTGTATTCTGCCCCTCCTCGTTTGTCCTTTTGATCATTTGATCAGAGCTGTTTTGAGATGTTATGAGGTAATCAACATTCATACATAGTATGTTTAATAATTGTTTCATTATATACCACTTGCTTTTTTAGAAAGAAAAACGTCTTCATTAAGAATCCTGAATAAGCAATACATTGAATAGCATCTATTATTCAGTTAGTAAAACTTACACATTAAATAGTTATTAAATTTCGTCATTGTTTTGTAAGTTTTCTTTTCAGAAATTTTCGGAACTTTCTATCTTCATTGATATCCTTAGCGTTTTAATATACAAAGTTGTAGAATTGTTACATTGGTAACAGCTAACAGAATGCAATATTCTACATTAAAATTACAAACTTTGATATATCATATGTATAAGAAAGGTAGTTGTAACGGGTCAAAATGCACGTTTTAGAATTCCTAGAATACGATTTTACTATTTTCACGAGTATGTGTGTGATGACTTTTTCGTCCACGATAACTCAAAATCTAATGACGAAATCATTTTCAAATTTCATATTTAAAATTTCAATGTTTAAGATGAAAGTTAATTAGATTTTGGTAGCAATCCATTAACCTGAACAAGAAGTTAATTTGAAGGCCTGTAAGAGGTTCTTCAAACTTATCTCACTCTCACTGTTACTAAATAATTGACTTATGCCGATCTCGGTGGTGTAGTAGCCATCCCACTGAAGAGCATGGTGATCCTCATTTCGAAACTCACAGCCGACAATTTTCATATTAATTTTCCCCTGTGGTTCCCCTTTCATGGACATAACTTTTTTCTCTATTTTATATTGTGTAAAACTTGGTGGATGAAAGGTTTTGTGTTGGTTCATTATATTCTGAAAATTGTATATTTTGCACAGTCGTGTGGAATAATTACCACATTCCAAAGTGTGACCAACTTACTAATAATACTGTATGATATTAATAGAACAAGTATAATTACATTTATATACCATAAAATAGGTAATTAATAATTATTTTAGAGTTTATATAAATTTTCGTTTTCAATATTGCGATTACAAAGAAAAAACATCAATTGTTTAATAAAATATGTCTATATTACTATCTTTAATTTTATGGTTGGTAACACTGCGCACATCTGCGCTTGCACCATTATTTATACTTGTAATCATAAACCTCAAATAGTATGAATTTGAGATATCATTTCTTGTTTCTAAAAAGTAAGAATTATTATTAAATCTTGACAAAGTGTGATCGTAGAAAAAGTATAGTCTATAACTCGTGCAGAATTACCAATTTCACGCTCGTGTGATTTCAGTACTCGACTCGCGTAAAATAGATAATTTTCTGCACTTGTACAATGCGCAATGTACTATTGTATTTTTCCCACAGTCGTGTGGAATATCCTGGGCAATTATTCCACTCGCAATTGCGACCAACTTACTAATAATGTAATACTGTATGATATTAAATGCCAAGTATAATTACATTTATATTTCATAAAATAATTAATAATTATTTCAAAGCTTATATAAGTCTTTGTTTTCAATATTTGAGATTACAATAGTATATTACGTACCGTGAACTGTAAGTGATAGTTTTTAGGTAGAGAATGTAGTTTGGGATGTCGAGACCCGTAGGGTCGAGATTTCCTAAACATTCGAGACCTAAGAAAGGAAAAATAGGTATCAAAATTAACAGCTGTCAGATTGAGGTTAAAAATAAAATTTGAATGATATATATTTACTTACCATCCACCATGAACGTTAAGTTTCACTTACCATTCATCGTGGACGGTAAGTAAATGGTGTAACCATGAAAACCAATTGTACAATAAAAGTTCCACTTACTGTGTTTAAATTTTGTTATTAATGGGTAACTTACAGTACAGGTATTGCAAAAAGAAAATACTATATCAATTTTTGAATAATGTAATTAGTTTTTATATTACAATGTATAAAATTATAGTTTGTAACACTGCGCACATCTGCGCTTGCGCCGCCTTCATGTTGTTATCATAAACGTCAAATAGTTTCAATATGAGATGCCATTTCATGTTTCTAAAAAGTAAGAATTATTTATTATTAAATCTTGACAACTTGACAAGACAAAAGTGTGATTGTAGAAAAAGTATAGAGTGCAACTCGTGCAGAATTACCTATTTCACGCTCGTGTGAAATAGATAACTTTCTGCAGTTGTTGCACAATATTATGTTGTCACACTATCATTAAATAATTAAATTAGGAATATTTTAAGTAAACAATTTCGAAGCAATCGCAGTGATATCACCCCTAAATCAAACCCTGGCCTGACTCGTTCGTTTATGTATGTATATTTGTGTGGTACACAAGCGGGTTCATTTCCGTGGCACAAATGGCGCGCTGATTGCTGGTAATTTTACGCCGCGCAGAATCAACATTTCAATTTGCTGAAATTACACACCCCTAACTATACGGTTACGTTACATGTATCCATATGGCACAGCGGTCGAGGGATAAAGGCTCCTTCGTTTATAATCATTTTGCGCAGCGTTTATGTGTTGGTTGCTATATGAGACATAATTTGTAATATTGTGTGTCGATTTAATGATGGAACATTTCAGTTTACTTTTTGGAAACGTTCATAATATTGTAATAATCTGGATTAACAGGCAAATTATGATATATTGTGCTATATTTACATCACAATTAAATTCCTGTTAGCATTTATTATCAAATATACAAAAGGTTGAAATATTTTTTTATAGGTAACATACTAATGGGGTCTTTCACCATTTTTTTATTATTTTTTTTATGAAACTTTATCTATATTGAAGACTATCTACACTTTTTAAAAGTCTTAATTGTTATTCATTAAGCCACATGATTTTTTTAAAATGTTGTGACGTCATAGTAGAGGTGTTGCTGGATCTAAAACAGTACAGATTGTAAATAATTGTAGTCATATATTTTTTTACTTATTTTATTATTATTATAATAAAATAGAACATTTATGTAACAAAAAGTATTTAAATCTCTCACCATTTTTTTAAATTTTTTTTATGAAACTTTATCTATATTGAAGACTATCTATACTTTTAAAAAGTCTTAATTGTTATTCATTAAGCCACAATGATTTTTTTTTAAATGTTGTGACGTTATAGTAGAGGTGTTGCTGGATCTAAAACAGTAGAGATTTAAATAATTTTTGTTACATAAATGTTCTATTTTATTGTAATAATAATAATAAAATAAGTAAAAAAATATATGACTACAATTATTTAAAATCTGCACTGTTTTAGATCCAGCAACACCTCTACTATGACGTCACAACCTTTAAAAAAAAATCATTGTGGCTTAATGAATAACAATTAAGACTTTTCGTAAAAAAAATTAAAAAAAAATGGTGAATGACCCCATTGTAAGAGAACAATACTGGCCAATGGACTATTGTTACACTGAAAATCATTTAGTAAAGTAGTACTTTGCAGCATAGCAACCATTAATGCATAGCAACGAATTTTAAATGTCTTCACCTAATCG
Organism: Poecilus cupreus; assembly: GCA_963942605.1. Taxonomy (NCBI): domain Eukaryota; kingdom Metazoa; phylum Arthropoda; class Insecta; order Coleoptera; family Carabidae; genus Poecilus; species Poecilus cupreus. The sequence continues at coordinate 25,588,413 of OZ012720.1, read as the reverse complement.
AGTTTTTCAACAGTAGGTAATATTTCAATATTTGTTGTTTATAATACATTGGTTTTGTTGCTAGATAAGCCGCATAGTATTTATTTATTATTAAAAATGTACAATTTTAAAAATTAATTAAAGTTAACATATTCTAGCAAATCACGAAAAAAATAGCGCACACAATACTTCATTAATACAGACATAATCGTTTGTTAGAAAGTCACGATCACGAATTCTGGATACTGAGGTGTGGCAATAAAATAAGGGACTGATGCTGTAAAACTTTTTCTTTTAAAATGGGCGCATAAACCATAAACGAAATATGACAAATTTATATCAAAATCGTGTAATACTTATGCAATAATTAGTAGTAAAGTATTTGTTTTCTTTTAAATATTTTGCAGTAAAGCGATATAACGAATTGAACATATTTTGACGTCACAGGTATTTGCATTGTGCTATTGGCCAGAAATATGAAAATTGCAAATCGCGCGTCTGCCGCTGCGCCCAACGCCTGTTGTGGGCTAAAATAGAACTACGAAATGTCATTTCATATTTTTGTTTGTTGGTATTTAACATTATATTTGTTGTGCTTCTATTACTTGTTTCATAATTTTACTGTTTTATTGTGCTGTGTTGAAAATCTATTGATTAAAATTGTGTGTTGAGGTTAGGTTACATCACTACTAGCGCCACTGTTCTCAAACATTTGTTGTTATTTACTCGAATATCAAGTAAAATACTCTTAAAGTTGTCAAAGGAATTTTGTCTTAGTTTATATTAAGTTTAATTTTTGTAAATTAAGACTTATAATATGAAAATATTATTTTTACATTACAAAATATATAATATCTACTATTATGGAAAATCGTTGATTTAGTGCCACTGGAGCAGTACCTGTGACGTCACACAAACGTCCCTCAAACTTTGAAAAATAATTTCTCGGGTAATATATGAAATTTTTAAAAATTGGTTTATGGGCCCATTGTACATTTTAAATTATTATTCTCATCAATATACACTCTTTCTCTATCCTTACACCGCTCCGTGGGAATTTTCCATTGTTCAAAACAGTGTTGGAAGCCTTCTTTCATGATTCGTGCCGCTTTTTACCTCCCGCCTACCTCTAAGTAAGGGAGGTATTGTTTTTGGTCAAAAAATTGTGTAGTGAATGAATAAGCACGTTTTAGGGTCCCTACAAAACGATTTTACTATTTTCGCCATGATGTCTGTATGTTTGTATGTATGTATGTATGTATGTATGCATGTATGTATGTGTGTGTGGGTGTGAGTGTGTGGGTGTGTGTAGTCTGTGGCAATTTTTTCGTCTCGCATAACTCAAATATTATAGAACCAAAAAATACAATTTTGTGAGTTTTTGCTTCTTATATTTAAATGAAGAGCTGATTAGATTTTGGATAAAATTGGTCAACCGGAAGTAACAGTTTTCTTGAAGCCCTTAACAGTTTTTCGTTAAAAACACGGTTAAATTTCCTTTTTCAACAATTTATGTTATTTTGAAAGTTGTAGAATATTTAATTTTACATTTGTTTTGACTAATTTTATAAATTTTCATTAGATTTAGAGATAATAAAATATAAAGAAATTAGATTTCATTAATCTTGCATTCCTTGTACACCATGGAAATACTTAAAAATTTTCAATTTTTTACGAAATGTGACACATGACGGGCCTCGGCAACTAAATTCCATATTCGTGATAAAAATTGAACTTCAGTGCTTTCATACTAGAGCTCCAGAAGAATGTAGGTATTCTCGTCCGCCATTTTGGGTCCAGATGTCATAAATAAAACAAGTTATTGGAATCCAGTTACTTAAAAAAACATTTAATATTTGTATCTGTCAAATTTGAAAACATATTTATTGAAATTCTGTAAAATCCTACTACACAAATCATACGGTAATATATTATTATAAAGTATTCTGTACACTTACCTGTTAGATATAAAATATAATAATTGAAGGAATGATATATCACAATTATTAATCAATTTCAACTTGAAATTTGACAGAAAAGAATTAAAGTAACTGGATTCCAATACTTTGTTTTATTTATAACACTTGGACCCAAAATGGCGGATGAGAATACTCATATATTCTAGTGCCTTACTTCATACATAAATATTTTTTATATTTTATCTACTTATAATGTATTTTTTGTTTTAATTTTTGACGAAGAGATTCATCTGTGTTTGTTGGTCCATATTTATTTATTTATTCATACTTTTAAAATGTTTTGTATTAGTTTCTGTTAATATCACCTCCTGAAGAAGACGCATGTGGCATCGAAACCGGTAGAGGTAATATTTTAATAAACCAATGTCTGATTTCCAACAGTTTCATTTATATCCATCATCCAACCAAAAAATTTATCATCATATTTATTGTAGTGCAATCTTTTAGGAGGATATAGCAGTGATAATGAACATTATATTACGTTTGAATAAGCTCTGGAACACCCTTTGCAGAGGGAAAAGACAAAATAATGTTATTCATACTCCATGATTGTCCCGTTTTCATCACCTAATAATCCACAACACTCGACATTCGGCAGCAATTGTTTGCTTCAACTCCGCAATGATAAATTGGCGGCATGCTGTTTTGACTAACAAGCTCGGTTACATGGCCGGGAGCGACGCAAAACAGCCAGCTTCCACTGCGCTCTCTCGCAAGTTTACCCTCTAGTTATACGACAATTAACATATCAGAGCTTGGGGAAGTCGGGAAGCCACCCGCTTGTGCTCAACTGAAACTGAGAGTAAAGAAGAATTATGCTGATCGTTTGCTCAATTCTGTTTGAATGTTAAATAAGCACCCAAGTTCCGTTTGTAAGATTGGTTTTTTGTCTACTGCCATTTGTTTTTTAAATGGTTGGCTGCGTAGAAAAGACTGCTACTTGTGACATTCAAACAACCTTTAATAATTGCTCAGTTTTACCTTTTAATTAACTTAATTTTAATAGTTTCGCGATGATGTCTGTGTGTGTCTGTCAGTCTGTCCGTCTATGTGGATCTATGGAGTTACAGTTTCTCAAAAACTACTAAACGGAAAATTTTGATATTTTGTATATATCAATTGTATCCCCTTTGGAAGTGCTGATTAGTTTTTGGTGATAATCTTATAAACAGAAGTGGTAGTTTACTTGAAGCCATAACAAGTTACTTTGAAATATCCCTTACTGTCTCCATTAACGAATTACAACACGTTAGAAAAATTAAATTTTCACATTTTAGTTCAAATCTGCAAATCTGTGCTTAAAAAAAAAAGGTTGGAGAATGTCGATTCTTGATAGTGGTGGTCCGTGTGCTTGGATTGTTTGATAGGAAATCTATAACGGGAGGTATTGTGGTGTCCACAACAGATTTTTATTTTATATAGATAGTACAGCGACTGAAAGCAATTTATTTTAATAGAATGAACACGTAACAAATAAGTAAAGAAAAAATTTAGTATATGGAAATGAGTACAAAAACGAGCGAGAAAAAAGAATTAGGAATCAACATCAACGATAGACAGGAATATAAATTTGAAAAAGTTAAAAGTTTTATAAATTTTTGGGTTAAAATAACTAAAAAATGTGAAATGATAGAAGAATTAAAGGAAATATTGATGAGGGGAAATAAAATATCTGGAACATTACAAAATTTACTAATAAATAAAGAAATATCTGAAAACCTGAAAATACGAATATACAAAACCATAAATAAGACCCGTCGTATTGTATGGATGTGAAACATGGGTATTAACGAAACGAGAAGAACAAATACTAAAAGTGTGGGAACGAAGAGTATTAAGAAAAATCTATGAAGGTATAAAAGAAGATGATCAGTGGAGAAGAAGAACAAATAACGAAGTCGAATAGGTATACGGTGAACCGAATATCACAACTTATGTAAGAATGCAAAGAATAAGATGGTCAGGGCATACAGAAAGATTCCAAGAAAAAGAATATCAAAAGTAATTATAAGTAGAAAACAATATGGAAAGAAGAAGAAAGAAAAGAAAGTCATTACAGCGCCACCTGTTGGAAATTGAAAAAAGTATCCCAATAAACCCTACATATTTTTTAACGCTCTTTCAGAATCTGCAATAAAAAATAGGGATTCCCATTTAAAATTTTTAATTTGACCCCCCTCCCTCCTTGGGGGGCAAGGGGGGCCATTTTGTCAAAATCCGATGTCCCCCTCAAAACCATGACGATTATGGTTCGGCATACTTTTCGGTAAAATGCTTTCATTTCGAGATATTCAAGGATATAATGTAAAATGGGACACCCTTTCTTTCCCTCACGACGGGAGAAAAAGTGCACAAATATGCAGTAGATATGAAATTGGCTGTTTCTATCATGATTTTGGTATCATAGAAACCTAGGTTCTCTCCCGGCCGTGAAAAAAAAATTGTAACAGATAAAATGTTGGGAACTTCTGGAATAAATCTATCAGGAACGTTTTATTGTATAAATAGCATTGTATTCTTCATGTCTATGAACTTGTTTAAACTTAATTATTAGCAAAGCCGCTACAAAATACATGAAAAATTAGGTTTCAGTCAGTAGTGCGGGGACCTTTGCAGTGATTTGTGCCGTGTGCTGCGTATTTCAAATGGAGAATATCATATTTCTGTAGCAGAATCATCAAAATGTAAGTGTACTTTATTATTTTACACTTTAAGTACAACTAAATAGAGTAAGATACATTGAATGAAGTACAGGTGATATAGTATAATTACAATGTGTATTTGTATACGCTTGAAATATCGAGTGGACATAGGCGTTGAACATGGCAACGGACTATGCTACTATTTCTATATGGTATAGGATAATACTACATATTATCCCTCATCTTATTTAGCACAGATAACGTCAGATCATTTTAATAACGTAATTTAAAGAAACTATTACTTTTATTACCAGAAAGGTAAATTAATAGTTGCCAATTGGTAGTCATATGTTCAGGTTGACAAACTACAGAAACAAAGCAATCTATAATATATCAACCGAAATATTAGTTCACTGGAAGACCTATCAGATTTTTGAGCATATTTCAGCAAAAAATTGATTTAATGAAAATATCGTTGTAGTGAAAAAGATGTAGAATAATATTGGTTACAATTTGAATTTGCAACTCTTTTCTGTATTTTGCACGTGGAGGTTATATGTTGTCACATGAGATTTTTTTTTATATAAAGCAATTATTATACTTTTGTAATAATGGATGAGTAAATAGATTGCGACCAGTGTAATTCGGATATAAGGACAAGAAGGGAAAAAGGATAGTGGGTAGATTGTAGGGTATGGTAGAGGTGATTGAGCGGTGAATTGCAAAGAGACAGATTGGAATATAATTATTTATTAAAAATAGATAATAAACAAAGTGTAGTATGATTGAAGTTCTAATGTATAAACAAAAAGAAATAAAAATAACAATTTACAATATATTCTTACAATGTCTAAAGTCGAATACAGCGAGCGGCAGGTAATCTCAATTGGTGTGATTGCCTTTTAGACTGAAGTTTGAATTTTTGAATTGTGAATGCTGAATATTGGATACTGAATATTGGATACTGAATATTGAATCGTGAATGTGGAATACTGAATATTGAATCGAAAGGTAACTGCCAAAATGTGATTGTTGAGAATTGAATGAATTGCACACCAAAATGTGGCCGTATTTATACCAAAAAACATAATAAAATTGTTTTCAAAAACGAAAATTGTCTATGAAACATATATATATCTCAGAATAATAACAAAGTTATTAATTCACAGAGACCGGCCAAGCCAATCAATCGGTTACTACAAACGGGTTTCGCTCTTATTGGAAATTGGAACTCATCAGTGTAGTGTAAACCGCCAACTGCTGTAAAGCAGTGGCACCGATTGACTGACTGAGCGAGATCTTCATATACAGAGTGTCCCAGACCACCCGTCCCACCGTGTTTATCGTTTTCGGTTTTGGGTTTATTTTCAATGTGTTTTTGTTTTTAGATTTAAAATTAATCTTAGAACACTATAATTGTCTTTACAGTCTGTTTCACGGTTCTAAACCCCTAAAAAGATAGTAAAAAAGAAACAGTTTTTGCGATCACAGCGCCATCTGTCCACAGTAGAAAAAATGTTCCAAATAAATTCTTCACATTTTGATGAATTGAATCTAAATCTGCAATAAAAATAGGGGTTTCGATTTGAAATCTCAAAGTTGCCCCCCTGTCCCTCCACAAGGAGGATCGGGGGCGGTTCAATTTTGGCGTCATTCGATAGAGCACATCAACATTAATAAGATTTAATATCGCCTAGTTTAAAATTTTTTAGTCCATACATTATAAAAGGGTGGTTTCTGGATGTGTGATACTAGTACAAATTATTTTTTGGTCGTGTCGATTTTGTCATAAATTTATTAAATGATATTAATGATTTATTTATTCGTCGAATATGAAATACTAGGAACTTTTTATATTGGTAACATCAGATCATTCGTAAACAAGAAGACGAGGGATTTATCAATATTAACAATTCATTTGACATTTATTTAATTAATGATTGTGCACTGCAATTGAAAATTTAATTATAATTATTTATATTTGAGCTTTCAATTAACAATTTAGCTTTAAAAATTTATAGAAATCTCTAACCTCCAAGCACTCAAACACTGAACAAAACCAACGCACAAAATTGACAGCCAATTGATGCCAGCCCTAATATTACAAAAGTTCTTAATTTCTGAACGATTTAGAGTGGTGTTTTTTATTTCATGTTATAACAATCCTACGCTTGGAGCATACAGTATATAAGGAAAATATTGCATATTTTTGCTGGACCACACTTTGTTCAGTTTAATGATTAGCAGTAATTTAATTTCCACATGTTTAATAAAAAAAATCATACATGTGTTCGAGCTACTACACAAGCGTGTTCGCGAATTGCTATAACCGTGCTGGGGCATCCGGCAGGGGGTAAATTAACAAGTCAGAAACACATAGGGGAGCATAGGGAACACAACAGAGAGTAGCGCACACCTCGAGTGGCCCATTATATCTGGCGACGGCGCGTGATCGCACTTGACGCACGTACGCATCTCTCCAGGAGTCTGGACCCTGCAGCCTGCAGCCGCCGGACCTGGACGCCACGAATGACAACTCACTTAGGCCTTTAGTGTGTGTGAGGTTGAGGACAATACTTCAACTATTCCTTTTATTCAATACTCACTTCTTGAATGGTTGGTTCTGTTAAACTTTAATTGGATTTCAAAGTAGTTTGATCTGAGTTCGTAAACGAGAAACTAGAACTGTGTAAAATAATATAGCTTTCATATTCTTTTATAGCTATAACATATAATTTATCGTTGTAAATGAAACTTTTGGATAGCAGCCAAATATTATATTAAAATATTACCTAGACGTCTTCTTCAGGAGCTGATATTTCTTTTTTTTTTGTAGCGAAAAATGTATAAATTTCTTTATTTATATTTATATTTAAGGTTAGCTGTCAAAACAAAAAATTAGCATGCACATTCGATTCATTCCATTCGCCGTTCCAATCTATATTGCAAACTTAATTTGTTTACATTTTTCGCAGTGAAATTGTCACAAACATGTCACAAACTTGTCAGAAATTACCAGTTGGAACAAACCTATTAATGGAAACTGGTACAAAACATGTTATAAGTTTTTTCCTATTTCACGTACACAAAATCAATTTTGTGACATTGATTTTCTCAAAAACAATACTACAAAATTGAATTTTGTGCAACGGTTTTTGGGAAATTTATTATTTGTAAAATAAACAGTCTGTCAAACTTGGGGCTGTCATTGCTCACGTAAAATTATTGAATCGGAGCCCCTGCGTCGGGGTTGCGGCCTGGGACCCGATAGGCCCCGCGGGCAAAGCCCCTTGGTGACCAGTGGTATATTAAACATGCCGTACAATTTTATTTTGTTTTTATTTTTATTGAATTTATGAACGTGAAATAGGAAAAGTAGTACGAACAACTCGTATTACAATGCCTAATTGTAACACTAGTTGTTCAATATACTATTATCTGACTTTATTTTAATTATATATTATGTATGTATTTATTGTTTTAATCTTTGACGAAGAGATTCATTTATGTGTGTTTGCTCATATTTATTTATTTGTTACACTTTTAACATGTTTTGCACTAGTTTCCATTAATATCACCTCCTGAAGAAGACGTATGTGGCGTCGAAACTGGTCGAGGTAGAATTTTAATAAAATATTTGGCTGCTTTTCAAGAGTTTCATTTACATCCACCATCCAGCCAAAAAATAGTCCCTATCATGTAATTTATCATTACATACATAAAAAAATAAGATCATTTTTGAAACATAAACAATAAAATAAAATAACAACATCAAAATGTACCGGTGGAACACTTTTCGTTAATAGAAAGAATTGTAGTTTTAATTTTTATAACGAATATGGAATTTATTAGCCGAAGTACATAAGACCAAGGAAAATAAACCATGATTAATAAAAATGAATGTAACTGCCGTGGTACATATTAAATTTTATTTGAAATTATAAAATTAGAACCAACTTAAAAAATCTGTTGTGTACACCACACTACTTCCTTAGACATGCATGGTGTTGAATTGAAATGTGGAGTACAGGGATTTTAATGCAATTTTTAAAATGTTGCTGTAAATTTTTACTTATTCACTTTACAGCGAAAGTGTAAATACAAAAGTTGTACAGAATTAAAAAATTTATGCAATAAGGTATATTTGGTTACCTAAATATTAGTATTTCACGATATATCAATGAAATGAAAATCAATATTTATTATAAAAAAAAATACTTTTAATAAAACTGATAGATATTTCTCTGTAAGCATACGAAGCATTTTTTTATACAATCATTTTAGAACATTATACAGCGCTAAAACCGAGGCTAAAACACCCAAAAGCAGAGCTCGTGGTACCAGCCATTATTTTTTGCCGATTAGAACTAACATTAAAATTATTATTTATAACCTATTTTGAAAGTTATCGCTATCAAATTATATTACTGTGATATGATTAAACAGTTTCTATACGATTGTTGACGGGAACTATATGCATTTGTTGAATAGTTTGTTGCTAATGCTGTATGTAATAAGTAGTAATTAATATATCAAGGCTGTTATGAGGTGCATTATTGTTCGTTTAACGCCCATGGTGCGTGCAACGTTTAATGTTCGATTCATATATTATTTTATTAAAGATTTTTATCGATTTTTGTTCTATCGTTGTGTTTTGTTAAGAGTTATTAATCTATTTGCTTGGAAACGCTGTAACTAGGTAACGTGATATTCTTATTTGTTTACAATACCAATTTGTTTATATCTGTATTTCTATCTGCCAATAGAATTTGGTGTTTGTTTCTGTCTGCCAATAGAAATCAGTGCTGTTATGATAATAATAACATAACGGTCGGACATTAAATATTTTTACAGCCGAGACAGTAAAATGGCACTTTAAAGAATATTAGCACGTAGCAGTCAAAAAATTGCACTTTTAATGTTAGTCGGCAAAAAATAATACAAGAGTTCGAAAAATAAGAGAATAAGTCTGCTGTTTTTTTCTCAAATTTGTTGCCTAACCTGGCAACTAGCTTTCGAAAAATCTGTCATTGATTTTTCCATGATTCTTATACTTCCTTATGTTAGATTGAATATTGTCTGTTTTTATTTATTATCTATGTAAATAATAATAGTTATTTATGTATCAAGGCACTGAAGTACAATTTGTTATCACGAATATGGAATTTCGTTGCCGTGGCCAGTAGAGCCGAGGAAAATAAACCATGTGAGTGATTAAAAGGAATTTCAGTGCCGAGGTACCTACATATTAAGTTTTATTTGAAATTTAAAATTCGAAAAAAAAAGTAAAAAAAATTACAATATAGGTTAAGTTTATACATCTGTCAGTTGTCAATTGAAACTGACAGTCAGTGTTGCCAACCTCGAGAAGTGAAGTTATCGTAAATAACACTCAAAATTATCTGTTTTGTCCTCAATTTCGTCATCGAAATTAATTAGTTAATTCTTCTTGCAAATTTTGTTTCATATGACGTCCAAATTTACTATAGTAAGTTAATAATCTGCCAAAATTATTCTAATTGTACAATAATTATTTAACGGTTGCCAACACTGGGTTGCTCAAAATCGTCGTATAATGGGTGACTTTAGTGACGAATTCTGAGCTTTTAATGACGATTTTTGAGCACTTTAGTGCCGATTTCAAATAAATATATTTTCGCGCCGCCGTCCGACATTGATACAATTACATATCTCTTAATGCGGTCGGAAATCATGTTTTTGTCGTACTAGTGCGACAAATATTGCTAAATTTTACATTGACATAAAAATATTATGGCAATATATCTACAATTGAGTATATGCAATACAAGAAAACAGAATATTTATGGATTTTAAACATATTTGTAAGTAATTATAATTGAATTTGCAGTGTAAAATCCAAATAAAAATATGTAGGTATTTTTGGTTATGATATTGGAAAATAAATATAATTGACATTCAAATATTGTGAAGTTTGCAACATAAAAAAATTCCCAGTCATTAAGAAAATGAGTAATAAATTAAATTTATTTATTAAATTTACATAAATGTTGGCTCGTATTTGTATTTATCAAAATAAACTCGCACTCTCAAAATATCACACCCTTCATCGATATTATATACCATTTAGTAATGAAATACGTATGCATTTTCTGTGCAAAAAAAGTTTTTTTCTACTAGTATTAATATATCGAAATTATTTAATTTTTTTTTTTTTTGTTGAATTATAGTACCCATAATTCCTGACAGTGAAGTATGATTCATAATTCACTCTTCTCGACCAATTACAAAGACAGAAATTCATAATTTACGATTATTTTTATGTAGACGTTTTTCAACGTGTTTTAAACGAAATCGATCATTTGCAAAAGTGATTTCCGAATTTACAGGAGTAGAAAAAGTATAACATTATATTCGGGATATCGAGATTTTATCATTATTTACTATGATGATTTCATCTTCGTGAATAATGACTATCAAAATCCCTCATATAATAATATACTATTATTTTATATTTTTATTATTTAATATTAGAAAATAGCTCCTTGGTAACGCATCGATTGTGGATCATGAGATTCCCAGTTCGAATGCCACGTCCGACACTTTTTACTTCACCCTTTGTAACTCTCTCCCCACTATCATCTTCGAGGGCCATGGTTTGACAATTGGTAACTGTAAAGTACCTTAAAACAATGACTTGACACCTCAGACTTTTTGCATTAAATTCATAAAATAATTTTTGTGTCTTATTCTGGGTACTTAATTTCACGCGTAAAATATATCCCCCACCAAGATCTCAAAGGAAGAGTTCCACACCAAAATGCGTAAATGGTGCCCTAACCTCCGATAAAATTTTATTCGTTCCGTTTCTTAGTTCATATAATCATCACGCAAAAGAGCCTTACAAAATATTTGCATACAATTTGTTGGTTCCGTGATTGAAATCTAAACAGTGAGAAACTCTTCATGTTTCTTTACACATTAACCACAAAATACTATACGTGTTCCGTGTTCGCTCATCAGTTCCACTCGTTCAGACTAAACATATTTTTAATTGGACGCTCTCAACAGGACGTCGTAGCGTGCCCTGGAATTCATTTTGGCAAACAACCGGCGGCAGCTACCCCGGGATGGCAAGAAAACGAACCGCATCGTTCTGTAGTGGTGGCGGTTGCCTCGTAAAGCACCAGATAACGACGATGTTTGCGCTTAATTAACCGGCCGACTGAGCCTTTTATTCGCAACAACGACGCCACATCGTACTGCTTTTCAGCATAAAACTGTGGTACTAAAACGTATTGAGCTCAGTAAAGAGCACATGTGGATTGAGAAATCATTTTTAATTGGAATTCGTTAATTCAAGCAGTGGCGATAACTGATATACTTTTTTAAAAATGTGGAATAATTTTCTATTCGCTTTGTGATAAAAACAATATTAATTTTATTTTTGTACAATAGTACCTACACATTTATTTATAAAAAAGAATGGTGTGATCATTACAAAACTTTTTTACACAAATGAATTTGTATGTGATTGTTTAATCAACCATTTAACATTCATGGACAATTGGGCATATACTAGTTTCAACAAAATGCAAAATTTACTTTTTTCTACGACCGAGCAGAAAATATACATTTCCAACTGTCAGTTGAAAGCAGAAAATTGACGTTTGCCGCTTGCCGAGCGGCAATAGTTATTTTTCTACAATTGTTGCACAATATCGACATTGTTATTCCATTTTTGGTTAGGAAATGTTCAAAATTGTCGCTCTAGGGCGACAAAATGACATATTGTCGCACTAGCGCGACAAAAACAAAACAAAAATAAATTAGGTAAAAGAAGTAAATGATGCATTGGATTTTTCTGGTAACCTTGCTATTGCAAATACAGTTGGCATATACGTACATACACTTCAACTTAATCACCATAAACGTATTCACTCTGTAGACTTTATGTCAAATGTACTCCATATGTCAAATATACTCCATGTGTCAAATTATGATTTCTTTGAAAATTTTTATTTTGTTCATAAACGTTTTCATGATTACGGTGACATGGGTAACTACAATTTTACTGAATTGTTATAGGCGTGCCAAAGATAATTTTGAAAATTAATTTTTTTCTACAGCTTGACATTGTTCAACGATTGTAGAAAAAATATTGTGTGTATCTCGCCGCGTGCAACAAACAATGCTCTATCCGCACTTGATACACAAATAACTATTGTGTAACTCGACAAGTGCACCGAAAAATGGACAGTTATGAAAAATTTTAATAATATTTAACAATAGTATCTTATAATAACAGCAAGTTTACTTTTAATGACAAGTTAATTTGAACAAGGCATATTCCTTCTCATACCTATTCTTCGACTTTTCAGATTATAGATTTAATATTACATTCTTCGCAGCATCTCTAATGTGTGGTGGAGTACATTCCATTTCACATTCGTCACTATCCATCATTTTATGATGTTTCACAAAATTTTAACGTCATAACGAATAATTGAACGCCTCGACCATCAATGTCCATACGCAAGCGGCAATAGACTACTTTCTGCTCTAGATACACAAATAACTTTTCCTACAACTGTCAAAAAAACTTGACATTTTTTCATTGTTATCAATATGCAAAATATGCTATTTCTAAACAACACTTGCGCTTCCCAGGCAACGTGATAAAAAGTATTTTGCGCACATGGGCCACAAACTCTTTTCCGCACTACGTATCTTGGAAATGCAATCCAATATTTTTTTTTGTAACTTAAACATGCGCTTGTATCGTTGCATCTTTGCAACTGACTGAACGCGCCCTACGTGCTAAAAGAAAAAGTTTCTTGTAAGTTTTTGAATTTTTAAAAATTTTTTTAACACAAACTTGCAGCTAATTAAGAACAGAAACGACATAATAGAATTTAAAGGAAGATTGGCAAGTTCGATAAATAAAAGATTGAATTAAATTAATAATTTATGACCTTAAACTAATGGTGCAATTCTAAGCATAATCGTAAGGCTCGTAAGGTGTTATCGTAAGACTCGTAACAGTTTACGAATCAAAGAGCAATTCTGTGCAAAACTATTGCTTACGATCACTCGTAAATATCTTACGATTTCTCGAAAATTTTACGTTGAGAGGGTAACTGGACGTAACATTACGGTTTTGATTTTTCTCTCTAATCATTGCTCAATTTTGTCAATAAAATGAATGAAAATATAAATATTTGGAATATTGCTCTCCTTCTTGTTGAATATAACAGGTAATGCATAACAAAAATATGTTAATTATACGTCAAGAAAAATTACCTTATTACATATTTTAGAAATTACTTGCGTCTCTTGCGCAGACACAGATATAAAAGATTTGGTAAACCCATTTAACATTACTATTGCAAATTTCAAACAAATGTTTAGATTAGATCAGTAATGGACAATCAATTTTATTTGTAATATAGAACCATTTTATAATCCATCAAATTCAAGAATTCCATTGCATATTATAGTATTCCATTTATATTTTCATATATCGGGTGATTAAATAAAAATAGCATCAAATACTGCCAAGACAAATTTTTCGTATGTCATAATTGACAATGACACATGTCACCGATTGTTTATGGATGATTGTAGACGATGGGGATGTAAATGAAGATCTTGTTTCATAATTCGCAGACAAGACTATTTTTCTTAAAATTTGTAATGAAAACTCATCATATGGTTGTATTTGATAAGTAAATAAATAAAAAAAAAAAAAAACAACTGTCATATTCAATATGCAGACACTGTATTAGCAATGAAGTTAGACACTGACCGTAAAATATGACGTCAATCGTAAAGCTAAATATGTAACGTTCGTCGATACAGTTTTCTGCATAGAATTGCATTTATCGTAAATCTGTAACTTGACTTGTTACGATTGTCTCGTACACTACGGTTTTACGGTTTTACGATTAAATATAAAAATTGCTTAGAATTGCACCATAAGAAAAATTATACAATTGGTAAGAAAAAACTTATTTGAGGAAACGTTACGTTTAAAAATTAATTATTTATTTATATTTAATGCAATGATGCAGTTATTATACTAGTAATAGTTAATATTTATTAGCCCGATCGTTTATTTGCTGAAGCTATACCAGAATTTGGTTTTCTATGTTGATGTTGAGAGTTACGTGGTCTGTGTTTTTGTTGCTTAGTAACATCAAAATGTATCCAATATATTAGTATGGAATAGTATATTCTACAATAAGTAATGGAATGGCACATATTCCATGCGAGCAAAAGTTTGTAGTCCGAGCCGAAGGCGAGGGCTACGGTTTGCGAGTGTGGGATATGCCATTCTGTTAGATGTTGTAGAGTGTAGACTATACTTTCTATAACCAGATTTTGGAAATATACAAAAAATACAAATAAAAAACTGTTGTAAACGTCAAACTCAAATAAATCAAATTAAAACAAACAGACGTAACCATAGTAACTGAATCAAGATACTTCATATATCGCGCTAATATGCGGCTCTAATTCGTCGAAAATATTCCATACGTTGCGTATGGAATGTTAGTGATTCCATAACAAGCCTATGTCACTGTCAAATAATATTTCTTTAATAAATTTTTCATTTATTAAGAAGTGTTGGATAAAACGTTATACTTCACACGTGGACAAAGGCCTTCGACTTCGTGAGCTAAAATTTCTCTCCTGGGTAATTCCTCACTTTGCCCACTTGTAAAGTAAATAACTATTAGTTGTGGAATGCCTAGTTTCCAAAACAGTATTATAGAAAATAATTTTACATATTTATGTTATTAATTTCTTTTATTTGAATATTAAGAAAGTTTTAGGAAAAATATTGTGTGTATTACGGGTGCAAAATGGCATTGCTGCTCTCGCATAATTGAAGCTCTCAGCTGCGTTTCGAGCTTCAAGCATTCTGCTCGTGCTACAATGCAGCATTTTGCACCCTTAATACACAAATAACTAGTGTACACCTTGGCCGCGAAATCCTATGTCGCCCTCGAGATTGTCCTGCCTCGGCGACAATTTTTCTCTCGGTACGTTAACGGGTGATATCGTGGCCTTGGTATACAATTAACTCTTTTGTAACTGTTTTCATATTCCAAAGAAACAGTAATTATTGTTTTCTGTTTTAATTAAACTTCCATTTCAGATATTGCAAAAAATCAATAATAAGTTATTACTTTAAGTCAATAGCGAGGGTCAGCCAAAGGCTGTTCTTTCACCTAACCATACAATGTTAATTTAATTTAATTAAAATTATAGAAAATGTCAATATTGTACCCGTACAAAAAAAATAGTACAATTATATTACTTAAAATTGCGCCCAAAATCAATTCATTTCTTTACATTGTTATGAAGCTTAGAATTTTGCATATTCATTGGGTTCTCTATTTTTTCCCGTTCCTGAATATTTTACAAACGGACACACATCCATTTACATAGAAAACAATGAGAAATTGGTCAAAACGGAGTCTGAAAGCCTTGAACATGTATTTACGTTAAAATCTCATCAATTTTTTTGCCTTTGTATTGTGGTGGGACAAAAATTTCGATAAATATTTTCTCAATGACGTCTGTGTGTGTGATGATTTTCTAGTCCACAAAAATCACAATATCATTTCTAAATTTCATGCTTACTACTTGGATGTGTAATGGGGTCATACACTTAAAAAAAAAGTTGTTTTTTTACAAATTATAAAAATTTAGATCATTTCAGTGACATATTATTCAATATTTCTTATAATTTTTCAACTTTTCATTCATAATTTCCTTTCTGAAGTTTCGCGGTTGCAAAATCGTGACGTCATAACAAATAATAACTTGCTTTTCAGGGTTGTAATAATTACTTATTATTATTAAAATGAACACTCCAATAAATTAAATTAGGTATTCGTTAATTATAACGTTTTTAGACAAAGAGTTTAGGACGTGTTAAAATAAAAATGCTTTGATGTACTATATCTTGTCGCTTGTCGGTAATGTCGGTAGTCTCATTATCACACCTGTCATCTCAAGTCATATGTTGCAGTTAACAACAATTTTTTAATTAAACTTATGTCTATTATATTTGCTATGTTATTTTGCCCTTGTAATGTGAATAAACTATATTTGTAAAAACCTCTCAGTAAATAACAATGACTGATAACAGTCAATTTGACAGTAGGTGTAGTTCCTCGCTCTCCGCAAGAGCGTGTTTCGTAGAATTACAAGATGACGTAGGTGCCGACGTTACAAGCGAAAAATTTGAAATGGGATGCCAATTTCAAAAAATCTTAATAACTAAATGCCTTTTAACATTAAAATTAGTATCTATATTTATAATTTTACTCAAACTTACAGAAAAAAAAAAAATAAAATGAAAAAAGGTGTATGGCCCCATTAAAGAGATGATTCGAGTTTTGTAGTAACCCAATAATCGGAATTGGTAGTTTACTTGAAAGCCAATGAGGATTTTCAAACATATTTCAGAAACTTTTCTATGTATTTTACCAATATAAGTAGTACAGTACAGCTTTCTTGTGGTGCGGTTCACGTCACTATCTTCTTTCTCACTTTTTCCCACTATTGCTGATTTGATTCATACGAATGTGAGTGGGAGAAAGTGAGAAAGAAGATAATGACGTGAACCGCACCACAAGAAAGCAGTACTGTAGTATGTCATGTCAGGACAGAAATATTTGGAGGAGATTGATTGTTTATTGAATATGCTACTCCACTTAGTGAGACATAGCAAGACATGTACATATAAGAAACGTAGAACTCTTGTAACAACTACAAAATGGAAACCTTTATTCTCAAATCAAACTCTTGTAAAACTTTGTATTCAGATCGTTTCAAACAAATCGTTTCCGTAGTCATGGCAAATAAGAAACACTTATACGAAACAACCTTCAACCAACAAAACAAGCTACACAAGTATCTGAAATCGCGCGCAATACAAAGTTGAGATAACACGAGAGGGACGCGACACAAATCGCTTCCGGCGTCCTGGAACATTCATGGAGTGGTTGAGGCGAACCGCTCGGTCAATTTTACTCATTCAACGTCAATTTATTTTCTGGTCTTGCGTTTTCTCAACTATTCAGAAGAGTACAGTCATGTCATAATGTATTTCAATGAATAATGTATAAATAAGATATTTTATTACTGCTGCTCCGTGGTAGCGAATCGGACTGTGGATCGTGAGATTCTCAGTTTGAATCCCACAACGGGCAATTGCGATTTTAAATTTACCCTTGTGGTTCCACCTCCATTAACACTTTTGGGGAGCATGATTTGACGGCTCGTAACCGCACTTTATGCTACACCCATAATGGGTAAAAGGCGGGATGATATATTTATTTTGTTTAATTATTTATTTTTTTTAATAGCCTTGAAATTTTAAATCAAAATCAATACATATCCTACCACCTAAACAAATAATAATAATAATTTATAAAAGGTATAGAGTAAAGTGGGATAAATAGTGTCGTGGTAACAGTAACCTAATATATTACTCCATTCAGTGAGATAATCCGATGCGTTTTTGTATATTACCTCATTCAGTAAAGTAATATGATGCGTTTTTGTCGGACTGTGGATCGTGAGATTCTCAGTCCGAATCCCACTGCCGACAGTTACAAATTTAAATTTACCCCTGTGGTTCCCCCTCCACTAACATCCTTGGGGGCTATGATTTGACGGCTGGTAACCGCACTTCATACGAATAAAATATATCACCTACCGAGATCTGCGTAAGCAGAGTGCCACACCCGTAATGGGTAAAAGGCGTGATGATATATTTATTTATTTTATTTATTTGTTTATTACCTCACTCGTTCGCTCTACTTTACTTCTTTACTTCATGGAATAACTATCAAAATTGTCATAGAAACAAATAAATTTGATCTATTCTGCTCCTTTGGTTTTGAGTAAATAAATTATTGCAAATATTTTCAATATTTGTTGTGTAGATATATAGTCAATAGTTATATCACGAGTGCTAAGAATTTAATCGATTAAATTTGACATGCCTAGCTTATGCATAAAATTTTGCTTAAAAAGTGTTTAAGTACATAATAATTTGAAAAAATTCCGAGACCGTAGGTCGAGGTATTTTATCTTAAATTATTATGTACGATAACACTTTTTTAAAAGCAAAATTTTATAAATAAGCTAGACATCGAATTTAATCGATTCAATTCTTAGCACGAGGGGTATATGTCAAGATTGTTTCATGAATTCATAGTATAAACATTAATTTTTGGCGATGAAATTGTAATAAAACGTTGATTTTAACACATTTTCACATAAATAAATCGGTACACACATAAGCAAAAGGCACCATAAAATGTTATTGTTATATTGTAACTATAGCAGATTGTTTGTTTTTCTTTTTACTTGTCAAAAATTAATAAATAAAAATAGTTTGAATTGAATAATTCAGCATGTTTAAAGATATAGAATATCAGTTTAGGTAAAGAACATGTAAGTATCTTGCTTCTGCAACTAATTATTCGGCTAAATATGCCTTCACAATGTTCACAATTTATATATAAAAGCTAGCTTCAATTTAATCACGATTAAACAGCATGGTGCTGTTTAATCACTTATCTAAAATGTACAAGAATGGAAATTGATCATTCTCACTAGTGATATAAATAACTATTATTTTATTTATCTTTCCATATATGAATAAAATACCGAATAAATTATTTACCGAATAGATGGAAAATGTGGGATCTAAGTCATAGTTCAAATGATAGTAATTGATAATTGTTCTAGCTGTCATATTTTGATGCGTAATTATTTATTTATTCGACGAATAACTTATTCGGTAGTTTATTCGTAGATGGGAAGACCGGCCCTAAATATATTAGAGTTAACAAACATCTACAAAGACATATAAATTCCAGAAAAATCGATCTCTGGCCAAAAAATGAAATATTTCATCTAGCTGCAGACTTCTGATCAGGTAAATAAAATTAGAAATATGAGTCCCAAATAAAAATTGTAGCTCATATTTTATGTACATCTTTCTCAGGTCCGATATTTCCATCTATGAATAAAGTATCGAATAAATTATTCGCCGAATAACTTATTCGGAAGTTTATTATTATTGACATAAGTTTGAAAAAATCCTTCTAGTAAACTACCATTTAGAATTAATGGATTGCTACCAAAAACTAACTAGGTAATAACTTTAAAGTCCAAAACCTAAATATGAAATTTGAAAATGGTATCACCATTAGATTTTGAGTTAGCGTTTAGAAAAAAATAGTGACATGTATAAGACCTAATCGTGAAAATAGTTAAATCGTATTCCCAGGCCCTATCTTATCGGGTGTTCATTTTATGCCTAGAACAAAGGCGGCCAAGTATATCTACAATTTATGAAATAATAAGTTATTAAGGTATTATTCATTTTTTTTAAAGAAAATAATCAGTAAACCACAGGCGCTTTGATACAATTATTTTAAAAAAACACATAACACATACCCATTATTGTCCTGTTAAATCCATTTGTTCAGTCAAGATTCATTTTAATATTATTCTTTTAAATACATAATTGGTTTTACTGGCTGCTAATTATACCTACTCTAATACATAGTTTATTTTATTGAAAGACTGTAAGTATATTCATTATGATATGTCAATTCCAATAAATAAGCTTGAACGGTGGGATCCGGCCTGCCAAATGGTGAACGTTCCAAAATATTGCGATCGTTGGAAGTAATCAGTACAAATTTGATAGGACATCTGGTGAAATCACAGTAAGGTTATTCCTATATCTTGGTTGTAGTTGATTGTTATAGCAAATTCTTCTTATATTTATACTTCTTGGACGAGCTAATGCGAAAGGCATCAGCATCATTCAATATTTGGAAAATGATATATTTTTAATGCTTGAAATTCTGGACCGTCGTATCGGATAATGGCGTTTAGTACTGTTCCCGAGATATCTTAAGTACTTAAGTTATTATAATATTACAGTTCACTGCCTTGCATCATCCATAGACACAGTACCTACCTACACGTATTTTATTGGTGCTAATTATTTATTACATATATCATAAAACCATAAAACTGCACTTCCACTTTTGTGGACAGAATGTTAGGTAATCATACCTAATTAGAGAGCGGATTATATGCAAAGTGCATATATTTTAATTTTTACATATCTTTAAATAAAATCAATTTTCTGGCCGAATTACATTGATTAGAGTTAATTAATGCTAATTACTAATTGCATATATTGCATATTTGGATATAGTAGCATATAATTGCATATTTCAATATTTTTAAGACCTTGTCCAGTGATAAACATTCTGAAATTTCTGGTAATTCTCATTGATAATTCCCAAATATTGGAGGAGGCCGCAATAAATAGAAGAATGCAACGGAAAAAGCAATAAACAATACAATAAACAAATACACAAACCAATAAACTCTAATATTTCTAGGGAAATCCCTGTAACGGTAACGGCAGGTATTCATTGTATACACGAATGCTAGTAAAAGTGGGTACAATAAATATAAGACCGAGAATTCTCAGCTGGATATATCTTTTACTTATGTTTCACTTTTTATTTTCGAAAATTTTGAATAATTTGTTATTGTAATTATGTAAATATATCATAATCTTATAATATCAACTTTCTAGAATTGGTTTTTATTTATATTAGTACTATATATTTATGTTAATTGTGAATCAGGATTAACACTGTATTGTGCAATAAAATTCATAATGCATTAATTTATACTTTTTATTTAATAATTTAAGATTTTTTTTGCATATATTGTCATATTTGTGCATATATAGTGCATTTTTCCCAAAATATCAGTGCATATATATGGGCATATAATTCAATTTTTTTTGTGCATATAATCCGCTCTCTAATCATAACAATGCCCGAGTTTTATCGTCTTCCTCCTTGCTGAATACAACCATCTACTTCTATAACCCACTATACTAATACAATTATTTAGCACTATTAAAAAATACAAAGGGGGCGGGCAAGAGCAAAGGCGAAAAAAGTATACAATAGAATTTGTCGATCTATTTAGTAAACTGAGGATATATGATGCATTTTCCGAAAATTTATCAAACTTTTTAAATATACATCTATTTGCTTAGTAAATAATCTAGATCAGTGTTTAATTATTCGAATAATTTGATAAATTCTACGGTATTTTTTTCGTTTAATATTTGCACTGCATATTCCACGGACACTGAAACGCAGTACTTATCTATTGAAAACTCACTATCGAAATTTATATCCAAGCACAATGACCCTCTTACGTACGAATTCCGGAGGTAAAAAATGAGAAATAAATAAAATAAATATAAAATAATTTAACAAGTTTTAAATTTGTTAGCAAGCAACAAATTATTTGTGTGTATTTCGTAACTAAATATATTTGTGAATATAGTAAATATTAACATTTATTTTCATGTGCTTTTGACTAAATATTTTAGTAAATTGAAGCAGAACAATGAATCATAGATATTATAACTAGTTAAGTTCTTACAAAGGATACAAACTTCCTTTAACAATTTCAAATTGATTAGTTAGCTAAATTTACTTGTTATTATTGACGAATATATTTGTTAAATTTTATAAATGTAGGAAATTAATAAAAACAAAACAAAACAAGGTTTTAAATTTTTTTAATGCAGTGACATTTATTGTTGACGGTAAGGATAAGGATAATCTATTTTTTCACCACCGGGAGAGAAATTCGGTTTCTATTACTATGATACCAAAATCATGACAGAAACAACCAATTTCATATCTGCGGGAGATTTGTGCACTTTCTCTCCCTTCGTGAGGATCATTTTGAAATACATAAAAACCTTCATAAATATTTGAGTTGTGAAAAAAAATAGTATGTACACAGCAGGAGAAGAGTGTATTTTTCCTTGATGTATTGTAGCCCTCGCCTACGGCTCGTGCTTCAAATCATACACTTCTCCCCCTTGATGCGTTATATACTATTCTCTATATTTATTAGTTTAATTCTGTCAGTAGATCAAAAGTTTCAGATTTGTTCACATCGATGTTTTGTATTTCATATATCAGTAGAAACTATAGAAAGAGAAATGGGGTCACCTCTTAAAATCTGTATAACAATAAGAAAAATATCTTTTGTGGGCACCACAATACTTCCCGCCATAGATTTTTTATCGAACAATGCAGGAACACGGACCACCACTATCAAGAAACGCTCATGCCTTCAAAAAATTATGATACTTTTCGAAAAAATGACATTTTCAATCGTTGTTTTGTTTTTACCTCCCGCCTACCTCTAGGTAAGGGAGGTATTGTTTTTGGTCAAAAAATTGGGTAGTGAGTTTTCAATGAATAAGCACGTTTTAGGGTCCCTACAATATGATTTTACTATTTTCGCGATGATGTCTGTATGTATGTATGTATGTGTGTGTGTGTGTGTGTAGTCTGTGGCAATTTTTTCGTCTCGCATAACTCAAATACTATAATACCAAAAAATACAATTTTGTGAATTATTGCTTCTTATATTTAAATGAAGAGCTGATTAGATTTTGGATAAAATTAGTCAACCGGAAGTAGCAGTTTACTTGAAGCCCTTAACAGTTTTTCGTGAAAAACACGATTAAATTTCCTTTCTCAACAATTTATGTTATTTTGAAAGTTGAAGAATATTTAATATTACATGTGTTTTGATTATACTAATTTTATTAATTTTCATTAGATTTAGAGATAATAAAATATAAAGAAATTAGATTTCACAAATCTTGCATTTCTAGTACACCATGGAAAAATTTTCAATTTTTTACAAAATGTGACACATGTCATTGTGATTGTGAAGCTGTTTTCTTAGTGAAATATATGTCAAAAAATTAAATAAATATACGAAAGAAAATTAAAGTTCTCAAATATAAATAGAAAATAAACAAATAAGAAGGTATGTTTCTGTATAATCAAATACTATTTTTACCGTTTAATAGTATTGGGCGGGAGGTTATGTGCTGGCCACATCAGATTTTTTACAAAAGATATAATTTTTCTTTAATGTGTTGTAATTCATAATGGTGACAGTACGAGGAAAATGTGTCAAACAATAATTGTAGATAATAATATTTTAAACATTATTCTAATAACAAAATTTTCATTAAACCATAATTTACTGAGATATTCTAAAATAACTTGATAGGGCTTCAAGTTAACTACCACTTCCGGTTATTGAATTATCACCAAAAACTAATTAGCTCTCCCAAACGGTATACAATTGATATACACAAAATATCAAAATTTTAAATTTAGTAGTTTTTGAGAAACCGTAACTCCAGAGATCCACACAGATGTACAGACAGACTGACAGACAGACACACACAGAGACATCATCGCGGAACTATTAAAATCGTATTCTAGGGACCCTAAAACGTGCTCATCCATTGAAAACTCACTACCCAATTTTTAGCATGATTCCAATACCTCCCTTACAGAATGTGACGGGAGGTAAAAATTCATTGAATTAATTTTCTACATACAGCATACAAGAGAAGTTATAAGTATAGTGAATAGGTTGTAGAAAGTAGCTTAATAATTGAAGTTGAATGTTCAAGTAGCTCTTATGTACGAGTAATTGGTTGAAACTAATGAATATTTCCCCTAAGTATTCTATTCTCCAATAACATATGTATTGAGCATCCTAGGAATAAGCACTTCAAATCCTCTTATAAATTTGCTAGCTTAATCAAATTTTGTCACTTTGCTTTGTTGTTAAATTACTAAACTTTTATAGAAATGGAAAAGTATAAAATATCTTCTAAGCAATAGTTTGAACATTATAAATATACGACAATGAAAACTCGTGGATATTAGCCAAAAAGGTTTGTTTTTAAAATATATCCTCTACTAGTTTCAACGTCTCTACGTCTTCATCAGGAGGTGAATTTTATTAATAACAATTGACGGATATATTAATTCGTGGTCCAGTCAGAAAAGCTCTTATTATTGTAAATATAAACTGAATATACTTGGTGTCTCATTTTAATTTACCACCTGAAATATCTGTAGACTTACGCATCGAATCGAAAAATGTTCCAGGTAAAAGTTTAATGATTTGGAGGGGGACAGGTAATTATGTAAAAAATTAAACCCTCCTAACCCCATAGGTGGCTGGGGTGGGGGTAAGTTTTAAACATTTAATAGGACCTCTTATTTTTATTGTAGATTCGGACGAAGCATAAAAAAATAAGTAAGTTTTATCTAAAAAAATTTCTTAATACTGTGATAGAAAGCGCTGAAATCAATAAAATTTATTTTATTGAAATTAAACTTATTATTTTAATTCAAAACAATGTGTCGAATAGAAGTATTTACAGTATTGTTTTGAACCAGTGTTCGTAAGTTATCGTAGAACGAAGTGCATCATAAAACAGTTCCTTAAAAATGGATGATTACCCGCCAAATGAAATAGTTGAAATACATAAAAAAACGAATTTTATTGATTGCAGCGTCATCTGTCATAGTAATAAAAAAAACTTTTTTTTAGATAAAATTTACTTATTTTTACGTTTTGTCCGAATCTAGAATAAAAAATAAGGGGTCCAACTTAATTTTTCAAATTTACCCTTAATCCAGCCACCCCTGGGGGTGGGGGGGGGGTTGAAATTTTTACATAATTACATGTCCCCCTCCAAATTATTAAACTTTTATAAGGGACATTTTTCGATTTGAAAATTAGGTCTACAGATATTCCAGGTGGTAAATTAAAATGAGCCAATTGAATGCAGCGCCATCTGTCATAGTAATAAAAAACTTTTTTAGATAAAACTTACTTATTTTTTTACGCTTCTTCCGAATCTACAATAAAAAATAAGAGTTCCTATTTAATTTTTCACAGTTACCCCCACCCCAGCCACCCCTGGGGGTAGGGGGGTTGAAATTTTTACATAATTACCTGCCCCCCTCCAAATCATTAAACTTTTACCTGGGACATTTTTCGATTTGATGCGTAAGTCTACAGATATTTCAGGTGGTAAATTAAAATGAGACACCCAGTATAGGAAAATCATACCAGTAAAATACAACAAAAATTTTTGGTAATTAATTGTTATTTAATAAAATATAAAAATTGTTGAAAAGTTGAAGACAAAGGAAGGAGCGTACATGTACAGGTGTCCCAGATTTAGACGACGTAACTTAATCCATTGATTAAACTTCTAAAAATAAGGTGATAACTTCATAATGACAAAAAATAAAATAATATATCATCACGCCTTTTACCCATTATGGGTGTGGTACTCTGATCTCGCAGATCTCGGTAAGTTATATATTTTTGAGTATGAAGTGCGGTTACCAGCCGTCAAGTCATAGCCCTCAAAGATATTAGTGGAGCGGGAACCATAGGGGTAAATATAAATTGGCAACTATCACCTGTGGGATTCGAACTAAGGATCTTACGATCCATAGTCCGACGTGTTACCACGGAGCTATTTATTTATAATATAAAATATTATCTTATTGAAGGTATGCTATTATAATTAAATTAAAAGTGATTTGGTGATAACCTTTCAATATAAAATTTCAATTAGACAATATTTGATATCCCGTAATTAAGTTTTAAAATAGCGCTGTTAAAACAAAACATTAAAAAAATCTAATTTTTATTTCACAGTTATAAGGGGTATATTTAGTATATTAGTCAGGAAAAGGAAAGTGGCAAAATTATTTCTAGTAAATATAATGTACAATATATTAATGAATATATTAAATATTTTATTTACAAAAACAATAACATACTACACAATAAATAAGTACATACAATGAGTACCCATTGTACTATTACATAAAACTAATAATTTGCTGATTTTGTTTGAAGGTAGGTACCTATTGTATTAATTTCACAAGAAATTAATTTCATTTCTAATATTTATACTTCTACAGTTCTATAGTTATTGTAATAACAAAGAAATTTTATTGTTTAAATACTAATATTGTTTTAAATATCAGTATAGTATTGATTCCTTGATGTTTATTAAGTATTCACATTTAAACATGCTTAATCCCTTTATGCAATAATTATGTTATTATGTTTTGCATGGGCTATAATTTTGACAAATTAGGTACTGTTTACAATTAAGTTGTTTGTAGCAAATTTTTAATAGATTTCATTGTTTCATTCTAACTAAAATCCTACCAAAGTAAAGCTGGAATTATTTACAAAATAAATAGATAATTTGACATAGACTTAAAATAAATTTAATTTGTTTAAAACACAATATTCTTTATGGCTACTTTTTGCACTATGTTTTTTTCAAATTAAACATCTACGACATATAAATTAATATATTATCACACCATATACTCATTTTGGGTGTGACACTCTGTTTTCGCAGATCTCTCTAAGTAGGTATATAAAAAATATAAAAATGATGTAATACGAGCAAGTAATGCTAGTGCTTTTTTTCTAACTAAAATTGTGAATACAAAGATCCCATTAAGTTGTAATTTGAATTTTACCCTAACTCTATTCTATTATAAAGATTCATTATGGAATATATTTTTTCTACGATCACTACTGAAAATTACACTTGATCTACACTAAGCAAAGATTGAAAATTCTGTTTCGAACGGTCGTGTGAAATAGCGTGGGTAATTATTCCAGACGCAAGTGTGACCAACTTACTAACAAAATAATACTGTATGATATTAATATGTCAATTAATAATTACATTTATATATCATAAAATAATTAATAATTATTTCAGAGTTTATATAAATGTTCGATTACAATATTGAGATTACAAAGAAAATACAATATCAATATTTTAAACAAATATGTATTTACAGTACAGCTTTCTTGTGGTGTGGTTCACGTCACTATCTTCTTTCTCACTTTCTCCCACTATTGCTGATTAGTGGGAGAAAGTGAGAAAGAAGATAGTGACGTGAACCGCACTACAAGAAAGCTGTACTGTAGTTTTTATATTACAATTTACAGATTTATAGTTGGTAACACTGCACACATCTGTGCTTGCACCGTCTTCATATACTGTTATCATAAACGTCAAATAGTTTTAGTTTGAGATGTCATTTCTTGTTTCTGAATTATTTTTATTAAATCAAAAGTGTGATCGTAGAAAAAGTATAGATAACTTTTTGCACTTGTTGCAAAATATACTATTTTATCCTTAATATGAAATGTAAAGAAATGATTCTAATTCTGCGAACTAATCGGATTCATATTGTAATAGTAATGTCATAGAATTTATAGTTCTTAATAGAGAAAAGATTACATATATCATCACTTTAATTATCCATTTTGGTTATGGCCCTCTGTTTGCGCAGATCTCGTTAAACGATATACCGGGTATAGAATTGAAATGTGGCGAATAGTAATGTTATTTTAACTTTCTTATACAAAGTATAAAGAAGTATTGGAATCACGAAAAAAATCACTGACGAGATTTTAGCTGAAATACATATTTTATCATGAAAAAATGAAGAGCTGAGTTGATTTCGAATAAAATTAAAAAACCGGAAGAGGAAGTTTACTGGACACACAAAACAATAAATTCAATTTTTTTTCAAAAATGGACTCAGCTATGAGAAAAAGTTTCAAATGAAAGATGTTAGCAAAAATTTTTGGAATATAAAATGTTATTTGCACTTTTCTTGTACATGCTTTTAATTTTGAGAAAAACTAAATTATATATTTAAGTGAGATGATTTCTTGACTGGAAGATGTAATAAAATAAGACAATTGTCGGAGAAGCAGTCAATTTATTAAAAATTAACACACCAACGTTTCGACTCCAATTGCGTCTTCTTAAAGAACATGTAACAGTAATTATCGTCAAAAAATAAAATAAACACCGACCACCTACAGCTCTCATAGTTGCTCAAACATTAGCCCAGCCTGCGGCTCGTGACGCGAACTTCATCTTCGTGAATAATTACTGTCATAATCCCTTATTTAATAATATACTATTAATTTGATTGATATAACTTAATAGGTAACTAAATGGATTTTATTGCATGCATTTTAAGATTTGACCAAACTTTTGTAATATTTATAAAAATAAATATAATTGAAATCGTTATATTCCTTTCAATTCTACACGCTGTACATTTACGCGTGAAATGAGGTTACCAGCCGGCTACAAGCTTTTGTCTCAGAATGTACATTTTAAACTTTACATTAAGGTCAAACATACGCGTCGAAAGAACGAATCCACTATTTTTTTTAAAAATCAGCAAATTCTGTATTCTTCATTTATTTTCATGTTCTTTATGGTTCAACAACCTCCATTCGTCAAAATTTCATGGTTTTTTTACAGTGACTTTTACATTGCAATGTCAGTACATACGAGTATATTCGTTGGGTTCGTTCACTCCCATGAATTTCGTTTTGCAAATTCAAATTTGAATAAACTATTTCTTACAATTATTCTTATCGAAGAACAAAACAATTATTACAGTAAGGTCTTTGAACATTCTAGTATTTATATATGTGGATGAAAAGGATAGCTAAAACATTAAACTATAAAAAATATTCGTTGAAGTCTAGTTGGTCAAAAATTCAGAATTTTAATACTGTATGTATCATACCCATGAACGACTACAGTAATGAAAATAATTCGTATATTTATAAATATGATCATCTATAACATATTAAGTTTATTTTCAATTTGACTTTACAGTTTTTGAGAAATAATCTTAGTATGTTACAGACGATTATAATTATAAATATACAAATTATTTGCATTACTGTAGTCGTTCATGGGAATGTGTTGCATATATTTTACTACTTTGAAAATTATGTTCATGTAAAATTTGTAAACAAAAAATAATTACAAAACTTTGACTTTTATCTACAAATGTAGATATAAAACATATGTTTCATTTATTATTATAATGATATATTGTTTCAAAAAGTTATGTTCATGTTGCGCTATCTTCAGCCCGTATGGTTGACCTTAACGCCATTCGTTGTATACTTTGTGTTTATCTCTACATTTAGGCGTTGTTTTGAATAAATATTATTAGAAGTTATCCATTTTTGGGTAGATAGTCATATCATGCCACACGCAAAAATTTAAAGAGGGTTAAACCAAAAGGATTATTTTTATACGTCTTATACATTCCAGCACGACCTCGAATCAAATCCATATTAATGGAGTCATTTATTAAGTCATAAAAAATATGAATCCACAAATAGATTAAATGAACAAATTCACTGAAACATTAGTCCCAAATACCAAACACCTTAATCGTTACTGTGATGACTACAGTTGGCAGCCATGAACATACGTGACGTTGTGGAAGATTGCGGCTGCAGTGGTGAGGAAAGAACAGGGTGATGGGGGACGCGGATACCGGGGAACCCCCGCTGTTGGAACCACGGCGGCTGGGCAGCACTGCGGAGCACCCGTGTCGCCCGCTGCTGCCGCGTGTCGAGCTGTTAACAACTCTTTCTCCACGCTGGCCTGGTGTCGAAGTTGCTCTAATCGGAGCTGGTTCTGTCGCTTCCATTTCGTTCTGTGAATACAATACATAACATAAACTCATAAACAATTAATACTAATCGCATATACAAAGTCGATTGAGTATGTATAATATTGTGTTAGTAATTGATGTATGGTTCTGAATGTTGGGTGTGGATGAAAAAGCATGGACTACGTATAAAGAAAAGTTGATTTTTCGACTGGAGACGTGGAGGTGGATTATTAGCATGCACATGTAATTTCATTATATTTATAAACGTATCTATTATTCTTGAAGGAGACACAAGTGGTGTCGAAATGACGGCCTTGTAGAAAATAAAGATTTGTTGACTGTTGGAATGTGAGGTTAAAATGTTCAGAATACGTTGATGTACGATAAATATGAGATTAATTTGAGATATTGTTTTCTTTATCAAATTACAGATAAATAGTTTTTATCCGGCTCGAAGGACCAATCTCAAGTATTGGAGAACTGGGTATATTTCAAAAATAAGTATTGAAAATGTACACGTTTATTTACAAGTTATATTTACAACACTGACAGTCGAATAACGAACTATATGTAGCATAACATCCCTTAAATACTATTGGTGTAGTTAGGTGGGGATAATGGTAGGCAGTAAGAGTTCTATCAGCGGATCTCAATCTCGGACGTAACAGATTTAGAATTTCGTTTCATTGTGGAAAAACTCTACAAGAACAAAGAAAAAAGTTTATATAAAACTGTTTTGGAAACTACGCATTCCACAACTAAAAATTGTATTGGAACAGCTATCATTCCATATGCTGCGTTTGAAATAAATTCAACGAATCAGAGCCGTATATTAGCGCGATATATGAAGTATCTTGGTTCGGTTACTATGGTTACGTCTGTTTGATTTAATTTTATTTATTTAAGTTTGACGTTTTTAACAGTTTTGTATTTGTATTTTTACTATAATTTCTAAAATTTTGTTACAAAAAGTATAGTCTACAACAGGTAACGGAATGGCATATCCCACAATCGCAAACCGTATCCCTCGCCTTCGGTTTGGATTATAAACTTTTTGCTCGCGTGGAATATGTGCCATTCCATTACTTTTTGTAGAATATACTATTCTATAACACTGTTTTGGAAATTACGCATTCCACAACTAAAAATTATGTTGGAACAGCTATCATTCCAAACGTCGCGTTTGAAATAAATTCAACGAATCAGAACCGCATATTATCGCGATATATGAAGTATCTTGATTCGGTTACTATGGTTACATCTCTTTGTTTTAATTTTATTTATTTGAGTTTCACATTTTCAACAGTTTTGTATTTGTATTTTTAGTATAACTTCTAAAATCTTGTTACAGAAAGTATAGTCTACAACAGGTAACGGAATGGCATATCCCACACTCGCAAACCGTAGTCCTCGTCTTCGGCTCGGACTACAAACTTTTTGCTCGTGTGGAATACGTGCCATTCCATTACTTTTTGTAGAATATACTATTATCCATATTTAAATAAAATTCAGTTTTGGCGGCATAACGGGCGATGTTGATGAATTTCTGGTGACATCTGTTAGATTGTTGACGAAATTTTATAACAATTGCATTCAAGTGGCGTGAGGTGCAACAAAATGTAATTCGCCACTTTCTGAGAGATTTTCTGAATCCGCCACTAGTTTGAGAAGAATGTTGCTAAGAAAGTATGAGGTACTTTGGTCATGTCTAGTGAATGTCGAATGGAAGCTTGATGAAGGTTGGTGAAGCTAATGTATAAGGGTGAGTTTAATGATGGGATTGGTGGGAGATTGTATGGCCGTCCGAGGAATAAATGGTTAGGTATGATTGATGATTTGTTGCATGAACGAATGATTCCGACTATGAAGAATAGACAATCATGTATGAATCGACGAGAAGAAAGTGTTGTGCTACGATTAGAATGTATGGAAGAGATTGATTGTTGGTTGAATGTATTAAAATGTCCCTGTTCCTTTATTTATTATCTACGCTATTTCGTTCTAAATCTACATTCTCAGTTAAAATTATTTTTTTATTATTACACGAAGTTGGGATGTAGATAAACTACTTTCTTTGGTCATATGCCGCCTCATAAGTGGATGATTGTGAATTAATATGTACATCACAAACGACTGTGCTCTTTAGTGGGATTCGAACCCACAACCCCTGGTGTGCTAGGCTAGTGACGTGGCCACTATGCCATTGAGATCGGCCAGTTATACAAAATTCATCTAATTACTTGTGAATACTTCTTTTGAAATGGTTGATTTTTCTTTATATTTTGTCATTTACACGGTATTGTAATGGAATTAATAATAATTGTAAAAAAAAAAAAAATTCACCGAATATTGCTCGATCCAATACTCATATTTTTCTCATGGATAATATCACAAGACCTGATTTTATCGATAAATGTTTATTTTTGCACGATTTTTTTTTTTGTTTCGCAACAATCACGAAAGTAAACTACATGGTAAATCCCGACTCCGAAGGAGGAGGGGTTTTACCTAATGTCAGTTTGTTTGAGTGGTTTTGCTTAAAAGCAAAAAAATTAGTGCTTAAAAATAAAAATGTCTCTGAGAAAATAGAAAATAAGAGTGGTCGTGTGGTATTTGATGAGATAAATTCCAAAGACAACGCAAAATGAAACTTGAAATATTTATCAACTATCACACTGATAGTTACAGTAACAACTGATGTTTGTTTGCTTGGTAGCGGGATTTTATCGGAGTAACCGGATTTTATCAGCTATAATATCCCTAGGCCATTGATAATAACGAAATAATTTTGTCACAGTAACCGAAACAACGTTGCTTGGTAACCGCCCGACGCCGTAGGGTTATTACCTTCAAGCAACGTTCTTGAGGTAGTTGTGATCAAATTATGAGTATTTGTCAATAGTCGAGGGATATTCGGTGAGATAATTTTTTGCGATAATTATTATTATTTTCATTCACATACCGTAAAAATGACATTTTGAAATAAACAAATCAAATATTGAATTTAATGTCAATCAGCTATCAACAACTGTTACTTAGCAACAAGTGATAATTTCCCGGGGTGTGTGTAATTGTGACCTGATAGGTTACTTTTACACACGTGACCAGAAATAAAGGGATTTGATTGGATATTTTTTAACCAACAAATTTTCGGGCTAGTGGGTTTTTATCGGAGTAACGAGATTTTATCGGGAGTAATATCACGAGACCTTCTGATTTTATCGATAAATTTTATTCTGCATGAATTTGTTTGCTTAGCAACAAACACTAAAGTAAACTGCATAGTAAATACCGGCTCCGAAGGAGGAGAGGTTTTCAAGTGTTTTGCATCATTGGTTAAAAACTAGTCGTAAGATTTTATTACAATAATTACCGTGATAAAATTATTTTGTAATTATCTTGGTTGGATATGAAAAAGTAAACCTCATGAAGATGTATTTATTTAAACCTAATCCGTTGGTACAAAAGTCCTGATTTTCTTAATAGAAAGAAGAATATTTAATTGTCAAACTAGAGAGGACAACACTTCTTTCCTCTCGTGTTAGACACAACATTTTTTTCATGACTTGTTTCTAAAAACGATTTGTTCGGACCTAAAATACACTTTGACAACTCAGTGTTAGTTGTGTTATCAGCTGCACGGCGGGGTAGCAGTGTTGTCAATGAACCAATCTTAAATATAAATTAATTTTGTCAAATTGTGATTTAATCTAGAAACAAAAAAAAATATAAGATATAATTGTAAGACAATTTAAAGTATGTATAAAACTAAAATAAGGTTTTCAATAAAATTAAGCATTTGTTTATAATTTTTAAAATATGTTTTTTGTAAATAACATTCATATTGGTAACACTTCTATATTTTCCTCACTAGAGAGGAAAAACACATTTTCCTCACTATTTCGGGAGAAGAACGGTGGGGTTTTTTTGCACGTCGTGTAAAAAGTATTTTTCTATGATCTAAACTGATTAAAAAATATCTGGTGTGGGCACCACACTACTTTCTTATACAAATAAAACCAACTGAACAAGTATGACTTGTTCCTTGCGTATGACAATTTTGACAATTATTTGATATATAAATGTTAAACCTGTTTAATTTTTTGTTCTCATTGTAACTATGAATTTTTTTTTAAATTAAAATTAATTAATATCTATTTTCAAAGCTTTCTAACTAATAATACAAATATTACTTTTATAATATTTCACAGGGCACATATTTTTGACACGTTTGACACATAGATATTAAAAATGTTTTAGTTTTTATTCCCATTGTAACTAAGATTATAGAAATATATTCTTAAACATATAATTTAGTTTTTCTCAAAAGTAGAAGCATGTACAAGAAAAGTGCAAATAACATTTTATATTTCAAATATTTTTGCTAACATCTTTCATTTGAAATTTTTTCTCATAGTTGATTCTATTTTTGAAATAAATGGAATTTATTGTTTTGTGTGTCCAGTAAACTTACTCTTCCGGTTTTTCAATTCGTTTTCCGATTTTTTTCAAGTTTTTCAATTTTAATTCATTCGAAATCAACTTAGCTCTTCATTTTTTTATGAAACATATATTTACAAATCTTGTCTCGTTCATGAGATATTGCGCTCACGGACATCCATCCATCCATCCATCCTCACACACAGACATCTTTGAGAATTTGGTCTTAACAGATTCAGTAGACGTCAAAATATGTATTTCCGCAAAAATCTCGTTAACGATTTTTTTCGTAATTCCAATACTTATACTTTGTATAGAAAATAAAAATTGATATTCATCATAAATGAAAAAAAATATAGCAACGGAACTTTTTTGATAGTGCAAAGATTGGATTGATTTTGATCTTAAAACACAAAACAATAAATTCATTTGAATTCAAACATGTAATCAGTAGCGAAAAAATATTGTTTGCAATTTTCTTTCACCTGCTTCCAATTTTATCTAAATTATATTTTTAATAATACGTTAGAAACCATAATGTCAAACATGCGTCGAGTGTTATTATTAAACATTCCAATTCAGATCCATATATTATAAGAAAATCGTGTGGAAACCACGCCAGATTTTCCTTTGAATTAGTCGTAAAATTGCGGAGGAATGTATGAAATTATACGATAATCAAACAATTGCAAGTAGATTGTGGAAAATGCAGGTTTCGCCGTAGGCACAGTTTCATTATTTCAAAATTTTTAATATTTTCATCTAAAAAGTTACCTATGTAAAGATTGGATTTAATAACAATAATCCTCAACAACCATGATACGACAGAGGGAAACAATTGTATCAAATAACTATTTAAGGCATAGTGTGCGCAAATGGCAATTGAATAGATTGTTTATTCTGCGCGCGTAAACGATCAAACAATTAAAAACTCTACCTGCTATTAAAATTAGTGGGCACTAAAACACGATTTATGGCCAGGTACCTCATTAAAAACATAATATAATTATGTCCAGTCAGAGCTGGGCGTACTCGAATACATATACTTGAAAATACTGATTAGAATACAAGTATTGTACTTTATACTCGTACTCGAGTACATTTTTAAAATGGTTACTTTTACTCGTACTTGTGATATTTCTTTCGAAATACTCGTACTCAGTACTTTAATATGTACTTAGAATACAGTCTTGTTTTATTAAAAGGAAATAAAGATATAATTCAGTAATAGTTATTTGTCAAACTAGAGAGGAAAGCGCTCCTTTTTCCCCCTCGAGTTCGAAGTTTGCCTCATGAGCGCAGCGAGTGAGGCATTTCGAACGAGAGTGGAAGAAGGGCTTTCCTCTCGTGTTAGACATAACATTTTTTCACATGTTTCTAAAAACGATTTACTCGGACCTAAAATGCACTTTGAGAACACAACTGACAAACTGACACGTTAAAAGTTAGGTTATCAGAGGCGGTGTAGCAGTGTTGCCAATGAATCAATGTTAAATATCATTTATGTCATACTGGTTACTTATGTTACATTTTTCGGACTATTTATCGTACGAAAAGTGAAACTTTAAAGTCCTAGGACTTTAAAGTAAAATTTGACTTTTAATTGGTTCATTATTTATAAACAAATACTTGTTCCTATAGAAATTGTTATTTAGCCTACTTATATCAACTCATATTTCTATGAATTTTTGATAATTTCTGTTAATAAATTCTATAATTTAACAACTTTAGTAACCAGTATGAAATAAAACTTTGTATGTACCGCGAACGAAAAGTGACTTTAAGGTCCTCGCAAGTAATTACGGCCTCGGCTACCCGCCTCGGCCGTAAACAACTTGCTCATACTTTAAAGATTCACTTTTCGTTCTAGATACATTCATATTGGTAATACTTCTATATTTTCCTCTCTAGAGAGGAACAACACATTTTCGTTACTATTTCGGGAGAAGAATGTCGTGAAAATACTTATATTTTTTTTTACGTCATACGTGTATTCTATAAAATTTTCGTTATTATTATAAACGTAATAATTTAAGAATTATCTTTTTTGTTATACCTACATTATTTATTTATTTTTAATATATCATATGATTTTATAAATATATAGGATTTTTCCTTTGAAACAACCAGCGCCTTTTTGGGCCGACTAATGACTTTAGAGAAAAATGTTATATACAAAAAATGACCAGGAAAATGGGATCTATTTAATAAAAATAACAAACAGAAATTTAAACCAGTGGTTCTTAAATGATAGCATAAAATTTTATATATTTTAAATAGTATCCTATATAAATTTTTAGTCCATTTGATAGAGATTTTTTTTTTTCTGATTTCAACGATATAAATGATATGAGGTTGTATAACAATTATTTTGAGAAAAATGGTATAAACATTAGAAATAATTGTACAATATTGAAGTAGGCTATGCAATAAAACACTATTAATAAGATTATTGCCTATAGGTCGCAACCTTCTTTATTTAAAATAACGTGTTTTACTAAGAAACTGATAATTACAAATTAACTACATAACGAAGAAATACCAGAAAATAATAGTAATAACATAAAAAAGAAAACAACGTGATGGAAATTATTTACGATTTATGCATCCATAGGTGTTTTTGGTATTTTTTCACTTAAAAGTATTTTTTTTATAATTTGTGTTAAAAAACACACACACGCACACACACACACACACACACACACACACACACACACACACACACACACACACACACACACACACACACACACACACACACACACTTATTTACGTAAGTAACAAAACTATATGTCACCTGTATCATTTGTTTATTGCATAGCCTACTTCAATATTGTAAAATTATTTCTGATTTTTTATACCATTTTTCTCAAAATAATTGTTATAAAATATCATATCATATTTATATCGTTGAAATCAGAAAAAAAATTCTCTATCTAATGGATTAAAAATTTACATATGCTATTATTTAAAAAATATAATTTTATTCTACCGTTTGAGAACCACTAGTTTAATTTTCTGTTTGTTATTTCTATTGAATAGGGCCCTTTTTCCTGGTCAATTTTTTTGTATATAATATTTATCTCCAGTCATTTTTTTGCCCAATAAAGCGCTGGTTGTTTTAAAGAGAACATCCTGTATAATATGTCTAGATTTATGAATATATTTTTTGTAATTTGATCCTTTTATGTCTCTAATAATATAACATCTATTCTACAATTGTACAATCTTCTGCGTTTCTTGTATTAATAACCTTAACAAATCTTTATTGTAACCACATAAATTATTTTAATTTTTAAATTAAACATTGATTCCATAAAATTATCTACTCTGTTAAACAAGCATTTTTTTAGTTTTCATTTTAATTAATAGTTATGAGTGATATTCCATAATTCTGCAACAATCCGTGTGTTCACGTGTACAATTATTTTACAAGTACTTTAAGAGTACTTTAAAAGTATTCTATACTTTTGCCATGAAAATTGTCAAAGTACAAGTAATATACTTTAAAGTACATTTGATTACTGAGTACCTGTACTCGATACTCGAGTATTTTTCCGTGGTACTTTGCCAAGCTTTGAGTCCAGTCACATACCTGCGGTTCTGGTACCACGTTTTGACTTGCGTTTCGCTCAAACTCAGTGCGTCGGCCACATCGCCGCGGTCGGCCACGGACAGGTACTTCTGGCAACGGAATTTCCGTTCGAGGTAGGCGAGCTGCGCATGCGTGAAGGCAGTGCGCCGCCGACGGGGTTTGCGCGCTCCTGCTGAATTCTTGTCCACCCCGCCGCTGCTGCCCGTGTCGCCGTCGCCAGCCAAACGCAACTCCGGGTTGGTGAACGATGCGTCGTCTTCTAGCTCTGAATCGACACCGTCTGTCAACAAATTATACACTGATTATAAACGCAATAGCTGTATTCTTTTTGGTCAAAATCTCAGTTAATCTCAGCTCACTTAAGATAAACTCAGTAAAGTGTTGTTCTTTTTGTTACAACTGAACTGAGACAAACTGAGAGAACTCACTTCCCCCCTTTCCGATGCTGCACCACCCGCGAAATAAACTCAAAATGTTCTACGCAACTCAGTTCGGTGGAAGGGGTAATGTTTGGTTTGTGTTGTCTGGAGAACTGTCATATTTATTAGGTTATGTGCACCAAATTGCTACAATAACAAAATATGTCGATCTATTTCATTGATATATTAAATGTGTAAACTTATAGTAAAATATTTTCATTGTCATCAATTTTAATAGCATAAGTATATATATTCTTTTTCAAATCCACCTATTTTTACATAAAATGCTGTTTTTTTTGGATGCCTTTCAGCTCAACTCAGCTCAGTTCATCTCAACTCACTTGTCAACTGAGTTGAGCTAACACTTTCCAAAAAGAATACAACTATTGTTAATGTTTTCAATATTTCGTAAATAGCAATTATGTTCTGTTTCTGATACTGTGATTCATAGGGCCCGAGGGCCCGAGGGCCCGAATTACGCCGGTTTCATAAGTCGAATGATTTACAGCCCAAT
The DNA here is from genome assembly GCA_963942605.1 of Poecilus cupreus. Lineage (NCBI taxonomy): Eukaryota > Metazoa > Arthropoda > Insecta > Coleoptera > Carabidae > Poecilus > Poecilus cupreus. The sequence continues at coordinate 25,549,385 of OZ012720.1, read as the reverse complement.
AAATCTTAGCTGACAGTTGGAGTAAGATGCGCAGTGAAATTGACCAACAATTTTGCTAAGAATCTCTTCTGTTGTCGATAAAGTTAAAATTAGAAGAGTCACGTACAGCAAAATGTTTTAAGTAAAATTTTGTAGATTACTAAAAATGAAGAATTCGTTCCAAAAATCTAAGGTTTTCAAATATTACTTTCTTATACAAAGTATAAGGAAGTATTGGAATCATGAAAAAATCGTTGACGAGATTTTTGCGGAAATACATATTTTGAAGTCCACTGAATCCGTTAAGGCCAATTTCCCAATGATGTCTGTGTGTGAGGATGAATGGATGGATGGATGAATAGATGGATGGATGGATAGATGGATGGATGGTGGATATCCGTGTGCGCAATATCTCATGAACGAGACAAGATATGTAAACGAAACTTGAAATTTATAAGTTTCATGAAAAAATGAAGAGCTGAGTTGATTTTGAATGAAATTGAAAAACCGGAAGAGGATGTTTACTGGAAACACAAAACAATAAATTCCATTTATTTTTAAAATAGAATCAACTGTGAGAAAAAGTTTCAAATAAAATATGTTAGAAAATGTTATTTGCACTTTTCTTATACATGCTTCTAATTTTGAGAAAAACTAAATTATATAGATATTTAAGAATATATTTCTATAATCTTAGTTACAATGGGAACAAAAACTAAAACATTTTTAATATCTATGTGTCAAACGTCAAAAATATGTGTCGTGTGAAATATTATAGAAGTAATATTTGTATTATTAGTTACAAAGTTTTAAAGACCAGATATTAATTAATTTCTATTTTAAAACAAATTCACATTTACAATGAAAACAAAAAATTAAACAGGTTTAACATCTATATATCAAATAATTGTCAAAATAAAATCATACGCAAAGAACAACTCATGTGTTCAGTTGGTTTTATTTGTATAAGAAAGTAGTGTGGTGTCGACACCAGATTTTTACCTCCCGCCTACCTCTAGGTAAGGGAGGTATTGTTTTTGGTCAAAAAATTGGGTAGTGAGTTTTCAATGAATAAGCACGTTTTAGGGTCCCTACAATACGATTTTACTATTTTCGCGATGATGTCTGTATGTATGTATGTGTGTAGTCTGTGGCAATTTTTTCGTCTCGCATAACTCAAATACTATAATACCAAAAAATACAATTTTGTGAATTATTGCTTCTTATATTTAAATGAAGAGCTGATTAGATTTTGGATAAAATTGGTCAACCGGAAGTAGCAGTTTACTTGAAGCCCTTAACAGTTTTTCGTGAAAAACACGGTTAAAATTGCTTTTTCAACAATTTATGTTATTTTGAAAGTTGAAGAATATTTAATTTTACATGTGTTTTGATTACACCAATTTTATTAATTTTCATTAGATTTAGAGATAATTAAAAATAAAGAAATTAGATTTCACAAATCTTGCATTCCTAGTACACCATGGAAACATTTAAAAATTTTCAATTTATTTACGAAATGTGACACATGTCATTGTGATTGTGAAGTTGTATTCTTTTAGTGAAATATATGTCAAAAAATTAAATAAATATACGAAAGAAAATAAAAATTCTCAAATATAATTAGAAAATAAACAAATAAGAAGGTATGTTTCTGCATCATCAAATACTATTTTGTACCGTTTAAGAGTAGTATTGGGCGGGAGGTTATGTGCTGGCCACATCAGATTTTTTAAATTTATGAATAGATTCAATACATAAATGTAATTAATAGGTGTGCAATTTTTTAGCTTATTTAAAAAATTTTAAAAGATTTTTCAATTAATTCCAGTAACAAGTAGTTTTAGTGAAAGAACTTTTTCAAAATTAACCTACATAAAATCTAAATTAGAGTGCACAATGGCACAAGATCAATTATAAAACTTATTACTGTTTGTTGAACATGACTTGGCTGCGGCCTCGACTTCTATTCTTGATGAAGTTATTGACGAATTCAAAAAAAATTTTACTTTATCAGGAGACGTATGCTTTTATAACTTATCCAATTTTAAGCAATTATTTTAGCATTATTTATACATTAATTTTTATTTTAGAATCATTTATTTTAAAGTTACTTTCATTAATACATAACGACATGGTTATTTTTTTTATTAAATTATATGAGATATAACTATTTATTTGCATTAATGATAAAATAATATGCATTTTTTTAGTTCAAATTAAAAATTACATTCTGTAATTAATGTGCCATATTTAATAGTAAGAAACAAAGATATTAAGTACTAATAACATTTTATATTTTTGTTTGTGGCATCCCCTAATAAACTTTTCTAGCTTTGCTTGTGTTCTCGCATAAGACAGTAGTTTAATGTTTCGTACAACATATTGGCATCTGCTGATCAGGCCATTAGGATAAACTGGAGAGAAATTCTAAAGTACTAAAATTCCACGAACAACTAATAATGCAACATTTTCTTAGTTTAACAACTTTGAAAATCGTCTACAAATCTTTAATTGTAATAAACATAAATATTGTTTTTCTACAATCGTTGCACAATGTCGACATTGTTATTCCATTTTTGGTTAGGAAATGTTCAAAATTGTCGCTCTAGGGCGACAAAGTGACATATTGTCGCACTAGCGTGACAAAAACAAAACAAAAATAAATTAGGTAAAAGAAGTAAATGATGCATTGGATTTTTCTGGTAATAACCTTGCTATTGTAAATACAGTTGGCATATACGTATATACACTTCAACTTAATCACCATAAACGTATTCACTCTGTAGGCTTTATGTCAAATGTACTCCATATGTCAAATGTACTCCATGTGTCAAATTATGATTTCTTTGAAAATTTTTTTTTTATTCATAAACGTTGTCATGATTACGGTGACATGGGTAACTACAATTTTACTGAATTGTTATAGGCGTGACCAAAGATAATTTTGAAAATTAATTTTTTTCTACAGCTTGACATTGTTCAACGATTGTAGAAAAAATATTGTGTGCATCTCGTCGGATAGAGCTTGTTCGGTGCACTTGTCGAGTTGTTGATCTCGGCTTCGCCTCGATCAACAATTTTCTCGCCGCGTGCAACAAACAATGCTCTATCCGCACTTGATACACAAATAACTATTATTACACGGCTTAAAATTTTAAACATTTTCTATTTCACGGAAGTATGATAAGGAGATGTTGTCCTTATAGGTGATTATATTGCCAAAATTATAGCCATCATTATTGTCTTCCTTTTGCAAACGTACAACGAATATATCCTATAATAGTAGGTACAATAATATGTATTCAATTTTGATTTGAGTTACATTTTATTTTATTGCTGTATGTAAAATGGATAACGTTAGCATTACCATCTGCTATGTTTTAAGATAAAATGAAGTATACCTTTTGTTTACAATATATATATATATATATATATATATATATATATATATATATATATATATATATATATATTTACAAATGTATGATCGTAGCATTTATAATATGAAGTGATGTTCTCACCGTTACCATTTTAAAACTTAGTTACCAAATGTGATATTTTACCATTGTGGGATCAAATTTAGGACTAAGGAAAATACTTTTTCAGCAGAGGCTGGTATTAAATATTAAGGGAAGCAGTGAACGAAATTTGTATACCAAATTATATATAGTACAACTGGACATAACACCGTCATCTTTCAAACAATAAACAAAGATTCGATAATCAATCAGAAAACAAACCATAGTACATCCAACAAAGGAAGAAGTAATCTACGAAACAAGCTAAAGTAGGTAATGAAGTTATAAGAAATACAGGATATTTCCCGAGTTCTTCTCACTCGATTAGTTCCTTTATTATTGAAAATTTGAAGAAATGCTAAAGAGAGAAATTGTAGAGGCTGAAAAGTTCTACAAAACTGGTTGAAAATTAATGTTATATTATTTAACAGCTGTATAATACATGAAAAAGTTAAAAGTAAAAACACAAATTTTAGAATAAAGGAATTTATTTTAACTTATTTTCATATTTTATAATAATATTTTTCAATCATAGCTTACTGAAATTATTGTGTTTTTGACTCGGTTTTTGACATTAAAATAATATAACATTAATTTTCGAAAAACTCCGTCATTTTAAATAATATCGCTAAACATTATTTGAAATTAAATGATTACAATAATGTAGACTATCAAAAAAAAATCTCAATATACATTCCCTGTTCAAACATTTTTGAAACCGCTTTTTCGCCATTTTAGAACAAAAGAAGCTTAAAACTTTTCTACCAGTTTTGTAGAACTTTTCAGCCTCTACAATTTCTTTCTTTATCATTTCTTTAAATTTTCAATAATAAAGGAGCTAATCGAATGAGAAAAATGCAGGAAACGCCCTGTAGAGTTACTGTAATATCTTAATATGAGGATATTATTTACCTGGACGTATATTATAATTGACAATGAACATGTGTCTATAACCAATATTTAAAATACTATAGTTCATTCGGAAATTAGCTGGAGTAATAATAATAACAGAATGTGCTACCTTCTACTTGCTTATGTTTTTGTAAACTTTAACTTCTTAAATCATATATTCCTAACATAGAGTTGAAGAAACTTTCAGAATTCGTAGAAAATTAAAAAGACTTTTGAAATAAGTTCTGTAAAATATTTCATTTAAATACGTTTCATCAGGAGAACAAAATCATGATTTTGATGATTTCTCTAACAATAGAAATACTGTAACAAACAAAATAATACCTTTTGAAGGACTAACATAGACGTAGATAAAAGGTGTCGAAGTGATCTGAAACGGTCTATCTCCATCGAATTCAGTCTTTTCGAGTATCCTTGAACTTAGCAAATAATTATAGACGTACTACAGGATTACTTTATTGCTCCAGGTCATTTCCGAATGAACTGTAGATCATTTCCTGCAGACATGCAGAAGTTATAAAACGAATATTTGTAGCTTTTCACACAGTAACTTCTGAAGAAAAAGTCCTTAAAAACACTTCATGATTTTTCATTGTTAAATCCAAGTACCGTATTGCGTAGTAACGAATCTCTCCTTTGTTTTTGTAACAATACTTCTTCTTTTTACTTCATTTTTCATTGTTTCACAGGGGTTGTAAATTAAGTGGCGAATAATTGGTTTGTAGTGTTTATGCGCTTTCTTTTGTTCGTTCAGTGCGTAGTATTTTATACAGTGAAACGAAATACAGAATCTTAAAACTTTAGAAACACATTTGATGATTATATGTTTATCAACATTCAAAGTGTAATAATAATATTACAAATATTTCAATAAATATATAAATATTTAGATATCTAGCAACAACCCATATAAATTTTATGGTACAAGGAGCATTACAAGGATTGTGGAAATACGAAAATTCTGCGATATATCCACAATTTTTTACATAACCTATTAATTGTACCTATTTACACAACAATGAAACAAATAAATAAATTAATCATTTTAACTCATTAGGATTAGGACCTAATGATTAGGTATAGATCTTAGAAAACATTGATTATCAAAATATTTAACAAACAGATTCACAAAAGGGATTGGCGCTAACTCCATTTTTATTATTATATTATTAGTTATTATTTATTTTAATTAAGGTTATAGTTAAGATTGGTCAACATAAAATTTGACACATTTTGTTAATTTACTTAATTTAGAAACAAAGTTACAGATGCTGAAAAAGCGTTAAGTTTGTTTTGAGAACCTGTCTGTAAAATTTTTGGTGTACAAATGAGTAAATACTGTATCTATTACAAAATAATATCTTATTGTTCAATAATTTACAATATAGATAACTAAAAATTTTATATTTCTACCCACTGTCCATTACTCTACTTTAAATGTAGGTTGATATTAATACCGCAATTATTATATTTAACACTCTATTGCATAATTTTTATTTTGAAATTTATTTTTTTAAGTTAAATACACAAGAAAAAATAATTGAAAAATTCAAAGTAATCTTTTGTGCTTTGCGGGGGTAATTTTTTGTTTTGATTTTTTTTTAACATTACGCATTGAAAGAAAAAACATTTTGTTAATCGCTATGTGAAATATAGATTCGTTTCCGAATGGGGACAGCATAGATAATCAAGAATTTCTTACCAAAACGATGTTAGAAATTTTAGAAATATGTATATGTTCCCATTTGGGAACATTAAAACATTATGCAATAGAGGGATAAAAATTAAAATGATAATTTTGTAAATTACCTGAGAAATATCACAACACGTAAACAATGACTTACCATCTTTCTGCTGAAACAACACATCACTTAACAAATCCTTAATTAAGAACGATTTATGCTCTTGCATATCCACTGCTAATTAACACAATCTTTCAACATTTACCATCAGTACATCACGTTATCACAAATCTGAATCTTTTGCAAATGTTAAACAATTTAGATGGCATTGAACGCGATACATAACGTAATGGATGTGATTGCTGTTAAACGAGCGTGGGTACATGCGTCGCGTGTAAGTGATAGCAACGTCGCGACGCCGTCCCGCCCACTTAAACAGGCGCCGCCCATTGCCCAATAAGATCTCGACATTTAACGTGATTTATTTATTTCTTCGGGGTAAATTTTGTTATTTAGCACAGATTTGTTAACAAAGAAGTATATGGGGATAGTAAAAACACCTATATCTCACTGGCCATTCGAACATTATTAATATTTAAATTATATTTTATTTGAAATGTGCACTAAAGTGCTCAAAAATCGTCATTAAAAGCTCAGAAATCGTCACTAAAGTAACTCATTATACGACGATTTTGAACAACCCAGTGTTGGCAACCGTTACATAATTATTGTACAGTTAGGATAATTTTGGCAGATATATTGACGTACTATGGTAAATTTGGACGTAACATGAAACAAAATTTGCAAGTAGAATTAACTAATTAATTCCGATGACGAAATTGAGAACAAAACACGTAATTTTGAGTGTTATTTACGATAACTTCACTTCTCGAGGTTGGCAACACTGACTGTCAGTTTCAATTGACAACTGACAGATGTATAAACTTAACCTACATTGTAATTTTTTTACAGTTTTTTCGAATTTATTGGTTTGAAATAAAACTTAATATGTACCTCGACACTGAAGTTCCTTTTTATCACTCACATGGTTTATTTTCCTCGGCTCTACGGGTCTCGGCAACTAAATTCCATATTCGTGATAAAAAATTGAACTTCTGTGCCTTGATACATAAATAAATATCATTTGGTAAAGTCAACATTACTTCTTGTGTATTAGTAATTTTTGAATATTTACGACGTTTGGTTTATATTTATTTGACAAATTTCATTCATATATTTCTATTTAGAAATATAAATTGTTGAGTAATCTATTTACTGGCCCATGACCATGACGTATTTAGAAAATATGTATGATCCATAATTTAAATAAATAGATCCTCAGTTCGAATACCAAAACAGACAGTTGTCATTTTAACTTTACACCTGTGGTTCGCCTTCCACTATTATCTTTTAGAGATTCGAACTTGACGATTGGTAATAGCACTTCACGCGCAATAATATCTACCCACTGATTTATAAATAACACTGTAATCATGGTCGAAACGTCGTCATAGACACTGTAACAGGTACCTCGCACTTGGTACCAAGAGGTAACTGACATACGAAAGGGTTTTACTTGATTAAATGAATAACCAAGGGTAGCGTAGTCGCTGGCCACCACGGAATATATTAACTCGATTCCGAAGAGTATTTAGAAAAAAAGACTTCTGATCAATTGGCGGGAAATATACGCGCAGGCGGGAATTAAACACGTCTTCAACAATAACAAAATTATATAATATTTAATAACGAATAAGCGAATAAAATTATATAAATCAAATACTTTTACGAGCTGAATAATTCGACGCTATATAATCCAAAGTATCGCTTACTCACTAACTTTTACAATAACTTTCAAAGATCGAAACTGATATAACATTCGCTATTAACAATACTCATACATAAAACTCAAATCTACTTACATGAACTCACAAAATAAACTTCACAAAAACTATGCATACAATCGACAATCGAGAGGAGCCCTTAAAACTGTGTATAAATTCTTTCAACATTTCACAAGAAAAGCCAAAATGCAAGTGTCTGCTAACTGCCCAAGGTTCGCAATTTATTACTTTAGGGATGGGACAGTGGCACTCAAAATAACTCTAACTGGGCACTACTCTCTCATAAGACTCTGGTTAAATATTTCCTGCAACATATTGACATCCGCTGATTAGGCAGGAACTGAACTGAAATACTAAAGGAGTGGAATTTTCCACGAACAACTAACAATGAACCATTTACTTAGTTTGAAATCACTTAATATCGTTTGCAATCTTTAATCGTAATAAACGCAAATACCGTTTATTACAACACTATAATTTGAAATAAATTTTTCTAAAGCCATGCTATCCGAGAATATATAGTGAATTATTTACTATTTTCCTCAACATTTTTCGGCTTAATAACCTTTTCCAAAAACTAGATTGGGCATAGATCATCTGAGAGCGTTCCCAATTGAATGGGTGAAATTGATGTTTTCTAACACTTTTGTAAAGTAAAGTGCGCAATCTGAAGCTCTGCCTTCACTCTCTGTACACCGCGCTCGCCACCACCTCTCTTTAGGTCATACCACGAAGTATGATCATACCCATAGATAGATTTTTAAATATAGAAGTATCACAAAACCTCAATTTTAACCATCATGGCGACGTTCAATTGGGAAAGCACCGTAGGGGCTTATGCCCAATCTCAAAATGAGTAAACTTCGTGAAAAATATATTTATCTACGATCATTGTTAAAAGTGACCTTTTTAACGGTTGCTTAGCAAGTTAAAAGAGTCACTTTTTAACACTAGTGTTAAAAGTAACATAGCAACGTGCTAAAAGTGATTTCATTGTTACTTTAAACACGTTGATAACGATTTGTGTCAATAAATCAACAAATATAACCCTACCTGTCCATATATTATTATACATTTTTAGTATTTACTAATACACTAGGAAGATTGTATATAAAAGTTTCAGAAACTTCCCCACTTACTCAATAAATTATTAAAATTTAATTAATATTCACACAAAAATCTACATGTAAAAAAAAATTAAATAAATCTTTAAACCAGAATTAAACTTTATTTTATGATACATAAAATAAAATAAAGAATTAATAAATATAATTTGTTTGAAATCGGCACTAAAGTGCTCAAAAATCCTCATTAAAAGCTCAGAAATCGTCCCTAAAGTAACACATTATAAGACGATTTTGATCAACTCAGTGTTGGCAAACCATAAAATAATTATTGTATAAGTAGGATAATTTTGACAGATATATGACGTATTGTAGTAAATTTATACGTAAAATAAAACAATATGTGCAAGAAGAATTAACTAATTGAAGATGAAGATCACATCAGGACGTCGATTCTTGAAATTTGAGAGAACCTCAAAGGTGATAAAATAAGTAATTTAACTGCTCTATCTGTGAAATATAGGCAGAAATATCAGCTCTTGAAAATTTTTGTTATCATATCATATAACCTTTATCTGGTCTAATTTGTCAAATTTTTCAACGTCATATAATAGGTAGTGTAATATCATTATATTTCTTTTTGTTTTAGTATGAGTAGGCGAATATAAAAGAAAATATACGTTCTTAGTTAGGTGTGTAAAATTGATTTATTATTATTAAATTTATTTCATTATACAGCATTTTTTATTATTTCATTATATTCTTTATTAAAGAACAACTACAACTTATGGAGGTAGTAATTTAAGCTAATAAACATATGGATGAAAATAATCTGACGCGGCCAGCACATAACCTCCCGCAAATTTTAATTATTAATGGCCAGTTGCACCAAGAAAACTTAAACTTTAAATTTGATTTAAATGAATAAAAGCAAATCGAAGTTACATGTCATATGGAATAAATGATATTGTTGTCAAATATTCGATTTGCTTTTTTCCAATTAATCCAAGTTTAAAATTTACGTGTTGTTGGTGCAACTGGCCATAAAAGGTACAAAATATAGAGGTAAATAGCTCCGTTGTAACGCATCGGACTGTTGATCGTGAAATATTCAGTTCGTATACCACAGCCGATAGATGTCATTTTTACATTACCCCTGTGGTTCCCCCTCCACTACTTTCTTTGGGGGCCATGACTTAACAGCCGGTAGTCGCACTGCACTTTTAAAACAATCATTTAATATTGGTAAAATTATTACAAACTATGGAAATAAATTTCAAATAAATATAAATAATATTGTTAGAAGGAAGTAACGCCTATTTGTTGATAGATAAATACAAGATAACGGAACGGAGACAGTATAACTTTGAGTTAAAAGATCTTAAAGCTCAAATATTTGTTAATTTTATTTTATCCAATATTTCGTTTTTGTTTTCGTTCGTTGTTACATTGGGGAACTAAGAAAACGTACAATAGCAAGATTATCATTATTATATTGTTTGTATAATATACCGAATAAATTATTCGTCAAATAATTGAAAACTGTCGCATCGAAATCATATCTCAAATGATACTTATTGTTCTAGCTGTCATGTTTTGATGCGTATTTTTTTATTTATTCAACGAATAACTTATTGGGAAGTTTATTCGTAGATGGAAAGACCGGCTCTTACAATAGTATATTATCATAAGAGGGATTATGATAGTCATTATTCATGAAGCCGTAGGCGAGTGATGCAAATCATCCGAGCAAACAATGACCATAATCCCGAATAAAATGTTATACTTTTTCTACTCCTGTAAATTAGGAAATCAGTTTTGTAAATGATCGAAATTCGTTGAAAACACTCGTTGAAAAACGTCAATATCAAAATACACAATGACAGCTGACTAGGTACATGTCAACTGTCAGACAGATGTTGCTTGGTGATTTACATCAAGTCTTTAAAATAACTGTGAATTATGCATTTTTGGCTCTGTGATTGGTCGAGAAGAGTGAATTATAAATCATAATTCAGCGAAAAAATTGAATTAATGAGGATATATTTATAAGGGAGTAGAAAATATGTTTTAACAAAATGCTTGTTAAATTTTTTGACAAAAATAAAAAGACTCGAAAACAAAGAATGAACCATATTACACAATAAATTTTGATAAAGTTGTTTCGTCTAATGCACATAAGACAGAAAAAAAAATTTGGTCAAAATTGACAAAATTTTAACCAAATTTTTAGTCCCAGGCACCGTTAATTTTTGTTGTTTCAAATTTGTTAGCAAGTAACAAATTATTTTTGTGTATTTCATAACTAAATATATTTGTGAATATAGTAATTATTAACATTTATTTTTATGTGCTCTTGACTAAATATTTTAGTAATTACATTGAAGCAGATCAATAAATCAAAGTTATTATAACATATTAAGTTGTTATAGAGGATAGAAGCTTTCTTTGACAATTTCAAATTGATAAGTTAGCTAAATTTACTTGTTATAATTGACGAGTCTATTTGTTAAATTTTATAAATGTAGCAAATAAATAAAACATCAATTTTTCTTGTAAAAAATTCAGCATTGACAAAATTTTAATTTTACAAATTGTCATAATCGTTCAAACTGTTATTTTAACGCAATATATTTGTCAATATTAACTAAAAATACTTAACAACCGCAAAATTAACAAATCGCAAATCTAATTTTGAGATCGTTCCCTTTTTCTGTCATCGTATACCATATACGGACCCCAAAACGTGCTAATCTATTGAAAACTCACTATCGAAATTTATGATATCTATATCACAATACCTCCATTATAAATATATGTTGGTACGTACGGAGGAAAAGTAAAAAACTTAATCATATTTTCTTGTTTACTTTGTACTCCCTTAACTGAACCAGAAATTTGTTTTAATTACTTACATTTTTCCGAATTAAAATTATTTTTAGATAGATCTACTAATACAGTATAACTTATTACGTTTCCTGCAGAAGTCTGTATAGTTACTTACAATTCGTAAAGTAATAATAAATTGATTCATCTTTTAAATTTGTATATAATTCCGGAAGCAATTTACTGTACCGCACAATCACATCATCATATTCACTCCTCTATTTTCCAGCACTACGCAGTTAAACTTGCGATTTACCCCACTCCTCTCTGATTCGCTATATCCGTTCGCAATGAGAGGCCACTCTACCCCCGGCTGGTAACTCCTCGCTGTGATTGGCTCACATCTCTGGCGCCACCCCTACAGATGTTCCGCTGTTTTCATTCTAATTATTTCGCATTATCGTGTCGTTATGTGGGGTAAAAGTGAGCGGAGGTCTAGTGGTTGCTTTTTGTATTTCCAATTAGAGAGTTGTTTGAAAGACGTTCATTTAGCGTGTAATTATGAGTGTTAATCAATAGTAACGAACGAGGGAACGAGCAGGATTGTAGAATGAGGGATGCAGCTATGCTATACATACTTTAACATGGATCTGATTTATGTTGTAGGTATATTAAACATGTTAGGTAATAGTAATACTTTAAATTTGCGTAATTACGTTAGGTTACCTTTATTATATTACATTGGAATTGTGGAAATTTTACTTTTTGGGTGTATTCAAGACACATTCCGAATGTTAAGTCTGGAACTGTCGCAATATAGTATATTATTCAATGAGCATGTAATGTATGCTATTACTCATGAGAAAAAAGCTCGCGTTCGCTCGTTATGCAAATCATTCGAATGAGTAATAGCTAGGGCTGTGCGTTTACATCGATATATCGATATTATATCGATATATTGATATATCGATGTATCGATGTATTGATGTATCGATGTATTGATGTATCGATGTATTTTGTGAAAAAGAACTAAAATTTAGTTATAATGCCATCTAATGAAAGGGGTTGTGCTCGATTTATTGATAGCATTGCATACTGATATTTATTTTTACTTTCATTCTGGAGTCGGGATTAATGGGAGAATTAATAATTGGGACGATGTATAGGTACAATTTCCAGCAGAAGTTCTCATAAAACTACCTTCCAGTCATAGCATAGTGCAATTTCAAATATTTTAAGTAGATTCCCGTTTGTTTTATAATGCTGGCGCCCAGCACCATAAAGCAAGTACACAAACACCCCAGATGTTAAAATTTTTCGCCTTTGAAACACCCGTTACTTCTCTTCACAATAGAATTGCCGACATTCTGAACCATTGTAATCTTTCCATAAAATCTATCTGCATTAGATTGTTTACTATTTATATAATATAGATCGACATCCTGAATCATTGTTTAATTACCAATAAAATCTAACTATATTAGATCGATACATCGTTACATCAATATCTCGATATATCAATATATCAATATATCGATACATCAATATATCGATACATCATTATATCGATATATCGATACATCGATATATCGATACATCAATATATTGATATATCGATATATCAATATATCGATACATCGATACATCGATATTATCGATATTTTTCTAATATCGAATATCGATATTCAAAACAAGATATCGAACAGCCCTAGTAATAGCCATTACATCGAATAGAATACTATACTACTTTATCCACATTTCGTCAAATATTTGTTTTGAAATTATAAGATAAGTAGAATTTTTTCTTTGACAAATACAAAAAAACTGGTGTGGGCACCACACTACTTTCTTATACAAATAAAACCAAATGAACACTTGGTTCCTTGCGTATGACTTTATTTTGCCAATTATTTGATATATAAATGTTAAACCTGTTTAATTTTTTGTTCTCATTTAACTATGAATTTATTTTAAATTGAAATTAATTAACTAATAATACAAATATTACTTTTATAATATCTGTGTAAGCAGAGTGCCACACCCATAATGGGTAAAAGACGTGATGATGATGATATATTTCACACGACACATATTTCGGAAACTTCATAATTATTTGACACGTTTGTCACATAGATATTAAAAATGTTTTAGTTTTTGTTCCCAGTGTAACTAAAGATTATAGAAATATATTCTTATATAATTTAGTTTTTCTCAAAATTAGAAGCATGTACAAGAAAAGTGCAAATAACATTTTATATTCCAAATATTTTTGCTAACATCTTTCATTTGAAACTTTTTCTCATAGCTGATTCTATTTTTGAAATAAATGGAATTTATTGTTTTGTGTGTCCTGTAAACTTCCTCTTCCGGTTTTTCAATTTCATTCAAAATCAACTCAGCTCTTTATTTTCTCATTAAACTTGTATATTCCAAGTTTCGTTTACATATCTTGTCTCGTTCATGAGATATAGCGTACACGGATATCCATCCATCCATCCATCCTCACACACAGACATCATTGAGAAATTGGTCTTAATGGATTCAGTGGACGTCAAAATATATATCCACAAAAATCTCGTCAACGATTTTTTTCGTGATTCCAATACTTCCTTATTCTTTGTATAAGAAAGTAAAACCTGTTTATCAACATAGACAAATTGTAGCAACCATCACTAGGCCACATACTATTGTAACTAAATTTTTAAGTGATTTCGTAGAAAATCTTAAAACCAATTCAGTTACAGTTTAAGCTTAAAAAGAAAATAAAAGTATTAAAAATGAGAAAATTAGTGTCTTCGGCCTTTTATGTGGATAAAATTACTTAAAAGTCATTTTGATTTTTCTCTTTTGACAGGTAAGATTTGAATTTGATATAACGAATGAATAATGTTAATTCATCGAACTGTATTATTTCATTAGCAACAGAAACAAAGGTCATTAATTGATAAACAACGGTTGAATTTTGGATATATTTGACCGTTGTGGGTAAAATCTTTTATTAAACGTTTAAATACTCGAATACGTGAATTTTTATCTTCAATATTTTACATTGTAATTGCTACCTTCACATTGTTTTGTGTTTTTGAGTAAAGACCTTAGCGATTTTTTTAATGGAAACATTAAATTTTTATATTAAATTTGAACTAAATAATGTTAAAAAGTTAATATTTTATTTTGAAATTTACGAGATAATTGCTATTATAACTATTAAATGTTTCTAAAACAGCCAAAGCAACATACGATTTCTTTTTTATTTAAATTTTATTTCGTTAATTTTTCTATTAGAAAAATATATTACTACTATTTAATATCGCTGTAAAACAAATAAAAAAATCTCTATTAACAAATGTCATGACTTACTATGATCTCCAGATAAAAAATAAAAGTTGATACCAGTAACTCGTAAATGTTTAGATATAAATTATTTTTTTTTAGTTAGTTCACCATTTATTTAGAATGTGCAAACCAGAATCTCGTATTACTTTATGTAATAAAAATTGCTAAATTTTTATTTTAGCCAATATCTAGTGACCTACGCATTTAATTGAAAAAACAAATTCAGGTTATAACTACCCCAGTAATGAGGCGACTTGGAGGCGACTTTCGTCTATTATATTGACAGTTTAATGAAATAATATTATTCATTCGTTATGTCAAATTCAAATCTTGCCTGTCAAAAGAGTACAATCAAAATAATTTTTAAGTAATTTTTTCCACATAAAAAGCCAAAGACACTAATTTTCTCATTTTTCATACATTTATTTTCTTTTTAAGCTTATGGTTGAATAATTGGTTTTAAGATCTTCTGCTAAATGTCTATATGTTGATAAACAAACAATTTTATATGTTTGTCAAAGCAAAAATTCTACTTTTCTTATAATTTCAAAACAAATATTTGACACAATGTTCTGGATAAAGTATAGTATTCTACTCGCATATAATGGCTAATACTCATTCGAATGAGTAATAGCTTACATACATGCTCATTGAATAATATACTATTAGTTCCCAAAAGAATGCTCCGTATTTTATAAACCACGTTTTTAATGACTTGTAGCAGTGAGTATACATATTATTTATTCAGTACTTGTATAGTTATTATGCGAGGTACACTGATTTCATGTACATTTTAAGTATTCAACATTACATTAATTATTGATATATTAATCATTTATCTACTCTTATCTAAAAGTATTAAAGTTATGAAAAAAGACAAAATTATTACATATATAATTATCTAGTACTTGTCAACTTTGCTATAAATTTAACAGTAATCGGAAACAAAACATGATAAGTTGAAAAAAAAAACATCCTATATAAATTGTGCGGAATAATGGAATAATCAGATCCTTATAATAAATACAGTGTGTGCCCTGGACTGTAGATGTCTCTACTCATGCAAATGTAACATAAATCCTCTATCTAAATCGCTAGCGACCTTTACTCATAAACACTGCTGTTTGCATTCATTGTTACTCCTTAGTAACCAAACACAAATTATTTCAAATAGCGAGAAATACAATGGAGGGTTATACAGAAGCAAATTTTCATGCTGCCATCTATTGATGTTTTCATGGATCATGGAACTACGACGAAATTCAAGTGGGCGAAATACAAACAAAACGCTGTCGAAATGACAGTTCTTGAAATGATGCTAAATATCAAAAATAAAATGTGTGTATGGTTTGTGCAATAGTGACTCCTGTTTTTATTATAAAGAATATATGGTCAGTGTTTAATTTATTAAGTTTCCTAAACAATAAACTTCAAAATTAAAAACATAACCTTGTTAAAACATCATCTCAAACGTCAAAACTTGGTTGTTTGTATTATGAACTTCTATCTCAACTTTCTTTTTCTTGCCTGAGACGTCAAAATCGTAACCCTACATGCAAATTTAATTTACACTCAACTTTTATAAGTAGCAGAATCTCACTACATGACGTAATAAATAAATGATTAGTCATCAACTGCCACCCAGAAAATGAAATTTAAGATTCTCTTTCTAGTTTTTCCTAGCTTCTTATTTTCAATGGCTTTAAATAAATTATTTCAATGTAAACAGTAAATGGGTATAAAAAATATCCGCTTAAATTTTCTTCACTAACTTTTCTCATTTTTCTCTATCTGTTGATTTTTCTTTTGAATTTTTAATTTGTTGCTGTTCGCAAGTATTTTTCTTCTACTATTATCCATATTGATCTTAGCCTACCTCTTCGAATTCTTCCCCCATTCTTGATTTAACATAGACTTTATTGGGTTTTGCTTGTCAGTTCTACATGCTTGCCTAGATTTTACTCTTTCCTGTTTTATTTTTCTCACTATCTCTTCTCCTTCATGTTCTTAGTAGTGTTTCATGACGACTAATATTTTTATGCACCGTATTATTATGGCTGGTAACTGCACATCACAACCTAAATGTATCATCGAGATACATAATAAAAATGTTGAAAAAATGCAAATAAGAATTGTTATTATTTCAATTTATTGATACAAATGAGAGTGCTATAGCAGAAACAATTTGCTAAAAAGTGTACAATGGGGTCTTTCACCATTTTCTTTTTATGAAACTTTATCTAAATTGAAGACTATTTGCACTTTTAAAAAGTCTTAATTGTTATTCATTAAGGCACAATGATTTTTTTTAAATGTTGTGACGTTATTGTAGAGGTGTTGCTGGATCTTAAACAGTACAGATTGTAAATAATTGTCATAAATTTTTTTTACTTATTTTGTTATTATTACAATAAAATAGAACATTTATGTGACAAAAATTATTTAAATCTCTGCTGTTTGAAATTCGCCAACATAATTCATTCTTTTATAATGACGTCACAACATTAAAAAAATCATTGTGGCTTAATGAATAACAATTAAGACTTTTTAAGAGTGTAGATAGCCTTCAAATTAGTTAAAGTTTCATAAAAAAAATAAATAAAAAAAAATGGTGAAAGACCCCATTATGTATTATTAACAACGGAAATAAATTTGAATAATATTTGTAAATAATTTTTACCTTTTCGTAAAAAATTTTCAATTGTTTCTGCTACAGCACTCTCATTTGTATCATTAAATTCAATTAATAATTCTTATTTGCATATTTCTCAACATTTTTATTATGTAGTACTTATAAGTGTGTTAAATCATTGTATACAGAAAAAAATACTGAGTCGAATAAGCTAGTAAAAAATGTAGGTTCTAATTTATAATAAAAAAAAGTTGGTTCCCAAATTTTGATAAGCAGTGGTTAATAAAAAATTTTGTTTTGTTCATTTTAATAGTCATATAAATTAGAAATTGTTTGCTAATTTAACGAACTTCGTATCTCTTATACTTCTCGAGTTAGCAATAGTGTAACACTTAAATGGAACACTCTGTATATATATATATATATATATATATATAATCTGAGAAATATACCACCTCACCTGCAGAATAGGGTAATGACGTGATGATACATTTATTTATTACCACAAAAAAATTGTAACAAATTCTCTAGATATTTTACAAATATTATATTATTAGATATTAGGTAAGCAACAAACACTATAGTTATATTTACCTACACAAATTATTCAGTGTCTTTTAGAAAAAAAAATATACATTAACACAATAATATGAACAACAAAAAGTAAAGTATAGATAAACAGAATAACACATAAACACTTATAAAATATTTACGTACAAGCCTAAGTTAACTATTACGCGATCATTATCTGCTACATAATGGGTTATTTACTACCTCTATAGCTATAGCTCTATACTAACATTTAAAAGTGAGCTAGCGTACAGGTAGCATTTCTAGCATTTCCTCAACAATTGTTGATTATTTTAGTAGTTTATTTATATTTAAATTAGTTCTTCTTAAAAAAAGGCCACGAAAATAGACGTGTTCTTTATTGCACTATCATCATTCTTGTTACCTCAAATTTCAATATTATTTATTACAAATATTTACAAGAAACTTTTTTTGAGATCCAAGCAAGAAAATATTAACAATTTAGACGGTCTTATCCACTATTGAGATGATATTCTTAAGCCAGTGGTTTGTCACTAGTAGTACATTTCAACCAGTGTTGTTCTTGTCGCTATTTGGTGGAGTCTCCACATTAAAATCAAGCAAAAACAGTACATGCAGGAAAGAAAAATTCGAGTTTTCTGTTGTGCCCACTATTGTAACAACTATACTGTTGATTGCGAATATTATTCATTGCTGCTTTATTCCAAGAAGTATACTTCGACTCGTTCAGGAAAATGTAAGAATTCTTATTTTGTAATATACATATTATTCTATTCCATGTCCAACACTAGTAAATAGTAATTTTGTAAATATAAAAATGAATACTGTGATTCGATGAGCGATCTATGAGATATGAGGATTTGGTTATCATAACTGCTTCTCATTTAAATGATAGGATAAATTCTACCATCTTTATATTTTAACTTTAGCACAGTTAATTCTCGAGTAACCTTGACTCTTTTACTATTCTTATAATAATCAATGAAGCTCTACGATGCCGCAAAATCATTGAGTTGTCTCATTTATATACAGGTGTTTCTTTACTTATAGAACAAACTTTAAGGGTATATGTAACACGTTGTACTGATAATGGAACAAATAGAATTTTTCAAAAATTAGCAAAATTAAGGGTGGTTTACTTAAAGAAAAAGTGTTAAGTGCCACTAGTTTCATTACTGCGAAAGAAACAGAATAATTGAAATTAATTTATGGATTTAAGGGCCGGTATTTCCAAATTTAGTTACCTAGAGAATAAATTTATCAATAGAATAAACAAAAAATATCACATCAAATTCTTAGCTTAAATGATGATTATTATTCTAGCTGTCATCTTTTGATGCGATATTTTTTGTTTATTCCATTGATAATTTATTCTATAGTTTATCTGAGGTTGGAAATACCGGCCCTTAGTCAAATGTTTTATTACCACTGATAAATTTTGCTAATCTATCGTTTCAAACATGTGTGATTTTTGATACTTGGTTACGAATTCAAAACAAACAAAAAATTTAAATTAGGTGCCAACCATATTACACTTCGACAATTTGAAAGCTTAATAATAAGAGAAGTAAAAAGAATGTAGAATAGAATAGATGTGTGAAAGAGAAACTTAAACAGAGAAACATAATACTTTGACTCCAAATTGCTATCTTTAAAACTTAAATATCTTAATAATTAATGATATTTATATACAGGTTGTTCATTTTAAGTGGTACACTATTGCTATTTCGAGAACTATAAGAGCTACGAGGTCGGTTAAATAAGTAAACTATTTCTATATTATTATTACTTCACAAATTAAAAAATATTATTACAGTTTTTGGCAATTATTTCTGCATTTGATTTATTTGTTTTCTTCCATGGCAATCTTTGTATAGGCATATTTTAATAAAAAATATTTTGTAATATTAGGGTATTACATGTAAATATCCTTGAATTCAGAAAAAAATACTGAATCGAATAAGCAAATAAAAAAAAAATAGGTTGCCATTTAAAATAAGAAACTTGCACCCCGCATTTTGAGAACCACTGGTCTAAAAAAATTCTTGTTTCGCTCATTTTAATTGTCTTATAATATAAAAATTGTTTACTAATTTAACCGACCTCGTAGCTCTTATAGTTCTCGAAATAGCAATAGTGTATCACTTAAAATGAACACCCTGTATATACTGATTCAGTTCACGGAAATCTACTATATTTCTAGTCTATTATATTTCTGTTATTAAAATATTGCATCCTATAGTAACAGAACTTGTATATTTCTTTATAAATGCATTTTTACAGGAACATTTAGAGAACTCAACAATTATCCTCACTCACGCTGAACACAACAACCCAAGCTTCTTTGTGAAATTGATTAACTCATTCTCAGTGTCTTTGACTGCGCTAACATGTCGCGTCATTACCTTACAACGAATGAGGTTATGTTTCCCGAAGTTCTTGGCTCTCTTTGATAGAAGTGATATGATGATGAATATCGAAGAGAAATTACTAAGGACAACTGCGAAAATGATTTTATTTATGAGTGTACTTTTCATTTTATTATGTTTTCCAGTTCAGTTGGCATCTAATTTTGGTTTATCATCGAATCACTTGATTGTTTCTGTTATGTTGTTAGCTAACACTTGGAATAATTTTTCAGTAGTTTGTGTTGAATTTCAGTTTGTTGCATTTTGTTATCTTTTGTTTCAAAGGTTTAAATTTATTAATACGAAATTAGTTACGTTCAAGAATGTCGCACAGAATTCTGTAAATATACTGTCTCTTGTTGGTAAGTTCTTTGATATTTAATAAATGTCAGTATGTATGTCGAATCTCGCGCACGAACACAAAAAATTTACCAGTCTTTGAAAAACTCTAAAAGTATACATGCAATATTATTAAATAATAATCATATTTGACACGTAGTTTTTATACTTAAGTGGTCTATCAGCAGTAGTATGTGTGTGTATGATATACAATATACAATGGGATGTGTGACCATTATCGAATGTAAAGGAACAAATTATAAAATAAGTAAATTAACCATTATGATATCTCATAATTATCAAGTCGTACGGTAGAACAACGCCAGCAAGAGTGTGCAGTAAAAACTAACGGGTGTTTTTTTTAGAGGTGTAGAACTTTAAAATGAAATAAAACACAATAAAATAGTGGTAATGCCTATGGTATTAGATTTTTAGAAAGATAATTTTATGCTATTTGTGTTTGAATATGATTTCGAAAAGATGGATGCCTTTTCTGGCTCGAATTAAGCGCAATCTGGAAGTCTAATTTTCAAGCACGCTTCGAGGCAGGCGGGGCCATATATCGGAAATAACGTGGTGAATGTTGGCTTCCATGTCTCGGATTTTTCGGCGTAGACTAGCGACTTCGAATATCCCCGCAGAAAATGATCGAAAGGTGTTAAATCACAAGATATTGGGGGCCAATCCACAGGTTCACTGCGCGATGTTATAGCTTGTACAAAAATCCGTGGCGATTGATTCCATTAGTGTTTCTCAGCAGGTATTCCATAAAAGGATTAAAGAAATTTATGAGGGACTACTTTACAGGGTTGTACTGGATAATATTTTCAAATGAGTTTTACACAAACAGACACAAGTAATATCAAAATATGAAAAATTTTAATAAAATGAATTTTAAATGTCGTTTTCTGAAGGTATATTTGTATAAAATTATCTTACTTAACAGTTTTCGGGGAAACAATTGAAAAGATAATCGTATTAAAAATTTCGGAGATTGAAGCATCTAAGCCAAAAATTATAATAATCCACTCCTGAACATCAGACAAACTTGCACCCCGCTGAATAGGGCTGGCTTATCCCATTAGCAAGTCAAGTCAATCGCCACGGATTTTTGTACAAGCTATATGCACTTATGGAATGTGTCCCTCAATAAATCGATTGAGGCGCACACTGTGTGACATGTTACGCCGTCTTGTTGAAACCACCGCTCTTCCACATTAATGCCATTAAAATGGGGAACGAAAAAGTCAGTAATCATGGCTCTATTGGTTGTAGCGTCTTGCCGGTATCATGTTTGAAGAAACCAATAATTTCAACAGCCCGTAAAGCACAGTGACTTCTTGTTTATATAACACCGTCTCAATAATGGCTTGTGGATTTTCTTCATCCATAAGGCGGCAATTTTGTTTTCGCGCCGCCGTCCGTCATTGACACAATTACATATCTCTAAATCGGTCGGAAATCATATTTTTGTCGAACTAGTTCGACAAAAATCGCTAACTTTTTATGGTTATATGTTGGCATCATTTCACTAATTTTAGCTAACTTCTGACGCTAGAAATGTCAAAGTATTACATTGACTTAGAAATATTATGGCAATATATCTACAATTGAGTATTTGCAATACAAGAAAACAGAATTTTTATGGATTTAAAACATATTTGTAAGTAATTATAATTGAATTTGCAGTGTAAAATCCAAATAAAAATATGTAGATATTTTTGGTTATGATATTAGAAAATAAACATAATTGACATTTAAATATTGTGAAGTTAGCAATATAACAAAATTCCCTGTTATTAAGAAAATGAGTAATAAATTAAATTTACATAAATGTTGGCGCGAAAAATCTTGTGTATCCCTCGGTTGGAAACTATTTTGCGAGTGCTCGTCCTATCAAAATAAACCCGCACTCTCAAAATAGCAGTTTCCAACCTTGTGATACAAATAACTATTATTGGCATAGACATTTAGCAAAAAATTAGCCTCATCGATGAAAAAAAATTTCTAAATAAATTTGAACAATTTACAAGTGTAGTTCTGGTCAATGTTTCCCTTGGTTCTGTCGTAAGTCTATTTATTGTGAAATGGCAAACCAAACTGAGCACAAAATAGCTGTCAGTTGTCCAATTGGCTGTTGCTGGAAAAAGTGTTCCCAATTCTAAAAAAACCTCTAAAAAAAACACCCATTATAAGTAATGTCATATACAGTCGGTGCAACGAAACGTGGAACATAGAATTTTAAAAATGTGCGGAAATTGACACTCCTGTACATTTTAGAGCAAAAATACAATAATTAATAGTTGTATAAAATTAATTTTTACTTAAAAAAGTCCTCATTTAATGCAATAAAATATCTGTAGCACTAAATATTTAGAAAATAAATTATGACATTTTCATCAAAATTCAAACAAACAAATAAATCAAAATATCAATTAAGATTATAATACTTTAATATTTAATGTTGAATTATAATAATAGGCACAATGATTACAAAAATTATCATCAATAACACTGAACTGAACTGTCAGAATGAAATTTTGTTTCATTTGTTTTTTATTTCTATGGCTATCTGATTTTTGACGAAAATGTCATATCTTCTTTTCTAAATATTCAGTACTAGAGATGTTCTATTGCATTAAATGAGGACTTTTTATAAGTAATTAATTCTAAACAACTTTTAATTCTTTTATTTTTGCTCTTAAATACACAGGAGAGCCAATTTCCGCACAATTTTAAAATCCCATGTTAAACTCCTGTTCCACGTTTCATTTCACTCACAGTATACAAGAAATCGTTTCGTAAATATTAAAAGAAATATATACACAACAGGCTAAACATATAATCACACTATTATGTCAAACGAATTAACGAAAAATGTCATATCTTCTTTTCTAAATATTCAGTACTAGAGATGTTCTATTGCATTAAATGAGGACTTTTTATAAGTAATTAATTCTAAACAACTTTTAATTCTTTTATTTTTGCTCTTAAATACACAGGAGAGCCAATTTCCGCACAATTTTAAAATCCCATGTTAAACTCCTGTTCCACGTTTCATTTCACTCACAGTATACAAGAAATCGTTTCGTAAATATTAAAAGAAATATATACACAACAGGCTAAACATATAATCACACTATTATGTCAAACGAATTAACGAAAAATATCTTATTTTTATGTACCTTGAGAAATTTTGTAGTACCGATAAAACAAAACACGCTTGTCACAGCAACAACGATAATTCACAGGCGACATGAAATAAGTGTGATAATATAGTGAGTGAATGAAATAGAACTTTTTTATTGCGTCTTCAACTATTTGTTCTATAGAAATGGCGGTATTCCATATTAGGAACCTATTCCATATTTGGTCACTTTCCTCTAGTAATATTATACTCGTATATCAAAACATTTCAAATCTGTTTTACGATTCTATTTTATTATTAGTACCTATAACAAATCTTAATATAATTTTGATTTTCCAGATTTGACCACCAAAAAAATGATTCCAAATGATCAAATAAACAAAAGCTCTGATCCAAGACTCAAGAACCATAAACCAATTTCTAGCGATGTCTTTATCTTATCAAATGAAATTTCTAAAATTAACAAATCCTATAAAAGTTTATGTGAAAATCTTGAAGGGATAAATAAATACTTCAGCTTACCGCTATTTCTCTCTATAGCATGCTGTAATTTGAATGTGTTAATAAATTTCTATTTTGCAATATTCGGAGGGTATTATAAATTGGAGGCTACGACAGCAACTCATCATTCTTCGATGGATATTTTGAATAATTTTATTTGGGGAATGTATTACTTTACCAGATTTTTCATTATTACTGTTTTTACTTCGAAAACATTGAATGAGGTAAATATATATCATAATGATGTTATTTAATCAATGATTTTGTTTATTATTACAAAACATTTATTTTTGTTCCGGAAGTAATGTAGTAAATATAAAATACATTTTTTTATACTTGTATTTCAACTTTTGTAAAAACATGAAAACGAAAAATGTAATGCTGGTGGACCTTATGTTAATGTAATTTTTATTCAAATTATTTGTAGTGTAATAGCACATGTGCAAAAGTAGCTGAAATTCAAAACAGATTTTTAGATCGAAATACTAAAGAAGAGGTAAATAAATAAATACAATACTTTGCAGACATTTTGCGAAATAAAGTGAATATTTACTTTGTAGTTACAATTAATGCTGCAGTACGCTATGAGCAGGAAGTTCAATTTTTCAGCATTGGGATTCTTTAATATAGATTTACGCTTAGTTACATCTGTAAGTAAATGATTCTGATTTACTGCACAGTTTCTATTCGAGTCTAGTAGTTATCACTATTACTTACATTGATTTTTACCTATACTATTGCTTATATTACAGGCAGTGGCTACAGGATGTACTTATTTAGTAATAATGGTTCAATTTAACAACGACAAAAATAAAGGATCAAACTAAATCACTCAAATAATTTCTTAGGTAAAATAGGTTATGATATGAAATATAATTGTGCATATATCCCATGTAAGTTTCCAATACACATGTGATCACGATTTTAAGGTTCATTCACATAAAGATTAGTTTCGCGTTTTGGTTTTACGTTTTAGATTCACAACATGAACGTTCACATATAATATTTTAAATAGTTTTAGTGACTTCTGTCATCTATGAGCAGTTTCGGAAAATTGTGCTAATTTCTCCGCGCATTTATTTTTTTAAAAATATACCGTGTGTCTGTCTTAAAGGTGTACATAGGAGATTAACATGGGAAATCAGTTTTTTGCGTGCTGTTGCTCGGTGTTCTATCGGACAACAATGATTGTAGTACCAATCGAAAGATATCATTTTTCTGAATAAAACGATGTAAAATACACTACTATTTAGTAGTAATTTGGTTCCGTAAATTAATTTTTAAATTTTGGAATTCTCCGGTTTATTCAATTTTTATCGTAAATAAATATAGTCACCTATGGCTGTTTTGTTTTGATTTCTGTCAAGATATTTATTTGACGTTTCTGACTTTTGGACTTGTTTAAGACAATTTGTAAAAATATGGCTAGTTATACTACTGAAGAGCGTATTTTTATAGTAAAACTATTTTTTGGAGGAAATAGCTCAGAGTGCGAGATCTATTTTCTATTAAGTTTATGAATCGAAATCAAAACAAAACAGTCATAGGTAACTACATTTATTTTCGATAAAAACTGAATAAATCGAAGGATTTTCAATATTTAAAAATTAATTTACGGAACCAAATTACTACTAAATTGTAATGTATTTTACATCATTTGATTCAGAAAAATGATATCTTTCGATTGGTACTACAATCATTGTTGTCCTGTAGAACACCGAGCAACAGCATGCAAAAAACTGATTTCCCATGTTAATCTCTTATGTACACCTTTAAGACAGATACACGGTATATTAAAAATCAACGTACTTGCCAAAATTATTCTGTTTTAACGATTCATAATAAGACAAAAAACTTTGAGGGTACAGGAATATTGTTGACATTTCATTCAGTGAGATAACTATGTAGTTCTATTTTTATTGGTTTATTCCTAAACATAAACGTAAACCTAAACCAAAAGTTTGAAACTAGCAAACTTTAATTTATACTGCACACCGCAATTGGGTAGTGTGAACGGTCTCGTATGGTAAAATGGATACAATACTAATTGCTTATGTGAATGAGGCTTAAGTTGAAACACCAGTTGTAATTGTAAGTTTCAAGTAAATTTAAAATAAAATTATATAAAATAACATTTATTTATAATTTACATTGTACTATAAATGAGTTCAATTCCAATTAGGATTAATAAAAATAATTAAATTGAAATACTAATTTAAAACAAAGTCGTATTTATGCTCGTACAACTCGATTAATTGGCCCAATCATATTTATTAAAATTTTAAATTGCCATGATATTTAAATATGTTACAAAATGATATTGAAGATATTTTAGATTTAGATACATGGCCACTTCGTCAAATACAGAATATGAGGTTTCATTAGAACGGAGCTTCTGCTCACAAGACAATATTTAAATGTTCTATTTGGAGGACAAAGAATAGGGACTAACAGGAAAATTCGGTAGCCTACTAGATTTCTCGATTTAATATAACTAGATTAGAAATAAACACTTTATTATGAAATATCTCAGTAAGGATTCTAAATAAAATTAGGCCAAGAACGCTGAAAAATGTTATAGAAGAAACAGAACGAAAGGAGCAGAAGTGCTTAGAACCAAATAACGAGTTCATAGAATATTTATTGCAGTTTTAGTAAATTATTTTTCAATTTAATTAAATACAACATTTGTTTATAAATATATTATTTTCTTTCATAGCAGCCCACCATTCACTTGTTTCAATTAAATATTATCGTAAATAATAAAATTGCTTTGATTTTTCTTTTAATTATAAAAGTATTTTATTACTGTATTATATCGTTGTAAATTATAAAACAATCTTTATTAAAAAATGTCACGCCTTACTATGACCTCCATATGAAAAATAATATTTTATATCAATTATTCGTAAATGATTAGATACAATTTTTTGAGTACTTTTGCAAATTCTCCTTTAATAGGGGCTTTAAAGAAGTGCAAACCAAAATCTCGTATTATTTCATATAACAAAGTTATAATCAAAGAAAGAAAATCGCTATATTTATATTTTGGCCAATATCTAGTGACCCATGCATTCAATGGAGGGTTATGATTTTGACGTCACAGACAAGAAAGAGAAAGATAAGGTAAAAGTTGAGATGGAAGTTCATAACACAAACATCCATGTTTTGACGTTTAATATGGTGTTTTAACAAGGTTATGTTTTTATTTTTGAAGTTTATTATTTTGGAAACTTAATAAATTTAACACTGGCCATATATTCTTTATAGTAATAAAGGGAGTCACTATTGCACAAACCATACACACACTTTTTTTTTTCATATTTAGCATCATTTTAAGAACTGTCATTTTGACAGCGTTTTGTTTGTGTTTCGCCCACGTGAATTTCATCGTAGTTCAATGAAAACATCAATAGATGGCAGCACGAAAATTTGCTTCTGTATAACCCTCCATTGGAACAATAAATACATGCTCAAACTACCCTACCTATGAGGTAACTTTTGTCTAATTTAACCAACCTCGTAACTTTTACAGTTCTCGAGATCCTAATACATTCGTACCTACCTTAAATGGGACATACTGTATATGATTGAATTTACGTTCGGGATCGATACTATTGATATACAGTGTAATGGTTTTTATAAATTTATAAAATAAATCACAATTAATAGTTACAAATATTTATTATAAGCTATACAGAACAGGTACTTATTTCCTTATTCTAAACCTTACAGTATGGGTTGCGCTGAAATAAGTATATTTAAAATTATTATTTCATTAAATACTAATGTAAAATTTCCTACCACTTTGTGCCGTACATAACGTTTTGTGCCATCACCAATAGAAAGGATCTGCAAAACAGAAAAGAACTTGAAAAAATTATTAACAATATATTGGATTCAATGATTGATAAGATTGATAAGAAAGTTACATTTTCTACATAGGAGTGTTGCTAACTGAACAGCAATTTGAATTTATGATACCTGAGATTCGTTCAAACATAAAATATGAAAATTAATTATATATTATATGACTGATAAACTGCAAATTTAAACCTGTTTTTAAAATAATTGGGTCTGCCCCCGAATCAGGTAATTTTAAATAGAACAGATGGTAATACTATGAGTGGGCGACAACTTAATAACAACAATTTGAGGTTAAGAAAATAATTTGTGTTTTTTTTGTCTGGACGTAGAAAAAATAATGTACGTAATTATCTAGAAAGTGACTTTCATACACCCATAAGATTCATGAGTGTGGTGTATTTTATTTTATTTTCACAAGAATAGCACAATTTAAGAAGTATAAATTTTTAAGAGTGAATACGTTTACAATTTCTAAAATAAATGCAAGACCATTAAACCAACGATCGAACGAAGAGAAGTTGTTGACCGTGCTAGCATGTAAAGTTCGGGTTACAGTCGAGCATTGTACAATATTTTATGATATACTGAATAGTAAATAATTTTTACTTGTAAACACCATTTACTCAAGTCCTCTATTGCCTTTGAAAATAAATCTTTACAAGTTACTATAATTGACAACTGCATTGTAAAAATTTTACAAGTTAGTAAACAAGGTAAACAATGCACGTTGCTACAGTAATACTTACAAGGCTTACGCGAAATCATTTTAAAAATAATTTTTGACAGAACAGTTGTGTGTAACTGACAGAACTTGGTTATAATTTTAATTTGATTTACAAATGAGTAACAAGTAAAATGTTGTACAATACACGCAAGGTAACTGTTTTACTGCTTCAAGGAGGTGACAGGCTCGCCTGATCGGTTCGCCGGTCATTTCCTCCATTCAGCAGTAAAAACTGTTTTTGCAATACCTATACTGTAAGTTACCCATTAATAACAAAATGTAAACACAGTAAGTGGAACTTTTATTGCACAATTGATTTTCATGGTTACATCATTTACTTACCGTCCACGGTGGATGGTAAGTGAAACTTACCGTTCATGGTGGATGGTAAGTAAATATATATCATTCAAATTTTATTTTTAACCTCAATGTGACAGCTGTTAATTTTGATACCTATTTTTCCTTTTCTTATATTTACGCAGGAATTGCAAAAAACAGCTCACTAACCTCGAACTGTAAGTGATATACCTTGCTTGTAATGTAAATAACTATAAAAATATTACATTTATTGGAGCGTACACCACAATACATTTACCTATTCGATTGAAATTGTCTTTGGAAAATTACACAATAAATATGTATATTGTTATGATGAGTGATACTCGGTTTCTATGATACCAAAATCATGACCAAAACAGACAATTTCATATCTACGGGAGATTTGTGCACTATCTCTCCCGTCGTGAGGGAAAGTACTCAAATAATATGAAAAATGAAGAAAATTAACTATCATAAATTATATTAAAATTCAAATAATTTTGAAATACATAAAAACCATCATAAATATTAGGTCGTGAAAAAAAATTGAATATACACAGCAGCAGAAAAGTATATTTTTTCATATTGCCTATTGCTCGTGCTTCAATTTATTCCACGGGAAAAAAAATCATACACTTCTCTCCCTTAATGAATAATATACTTTTATGTCATACTGGTTACTTATGTTACATTTTTCGGACTATTTATCGTACGAAAAGTGAAACTTTAAAGTCCTAGGACTTTAAAGTAAAATTTGACTTTTAATTGGTTCATTATTTATAAACAAATACTTGTTCCTATAGAAATTGTTATTTAGCCTACTTATATCAACTCATATTTCTATGAATTTTTGATAATTTCTGTTAATAAATTCTATAATTTAACAACTTTAGTACCCAGTATGAAATAAAATTTTGTATGTACCGCGAACGAAAAGTGACTTTAAGGTCCTCGCAAGTAATTACGGCCTCGGCTACCCGCATCGGCCGTAAACAAATTGCTCATACCTTAAAGATTCACTTTTCGTTCTAGATACATAAAATACTATTATTTTAGACTGTATTATAACCGTTTATAATATTGTTTAGCGGCAATAATGTGGATCTTAAGGGAATAGGCCGTACTGATAAAGTAAAAAATCATTACCAAAGTAATTAAAAAGTAAGAATTTATCTTATCAAATACCACTCGACCTTTCTGATTTTCTCAGATAAATGTTTATTTTTAAGCACCCATTTTCTTTGCTTTTAAGCAAAACCACTCAAGCAACTGACATTAGGTAAAACCCCTCTTCCTTCGGAGTCGGGATTTACCATGCAGTTTGCTTTCGTGATTGTTGCTAAGCAAAAAAAAAATTCGTGGAAAAATAAACATTTATCGATAAAATCAGAAGGTCTTGAGATATTACCCTCCATAAAATTATGATCATACATACTTTCTCCAATGCTTCTTTTTTGGCTCTTCTCACCAAAACGGGCGAATGGGACTGAAAATAAAAATATATGATGAAATAAATTATCAGATTTAAATAACACGTCGCACTGTGGATCATGTGATCCTCACTTCGCGTCTCACTTGACGGCCGGTAACCGCACATCATGCGCAAAAATAAATCACTAACCACGATCTGCGAATGCAGAGGCCACACATAATCCTTCGACAATATGATTTTTCTGATTATCCATCAATAAGAACAATAGACGTAGTTTTTTAAAAGTAATGCATCCAGATTCATTAAAATGTTTCAATTTTTTCTGTTATAAATTCGAGGAACAGAAATATCCGATTAAATGTATTACGCTTGAGCTATAATTTATTCATTTTTATGCTCTAATCTTTTATGCCTCTTACATTAAAAAACACCATTCAGAAGAAACAATTCCATGATATGATCATCTAATATAAATACCAGAAGATATACATTCAAAAATGGTGTGAAATGTAAAAGTATAAAAAATAATAGAAGAGGAAGTACACTAAAGACATAGGTAAATAATATTAAAGAAGAAATACTAAACAAGAACCAGTTGTTCATACGTACTTTCTTCAATGCCTCTCTTTTCGCTCTCTTCGTCAAAATGGGCGAAGGTGAAGGGGACTGAAAAATAAAAATATATGGTGAAATAAGTTATCAGATTTAAACATGTCGGACTGTGGATCATGTGATCCTCACTTCGAGTCTCACTTGACGACCGGTAACCACACATCATGCGCAAAAATACATCACTAACCGCGATTTGCGAACGCAGAGGCCGCACCCAAAATGGGTAAAAGGCGTGATGATATATTTATTTTTCAAATACAATACATAATCCTTCGAACATTTGATTTTTCTGATTATCCATCAATAAGAACTGTAGACCTAGCTTTTTAAAAGAAATACATCCAGATTCATTTAAATGTTTCAATTTTTTCTATTACAAATTCGAAGAACACAAATAACCGAATAAAAGTATTGCGCTCGAGCTATAATCTTTTCATTTTTATGCTCTAATCTTTTATGTCTCTTACATTAAAAAACACCATTCAGAAGAAACAAATTCATGATATGATCATCTAATAAAAATACCAGAAAATGTACAATCAAAGATGGTGTGAAATGTAAAAGTATAAATAAGATTAGAAGAGGAAGTACACTAAAGACATAGGTAAAAAATATTATAGAAGAAATACTAAACAAGAATCAGTTGTTCATACGTACTTTCTTCAATGCCCTGCCTTTGGCTCTCTTCGGCAAAATGGGCGAAGGCGAAGGGGACTGAAAAATAAAAATTTGCAGTGAAATAAAATTTCAGATTTAAACATGTCGGACTGTGGATCATGTGATCCTCAATTCGAGTCTCACTTGACGGCCGGTAACCGCACATCATGCGCAAAAATAAATCACTAACCGCGATCTGGGAATGCCGAGGCCATACCCAAAATGGGGTAATGGCGTGATGATATACCTATTTATTTTTCAAATACAATACATAATCCTTCGAACATATGATTGTTCAGATTATCCGTCAATAAGAACTATAGACGTAGCTTTCTAAAAGTAAAACATCCAGATTTATTTAAATGTTTCAATTTTTTTCTCTTACAAATTCGAAGAACACAAATAACCGATTAAATGTATTACGCTCGAGCTATAATCTTTTCATTTTTATGCTCTAATCTTTTATGTCTCTTACATTAAAAAACACCATTCAGAAGAAACAAATTCATGATATGATCATCTAATAAAAATACCAGAAAATGTACAATCAAAGATGGTGTGAAATGTAAAAGTATAAATAAGATTAGAAGAGGAAGTACACTAAAGACATAGGTAAAAAATATTATAGAAGAAATACTAAACAAGAATCAGTTGTTCATACGTACTTTCTTCAATGCCCTGCCTTTGGCTCTCTTCGGCAAAATGGGAGAAGACGAAGGGGACTGAAACATAAAAATATACAGTGAAATAAATTATCAGATTTAAATAATGTATCGAACTATGAATCATATGATCCTCTATTCAAATACAATACAAAATGGCGGACTGTGGATCATGTAATCCTCACTTCGAGTCTCACTTGACAGCCGGTAACTGCACATCATGTGCAAAAATACATAACTAACCGCGATCTGCGAATGCATAGGCTACACCCAAAATGGGTAAATGGCTTGATGATATATTTATTTTTCAAATACAATACATAATCCTTCGAACATATGATTTTTCTGATTATCCATCAATAAGAACTGTAGACGTAGCTTTTTAAAAGTTAAACATCCAGGTCTATTTAAATGTTTCAATTTTTTCTATTACAAATTCGAAGAACACAAACATCCGATTAAATGTATTACGCTTGAGTTATCTTCTCAGTTTTATGCTCTAATCTTTTATGCCACTTACATTAAAAAACACCATTCAAAAGAAACAATTCCATGGTATGATCATCTAATAAAAATACCAGAAGATATACAATCAAAAATGGTATGAAATGAAAAGTATAAAAAATAATAGAAGAAAAAGTATACTAAAGACATAGGAAAAGAATATTATAGAAGAAATGCTAAACAATAACCAGTTGTTCATACGTACTTTCTTCAATGCCCTTCCTTTGGCTCTCTTCGGCAAAATGGGTGAAGACGAAGGGGACTGAAACATAAAAATATACAGTGAAATAAATTATTAGATTTAAACATGTCGGACTGTGGATCATATGATCCTCACTTCGAGTCTCACTTGACGGCCGGTAACCACACATCATGCGCAAAAATACATCACTAACCGCGATTTTCGAATGCAGAGGCCACACCCAAAATGGGTAAATGGCGTGATGATATATTTATTTTTCAAATACAATACATAATTCTTCGAACATATGATTTTTCGGATTATCCGTCAATAAGAACTATAGATGTAGCTTTTTAAAAGTAATACATCCAGATTTATTTAAATGTTTCAATTTTTTCTATTACAAATTTGAAGAACACAAATATCCGATTAAATGTATTACGCTTGAGGTATAATATTTTCAGTTTAATGCTCTAACTTTTATGCCTCTTACATTAAAAAACACCATTCAGAAGAAACAATTCCATGGTATGATCATCTAATAAAAATACCAGAAGATATACAATAAAAAATGGTGTGAAATGTAAAAGTATAAAAAATAATAGAAGAGGAAGTACACTAAAGACATAGGAATAGATTATTAAAGAAGAAATACTAAACAAGAACCAGTTGTTCATACGTACTTTCTTCAATGCTTCTCTTTTTGCTCTCCTCGTCAAAATGGGCGAAGGCGAAGGGGACTGAAAAATAAAAATATACAGTGAAATAAATTATCAGATTTAAACATGTCGGACTGTGGATCATGTGATCCTCACTTCGAGTCTCACTTGACGGCCGGTAACCGCACATCATGCGCAAAAATAAATCACTAATCGCGATCTGCGAATGCATATGCTACACCCAAAGTGGGTGAATGGCTTGATGATATATTTATTTTTCAAATACAATACATAATCCTTCGAACATATGATTTTTCTGATTATCTATCAATAAGATTTATAGACGTAGCTTTTTAAAAGTAATACATCCAGATTCGTTTAAATGTTTCAATTTTGTCTATTACAAATTCGAAGAACACAAATATCCGAATAAATGTATTACGCTTGAGTTATCTTCTCAGTTTTATGCTCTAATCTTTTATGCCACTTACATTAAAAAACACCATTCAAAAGAAACAATTCCATGGTATGATCATCTAATAAAAATACCAGAAGATATACAATCAAAAATGGTATGAAATGAAAAGTATAAAAAATAATAGAAGAAAAAGTACACTAAATACATAGGAAAAGAATATTATAGAAGAAATGCTAAACAATAACCAGTTGTTCATACGTACTTTCTTCAATGCCCTTCCTTTGGCTCTCTTCGGCAAAATGGGTGAAGACGAAGGGGACTGAAACATAAAAATATACAGTGAAATAAATTATCAGATTTAAACATGTCGGACTGTGGATCATATGATCCTCACTTCGAGTCTCACTTGACGGCCGGTAACCACACATCATGCGCAAAAATACATCACTAACCGCGATTTGCGAATGCAGAGGCCACACCCAAAATGGGTAAATGGCGTGATGATATATTTATTTTTCAAATATAATACATAATCCTTCGAACATATGATTTTTCGTATTATCCGTCAATAAGAACTGTAGACGTAGCTTTTTAAAAGTAATACATCCAGATTCATTTAAATGTTTCAATTTTTTCTATTACAAATTCGAAGAACACAAATATCCGATTAAACGTATTACGCTTGAGCTATAATCTTCTCAGTTTTATGCTCTAATCTTTTATGCCATTTACATTAAAAAACACCATTCAAAAGAAACAATTCCATGGTATGATCATCTAATAAAAATACCAGAAGATATACAATCAAAAATGGTGTGAAATGTAAAACTATAAAAAATAATAGAAGAGGAAGTACACTAAAGATATAGGGAAACAATATTATTGGCAACGAAAATGACCGATGGCGGCAGCACTGAGTATTTGCAAATGGCCGACGTCGTAGGTAACGTGCAGTGAATGACATACGGAGAAACATAAATAAAATTCATATAATTATAGTTATAAATAAAATATGAGCTTATTTGAAGTACGGTATTGTGTAAAGGGAAGTATTTGTGCTTTATTTATTTTAAAAATCAGTTATACCGTCTCTTTAATATATTTTTAGGCATGGGTAACTTTGACGGTGCTGATAAACAAGTTGGTTTTAGAGAATTATTTAAGATATCTCGAGGCGACGAATTCTACCAGAAATTTTATCGAGGGGGAAGAAATAGTTAACAGTAGCTTGTTATTTTTATGTAGTTGTGGAGGTAAATTTAAATAAGTGCAAGCTTTTTGGGTTATGTTTGCCGATCAGTGCTCTTACTACAAATCCACATGAGATACATGGAACCATTTATGTTGAAAATATTATATAACTTGTGAACTGTATCACAAAATACATTTTTATATGTTACCCTAGTTACATATTTGAATAAAACTGCTAGTACAGCATAAGTAATGTTTAGTTTCATTTCAATAAGTGTGGGTATGATTTTCTCTAGTCGATAATTTGAAAATTTTTATATTAGGATAAGTCTATAATTATTATTCCTTCAAAATTTGGTAAGCCAGTTAAAGTATTTAATTTTTAATCAGTTTGTGTTGTACATTTTGAATTTGGATTTAAAATCCATACTAAGAGCTTTTCAGAAAACTTATGTTACAGAATAATAACAAAACATTAAGGGTATGGAAAAGGAGAAAGAATATATACAAAATAAGACACAAAATAAAAGAAAATAGCACAAAATTAATTCGATAACCACACTATATAACATGTAAGCTACAAATGATTACCCAATGCAAAAGTTCATAATTTTGCCACCAGAGGGCTACGAGTTCATTTTCGTTGCCAATAGAAGAAATATTAAACAAGAATCAGTTGTTCATACGTACTTTCTCCAATGCACTTCTTTCTTCTTCACTCTTCGGCAAAATGGGCGAAGGCGAAGGGGACTAAAAAATAAAAATATACAGTGAAATAAATTATTAGATTTAAATAATGTATCGAACTGTGGATCATATGATCCCCTATCCAAAAACAATACAAAATGTTTCGAACTTATTATTTTTCTGATGTACCCGTCGATAAGAATTATATATAAATATATCAAAAATAAAACATCTAGATTTACTTATATGAGTTATATGTTTCATATCTCTATTTTAAAATGTCATGGCTTACTATGACCTCCATATATGAAAAATAAAAGTTGATATCAATTAGATTTGTTCCAAGTGGTTATTTCTGACAAGTTTGTGATAATTTCACTGCGCCTGCGGTAAATGTAAACAAGTTATGTTTGAAACATAGACTGGAACGGCGAATGTGATGAAGCGCATGTGCATGCTCATTTTTTGTTTTGGCAGCTAACCTTAAATGTAAATATAAATAAAGAAATTCATACATTTTTCGCTACAAAAGAGAAATGAAGCTTATTCTTCGAACTTAACTTGTTTACATTTATCGCAGGCGCAGTATTGTCACAAACATATCACAAACTTATCAGAAATAAGCACTTTGAACAAACCTAATAAATCATAAACAAAAGTTGAGTATTTCTGCAAATTTACTATTAAGATAGTGCAAACCCGAATCTCGTATTATATGATATTGAAAAGTAATAAACAAAAAAATAAATTTGCGAAATTTACTTTTTAACTAATACCTAGTGACCTATGTATGTGTTAAAAAGATAATATTATGTTCGTACTTACTTTCTTCAATTCCTCGTCTTTCACTTTCACAAAATTGGGCAAAGGGGGCTGAAAATAGGAAGGAAATCGCTATATTTATAATTCAGCCAATATCAGTGACCTATGCATTCAATTGGAAAAATAAATAACTGGTCAGATTACCCTACTTATGAAGTAACTTTTATCTAATTAAACCAACCTTGCTCAAAGCTCTGTTCTCGAGATCCTAATGCATTCATGCTTTAAACGGGACATACTGTATATGATTGAATTTATATATGTGATCGGTATTATTGAAATATAGTGCAATAGTTTTTATGCATTTATAAAATAAATCACATATAAATATATTTAAAATTAATATTTCATTAAATACTTATGTAAAATTTCTTACCAGTTTGCGCCGTGTATACCGCCTTGTGGTAGCACCATTAATGTTGATCTGAAAAACAGAAAAGAAGTAGAAAAAATTATTAACTAGATGATATTCTATCAACAACCACATAAGAAAGTTACATTTGCAACACGTTCCTTTGAGTGAACGCAAAAATTATATCAATTTCAAGGTTAATATAACACACAGCAATGTTGCTAACTAAACAGCAAATTGAATTCATAATACCTGTGATTCCTTAAAACATAAAATATCAAAATTAATTATATATTATACCGTGTGTCTGTCTTAAAGGTGTACATAAAAGATTAACATGGGAAATCAGTTTTTGGCGTTCAGTTGCTCGGTGTCCTACCGGAGAATATTGTAGTAGCAATCGAAAGAAATAATTTTTCTGAATCAAACGATATAATAGTAATTTACATTACAAGCAAGGTAAAACAGTTTTTACTGATGAATGGAGGAAATGACCGGCAAGCCGATTAGGCGAACCAGTCACCTCCTTGAAGTAATAAATAGTTACCTTGCGTGTATTGTACAACATTTTACTTGTTACTTATTTGTAAATCAAATTAAAATTATAACCAAGTTTTAAATGATTTCACATAAGCCTTGTAAGCTGTGGCAACGTACATTGTTTACATTATTTACTAACTTGTAAAATTTTTTACTTGTTACTCAGTTGTAAACACAATTTACCCAAGCCCTATATTGCCTTTGAAAATGAATCTTTACAAGTTACTAGTTGACAGCTGCATTGTAAACATTTTACAAGTTAGTAAACAAGGTAAACAATGCACGTTGCCACAGTAATGCCTACAAGGCTTGTGCGAAATCATTTAAAGTAGTTTTTTTTGTGTGTAACTGACAGGACTTGGTTATAATTTTAATTTGATTTACAAATTAGTAACTAGTAAAATGTTGTACAATACACGCAAGGTAACTGTTTTACCTTGCTTGTAATGTAAATAACTATATTCTGCTTGTAATGTAATTAACTATATAATGAAGACTAACGTAAAATATTGTATGTAACCCTTATGCTGCGCTGTCTTATCCATAAAACCCTTAAATTATGTACTTGTTATAGCTTGTACAAAAATCCGTGGCGATTGATTCCATTAGTGTTTCTCAGCAGGTATTCCATAAGAGGATTAAAGAAATTTATGAGGGACTACTTTACAGGGTTGTACTGGATAATATTTTCAAATGAGTTTTACACAAACAGACACAAGTAATATCAAAATATGAAAAATTTTAATAAAATGAATTTTAAATGTCGTTTTCTGAAGGTATATTTGTATAAAATTATCTTACTTAACAGTTTTCGGGGAAACAATTGAAAAGATAATCGTATTAAAAATTTCGGAGATTGAAGCATCTAAGCCAAAAATTATAATAATCCACTCCTGAACATCAGACAAACTTGCACCCCACTGGCTAGGGCTGGCTTATCCCATTAGCAAGTCAAGTCAATCGCCACGGATTTTTGTACAAGCTATACACAAATATCTATTACCAGGCCCAGTCCGTAAAAAGATTCTTTTCCATTCGAGACAGAGCCCAATAATAGTAGTTTTACGATTCAGAATATCGTAATTACTTGATTACTTACTTTTTATTTGTCAACGTATACGTGACAACAATAACCATATTTTGGTGATTTAGAAAAATGAGTACTTAAAGTATCATACTTAAAACCCATTAATACTTGTCTAACATTACAAATAAAACTACCAGTGTTATATGAAAAAGATAAAATTAAGATCATACATACTTTCTTCAATGCTTCTATTTTGGCTTTCCTCACCAAAACGGGCGAAGGAGTCTGAAAAATAAAAATATATAGTGAAATAAATTATCAGATTTAAATAACACGTCGGATTGTGGATCATGTGATCCTCACTTTGAGTCTCACTTGACAGCTGATAATCGCACATCATGCGCAAAATTAAATCACTAACCACCCAAAATGGGTAAATGGCGTGATGATATATACATACATTCATAACATCATGCTATGTCCCACTTAGTGGGGTAGCACAAACCCAGAAACACAGTCAACCAACAATTAATCTCCTCCAAACATTCCTATCCTGACACACCACACACCAGGTAAATGACATATTTATATATTTATTGAGAAAAATTCAAGTGAACTGAACAGCTACACAGACTAGAGCGCCTTTATTTTAAAAATACAAATTATTTTTATTTTCAATTTAAATTGACATACATACATACATAACAACACGCCATGTCTCACTCAGTGGGGTAGCACGAACCCAGAAACACAGTCAACCAACAATTAATCTCCTACAAACATTCCTATCCTGTCACACCACTTTCGCCTCGTCCATATTTATAGCGCGATTCATACATGCTCGTTTATTCTTCACACTCGGAATCATTCGTTCACGCAACAAACCATTAATTATACCCAACCAGTTATTCCTCAGACGCCCACGCAATCGTTCACCTTCAATCTCACCCACAAATATTAGTTTCACCAACCTTTCATTCGACATTCGCTCAAACCACCTCAACAGACTCACTCCCACTTTCTTAACAACATTCTTCTCAATCTCACACTCATCATAACACCAATGTATTCCGTATACAATCACGTCTCGTATACCCACATACTCCTCACAAATATCTCATTTCTACAGCAGTTATACGTCGTTCCTACTTCTTCATCCACACCCAACATTCAGAACCATACATCAATGTAGGCACTAACACATAATTTATAAACACTCAATCGAGTATCTCTAGATACATTCACGTTACGAGCAAATGTACTCAGAGCAAGCGTAGATGTGTTAGATAATGATACAGATACCTGACGCAAACTATCTCTCACGACTCGCTTTTACATACAGGGAGAGCATGGTAATGCGCATTCCAGTATTACTATATTTCAGTGCCTTTTACATTAAAAAACACCATTGAGAAGAAACAATTTCCATGGTATGATCATCTAAGTAGAATACCAGAAAACAGACAATAAAAAATGGTGTGAAATGTAAACGTAGAAAAAAGAATAGAAAAGGAGGTACACTAAAGACATAGGAAAAGAATATTATAGAAGGAATACTAAACAAGAATCAGTTGTCAGGTAAATTAATTTACCATCACATATTTGAGGAATTATTGGAGTATACTTACCTTCCATCTGCTAGTCACGTGAACCCCTTGGTATGCACTTACGAAAAACTAAACATAATCAAACATTTAATTTAGTTTTGAAATATAAGTAGTTTATCTTAAATAATCAGGTAGGTTTAAAAAGAATTTAAATTGCTGCTGTTCAATATTTCATTATTAACTGTTTCTAAAGACGTGTTTCACAAACATCATTATTCAGTTATTAATTTTCTTATGAAAATGAAATTAAATTTAAAATTGATCACACGAATTATTTTTTTACTTATCATGCTGTGGTTATTGTTATTGAAAGTTATTAAAAATTGCCAAAATTTTATTACCAACTCCTAAAGGCGCAGAAATAATGAATATTAAAAATATGAGACACGTCATGTTACTAATGTTACTAGTCTATGTTTTTGGTTTACATTAGTAACATGAGAAATTTGCTGACGTGTCTCATATTTGTTATATTCTTTATTTGTGACGATTGTTATGTCTCTATAGAACTTAAACATCCAATTGCATTAATTGTATGCATTTTTAACATTATCACATAAATTTTTTTTACTAGCCCTGAAGAAGACGCAAGTGGCGTCGAAACGTCGGCATTGTAGAAAATAAAGATTTTTTGAATGTATCTCCGATCATTATTTTTCCACATTATTGTGCTGTTTATATTTTATTTTTATCAGTATACATAGGGATGCGTCATTACCATCGTTACAGTCAAAATAATTGGCAGCAATGTATTAAAGCGTTTTTTTTTTCATGAGTGCACATAGGGCTAACTTACAGTTATTAAAAATAATAATTCCTATCAATTCATTGTAATTTATTAAGTACTAAAGCAATTAAAACAAATTTCTTATTTGTTTAAACTTGCATTGTTTGTTTCAATATGATTAACTATTATTAATAATCAATGTAAATTATCCCTTTGTTCACTCTTAAAAAAACGGGGTAATACATTGCTGTCAATCACTTTAACTGTAACTATGGTAATGATACATCCCTATGTATACTGATAAAAAAAACTCCCGGTATATGGAAAGACTTGTATTTTAACAACTAAACAGGTTAGGTTACATATACAACATATTACAAAAGTGCTTTATCTAATTGACTTTACTATAGTTTAAAATTTATTAAGAACTTACTTCTATCATATATTTTTCATCAGAGTCTTCGCCGTTTTCGTCATGCTAAAAAAGAAAAAGACAGTTACATAACAATTTCCAAGAGTTTCATTTACATCCATAATCCAACCAAAAAATATTCCTTATCAAAAAATTATAAGTTTGTGTCATATCCCGAATATATGCTATAGAAAAAAAAATTTCTACGCCATGGTTAAACTGTAAAAATATGTATGCTTCTTATTTGAAACATTATTCTAAATATGCAAAGTTTAGAAATTATTTAAAAATGAAAAAGTCAACTGAAATAGACATTTTGTTTTTCACGTACACAAAGTCAATTTTGTGACACTGTTTTTCTCAAAAACAATGCTACAAAATTGAATTTTTGGGGTAAGCTGGACATAACTTTTATTGATCATCAGGAACAAAATTATAGTAAAAAAACTGGAAAAAGCCTAAAATCGTAAAAAAAATCTAAATCCTGACTGTAAAAAAATCAAGGACTATATGTCTTTGCTTTCCCTTCTTTGCAAAGCAGTTAAACATAGAAAGAGCCGAGTTACAAAGAAAAAGTAAAAATTTGTTGTACTGTGTTAATAAATAATTAGGTACATTACATTTTTCGCCTCTCCAGATGAAATAAACTGAGCGTACTGATCGTTTATGTAGCGTTGAGCCTAGAACCAAAATAATATTATTAATATAGAACACAACTGTACCTCATACAACAAATCATCGACTTCAAAAATTCGAAATGTTGATATAATTGGTAATCAAGATTAATTATCAAGTTACAACTCCCTTATAAATCAAATGGGGAAGACATCCTTCTCGCATGATCGTTTACTTGAAGCACGATCGAGAGCAAA
Organism: Poecilus cupreus; assembly: GCA_963942605.1. Lineage (NCBI taxonomy): Eukaryota > Metazoa > Arthropoda > Insecta > Coleoptera > Carabidae > Poecilus > Poecilus cupreus. The sequence continues at coordinate 25,506,370 of OZ012720.1, read as the reverse complement.
TGTGTGGATGACGTCTTCTTATAGCTTTTTGTAACGGAACACAATTATTTATAACGGCATTAATATTTTATCAAAATACTCGTTAATTTACAAACTCTACAGCAGCAAAGTCAAAGTAATCACCTGTGGCTAACGAATTTGATAATATCACAATTTGAATACAAATTTTGACACATGAAAATTGGTGTACGTAGCATTTCATGAACTAAATATTATTTTTAAGATGATTTTTTTTGTAGAATGTAGAATTCTTGGGGAAAGCCAATATGCGTAGTATATTTTACTGCACGAGTGCGAGAATTGAAAGTTCCTGGCAACAGCGTGCGTCAAATGGTGTGAGTTCAAAAATCATTATAACAATACTCAATTTTTTTTCTTTCTAGGTGACGCAGCTTTGCTGAAAATCTCGGTATAGTAAGTGCTTTAATCTTACGCGTGAAAATGCGGTTACCAGTAGGAAAAGTTACAGCCATAAAACACGACTTCAAAGAGGTAGAATCTCTAGATTTATTTAACTCTAGTTCTCAATTTCAGGGACAAATAAATAAGATGTGATCAAAATGTATCCGAACTGAACTTATTTTAAATATGCACACAACTTGCGGCTTTGTTAAATAAACGCCTTCAAAGTCAATTCTTTTCTAAAACCATATACTTAGTCCAGTACTAGTTCCATTGTTCAAATTATACTTTTACTTTATGAAATACCTAACAGCTATCTTATCGCATTTTTTGTATTATCGCAGTATCATAATAGATATTTTATTTTCTAGCATAGACTGGAGAGTAGGGTGGTTGTTGAACCTGTGAAATATGATTTGCAGGTATTTCATGATGAATGACATCACTTAAACGTAGAACTTGATAATAATGCTTCTAATTTATTGATGCAAATTCTTTGATAATTTTTGTCTGGCATAAGAAATTTATTCAACAAGTAAAATAGCATTGAACTATGGCACTATTGTTAAGAAACTAGACGAGTTAAGAACACGTGAAATACGTTGACTTCTAAAGAAGATTTCTAAATCTATTGCGCAGTTCTAGGTCGGATACTTTTTGATCACATCGCGTATACTATATCTGATACAATAAATGTTAAATTTTTTACCTCTTCCGCTACGTCAGGCGTCCCATAAATCCCCCATCTTATCTGTAGAAAGAATATGAAAAAGCTTTTTGAACTCATATTAATAAAATGAAAAGATTTCGTTTTAAATTCGGTAAAATTTTATTAAAAATTCAGCGTTTCGAACTACTACACGTAATTCTTCGCAAACAAGTGAACAAAATAAACAAGTAAATAGAAACAGTAACTGAGTAACAACCAATTATGATTTATAAAACAGAGCTATAATTTTTGTTTCTTCAATAGCTTGAGTAACCACAGCAGATTTCTCTGATTGGTTAAAACGAATGGTTCGTTTGTGTTCTGTAATTTTTATTGTTATAGTTTTGCTAGTCTGTTTAATGTAACATTTATCACTTCCACATGAAATTTTATGTTTATTTGTTCCTAAGTAACTTGAAACGTTGAATTTTTAATAAAATTTTACAATACTTAAAACCAAACCTCTTCATTTACGAATATACATAGTAAGGAAATTAAGGATCATTTTGATTTTCTATAATATAACATACATTATTTTCTTCCACCTGTAATGTCCAGCTCACGGGGAATGCTTTGCTGTCTATTCCAGGAAACTGCAAAGAAAAATTTAAGGAAATACATATATGAATCTATCCATACTTTCGTTACATCTATCTCTCTAGTTCTTCATATCTATACATGTTTTGAAATGAGAAATTAAATGAGCAAATAACAATACTTTGAGACAACAAAAAATAGTAAATTTTACAAGCCTTAAAAGTGGTAAGCTATCAACAAAAAATATTTTTTTTGCCGATTGACATTAAAGATGACACTTCACGAAATGCTAACATTCTGTAAAGTGTCACCTTTATGCCTAGACTGTAAAAATATTTTACATAACAACCGTTCAACAAACGCATAGCAACCGTCAATAAATACATAGCAACCGTTCAACACACGCATGGCAACGTAATCTGACAGCGATAACCTTCAAAATATCTATATAAAATAGTCACTAATTTAATATTAATTCCAAATCGGCAAAAAAATATTTGTTCAACTCGGCATCAAACACAGATTTATAGCATCGGCAGCCTACTGTAAATCTGGTATTTTGATGCCTAGTTAAACAAATAACTATTATTTGAAACCGGCACTGAAGTGCTCGAAAATCGTCACTAAAGTAACCCATTATACGACGATTTTGAGCAACGCAGTACTGGTAACACTAATAGTATATTGTGTCATTAGGAGTAAATGTGATACTTTGGGTGCTGAGCATGTAAGTTTGAACGACGAGCGAAGCGAGTCGAACAATTACATGCGAAGCACCCAATGACACATTTACTCCGAATAACACATGCTATTTTTTCTTCAAACATAGAAAATAAAATTATAAATATTATAAAATGCTCAAAACTTCAAAAAATATTTTGTCTTATCTAGCATTTCAAGTTGCCGTAGAATATGCTGTTTTGTTATTTTTGTTTATTTGTTTCATTTTTAACTGTCAAATTATTGAATTACAACCTAACTATTTTTCATAATATTTTACTTTGTCCGCCGCCGGCGTAAATGTGTCGCCGGCGGCGACAATATTGAACTTCTGCTTGTTGAATACAAATACATAACAACGTACTTTTATGACGTTTGAAGAAAAAATAATTATTGTACAAGTAGAATAATTTTGACAGATATAAGACGTATTGTAGTAAATTTATACGTAAAATGAAACAATATGTGTAAGAATAATTAACTAATTAATTCCGATGATGAAATTAAGGACAAAATACATAGTTTTTAGTGTTATTAACGATAACAACACTGAGTTTCAGTTCCATTTGACAACTGACAGATGTATAAACTTAACCTATATATTTTTTTACAGGTTTTTTCTAATTTTAGATTTCAAATAAAATTTAATATGTACCTCGGCACTGAAGTTCCTTTTTATCACTCACATGGTTTGTTTTCCTCGGCCCTACGGGCCTCGGCAAATAAATCCCATATTCATGATAAAAAATTAAACTTTAGTGCCTTGATACACAATTAACTATTATTGTGAAACATTGTTACCACCTTCCATCGTCAAATCAAGGCATGCAAACTAAAGCAATTGTAATACAGTATGGGTACTTACACGAATTTTTAAAAATTGAGAGAAATTCCAAACAATTCTGTTCAGCTCACGGCCTGAGCTCATTCCCAAAGCAAAATCCACGCTTACACCTATAGTTCAAATAATTATACATAAATAAAATAATTAATACATACACAATTTTAATAAAACCATTGGATTTCTGAAAATCATGTTAGCGTTCACCAGAAATCATTTAACATAAGTTTAAAAAAAATAATAGAATCTAGAACAACGCATTACGAAAACAATATTGTTGTTCTTGGGTATATCTCAGTAAATAATTGAGTTACAGTAAATCTTGCCAGAATAAAAAAGATATAAAATAGTATTTGCTATAATATTTATTTGAAACTTTTTTCTATATTTTGTGCCGTTTAATTTTTTTTTTTTTGGGAGGTTATGTGGTGGCCACATCAGATTCTAATGTCAATATCATTTACAAGCTTAATATTTAGACCTCGGATGTCCAAATTAAGAACTGATTAGATTTTGGTGGCTGACCATCAACCTGAAGTGGTACTTATACAGTATTTCGAGTATATCTCAGTAAATAATTGAGTTAGAGTAAATTTTGTTACAATAAAAAGATCTTAAATAATATAAGCTACAATTTTTGTTTGAAACTTTTTCTTCTACTTTGCACAGTTTAAAAATTGTTTAAGCGGGAGGTTATGTGCTGCCCACATCAGATTTTTTATGAGTAGACACAGGGATAATTTACATGGATTATTAATAATAGTAAATCATAATGAAACAAACAATGCAAGTTTAAACAAATAAAAAAAATTGTTTTAATTATTTCAGTACACAATAAATTATATTAAATTGGTAGAAATTGTTAATTTAAATTATTATAAGTTATTATAAGTTTACTCATAAAAAAACGCTTTAATATATTGCTTTCAATTACTTTAACTGTAGCTATGGTAATGACACATCCCTATGTTATGTGTGCTGATAAACAACACTCCCGGTATTGTACAGTAGTCTAGTCCAATATGTTAATGATTTTGCAAAGCAGGAAATTTAATGTACTTATTAACATTCGTATAAAAAATCATCAATCATAAATTTTGTAGCTTTTTGTTAGGTTAAATTTAATTTTATTAGGGAGTAACATATTCGTTTGGTGTTGGAAGTAAATACACAAAAAATAAAAATAAAAACTTACTCATTGTCTTATAGAAACACAGGACACATACGTTTTAAATAAAAACAAAACTGAGAAACCATTGCAAAACGAAATTGATGGGAATGAAAGGAACGTGGTAACCATACGCACAGAATTCTGGGAATACCCAAATAAGACTAGTGGCAACACTGGCTCAGTGTATTTCGTCGCGTAACTTTTCAGACAATACTTTTGCAGAAACTGTACTTTGATACCAGTTCGTCTCTATGTTCTAGAAGAAATTCTAGCGATCTAGCACTGTTTCATGTTCACTCATTTTTTAATTTAACTTGTTTTTATAAGAAAAGGGCAATAAAATTATTGCCAAGTAAAATAAAAGGCAGTTGAATGTACTTTCATTAAATATGTTTCTAGTAATAACATGAAAATGAATATGAAGATCTCGCCGTTTTTAGTTTAATAAAGCTTCCAGTATTTCAATTGAAAATATATAAAATGATAGTAGGCCAAGATAGTTTTATGTTTCGTGTATCTGTCATACCAGCTTTATTTCCCATTTGAAAATAACAGATGGCACTACGGATGCAGCCCATTTTACACGCATCAAAAGAAGGAACTCCATAGAAAACGAAAAAATATTTAGGATAGAGCCAACCAATGACGTATTAGCTCATAGAGTCATACGATATGAAGTTCGAAGATAAAATGTTAAAGGAGCGTATCAAAATACAATACAGTAAATTAAAAATAAATTATAGAAAATCAAACGTACGAGTTATTTGTTATGTTATGTACTATAATAATAATATCTTAATAATAATTTAAAAATTATCTTTTTTTTATACCTGAATAATTTATTTTCTTCTAATATATCATAGGATTTTATAATTATATAACATGTCTAGATTTATAATTTTTTTAAATTTAATCCTTTAATCCTGTGTTTATTGTATTAATAACCTTAACAAATCTTTATTGAAACCACATAAATAATTTTAATTTTGAAATTAAATGTTGATTCTATAAAATTACCTACTTTGTTAAACAAGCAAATTATTTAGTTTTCATCTTAAATAATTGTTATGGGTGATATTCTATAATTTTGCAATAATCTGTGTTTACGTCTACAATTACTTTACAAGTACTTTAAGAGTACCTTAAAAGTATTCTATACTTTTGCTACGAAAATTGTCAAAATACAAGTAATATACCTTAATAGATATTTGTATAACAAGGCCGCGAAATCACTCTTTAGCGTACCGAAAGGGCTATAGAGGATTTCGCGGACAAGGTGTACACACTAATTTTTGTGCAACCATAAATAGTTATTTGTTTAACTAGGCATCAAAATACCAGATTTACAGCAGAGGCTGCCGTTTCATTGACGAGGCGAAGCCGAGGCAATGAATGCTGCCGAAGCTATAAATCTGTGTTTGATAACGAGATGAACATATAATTTTTGCCGATTTGAAATTAATGTTAATTTAATGATTATTTTATATAGACATTTTGAAGGTTATTGCTGTAAAATTATGTATTTCTTGACGGTTACTATGCGTTTGTTGAGCGGCTGTTATGAAAAATTTTTGTACAGCCTAGGCATAAAAGTGACACTTTAAAGACTGTTAGCAGTCCGTGAAGTGTCATCTTTAATGTCAACCGGTAAAAAAAATATGTAATTATAAATTTTAAACAATTTTTTCTTCAAACGTCATAAAAGTACGTTGTTATGTATTTGTATTCAACAAGCAGAAGTTCAACATTGTCGCCGCCGGCGTAAAAGTGTTTCCTTGGCAACACATTTACGCCGGCGGCGGACAAAGTAAAATATCATGCAAAATAGTAAGGTTGTAATTCAATAATTTGACAGTTAAGAATAAAACAAATAAACAAAAATAACAAAATAACATTCTGTGGCAACTAGAAATACTGGATACGGTAGAATATTTGTTGAAGTTCTGAGCATTTTTTAATGTTTTAATGTCTATTTTCTATGTTTGAAGAAAAAATAGCATGTGTTATTCGGAGTAAATTTGACTTTGTATGCTTCGCATGTAATTGTCTGACTCGCTTCGCTCGTCATTCAAACTTACATGCTCAGCACCCAAAGTATCACATTTACTCCTAATAACACAATATACTATTATTGTAAATAGAAAGTGGCTATGGAATTAACATTTGATAAACAAAACAATTAGTTTTGAAAAAAATACTGTAAATTCTCAAGTGTCAAAATGATTGTTTTTTTTTTACCCTATTTCGCGTTTTCATATTAAATTTTTCATGTATAGGTAACATAATATAACATAAAAGATAATGATGCTTAAATACAATAAATAGAAAACAAGGTATATATTTGTATTTTAACACCCATTATTTCTATTCTATTCAGATTCTACTCACTCCAGTATTTTTTAATTTTTGACAGAAGCAAATTTTTCTTTTTCATTTTTGTATATAATAATTGTATACCTTTAAAAATAAATAGCTCTCTATGAACTTATACTATTCTTAAATCAATTCTTTAACATGCCTAAATTTTTATAACTGGGTTTTTTTACGTGTTTTTTCGGGCTGGGTTTTTTCATGACAATCCTGGCTGTAAATCTGATATTTTGATGCCTAGTTAAACAAATAACTATTATTTACAAAAAAGTATAATACGTAAAATTAAACAGCTAAAACGTTGGTTTCATGTTAATTAAAAAAAATTTTTTTTTCACTGACCCGAAAAGCCTTAGGTTGTTTTTGACCCGCAGCTAAAAAAGGTTGCCGACACCTGTTGAATAAACTATTTTTTAAATACATTACTTGGAATTATTGTTTTATTTTTATGTTTTATAATAGTACTCGTATCAGATCTAGTTGAATATGTATCCAACATGTATTCAACAAAATCAATAACGATTTTATTAAAAAAAAAAACTTATATTTTTATAATTTCTCGAGGTGTATGAGTTTTACTTTGACTCACTGTATTACTGTATATGATATACAGTACAGCTATTTTGTAGTGTGGTTCACGTCACTATCTTCTTTCTCACTTTCTCCCACTATTGCTGATTTGATTCATACGAATGTGAGTGGGAGAAAGTGAGAAAGAAGATAGTGACGTGAACCGCACCACAAGAAAGCTGTACTGTACATTAAAACTGGGAGTATTGTAATGTGCGTTAATGTATTTGTAGAGTTTGTCAGCATCACTTGTCAGAAAAATAAAACGATATATTTTCGAATTAAATATAATTGTACTGTTTTGTACAGGTTTTTTTTTTTAATAGCATTATACAGACTAGAAAAAATATGAGTAACCGGGTGCCATGGACGGTTTCCAGTCGGGCCCGAAATGGGAAGCGAGTCCGTGTTAAGGTGTAGGCTTTAACCTTTTGGAGGAGGAGTCCCAACCTCATCCTCTATGAACTCCCGGAGTGGGCCGTCGACACGGCATATATCGACCGTCTTTGCTAACTTGACAACAACATCGCCGATTGTTTGTCATTAGAGTCATTGCGCTTTAGCTTGTAAGTTTGCTACGCTTAGACAACCACTTAGGTAGGGTAAAGTGCAAGAAAGAAGAAACCATCATTGAAACCAATATTACAGCCAACGATGGGGGGTGTACTGTGGGATAAATGGTGTGCTCTGTAATGAATGATGTGTGCTGTATGAGTGATTCACCATAACTTGTTTTATTGAACCACTTTACTGCCTTGTATTTTGAGTTTATGTTTCAGATATCATCAAACATCAACAAACATTTCCTAATTTCCTGAAACATGTATGTTTTTCCAGGTTCACAATTATTCTTTTATCTACTACATTGTTTTTATGTTTATAGCGGCTCGTGGATAACGTCTCCGGAGCCTTCATCGCCTTCATCAGTGTCTTCGGAGCCGTAAGTAAATTAATTTTACAGTAATACAATTTTATTAATACTATGTTATCTACTACATTATTTTTATGTTTTTAGCGATTCCTGGACAACAGCAACATCAGTGTTAGTCACCCCAACAATCTGGGCTTTCATCCGCGCCTAGCTTCACATTATGTGAAGCAGGTCAAAGGTACCCCAGCTTTGCTGAGGTAGTGTGATATAAAGCGGAAATTACAATACATATTAATAATTATACATAATATACCATTCATCAGCAATAATAATATATCATCGCAATGTACTTTGTAACTTTTTAAGAGCACCTTTTTTTTACAAATAAATAAATAAATTACCATAAGTTGTTTTATTGTATATTACACAATTTTATTGCTTTGTATTTTGAGTTTATTTCATATTTCATCAAAAATCAATACATATTTCCTAACCATAAAATGTATATAAATAATGAAAAAAGCTTTCAGAACTCATGGTATATAAATAACAATAACTGTAAAAAATTTTTACAGAACTTAAACCCAGTTATTGTTATTTAAAATGTATGTTTATTTCAGCTTCACAATTATTCTTTTATTTAATACATTGTTTTTATGTTCACAGCGACTTGTGGACAACGTCACCGGAGCCTTGATCACCTTTATCAGTGTCTTCGGAGCCGTAAGTAAATTAATTTTAGTGCAATACAATTTTATTAATACTTTGTATTGTCCATGGACCTGGAACCATGTTCTACTGCTGCATCATCATCGTGGAGCTGATGGTATTCTTACCAATTTTGCCGGACCTTGGATCTTCGTGGACATCACAAAGTTGGAACAATCTTCTGTTGCTACAACATCATCGTGAACAACATCACCAACCTAGAATCATCTTCTGCTGTTGCATCATCGAGAAGCTGCTGGTATTCTGACCAGTTTCACCGAACGCTTTATCATCATTAACACTCTTAAAATCTGGCGTCACCATTACCTTAAATATGTTCATAATTTTTCTTTTTTTTTTAATCACTTTAAAAATTAAATGTTACTCTGTTAATTTCTATTCCGCGTCCAAAAATATTGAAAAATTGTTGCCTGTAGCCATCATATCAGTGATATACCTTATAAATACTTCGTTTAACACTGACACTCGTTTAGCATTTGATGATCGTTTACCCTCTGAAGCTCCTTCTGCGAAAATTGTGGAAACAGGAAGATTTTATGATAAATATCCTTGACCGGTTTGCCACTTTCTATTGGGAATATTGAAATATACTCTCAAAGCAAAGAACAGTTCGTGCAATACATACTTTTACTTTTGATTTCTCGTGAAACTTTATTCATGAAACGACCATTTGATAGATTTTGGGCTTAAAATTTCCACAGAACAAAATTTCTTAGTGAAAAAGTTTGGTTACATGTACTGAAATATAAATTTATACTGCTGGTCACGTAAAATAAACTGTATACATCTTATAATTTAAGTAAATCATTCAATTATTCTTTATGCTTTAGTTAAAAGCTGTGTAAATTGATATTATTAAAAATAATCATTTAAAATTGTAAGTTGCGCTTGAAATACGTTCGACCAATCAGATTGCTTGCACATCTACCAGTGGCGTTCTAATCATTTTGCATGCTTCAATTTTATTTGTATTGATAAATTATTAATTATTCGATAATTAATAACAATAAAAGCCTAATATACTCAAAATTATATAGTTTATAAAGTAAAAATAATTATTGTTACAATTTTAGCTAAAAAATGTGAATTAAAAATTAGCAGCCCACGGTATTTTAAAATAAATCTACGCCACTGCTAATGCATCTAGTTTGCGCAATCGCTGTATGTTGGCGCCACATGTCGTGTTAATTTTTTGACAGCTAGCAATTTAAACTTATATGAAACGTCTCTAACGACTTTGAGGAAAAATCTTTGAAAAAACAGCACCAAAAGGTTTTTGTGATTATAATTTTACGTTAAAATTTACAGGAAGAAATCATTTTCTATTTGAAGTTTGTTACTGTATGGTATTTGGAGTGATTTTGTGAGTATTTTGAATCACACAAAGACTTGAGACCGAAGAGAAGTTGAAATTTAACTTCAGTGTTCCTTCCGTGAAATCTAATACAATTTGTGGCTCAACATAGCTTGGAAATCTTGCTGCATGCAACATGAAAATCGTAAGTGTATTTTTACTTCCATTATTTATTCGGCATCTTCCAGATGATTCCTTCAAACTCATACTGTTATAAATACGCTTCCACGAATCCATGAAACATATATCCTTGTAACCTTATACTTCTCGAATAAAATAAGCTATTTATATGAATTTTGTGTCTTTTATTCGTTATAGTGTGTTACAAAGTGCTTAAAAATAAATAATTTCATCCCTAAACAAGATATTCTACATAGGTTTAAACTATTTTAAGGTAGTAAAATACATTCTCAAATGTATTTTTTTGACTGAATTTGGCTTTAAGACAGGCAAATACATCTTAATCTTTTTTCCTATGCATCCTAATGACAATGCTGTGAAATTTACATATTACCTTATACTAACTAGGATACACAAAATAGTGATGAATATGGTTTTTTTTATCTGATAACAAAATATAGAAAAATGTTTCGAATAAAGATTGTAGGTAATATTAATCTGCAGTTTTTTGGTATCAATGAAATTTGCTCCATTTACTGTTAATGAATTGTTACCAAAATCTAATCAGTTCAATTCAATAAACATAATACTTCCCTTCCCTTACTTTTATATGTATGTGCGAGAGCTAAAAATGATAGAGTTTAAGATATAAATGTAGAGAATTAAACAATTTTCCTGTGTATGATTTTAACTGGGCCAAATGATATTATTCTGGGCTCGTAATACCTTTCCCCGGAAATACAATTGTGGAACAAATTTAAAATAATATAGTTATTTAAATACATAGGGTAAAGGTTTCTATAAAAACAACAAACACATCATGAAAATATTTAGTAGTTTAGGAGCTGGTTGTTTGTTTTGCTGTTAATAGAATCCGATGAGGCCTTCGTACTGTCTTCAGAGACGCTGATCTATTATTCACTATTAGAAGCAATATTAATTTTTTAGGAAAGATGTTAGTTTAGAAATTAAAACCTCAATATGTCGTTTTAAATATGTTTAACTCCAAAACAAATACTTGTGTAACATTGGCAGTGTCGACTGAATTTAAACCTGTCTGAAGATGAAATGTTCAATATTTTTGTGTATATTTGGCATTGTATATTTTTATATGATGTTTTAATATACAAATGCTATCAAAATGGACGTCATAGTTTATACTTTTTATTAGAAATTTGTACGACGTATATATATGTTATATCGTGTCCGTATTTTATTTATTTATTTTTGTTTTCTCCTATGGAATCATGAAACAATCGGAAATATTAATCAATAATATTATTATTTTTGTCATTATTGTTACGTATTTTATTTGCAATATGTTTAAAAATAAAAATTTATTTTTATTGCAGGCGAGGTTGATTCAATTAAGGAAGAATGTGGCAAATCTTGGTTGAAACTTGTTCATCGAGCCGTCTAGCATTGAAAGCATTGGAGCTGTGCTGGCCTACGTGACTTTTACAAGATTGTTCGGGAGCGGGGAGTAGTTTTAGGTATCCATGCGCCATGTTTCTCAGTGTTCAGTCGAGTAATGGCCGCGTTGGTAGAAGCTGCGTCGTTTTGTGCTCGTTTTAATTGTGTAATTACTCGACTCCTCGCGTGTATTAAATGTGAATTTTATAGTTAGATATGGTATACAGTTACTGTATTTAAATATAAAATTCCAGTTTGACCGTTGGGTGATTCAGTGGGTGACTAAATTTTGTGAAATGTGTTAGCAGTCGGGTATTTTGATGTGGGCTGGGCGCGTATTCGAGCAATGAAGTGTCAGGTGCCTGGACACTACGCGCGTATTACAATCAAAATTTATCGTTCGCGAGTGGGCTTCTCTCACTACACAAGAGTATGATTTCGTATGTTTGGCTCACGCAGTGCATGCCTGGAGTGGCTCGTACAGTCTGTGAGTCTCCCCATCTTCCTATAGGGTGGAGAGAACAAACCTCTGCAGGTCATACTCTTGTGTCCGTTGCAACTACGTGTAGAATCAGCCGGGAAACGTTCGCGGAAGTATGATTTCGTATGTTTGGCCTACGCAGTACGAGCTGGAGTGCTTTAGTACAGTCAGTAGGTGGGTGGGTGAGAACAAACCGCTGCAGGTCATACTCTGTGAACGTTCGTGAACGTTCGCGGAATTTTTGCAAAGCGCTCTGTCTTCACGTGAAGACCATCGATTAAATTTGTAACGATTGCTGATCTGGCGCTAACGCGGCGCGTGGGGCATGCTCACAGCAGTCCGATCATCTAGAGTGGATCCAGAGTCATGACTGGTACCATCTCTCGGCAAATATCGCATCCGATGCGCCTTAACAGGATTCGTTCCTGAGGTTTCACGATAACTTTTCAACCAGACATATGATAGGCTCTATGTTATTGGTTAGGTTTTCAAAGTGAATTCCGGATGGCAGAGAAAGTAGTTGATCGGCTAACGTGATTCTGTGACATGAGTTCGGGCCCCTGCGGGATCGCGAAGTAGGAGACCATGCGGGGTTCGGCTAGACGACCCACGTTTCTTTTTTGAAAAACAGACAACACACCGGTTGCTGTTATTAGAGTCAAAGAGGCACAGGAATGTCTGTGGGGTGGTGTGAATCTTAGTTTTAATTTAGCTTTAATGGTTTTGGGTACCTTTAAGCTAATTTTAAGTTAATCCATTTTATTTCAGCTTTAATTTAAGTTAGGTTTAAGTCTACTAACCCATGTACTTGTATTCCTTTACAGCATTTCTCTTTCAGATTTGTATTTTTAATACGTAAGTTTTTATTTGCAGATTTAAATTGTTTCAATGTTTTTAATTTTTTTGTTTTTATTTGTTTACAGAGATCAAGAATAAAGAAGATAAGAATCAAATTGTTATAGGTAATATTTGTTTTTATATTTCAGAAACATTTTCGTTGTTTCTTTGTCTCTAATTTATTTTGTTTTCATGTTTCTAGAGTCATTGCAGAGTCAACCACCGTGGGAAATTGACAATATAGCTGAGACTACCGTCGTTGGAACAGTAGCTGAGCCAGCCACCGCGGGAAATGGGCAATGTTCCTGTGTTTACCATCGAGGGATGAAGTTGCAGATTCTACCGCTGATGGAATCATTTCCATCCGCCGTGGGACAGAACTTCTCGTCCCGAATTTCTTTTTATTTATATATTTTTGTGTTTTTTTCTCTTCCTTTTAGTATAGGTGTTTTCTGCTTCCATTGTTTGTTTTATTTTTGTCGTTTGTTTTTGTTCTGTTTCTTAAAACAGGAATGAAGATGACACAGTGCACTCAGTCGTCTCCGCTGGATTTCTACGTGTTTACTTTCTACTTCACACATGTAATTATACATGGTTTCATTTTAATTTGCAGTTTCTTATTTGTTTTGTTGTTTCAGCCAAGAGTTTACGGCTGGCAGATGCAGTTGAAGAGTCTTCAAGAGAATTTCACCCCTCGTAATCAAGAGCATGCGGCCAGCAGATACAGTTTCAGAGCCTTCAAGGAATTCTTCAACATAGTTCGCCGTTCCAAACACAAATGTAAGTTCATTAAATTAATTCAATAATAAATTGATTTATTTACTGATATATTTCTGTTTGTTTAGTGGGCGACGACACTGCTCTTCTGTCCTAGGTTTTCTGGAAGTTTCCCTAGGATGTCAGGCGAATGTCAGAGGAGTTTCAGTCTCTTTCTTCCAATGTCAATCCAGGAGATCTGAACTTTGTATTCATTCCAAATAAATAATATATTAAAAATTATATACACGTACAAATAATCTTGTGGTTTATTTAAGTTGTATTAATAAATAAAATATTATAACTTGTATTTATCCATTGAGATAATAAAGCAATTATTACAGAAATAAAATATGTTTTATTTACTTTCAAATAAGAAAAACAATAGTTAAAATTAATAATGTCATTTAATTCGGCACTTAAATTTTTTGATTTGGTAATCAATACTAATTAAAGATACTCGTTTTTTGAAATTGTGACCTTGATTAATTAGCGGTTTTTAACCCTTGGCCCTAGGCCCTTGAAACTCACATATGTGGTAGAGAAGGATAGATTCTTCAGTGTACTACTAGAGGGACCGCGGTTTTTCGTTATTTTTGCGATATCTCACCGTTTCCGAGATATGACGCTTTAAAGTTTTCATAATAGTTTCCCTTAAAATTCACCCTTAATATTAACTTTAAAGGGCTAGAAGTTACTGTATATGCCTTATTTGAGTGTGCTGAATACGATTTCATAAACCATTTTGCGCTAGCATTCATAGTTACATAATTAGAGCAACATTTCCATCCCTTTAAGGGTTAGCGCCAATTTTTGAGATCGCCATTGGAGTTTTTAGGGCTGAATCCATTGGAATCTACCCTTAACTCGATTTTTATTTATTTATTAATACGTTCTACACGAATCCGAGATATCTTTTATGATATTAACAATATATTGGTGTTATAGTTGAATCTGTGATATCTTAAACCGTTGCATTAAAAAAACCTTTGAAAATGTTTATCACACAGACCCGGAACTGGCAGCAAAACTCTGGCGAAAATCGAATTTCGTACCAGGGCAGCAAAGATTGGAAGAGCACTCTTTTGGATAAGAAAAGTTGTTCATTTTTGCTATAGTTGGGAACACTAAAAAATCAATGTTGCCAACGATAGCAAAAATGGACAACTTCTTTTTATCCGAGGGCTCTGCCAGTCTCTGCTGCCCGGATACAAAGTTAAAAATTTGAGTTTTCAGCGAAGCAAGCCAGAGTTTTCTGACAAATGTGACGTCATTTTCTCATTACGGGAAGACAATTATCCCTTAATTCAACGAGTTATTCAATAGAACAAGGACGATGAAGGATAAATATATGAAAACACAAGCATAATTTTAAATATTTATTGCAAAAAATATATTTTAATAAAATTATCAATAAATATAAATAACAATACATGAACATTTTAATTTGCCAATAACTTATTAATTAACAATAATATATTAATATATGTGATATTCCCTAACTCTAAGAGTAATTTAGGGATGGCAACTTCAAACTAGACAAGTATAGCTCAAATTGTTTAAGAATAATCAACAATAGAAAAATGGACGAACATATTTACAATGCCTGTATCTTGTTAATTAACAATAATAAATTAACAAATGTGATATTTCCTAACTCTACGAGTTATTCAGGGATGAAAATTTCAAACTAAACAATTGTAGCTCACATTGTTTAAGAAGAAGAACAATAGAAAAATGTCCGGCATGATAAATACACGAAAATATTTATATTGCCAGTATCTTGTTAATTAACAATAATAAATTAATAAATGTGGTATATCTTCACTCAACGACTAATTTAGGGATGGAAATTATAGATTAAACAATTGTAGCTCAAATAGTTTAAGAATAATCAACTATAGAAAAATGTCCGCCATGATGAATAGACGATCATATTTATATTGCCTATATCTTGTTAATTAACAATCATAAATTAACAAATGTAATATAGCTTAACTCCACGACTAATTTAAGGATAAAAATTATAGATTAGATAATTGTAGCTCAAATTGTTTAAGAATAATTAACAATAGAAAAATGTCCGCCATGTTGAATAGACAAAGTTTTTTATATTGCCTGTATCTTGTTAATTAACAATAATAAATGAACAAATGTGGTATATCTTAACTCTACGACTAATTTAGGGATGAAAATTATAGATTAGACAATTGTAGCTCAAATTGTTTAAGAATAATTAACAATAGAAAAATGTCCGCCATGTTGAATAGACAAAGATTTTGATATTGCCTGTATCTTGTTAATTAACAATAATAAATGAACAAATGTGGTATATCTTAACTCTACGACTAATTTAGGAATGAAAATTATAGATTAGACAATTGTAGCTCAAATTGTTTAAGAATAATCAACAATAGAAAAATGTCCGCCATGTTGAATAGACGAACATTTTTACATTGCCTGTATCTTGTTAATTAATAACAATAAATTAACAAATATGATAGTTCCTAACTCTACGACTAATTTAGGGAGGAAAATTTCAGACTAGACAATTTTAGCTCAAATAGTTCGCAAAAAATTAGCAAAACAAAAATTTTAAAATGGCGTCATACAAAAAATTTTATTTTGCAATTAAGTCAGTAATGTTTTAAAAAATACTAACAAATCTACTATTTCCTAATACTAGAGACCGTGTTCCATCCATATTGTCATAATTGACGCCATAGCTATATAAGTTTTTGAGATATTAACAATATAAAATAGTTAAGTATGACGTCAACTTGTACATTATTATTTCTTCAACAATTCTTAATGCTGAAATTCCCAAAGAATCCATAATTTCAATCATTGAAATGATAACTTAATAAGTTTATGAGTTATTAAACAACTGAAGATATTCTTCCAGGTGTGCAAGCGCTTAACCTTGGCGAAGATGCTGCATCTCGGGCCCGCAGGTGTGTCGTCTGTTCTAGAAGTTGACCGCCTGGGGTTAGTTTTAGCACCAGAACTCAGCAGAATCCCGGGGAACCCAGCGAACAATATTGTCATCATTGCACCTTGAAAAGTATAAATAAAATGTTAATAAATACTTTAAAACAATTATAAATAAATATAAAGACTTTAAACAATATATCATTCATGTTTTATTAATAAATATTGAAATAAGTAAATTACAACATTTTGAACTACGAAGAAACTGCAGAAGGGTTTTTAAATTTGACAGCTGCTACTAGTGATGATTCCAAGTTGATTTAGAACTATCATCACGGCCACAGAAGATCTACCAGATAACATCACGTTCTAGAAACTATAAGAGAACAAAAAATTAGTTTGTGTTGTGTATATAAATAATGTCCGGTTGTACCAAAGTTAGTTAAATTTTAAATTTGGTTTAAATAAATAAAAGCGTATCTAATTTTTGACATCAATGTCAATTACTCCATATGACATATAACTTCGATTTGCTTTTATTTATTTAAACCGAGTTTAAAATTTAACTAACTTCGGTGCAACCGGGCATAAATAATTTGGTTAAATATGTGTTTTGTTTTATTTACCTAAGCCTTTTTTATATTTGACAGACAGTAAAACAAAGTTTAGATATCCTAAATCCTTTGGATTCAAACCCAGTTATGAAATCATTCTTGCACCTCATCCTGGAGGCTGTAATTTAACAGCTAGTAGCTGTTGATCCTGCTAGAAGATTTTGTTGATCGAGATTCGTGGTTGCAAACTTGCAACATCAACATTTGAGTGCATGATGTGATGATATATTTCTTTAAAAGTTCGACTGCTATACTAAGAGAAGCCTACAAATAAAGGAATTGTTTATTAGAATGTTTAATATCATTCTGCAGCTTCAAATACAGTAAACAATAATAAAATAATGTTAATCTAGAAACTAAATGACAGGTTATAAACAATACAACTTACAGTATGTGGGAATATTAAGACACCTGCTCTATTTTCTAAGTATTCCTGGAGGTCCTTGCACAACATTGAAGAACATTATTAATGTTAAACGTATAGAAATATACTTAATATCACTAAACGGTAACGAAATAAATAAACAATGCAGTCATTTTACATTGATGTCATTGCTGATAAATGGATAATAGTTAATTAACAATACAACAGATGGCGCTAGGGTACTTTAAACAACACCACAAATAATTTATTTTAACATATTTTGCAAAATAAACATCTAAAACATTATTTTATAATTGAATTCGCCCTGAATCACTCTCTGCTCTACTTCCCGGAGATTTCAACGCCTGGTCAGCGCACAAAACGCTATAACACAGCTTCTTCAGAGATCTGCAACTGTACATTTACCACAGACAGTATTTAAACAGTTATTGCTATTAATAATTTAAAAAGTATTTGGATATATTTCTACATAGTTAATTCAATACAACGTTTCGACATCCTCGTTCTGTCTTAAACAAGTTTTTAAAAGAATTCTACGTGAAATAAATCATTTCGTTTCAAATTAAAAATCATTTGCGCCGAATCCAAATTATTGATTTTTCAGGAATGCCATGACGTCATGATCTATTTTATTTCAGCTTTAATTAAGTTAGTCTTAAGTCTACTAACCCATTTTACTTGTATTCCCTTTTTCTTTCAGATTTGTATTTTTAATACATACATTTTTATTTCCAGATTTAAATTGTTTCAATGTTATTAATTTGTTTGTGTTTATTTTAACTGTTTACAGAGATCAAGAATAATGAAGACGAAGTACTAGAATGGGGTCTTTCACCATTTTTTTTTATGAAATTTTATCTATATTGAAGACTATCTACAGTTTTAAAAAGTCTTAATTGTTATTCATTAAGCCACAATGATTTTTAAAAAAATATTGTGACGTCATAGTAGAGGTGTTGCTGGATCTAAAACAGTAGATATTTAAGTAATTTTTGTTAGATAAATGTTCTATTTTATTGTAATACTGATAATAAAATAAGTAAAAAAAATATGACTACAATTATTTACAATCTGTACTGTTTTAGATCCAGCAACACATCTACTATGACATCACAACATTTAAAAAAAAATCATTGTGGCTTAATGAATAACAATTAAGACTTTTTAAAACTGTAGATAAGCTTCAATATAGATAGTTTCATAAAAAAAAAAATTTAAAATGGTGAAAGACCCCCATTAGAAGTAAGATTTATTTTTTTTTCAGCATATCTGTTGTTTTTTTCTATTGATGTTTTTAAAATCATTGCAGAGTCAGCCACCGCGGGAAATTGTCCAAGAAGCTGAGTCAACCGGCGAGGGATGCACTAGCTAGTAGTAGAGTTAGCCACCGGGGGAAATGGACAATGTAGCTGAATCAACCCCCGAGGGATGAAGTGGCAGAGCCTACCGTAGCTGGGTTCTTCCATCGTGGGACATAGCTTCTTATGGAGAATTTCTATTTGTTTTTGCATTTTTATTGTGTTCCTTTTCTTGAGAGATGTTCTTTGTTTTCATCGTTTGTTTTGTTCGCATTTGTGTTTGTTTTGTTTCTTCAAATAGAAATGAAGATGTAACAGATTCGGTCGTCTTCGCTCGATTTCTACATGTTTACTTTCTACTTTACACATGTAATTATAGAATTATACATTGTTTCATTTGATTTTGCTGGTTCTTATTTGTTTTGTTTATTTCAGTGAGGAGTCCACGGCTGGGAGATGGAGCTGGAAGTCTTCAAGATAGTTTGAATTATTGCAGTCCAGAGGCTGCCACCAAAAGATGCAGTTGCAGAGCCTTCAAGAGAGTTTTCTACATAATTCGCCGTTCTCAACACCCATGTAAGTCCATTTAATTAAATCATTATGAAATTGAATGATTTATTAATATATTTGTGTGTGTGTGTGTAGTGGGCGGCGAGGCCAGTTCTCTTTCTGTCCTAGGTTTTCTGGAAGTTTTCCTAGGATGTCAGGCAAATGCCAGAGAAGTTTCAGTTTCTTGCTTCCTCAGTCACTACAGAGAAGATCTGATAATTTACAACTTTCTATTCATTCAAGTGAATAATCAAATAAAAATTATAAACATCAACTCTTGTGTTTTATTTAAAAACTAAAAACAAATGGATAATGTATTGGTACACCAATTACTGCTAGTGTAAAATAAAATGTTGTATCACACATAATAGGGTTTTTTTGATTAGCCCTTTTATAAGCCTCGTCCACAAAACCCTAAGTTATGTAATTGTTACAGACATATCTATAATGTAAAACATATAAAAACGGTTTTTCAATTTGTTTTATGCTTTATAAGAAATAATAATTATATTGGAATATAATTAAAATAAGTTTGTGAACATAATAACAAGTCAGAGTTGTAATAAAAATATTATATATTTAATAAAAATCCAATGTAACAACCCAATTTGCTTAAACCAAATCATTCCATTATGAAGGATACTCTTTAAATAACAAACAGTTTACAAATTGAATTAATACGTCATCATACAATCCATTCAGTTATAAATTTATCTTCAAAATTTAATTTAATTGAGTCTTATCAGTTTTCAAACAATTCTTTCTGAATATCATTTCATTTTTACTAAACATCAAATAAGGACAGTTTTGTGCAGTTAAGACTAGCGATATGATAAAATGGCGATGGAGAATTTTAAAACATTTTAAATTAAACCTAATATTGCGTTGACAAAACTCACAATCGCAATAAAATATGCGGAAATATATGCAGGATGCTAATTAGAAAGCAGGCCATAGGCGTTATTTAAGATTATCATATTATTTTAGCAAGAAATGTTCCAAATAAAAGTTTAATTTACTTGCCTATAAACCGCTTTATAATTAAGACTCTATAATCGTAGTTAAAATATTATCAATAGTCATAAAATAAAAAATATTTAGTAAATAAAAATATACATTTATATAATTTCACAAAACCATAACATGAATTTGAACTTTCAACAAATGCAAACAAATTGACAATTTCACATAATGGGTTTCCTAATTCCTGGTAGTAATATAGAATATTTATAGTTTGATTGATTGACATACTGTTGATTTCGAATGAATGATACAAGAGTGAAGCATTCATCAGTCTGGCTTCATCATACAATCACCACGTTCACAAAGAGAGGCCACAAGGGAGGATAGAGGGGCCACGGGTTAATAATAGGTTAGAAAGAAATGGAAATGGAAGTACCGGAAGTGAGTGAACTACCACTTCTTCTTGTGTTCGTCCATGGACACACCGCCCGGGCCCAAGTATACAATCATCAGCAGGCCGCCCACCACTGATAACGTCTATAAAAAAATATTATAATATTTAATTCACTGCCCTTATTTTAATAAGTCAGACTGTATGTTAGTTTTTTATTGGTGATGTGGTTAATAGATAAATATAGAATGATTCATAACGATCAGAAGAGATTTAAACAGTAGCTAGGAGGGCCCAAAATAATGCATTTTGCTCTATAAACTTTTGGCAAAAACTCGATTACAAAATAGTTACAAACAATTAAAGTTGAATCATTTAATAAGCAGTTGTTACTGCAGTAGCAGTTAATTATGTTTTAAATAGAAATCGGGAATACTGAAAGTTCATTGAACAATGTTTAGTTAAAAAATAATAATAATAAAAGTTTCAACTATTTAAATTTTTCTTTTACTGTTGACGTCTACATGGTTGCTACTGAAGTTAAATTGGGGTGTATTCTGCATCTTACATGTTAATTTTTAACGGGTCTTTAAATAATAACCGGTAAGTTACAAAATACGCCCCAAAGTTTAAAGAAAAATAATGGTTAATACTTTTATCCAACACCTCTCAATAAATGCTCTATTACTATGGCGATTTTAAACAAGGAAAGTAACAGATTATCCACTAGTGAGTACAATTTTGAGGAAAGTCACTAGTGAGTATTTTGTTAATTATAACAATAATAATAACACACAACACCTTGGTAACTACTTCGATTGACATTTTAATTTAAAAATTTAAAGCATATGTCACTGTCACATAATATTCCTTTAATAAATTTTTCATTTATTAAGAGGTGTTGGATAAAACGTTATACTTCACACGTGGGATGACCCACTCGATAAAATTATCACACCAGCCTTCGGCTTCATGTGCTAATATTTCTGTCCTGGGTAATTCCTTACTTTGCCCACTTGTAAAGTAAATAACTATTAGTAACAAGGAATATACAGACATGATTATGGTTTATGAAAAAAGTTCCATTAATTAAAAATTTACCGCTTTTGTCATTATTTTTGATGCGTGCATAATTTAAAATTAAAGTAACAGAATTTATTTTCAGAGGTTTTAAATAGGTGAGCGCTAATTTAAATAAACTTTAATTTAAATTTATTTAAGAGAAAAGCATTATTTTAGATTTTCCTAGCAACATTTTCAATATTTTCCGCTCGTTATAAATCACCTACAATAGCCAAGATCGCGTGCACAGATTTGGATGAGAACTATAATATTAATTTGGGTTAATTTAGACAAAAGATGATGTATTAGTTAGTTTTTCCGGAATAATTCTAGCTTCTTTAGATATTGTTAGAAACGTTAATGCCCAGTTGAATAAAGCATACAAAATAATGTCAAAAATTAGAATATTCCATATAAAAGTATAATTTATTTAAAATAGTAACAAGGTGCGTAAAATGTGGTGTCTTGGTCATTATTCACTTTGATAATGTAGTTAATAAAGCTTTATGCAACTGACTCTACTAATTACAAAATATTTAATTATTATAAATATAAAATAATATGGACAATTTTCGAGTAACCAATATTCATTTTCAGTTTTTAAATGCTTGAAAATAGCATTACAGAATATCTTATTTCTCTATTTATAGAAGTTATAAACTTAAGCAAAATATAGGTTGTTCAACATAAGCGTGCCACCATTCCTATTTCGTTAACTATAAGAGCTGCGAGATTGGTAAAATTAACAAACAATTTCTATTTTACAAGAATATTACGTGTAAAAAATTTGTTTCTGCCAATATACGATACACAACACTCTTACTTTAATGGCAACCTATTGTTTTAATTCAGTTATTTGATTCAGCATTTTTTTCTGAATACAACGATGTAAACATATATTCTAAAGAAACAATATAATTGAGAAAAATGAAAGTTAATAGTATAAGCACATAACAATTAACAACAAACAATCAAACTAATGTTATCCTGAATAATATATCAATCGTTTCCTATTCAAAGCACTTTTATTTTAGCCAAATACAAATAAAATACATATAAATTTAACTTGCATTTTTCTCAGTTAATTTGTTACATTAGGATACAGGTTTATATCGTATGTAGAAAAAATACCGAAACAAATAAGCGAAGAAAAAAGTAGGTTTTCATATAAAATAAGAAAGTCCCTGGTAATAGTTATTTACTTTACAAGTGAGCAAAGTAAGGAATTACCCACGAAAGAAATTTTAGCACACGAAGCCAAAGGCTGAGTGTGATAATTTCATCGAGTGGGTAATTCCACTTTGCCCACGTGTGATGTATAATGTTTTATCCAACACCTCGTAATAAATGAAAAATTTATTAAAGTAATATTATTTGACAGTGACATATGCTTTAAATTAAAATGCCAATCAAAGTAGTTACCAAGGTGTTGTGTGTTATTATTATTGTTATAAATAAAAAAATACTCACTACTGGATTTTGTCAAAATTATAGCCACTAGTGGGTAATCTGTTACTTTCCTTGTTTAAAATCGCCATAGTTATAAAGCATTTATTGAGAGGTGTTGGATAATAGTTATTTACTTTACAAGTGGGCAAAGTGAGGAATTACCCACGAGAGAAATTTTAGCTCACGAAGCCGAAGGCTGAGTGAGATAATTTTAACGAGTGGGTAATTCCACTTTGCCCACGTGTGAAGTATAACGTTTTATCCAACACTTCTTAATAAAAGAAAAATTTATTAAAGAAATATTTTTTGACAGTGACACATGCTTTAAATTTTTAAATTAAAATGTCAATCGAAGTAGTTACCAAGGTGTTGTGTGTTATTATTATTGTTATAAATAAAAAAATACTCACTAGTGGCTTTCCTCAAAATTATACCCACTAGTGGATAATCTTTTACTTTGCTTGTTTAAAATCGCCATATTTATTGAGAGGTGTTGGATAAAAAAATATTTTTTTTTTGCTTATTGTAATAGTTTAGTAAAACAGAAATTGTTTGCTAATTTAACCAACCTCGTAGTTTTATAGTTCTCAAAATACCAATGACAACACTTAAATTTAAGACCCTGAATATATTTATTTCATTAAAATGAAATATACTCGTACATTATGTTTATCAAGTTGACTACGGAATTTAAAATTTATTATAAAAGTAATAAAAGTTTCTAATCTAAAATACTTTATTTAAAAAAAGCAGGTAATTACTGTCAAATTGAATGCGATATAAAATAGTTTACAAGTATATAGAGTCGAATTCGCTCTCGTTTAATATGGGATTTTATAAAAAGCATTTAAAATTTTGTTTACTGTTTCTTTATCAAGTAAATTAAAAAAATTATGTATAGAATCATTAATCTGCATGCGTTTTATTTTTTATGCTGAGAAAATTTTTAAGATTTTATCCGTCAATTTATCAATTTTCTAAATCAAAAACTATACCAATTATCAAAATTAGCTCTTCAGTACTGTGTTTTATATTTCAGTAAATTATTTGTTTGTGATACGTAATTTACAGTCTAATATGTGACGCAAATTATTATTGACATTAATTCTACATAAAATTATTATTTATTGCGGTAGATAATTAAAAATATATTAATAATAAATGTAACTATCAATTATAATAAAATGCAAATAGGCGTGAAGAGGATAACAATAATACGTACGTAAAACAAAAACAAATAAAAAACAATCAACATTCAAAAATAAATTACACGTAGCTAAATCAAAACAAAATAAATAACGCGCATATTTGTTTAACATTAATTATTTATTTGCAACAAGCAAATTATTTATACTGGCTTCAATTATTTAAAGTCTGTATTATTATATTCCCAGTAATTTGTTTTTAAAAATATTTTGCGGCGACGTTCAAAACAATTTAAATAAAATATTCATGAACCTTGATTGCCTTCCTTAACTTGTACTGCGACATGATGGTATTTAAAAACGAAAACTATGACCTTAATATTTTGTAGTATGACCTCGGATGTGTTTTCACATTTTTATCGTACGTATTTACAAATTACACTTTGATACATTAAATTACAACGTTTTTGCAGTCAATTATAAAAAGGAATTACAACATAATAACTTTTTTTCGCTGTGAAACGATTCAAAATGCTTCAAATATAAATTGCCGAAAAGCATTTTTCTTTTGTAAATTTTGTTTTGTTTGAGGAAAAATAAAGTTAGTTTGTGTTAGCTGTATGAGTAGTTAATATGGAAATAAACTTGTTTGCTACATACCTGGAAGAAGTCGTATTTGAGGAAGTCCCTGAGCGGCTTGTAGTCGGGAATGTTCCACCACG
Source organism: Poecilus cupreus (assembly GCA_963942605.1). Taxonomy (NCBI): domain Eukaryota; kingdom Metazoa; phylum Arthropoda; class Insecta; order Coleoptera; family Carabidae; genus Poecilus; species Poecilus cupreus. Next base: position 25,480,980 of record OZ012720.1, on the reverse strand, counting down.
CGTTGTGATATAAGTTAAGAGTGCTCAATAACAGCACTAAAATAAGAGCAGACAACTTTGTTTTATATCCCACTGTTACTAGAACCATCAACAATGATCCCACAAAGTCTAACACTATCTGAAAACAAACAATATATTAATGGCTAGTTTGCACTGAATTTAATTTATAAATTTTTGGTTTATCCTGAATTTATTCAATTTAAAAGCTAGCAATCAGGATTAGGCTTCATATTTTGGACATATGTATTAAACAACAAAAAATAACCTTAATTTATCAACTTGGTTTTATATGTGATGTTCAAATCAAATATTATATTCTCTCTCATATTCTCTATTTTGTAATGATCACAAATAAAACTGTATGACTAACAATCCAGACAAGTCTTACTAATGTTACAGTTGTTTTATGTTTCCCAGTCTAGATGTAATTAATTGGAATTATAAATTTAGATTTATAATATGAAATATGGTGACATTTTAAATGTAGATATTAAAACTTTTAATTTCGAAATCTAAGTTTGTTAATTAAGTCCAAATCAAAGATAATAAAATGTACATTGCTCGAATGAATAGATAAATGAAAGATGAAAAGTCATTTTTCAACTGCAATTAAATCTTCATCAGGACAATAATTGTTATTATTTAAAATATATTTCCTGATATAATAATGTTCCAGAAATATTTTTTTGTTAACCTATTGGTGGGCACTTTTCTACAGCACCACCGGCCCGCATGTCCACTGGTGGACACGATTTCAATACAATTTATGTAGAGTAGTCGATTTGCCTTTCACATGACATAGAACTCATTTTAAAACGATTTTTAGAAAAATAGAACCAAATTTTGAAATCTGCTTTCCTTTAAAATATCCTAGATAAAACAATGTAAACTAAAAAAAATTTTTAAAATATGATTTTACAGTGCGGGGCTCAACGTGTTAAGAAATGAAAATTAATACAGCACTCACGCAAGTTTTCTGACTATCCAAAATGAACTTTCAATTTTTATTTCCTGATAAAATATTTCTGGAACAAATGTTATATCGCGAAATTTGTTAATTATGAATAAAAGCAATTATTACTCTGATAAAGACAACTGAACTAGAAACGTTAGTGTGTTGTATAACTTTATTAAACTGACTGATTCTTCCAAGAAATTTTCATCTTTTAATATATTAATAGTTTGATTATTGAAATATTTCCTGTGCCGTGTAAAAAGTACTATTTATTACATAGAATGTAGGCACTTGTTGAACAGGTACCTACTTTCCGCATGCTAATAAAACTTCTCCTTGGAAATAATTTAAAATGTATAAATTAATAAAAATGATAACACAAATTTAAATAAACAATCTCAAACACATTTTTCTTAAAAAACAGAGTGCACGCCGGTCGATCGTAAAAAAGTGTATGCAACAGGTGTTTGGTGTGGAAATAATATTTTTGACAACTAAATATGTAGATTGATTTAAAAATAGAGTTAAAACAGCTTCGCTGGTAATAGTTTTATCAAGCTTATTTTTAGATAAAATGTAATATTGCAAGTAATGAGTTTTACGTCATTAACTGATTAATGGATTTTCCAAAAAAATGCTTTCTAATATACAAATATGGGAACTTATTATCTACAGATTTTATCTGGCAAATATTTTTCTTGCAGAAATAAATAGAAAATATTTTCGATATTTACTGAGATACAAAAGACAAATTAATTTACTTGACAAAACAAAGTTCAAATAGAATTTCTTGGCTTTTATAACATCGAATATTGTTTTTATCTCTCGCACATAAATGTAAGGGAGGTATTAGAACGGATCTACATTTTCGGTAGTGAGTTTTCAACGGAGCACATTTTGTGGTTCTTAGAATACGATTTCACTATTTTCACGATGACGTTTGTCGTCCGCGATAATTCAAAATCTAATAAAGATGTCATTTTTAAATTACACATTTAAAATTTACATATTCAAATTAAGAGCTCATTAGATTTTGATAGCAATTTATTAACCGAATGAAGTAGTTTATTTGAAGGTCTAACAGATTTTTTGGGCGTATTTCAGTAAATAACTGAGTTAGTTAGTTCAAAAAAATGTTGGCTACAATTTTTATTTAAAACTTTTCTCTGTTTTATATCGTTTAAAAGTAATATTTGTGGGAGGTTATGTGTTGAAACATTAGATATTTTAAATGTTCTTGCACTTACTTGGAAAAAGCTTAACTCGAACCTAATGAGCGTGATGAACATAAACGCAAGGAGGATACGTCCAGTGAGCTGCAAATAATTTTTGGGTTTATTGTCACCCAACGATGGCACGCCGGCGAACAGACTTTTCGCTTCACCCCTGCTCTCAGCCAAGACAAGCAGCAGGGCCCCAATCAGCGCTAAGTTTCTGAATAAGAATTGTAGGTCCCACAATATACTGTACGCGAATGTCTACAAGAATTATACAACAAACATTACTACATAGTTTTATTACAAGGTGTTGTTTCTTACCTGAAGTACAACAATGAAAAATAGAACCCCACAAGCAATGGGAACTTTTAACCTAGCTAAAACCATGACACAACCACCCAACTGCCCTATAAAATTAACTAACACGAATATTGTGGCTAAGAACTTGCCACATCCCCATGACATGTCCATGTATTCTCTCTGTTCGGACCATTGAAACCACATTCGTAGTCCATCTTCTAAAAATGTGGATATGAGGCATAATCGTGCTACAGTGGGTAGGATGTGTTTGCCTTTTCTAATCACCTGGAAGAGAATTTTATGTTAAATATGCGCAGCGCATTTCAATGACAATTATTAGATGGAATTTGGACTCGTATTTTACAAACAAACATTAGATCTGTGTAGATAATTATTACTGTTTGAACAACATGCAAATAATTCACCCATATGGAATTAAGATCAAATGTCAATTTATTAAAAGTTATGTAAAAAGTAGGTTATATTTATAATTTGCACAAGGTTTTGAACATCTGTTGGCAAAAATATAGCAGAGAACATTAAATTTAACTATAATTTAAGTCTGGTATTGGTAATCTACATAAATAAAGCAATATTTACTATTTACAATTTAAAAATATTTGCCATTGAGTGTACTTGAATGGGTGACGTGACAAACTTAAAGAAAATGTTATTTTTACAAAATATCAGAATAAAGGGACAAATTTAAATTTGACAGAACGATTTTTTGATTAGTCAAGAGTAAAATATGTGAGTTATTTACCTGATCAGCAATATCTTCTGCTGTAGAAACGTATTCATTTGGAATATTCATGTTGACGGCTCTATTTGAAGCCAGACTTCTTGTAAAGGCAGATGTCAGCACCTCACGTCATGCTTTTCTATCACATATGACGTGTGACAAACTTATACTACTTGAAACAGAAAAAAACATAACAAATAATTAACACAATATAGTTCTTGATAAATGGAAATAAAAATAAAGTGAAGTATTAAAACTGTTGGCAGTATATTAAAATAAGTTGTAAATTATTTTTTTGTATGTATTATTATAAACATGATTTGACTAATTGCGGTAAAGCCTGATTTACTCCAACGAAATTTAGTGAAAAAAAATTATAAAAAATATTTATAAATTATTATCAATAATAAGTAATATTTAATTGTATTTGCCGTCCATTATATATACCATTTTTATTGATTATGCCATTAAAATTTTTCGGTTCAACTTTTTGCATTTCAAATTGTTATCTATATTTCAGGCTTTTTCTGACAAGTAATTTGAGGGTTAAGACGGTAGCATAGACAACATATACGGTAGTCAAGTACTAAACAGAAAATTAAGGTATATAAGTCATAGTAAATGATTATACCAGTATTTCTCACTACTATTGTCTAGTTTTTCGCATATCAAACCAATTTCATCAAATTACTTAAAACATTGCAGTAACATGACAATCATGACATTAACCTTAAATTTGTTTGCAGAAATCTACAAATTACCAATAAAAATGTTGGAAATAACGTGCAACGATCGACTTGGAAAGAAAGTGCGAGTAAAATGTAATCCAGATGATACAATCGGAGATTTAAAAAAATTAATTGCCGCCCAAACAGGAACCCGATGGGACAAAATTATTTTAAAGAAATGGTACACAGTTTTTAAAGACCACATACAGATTCAGGACTGTATCCTTTTGTTATTATCAGTATTCTTAATTATATGTGTTTAGCAATAAATCCTTAACTAATTTTACAGATGAAATTCACGATGGGATGAATTTAGAGTTATATTATCAATAAGATCGCTCAAGAATTATGTATACATTTTAGACTTATCAATTTATGTTATAAGGTGTCATTTTTCTTATTAAATAAACATAGTTTAAGCAAATATATATTTTTATTTAACAAACATTACAACAGTAGATAGATGATAGTCTAGATATTATTGTTTCGTACAGACTAGTGTATCTTTGGATAACTTCAAAATAAATATAACTCTATAAGCGTTTCTGTAATATATTCGCAGATATATAATTGTAGAAAATGTCAGTAGACATTTTAATTCTACAATTACTTCCAACAAGTAGCTAAATATTTTAAATTGCTCTATATTTACATTCACAAAATTAACATATTTACATTTGTCCTTAAATAAAAATAAATTACGTATAAATTATTTAGTTTTATACACTATATTACACAAAGAAAAAATAACTCGTGATAACTACAAACAGAATGTTAACCTCTCTAATCAATGCTATAAATTCGAGAAAACCTATTGATTACCTTCTATAGTAAATTGCTTGTCAATTGCTTAAGGTAAAAATCTATTTTCTGATGTTTAATGCGGCCTGGTGTATTGGCCACCTTCTCCAGAATTCACCCTGCGAGCAGCGGCGTGAGAGGGCGAACGTCCAGGGGATGGGGCCCCACTATCCGGTTCTGATACTGAGTGTACCATTCCAGCCCTTTCCTTTAGCTTGCGGTTATTGAGAAACTCGCGAATGTGTTGTACGATTAAGTCAATCGCCACTGAAAACAAAAATATTTATTTAAATTGGTTATAAAAAAATTAAAATGATATATGACGGTCATGAATTAATATTAATGAACGATGTATATGTTATGCGCACGAATGAAGGTCAGTAAAATTAATGTCTGTTGGTTATTTGAAATAAAACACACGTTGCGAAATACATATTTCATAATATATTTATAATATTGTTTTACATCAATTTAAACTTAGAATTAAAATCTAAGGCTCGATAAATAGAACAAAATTGAAAATAATAAAACCATAAACATTTAAAATTGTATTGAACAAGTAGTGTACAAAATACAACTGCTATAATAAACTAAAATATACAAATAAAAGTACAATTCCTGATACTAAATAATGACTGGCAACTAATTAATAATGACTGCAAATTAGTGAAACACAAACCACTAATATGTACAACACTGGATTTATTCAAACACAGGATTTCGTAATATAAATAATTCAAGTAACAACAATTAAGTAAAAGGACAATACATATTAATACAAACTGATGTATCACTGTTTTGTGTGTAATACAAAATGGAATTTCATATAATACTTCACATAAGAAACAGAAGGATGAATGAAATGTTTCAACATATTATGGTATATCACATTTTAAAGCACTTCATTTGCTGTGTAATTTTTAATCAATGGTATACATTAAATCATTTTGTTTATTGTCAAATTTATCAAAAGTAAAAGCATGTGACTCAGTCTCTTCTCAACAAAATGCATGTTATGTCTTCATCAAGAAATTTTTGGCAAGTAATAAATTTAACATCATTCATACACACATGATATTGAAAGTATTCTGGGTAAGACAAAGGGAAAGACATAGAGAAGTTAAGTTTTCTACCTAAGATCAGTACAATATTTTTTTGTCATTCAACATTTACTATCACTCATTTCTATCTACTTTTAATAGAAATAAAAATAATGTTATGCTTTTTTCCCACGACCACAGTAAGTAGGCTTTTCTGCACGCATTTATGTATGGAAAGTAGGCATTTATTTATGACTACTTACCTTCCTCCTTCATTCGAGACAATTCAAATTAGTAAATGACTATTGTCACGATAATACATTAAAACATGCATTTTCATACGGAGCTGAAAATATTCAAGAATATTTAAATTTTAAAAAGAATAGTTAGTTGTGACAAAAGCAAAAGAAAATCACCGCGTTACCATATCAACAGAAACAATAATAATAATAACAAATCAGAAACAAAAGCTACGGTCACTCAGATCATAATCGTTGGCGTTGTGATAATTGCACGTTCTTCTTTGTTTCGTTCTACCGACTGAGTGTGTCGGAGCCCGTGCTCACGCGGCGCTGGGTTTGCGCCCGTGGGGCCCCGTGTACTATGTCCCAGATGTGGTGCACTATAAGGTCTATAGCCACTGCAACAACAGAAAACACCATTACCATTACCACGGAACTTCTTACAACAACGGTGGGTGTGAGTTGCGCGGTCGACAATGGATGGCTGTAATGTCATTGCAGTGACTATTACCCATGCTTGTCTCGATATCATACACCAACTGTCCTTTTATAACCTTTAAAGCAACTTTATGTTCCATAATTATTAGATAAACAATACTTTTAAACTATAAAAAATATTAAGTAATACCATTTCTTATCTATTACATAAATAAACTTATCTTTTAGTTTCCGTAAATATCAATTATTATGGAACAAATAACCATTAGTATGACAGCCGCTGTTCAACATTCCTAATAATAATCCAAATAAAAATTGTATAAAAGTCAATTCTCTGCAACTTCCACTTAGAGTTTCCTTAAGTTGAAAAAGCTCCTCCCAAAATAATTTTTGTATTTTACGTTCATAATAAAGTCATTACGAATTTTATTATTTTTTGTTTTTGTTTTAGAAAGTAATAAATGTCATTTACTTAAATTTTTCTCTTATGGCTGGTTTATATTGGATTTAATTTACAAATTTAGAATCAGAAATATAGTTTTTAAATTTACGATTTACTTTGCTGGTTCATGCTGCATTTATTAAATTTAAAATCTACCAATTAGGATTATGCTTCAGATTTTTGACAAGTATTAAACAACAATACAAAATTACCTTAACTTATTAACTTGATTATATATGTATTGTTCAATTAAAGATTATAAATATCTCTCCCCATCCATGTTAGAATAATATTTTATAATGATCACAAATAAATCAGTTTAACTGACAATCTACGACCATCTTGTCCAGCTGATTGTTAGTTTCTTTTTTTTTTTTTTTATTCCTAAGTAAGTTGTGGTTGGTTGGATTTAGAAACTAAGATTTAGAATATGAAATATGGCGATATTTTAAATGTCAATTAAATATTTAAGTTTGAAAGTCCACTATAAACCAGGAAAGGTATTTATATGTATTTTATATTTTTACAATTTAATTTCTAAATATAAATTTGTAAATTATATTCAGTATAAACCAGTCATTAAAATTATGCTCATAAATCATAATTGACATGACCTTTCAAATAAGTAAATCAATCTAATGTTATCAACTACAACATTACACATATAAATTTTTCTAAATTCAATAGTTTTAATATAGCAGCTTTTTAAAAATATTTTAATATACAGGTTGGTGAATGAGTCAGGCGATCATGTGCTTTTTACATGTTAAATAATACTTATGCAATTTTCAGTTTCCCTAATTATTTTAAAGAAAATGTTTCAAATAAAATTGAAGAGATTTAATATCTGCACCTGAATCAGTGAACAAATTTGTTTCATTTCTTTAATAAAGGCTATAAAGACGTTCAGTAATAACAAAAATTCATTTTTTTTTTATAATGAGTAACCATGGAAATATTTACATGCTTACTTTAATTATGAGTAACATTAAATATTTGCTTGAATTCAATTCCATTTCCATGGTTACTTGTTATAAAAACTGAATTTTTGAAAGAAAGTACAATGAAATTTGTTTGCAGATATTAAATATTTTCAAATGATAATTGAAACATTTTCCTCTAAAATGATTAAGGAAGCAGGAAATTGCATAAGTATTATTTAACATGAAAATGTTTATGATCGGCTGAGTAAAATATAAAAAATTATATATATGACTATATTTTCGTCGGAGCTAGTTTTTTTTAAATTTTGACGCGTTCGAAAAAACATGTTTTATGAAACTCATTCTTTAATATACTATTAAGAACATTTGACAGCGAAATGTCAAAATTATTGTCTCGTCTTTAGCAACGTCAGGTAAATGAAGCTTGAAATGCAGATGAAATGATGAAGCTTTCGATATTTTATAAAAATAAATAATTTACTCACCAGTATTGTCAGCACCTCTGGGAATAATGACGTCAGCAAACTTCTTTGTCTAAAACGGAAACATATGTTTGTCAAACAATAAACAACTACTTGACAACATCAACATGATTATTTGTTTACTTACCGGTAAGCAAAATTCTTCAAACGCTGGTTTCACGAAGTTCATGTACTGATTCAAAACTTGGTCCAAATCCCTTCCTTTCTCCTTGATATCACGTGGAACTACGCAGAAATTGAGTAAGTATTGCAAATATTACAATGTATAAATAATTTTACCTCTTCGAGCCAATCTAGTATCGGAATCCGTATCAACAAATAGCTTCATGTGAAATAAATCACGAATATCTTGAAAATAAAACACTAATATTCCCTCAAAGAGAACAACATCTGCTGGGTAAATGGTAGTGACTTGATCTACCGCTCTAAAATAGAATCAATTTGAAGAATCAACAACAACAACATATTTACAACTTACAGTGTGTTATTTCTGTAGTCGTAACTCGGAATTTCACACTTCCGGCCTGCAAGGATATCTTGCAAGGTTTTTAAAATGAGCTCATTGTTAAAAGCGTCGGGATGATCAAAATTAAATTGCCCTTTTTCAGCTTTAAGTTTTTCAGCCGGTGTTAATTCACGGTAGAAACTGTCTTGTGAAATACACACGACCTGCCTCTCCGTATGGTCCATGTCAACTTGTCCAAGTTTTTCCATAATTTTTTTACAGACTGTCGACTTTATATTACAAATGATAGTTAACAATTGTTACAGTAAATGGTGAAATAGTGATACATACCTTTCCACTTGCAGTACCACCGGCCACGCCAATTAAAAACGGAGTTTTTCCTTCAATGCCGTTCATTTTACCGTTGTACTTTGAAATATCAATTCTTTTTATATCAGCACAAATTTCTTTAACATCTGAGTTATCTGACATTTTTGCGCAGTGTTAAATTTATTGATAAAGACACAAAACACCACGTACTCTCAGCTTAGGTTACATACAAACAATGAAATTTACACTTTGCTTCTTCTTCATTTTATCATTTCGGGAATAGTTATGAAGTCTATTAACAGATGGAAGCAACAGTCTCGTTTCCAGTAATTTTAACAAAATTCTGCGGAATACAATTTTGATTCTCTATTTTAGCTAGCTCACATTCTATTTGTTTTACTATTTAAATTAGGTTAATTGATAAATTAAGAACAGTTGTTGAGTTTAAATACTTTTTATTAAATTAATCTTAAAAACAAAAGAGGTAATTTTAGTTTATTGACAAAGTAACATTGAAATATACAAAATAATTTACATAACTATATAATAGAATGTAAAGCTGAATAAACTTATACACAAACAAAATGCACCTGTTTCATACTACTTAATTATTGTTCCACTTGACAAAAGTAACGGGCGGCCGCGGTAAAAATACAAAGCGGGCCCGTCTGTTGTATAACTATCACGATCACTTCAATATTCAATACATTTCATATCAAATCACTATAAATATACTTAGGACGTTTACATGTTACCGTTCGAATACACAATCGTTACACAGTCTGTCAGTTTCAGTTTACTAAATTATTGGTCCTTTTCTGAAGCAGAATTGGCGAACTGAGAGCTGCATTTCAAAACTTTCATTCAAAAAATAAAGTTTTGACTCACAGCTTCCTAACTGTGTACTTTTACTTTTCAATATTTTTGTCGTACTGGGGAATGTGTAGATCACAAAATTACTCAAAAACGAATATATATCACTAATACCACAGGTAAATGCTATCTTACATCGTATGTATCTTATTTTATCAATTACATTTTGTTTATTTAAGGCCAAGAGATGATTATAATGACCAAAATTATATTTTATTAAAATCGCAATAAATCAAAATTGTTTCAAATGATTGCTTAATCATGAAATGCTTCTAGTTATTATTTATCTTATTTTATATTGCTAGTTTCTATAAATTATTCAGTACGTTTAGACTTCTATAAACTGTATTTACCTTTATATTTATTGTTTAATACTTTCAAGCCTTGATATGATGTTATTTAAATATCAAGATAAACACAGCTCTAGATAAAATTTTCTACTTACTAATAGTGTCTTATTCCGCTTATATTAATTGCAGGTAAAATCCAAAACAAAATTTGAACCAATCTCTTGGGCTACAGCTTAGAACAAATTATAAATAGCACAAAAATATGAATAATAAGCACCAAACGATAACAAAAAAACTCTTATGCTCTGGGTAGACCCACAAAAAGGGCCTCTGCTTTAAGGACTGCTATTCCAAGATTCTTGTGTTGTTGATTGAATCGTTACTGTATAAAACATCTCATTAAAATTCCAAGTAATTTCCTTATTCAAAACACGAAACAAATAATTTTGAACCTCTGTTCCATTTGAAGCAATTTTCTTGAAATTATGTGAATATTGAAAAGAGAGGAATTTAATGAATATACAGTAAAAATTATAAGCAAATATAAACAAGAATCTTGAGGTGAAAATGATTGTTCACCCAGTATATTTCGCTATTTTGACACAGTCCACAGTTCTGTTTATCATAAAGGCAGTTAGCATCACTCAGACACACTTCTTGTTGTCTTGTGTGTTGTCGGTGTGAAAATGAGTGTGTACGTGAGGGATGTTGGTAGTGTTGTTATCAGGAGGATCAGGACTAGAGGCGACCCGACAGCACGGCAGAGGCAGGAACCATCAACTGTTCTTGTTGGGCGCAAAGAACGCGGAACCCAGGCGACAGCAGTTCCAGCTGGGCCGCTGCTAGAACAAGATGTCCGCCGTGGTCTCGGCACTGTAGGTGACAGGGTGCTCCGCCTGCACGGGCAACAAGTCCAGGCTGTCCGGGGCGGCGGCCTGCGGGGCTGCTGTCACCACTGCTGGCGCTTGCCGCGTCACTCCAAGTTGGAAGTCAGCTGATACTGACATCTTGCTTGGTGTGTAGCTCGCCAGCGAGGAGCCTGCAACACAAGAGGAAGCGCTCTGTCTAGCCACTAGCGATACTCTACTAATATTCTAACATATGTAACAAATACTACATCCTAATAGGGGTAGGATAGAAAAATTACTACATTATATTACTTCCATTTGAAATCGTTCGTTCATGTAACAAATTTTCATTCATCCCAGCAATTTACTTCTTGAAATACTGCACAACGCTCAATCTTATCTATGTAATATATTTGTTTTATTAGCTATTCTTTTATCATGACAAAACAATCTTAAAGTGAATCATAAGTTATGAAGTTAACATTAGTTAACACAACAATCAAAATTTCTTTTAAACTGCCATCGTTATGAAACTTATACCGGATGAAGTATAGAAATGTGAAACATAGGGATTTCTATACTATTTTTTTGGTATTGCTGCTTATATTTACCTATTCACTTTACAGCAAAAGTGTAAATACAAAAGTTATTCAGAATTTAAAAATGCATGCAATAGTGCATTTGATTACCTAAATGTTAGTATTTCACGATATATCAATCAAATTAAAATCAATATTTATTAGGAAAATTGTAACACGACCATGGAAAATTAAACAAAAACGAAAAATATTTGAAATTTCATAAAGCAATTTTAGAGTTATTTGTTTATGTTATCAAAACGAAATGGAAAGAAATGAACTCTCAAATTTGCCATTAAATCATTACAATCTTCGAAATTTATACAGAAAATAAACCAACACTAAATTTGATTGATTTGATTAATGTACTATAAAATACTAATATTTGGGTAACTATTTTGACATTATGAACAACTTTTGTTGTAAAATGAACATGCAAAATTTATAGCAATATTTAAAAAAAAATAGCCTTAAAATCCTTATTATCCACATTTCAATTCTACACTCGATATACGTTATACGTATTATTATAAATATTTTTGTAGTAAAATAATTAGTTTTACAATTATAAATCCGTTATAAAATATAATTGGTTTATTAAAATTTAAAAAAAATTACAAAACTTTAGGAATGATTATGTAAAATCGAAACACTTGTCAGTATTAATAAAAATGTGTAATATGATTGTAAAATAGACATAGCTACACCCCTTGTCGATAATTTGTTTATATATAAAGTTATTAATTTAATTGATATGTATCTTTCAGAATGTTTAAATTTTTACGTAAAACCATGTAACAAAAGAAAAACATCAATATTCCTATGTAAATTTTATAGGACGAATTCACATTATAATTCACCTATTAATTCAATGTTTCTAATTTATAGGCACACGATCTCGATTTTTCTGATAGATTATTTATCGTACATTTATTATGCAACCAAATTTATTACATTATACATATAGTTCAGAATAATTTAATCCATATTATTTTCAATATTTTTATATTTTCTATGCATTAAACTGTATTTCTTCAATTTAGTCTTGATGTAAAATTACTCTGTAATTGAAATATTTTTTTCTTAAAACAAAACTACTTAATAATCATAAACTATAAATATTATTTCTATTTAGATGTTTTTATAATATGACTATGAACGCACTGTAAATACCATGAGCAGGAGCACTGTTTTTGGGTGTTTTAAAAGAAGTGCTTTACTGTCGGTTTTAGCGCAGTACAATGTTCTAAAATTATTTTATAAGAAAATACTTCAAATAACAGTGGTATATAATATTTCTCTGTAACTTTAACTTCTATAAGCGCCAAATCCAAGCCACAAACATTTCTTTTAAAACAGCCAAAAACAGAGCTCGTGCTAGAAGCCAATGTGTCTTTGGCGCTTTTCATTTTCCGTAGGTGGTACGAATGTTTACGGTGACAAATGAATGACATATGGTAAGTTGTTGATAACGAAATATTACTTTTAATATGAATCTATTATTCTTTCTCTAGGTGAAGGGACTTAAAAGAAATTATATGTTTGATGTGTCATCACGTTATATTTTTGCCAAGTCACATTTCTTTTCAATCCAACAAAATTATGATATTCAGCCCAATGGGGTCTTTCACCATTTAAAAAATTTTTTTTTTATGAAACTTGATCTATACTGAAGACTATCTACACTTTTCAAAAGTCTTAATTGTTATTCATTAAGCCACAATGATTTTTTTAAAAATGTTGTGACGTCATAGTAGAGGTGTTGTTGAACTAAAACAGTACAGATTGTAAGTAATTGTTGTCATATATTTTTTTACTTATTTTATTATTATTATTACAATAAAATGGAACATTTATGTAACAAAAATTATTTAAATCTCTACTGTTTTAGATCTCTACTATGACGTCACAACATTTTAAAAAAAATCATTGTGGATTAATGAATAACAATTAAGACTTTTTAAAAGTGTAGATAGTCTTCAATATAGATAAAGTTTCATAAAAAAATATAAAAAAAAATTGGTGAAAGACCCCATTCTCTAACGAAATTGTTACGTAGCAACTTGCTAATGATGACAAAATCGCATCAAAACTTCATGTTTAATGGGGAACATTTCATTAGCTGTCAAAAAATGATTAATTTTTGTCATAATAAGCAAGTTGTTACGGTAGCAAGTTTTTAGAGAATAGGCCCGATTACCTCAAAGGAAAAATGTATAAACAAAATCAAATGGCCTGTTATCGCATTCGTCCTTTGTAAAACTTGGAAGTATGAAATTCATTATACTAGAATCAGAAATATTTTTTAATAAAAACAAATGATACAATTTTGAGAAAATCAATCCGTAAATTTTGCGTATTTGTAAATTATGTACTCTAAATTATATTTATTACTATGAAACTTTGTTTTCTTGACTACAAAAATGTGTACAATAGTATAAGTTTGTAAGTTTCATTCATAAAACAATGATATATTGGTCCTTGGATATATTGTTTCAAACAAATTATGACAAAAGAATGAAGTGTACGTATGATTCACCATAGCAGTCTCATTCCACTCGTCTAACAACATTCTTCTCTTATCACACACCCCGTATATTCTAAATGGGAACAAATGTCAATCAAAGCCTCAGTGAAGTAAATAGAACAGCTATATGAAACCATAAACATGTTTTCAGTTTAATAAACTCTAAATTCTTCGAGTTGTGTTTATTAAGATTGTGAGAATAGAATTCTTATGTGAGAATGTTAAATTTTCTAACGGGCTAATGAGCGTACATGTTTTTGTCTATCCACACTACTTCACTACTGTACTGTTAGTTCTTACTCATAAAATGTCAACGTACTTAACAAGTCAAGAATTACAACAGACTTTTTTCTAATCAGATTTCAGTACGCAGCATTCACTCAAACTCTAAATAAAATACATCAAGTCATTAAGGATCTCTACAAAACATACTAGCAAGGACAAAGATAACTTCTTAAGCATCAAACATTTGAGATCTACGTTTCCAAGGACAAGGTGCATACAGTAACCATGGAGGAGCAGGATAGTTATTGTTGTAGGGTGGAGTAAAGATTGCAGGTGATATGTTTGAAAGTACCCCTGCAGACAGATAGATGGTGATGTGACGGGGTGAGTTTGTATAACAGCTGGTTGAGGTATACCTGTGAGTGACGGTACGGTGTGCCCTGCTACAGGAGGCGGTGAAGTGACTGGCGGGGTGGGAGGGACAACGTCCTCCAGAGCGCTCGCTTCAGACAGGTACTCGAACACTTGTGTTGCGTCGTCATCGAACTGGATTCGCATCTGAAACAAAATCATAATATGATTACAATAGGCTAATAAACGGGTGAAGAATTCGGAATTTAATCTTTCAAATAATGTAACAATAATAATACCAAACAAGTGGAGCTATTTTGTTATGAATGTAAATAAAATTTTCCGACGACAACTACGAAAAGTATATAAATTCACACGTTAAACTATTGGGCTTTCAAATTATCAAGAGATGACATTGATCACAATTTACGAATGGTACATGTCAAATTCATTTTGTATGATATCTTATGATGGCGAATGCGTGCTTTAATATTGGTAGTTTGCTTTTATTGGCAGTTGAACTCTTGCCATGAACACTGAAAATTTTTCTGTTTTAACAGGTGTTTTTGAAAAAAAAAATCAATGTTAATCAAATTTCCTTTCATTTTTACATGTTATTTAAACAATACGGCTTATACAAATGTAATACTTACATTGGAATACTCCTAAAATAACTACTATTGTTAGTAATTAAAAATAAAATAACAATTAATTTCAAAATACAATGAAATTTATGTGCCTTATGGTTAGTTCACCTATCTACCACTAGTTAGCGTATTTTAATTTTGGATGTCAAATTACAGAACGTTGGTCATTGCATGCCACTAACGATGCGGTCTGATATGAAAGCTCGTTAACCAATCAGATGCGTCCGCAACTGTGTGATATGATTTTATCACACGCTGCGATAACTGAGCGAACAAACCTAAAAATTTGTATTTAAAAGTGTTACAGTTATAGATAATTTGCTGAATTTACACGGATTAAGAAGGTTGGATCCTGATTTATCAACTTTTAACATAATCTTCGGTGAATTCTGATAGCAATGATGTTAACATAATCTGATTTAATATTTTTATGTAAATTTAATATTGTTTTTTTTTTAATTGTGGTCGTCGGTAAAGTATCGTGTACAACACGTGCTGAAAGGGTATTTCAGCACTAGCTATACAACAGAATTATAAAATTATTTCATGAGAAAAAATGAAAAACGCTTTATAAGTTAGGCCTGTTATTGCCTTCGACCTTTCTAAATGTTGGACTCCTGCGTTAATAGATTATCTTATGAAATTTACTTTTTTTAATATACCATTATTTATTAATAATGAAATTATTCGGCTTTTTAATCTCTGAGTACTGAAACAGTAATTCTGGAACGCTCACTAACGTTGAAATCAGTAGCGTCGCTAGGGGGTGGGCCGGGTGGGCCTCGGCCCACCTATAACTGGCTTGGCCCACCCTTTGGCCCACCCTGGTCCCTGGCTCAATCTAGGTGAAATTCATACATTAAGCAATCTACATTACAAAACGATATTATATAAATTATCTAGTGAATTCCATACGGAATTATAATTTACCGAAATCGTTTTTGATCATGTTCAAAATCTGACATTATGCCTGGTACAGTTGCAAACTTGCAAACGAGCACATAGTCGCAAAATAAAATCTGTGCATGGTACAAAATTTGTAGTGGAGCCCGAAAAATTAATGTAAATGTATTATATTTTTAATTGAACCTAAATCTAAGACATATTTTTAAAAAAATTCTAACCCTAGCCTAAAATAATGTCGATAATGTAGACCCACCTCCCAAACACCAGGGCCCTATACTGGCCCACCCGAACAAGAAAGTCTCGCGACGCCACTGGTTGAAATACGAGCAGAGAGAGACAGCCAATACATGGGAAGCCTATCTTTGTCGTACAGTCCGCTTAGAATAAGAAAATATGAAGAAATTAACATTCAATAATTTTGAAATAAAATGTTTAATATAAAAATTAAACAATACATTAATATAAATGAGTTTAACCAACTATTATGTATGTGAATTTAAAGGAACTTTCAAATAATTGAACAATACATTGTTAAATATTATTTATCACTTTTGGATAAGACTGTGCAATAAGTTTTCACATAGTAACCGCTCAACAAACGCATAGCAACCGCTTAACAAACCCATAACAACCGCTCTATAAATAAGTGTTAGACGAAGACGGATAACCCACGATGTATATCTGTCTCAGGCTAGTTTTTCTCTTTCATAAAAGCCTACAAGTACGTGTTCCAGAATTTCAGTGTCTCTGAGTGATTCTTTTGAATAATTTTTTGATACCTTATAGAGTAAATAGCTCCGTGGTAACGCGTCAGATTATGGATCATGAGATCTGCAGTGTTTTAACTTTAACCTTGTAGTTTCTCCTCCATACACATCTATGGGGGCGTGACTTGGCGGCTGACGGGTTGATAACCGCATTTTACGTTTTAAATCACTCATTGAGATCTGAGAATTGCGACAGCAGAGTGTCACCCTCAAGAAGGACAAATGACATGAAGAATATTTATTTTCTGATAACATTCATTAATTTGAAGTAATTAAAGTCTGTATTGTATGTTGTTATAATCGTATATCTATGATGTTTATTCGGCATTAAAATTGGGCAGCAATGAATCACAGTGATTTACAGTGAACTGATTATGGATACAGTTCGATAGGATTTGTGACTTGGTTGGTGCTGGTATAGCGGTGTTGTGTGCATGGAATGCGTCGTGGTCGTCTGTCTGCGGACCGGTTCGATGGTTGTTGGCCTCCGTTTCCTGGATCCGCGTAATTACACTAGACCATGGACCGTGTCAACGCTACATCAGCACTAGTGCAATGTTGCTACACATATCATCGTACCCGCGCACATGTACACTGTCTAACTAGTACTTGTACTAAGTTATCGCAAAACTTCATTGTCACATCTATGAAATTAAATATTATCATATATCATCACGCCATTTACAATTTTCTGGGTGTAGCATATTGCTCAAAGCCAGACGTCAAATCACGGCCTCCAAGGATGATGGTGTTGTGGAGGAGCCACAGGGATAATTTTGTTTGGGGTGAAAATATTCGAAATTTAATTTTGAAAATTTGTTGGCTGTGAAACTTGAACCGGGGATCTTATGATCCACAGTCTGATGCGTTGTCACGGAGCTATTTACACTATTAAATTAAATACTTGACAAATTATACTTGTTATTTGTTTTCATCTAAATTATGATTTTAATATATTGGGCTAACTCTTTATGTGAAGAAAATAAAAGAAAGACAACCAAAAGATATAGAACATACGAACATAACATAACGCTACATCTCACACAGTGGGGTACCGCGAACCCTGAAACACAATCAACCAACACTCAATCTCCTCCAAAAATTCCACCACTTTCGCCTCGTTCACATTCATACTTACGCGTCTATTCTTCACACTCGGAATCATTAGTTCACGCAACAAACCATCAATCATACCTATCCACTTATTACTTGGACGCCCACGCAATCGTTCACCCTCAATCTCACACGCATATAACCTTACATTCAAATTCGCTCGAGATTGGACCAACGTATTCTGGACACGATCAAGTCTCGTAACTCCTCTTAAATTCCTCAAATAATAGCACAAGTTTAAATTATATTTCAATCAACGAAAGCTGAATGCATGAATGGTAGAAACCCACGTTAAAATATTCTGATGTGTCCATCAAAAAACCTCCCGCAAATTTTAATTCTGTACTATTACTGTGACGCCTATTCTATAAATTACTTGTTAATTTTTAACGGCCAGTTAAAATTAACAGGTAAGTTGCAGAATTTCTTCAAACATTATAAATCATTAAAAAATGCCCAAAACTACAAAACATATTTTGTCTTATCCATGATTTCTAGTAGCTATACAATATGCTGTTTTTCATTTTTGTTTATTTGTTTCATTTTTAACTGTCAAATTATTGAATTACAACTATTTTATTTTGTCCGCTGTCGGAGTAGAAGTGTTGTCAAGGAAACACTGATTCCCTTGTAAATAAATAAATTGAAAATGAAATGTATTGTCCTGATGGCTAGATGGTACAATGGGGTACGTCTGTCTCTACTTTGCGCCGTGTTTTAAGCAAGGCCTGTTAGTGTATGACAGACTGCTGTTAAATTAATTGAAGTTATCATAAGTTATTAAATAAAACGAATGTAGTGTAGTGTTACGAAAGAATTAATCCACTGTTAAATTCGACATAGTTTGAAGTAAATTGGAGCAATAATAGAATTTACAGTTCGTTAGATATATTACTGTACATTTGAAATGTGAAACAGACAAATAACGAATAACTGGTATATATTTTTTGTAGCAGTAGTTGTTAAGAAAACTATATAACGTAAAACTTGGTATAAAAAGTGAATGAATTAAGATGGTTTTCGTAAAACCGTAAAACCTAGTTCTCAACAAATACATTCAAGCATTTGAGTTAGTGGACTTGGATGTTGAGAATGAAAGTTGACTCAGTGAATAATTATAATAATAGGCTTGATAACACAATTTGTGAGCTAGACTTCGTTCCACAATGTGCTGGAATTCACTAAAGGGAATATTACGTTGCTCTGAAACTCTTTCATTTATTTGATACGCTAACAGGAAGTACTTTCCAGTTACAAAATATTATATACTTTATTATTTTTTTTTTTATAAAGAAATCCCGAACTTCTGAGCACATTTTCTTTCCATTTCTTTCTCTTAATTAAATAATTAAATCTAAAACTGTTGTACGAAATCGATACTAAGGTACACGATATTACTACGCGAAGCTAGCCAAAATAGTAGCTAAAGTTAAACTTTACAGACTCTTATGTCAAACTTAAATTACAAACCTAAAATAACAAACAAATGATTCTATAATACTATTCGTGAATTTCTTTATTATTTACCTTTGACAATAATTTATCGGATTTAATGCAGATCACATGCAGACGACGTCTAATAACATGTAAAAAATAATGAAAATTATAAACAAATTTTACACTTTGACAATACTTTGTCCGTCCACGTTTCAACAGCTAGCTGCCGTTTTACAAATACATAAAGCTATTTATTTGTTTTTTATTAATAGTTTAACGATTTCGGAAAAAATATAATGCATACTAAAGTATTTTTTATTACTCATATGGTTAATTTTCCTCGGCAATCGCATCGGAGAATAAATTCCATATTCGTAATAAAAAATTATACTTTAGTGCCTTGACATACAAATAACTATTTTGTTACATTTTCCATGGCTGTGATACAATTTTTCTAATAAATATTGCTTTTAATTTGAGTGAAATACTAAAATTTGGATAATCAAATGGGCCTCATTGAATGCATTTTTAAATTCTGAATAACTTTTGTATTTACAGTTTTATAACAATATAAAAATATAGCATTGAAATCTCTTTACGCCACATTTAAATTATACACCCGGTATATGTGCGGAAGGTAGAAATGTTTCAAAATTTTTTAGAACGTTGGCGAGCGTAAAAACAATTCTTTTTGTATATACAAAGCAGAGGTTTATCAGATAAATACTAAACATGTTGGACCAGTTAAAATTCTTTCACGTTTTTCAATTTATTTAAGTACATTATTAACCGCAAGATACTGGTTAAGCAAATTGTTATCAATATATTTTCGAAACCACGTCAAGAAAATTATATTCGCAAACACCATTAGCAAATTCCACTGGAAATATATCATTAACTTTAAAATATGTTCGATTAACACATTACTATTGCATTTCTATCTGTCCGAGTAATATATTTAACGGTAAGAAGAATCATTTAACACCTAGCGGACCTATAACAGCCTGGGGATACTTGGACATCGGACATCGGCTTCAGAGAAGCTGGAATGATGGCGCTAGCATGGACGGAACTAACGTACTAACAGTACTCTGTACTCTTACTCTGTAGCCTTGGTACAGTAGCGTGAATTTTAAATTCCTTTCTGTCTAGGGACCGTTACAGCCTCATCATATGTTCAAGGCATGTGTCGTGATCTACGATCTGATACAGTAATCAACATCGTTTCTCCGATCAACATAAACTTGACACTGATGCTTGGAATGTAAGTAAATATGGATGATCTTCAAGGTATTTGTACAACAGTGTTATACAGCAAGTAAGAGTTTGTGACAGGATAGTGGACAGAATATTTTGAACCAATTTATGTACAGATTTTTGCTACTGTGCACATAATTTGGAACATAATTTTGGCTGTACGCTTGCACAAAGCTGTCAATTTTAAATTTGACGTTTAGTAGTATAGTAGTCGTTGAACGTTGAAGAATTGAATATGGATAATCTAGTTTTCCGACGACCACTACGAAAAGTACATAAATTCACACGCTAAACTATTGGGCTTCCAAATTATCAAGAGATGGCGTTGATCACAATTTATTTACGAATGGTACATGTCAAATGGAGGGTTATGATTTTGACGTCACAGGCAAGAAAGAGAAAGATGAGGTAAAAGTTGAGATGGAAGTTCATAACACAAACTTCCATGTTTTGACGTTTGAGATGGTGTTTTAACAAGGTTATGTTTTTATTTTTGAAGTTTATTATTTAGGAAACTTAATAAATTTAACACTGGTCATATATTCCTTATAGTAATAAAGGAAGTCACTATTGCACAAACCATACACACACTTTATTTTTCATATTTAGCATCATTTTAAGAACTGTCATTTTGACAGCGGTTTGTTTGTGTTTCGCCCATGTGAATTTCATGGTAGTTCAATGAAAACATGAATAGATGGCAGCACGAAAATTTGCTTCTGTATAACCCTCCATTCATTTTGTATGATATCTTATGATGGCGAATGCGTGCTTTAGTATTTGTAGTTTGCTTTTATTGGCAGCAGATCTGTTGCCATACACACTGCAAATTTTTCTGTTTTTATAGGTGTTTTTAAAAAGAAAATCAATTTTAACCTATAATCTACAAATACAAATTTCATTGCATTGCATATCACTAGCAGTGTTGTGTGATATGAAAGCTCGTTAGCCAATCAATCAGATGCGTCCGCAACTGTGTGATATGATTTTATCACACGCTGAACTGAGCAAACTAACCTTAAAATTTGTATTTAAAAGTTTGACAGTTGCATATAATTTAATGAATTCACACGGATTAAGAAGGTTCGACACTGATTTATTAGATTTTAACATAATGTTTGGTGAATTCTGATAGCAATGATGTTAACATAATCTGTTGTTTTTATGTAAATTTAATGTTTTTTTTTTTTTTACTTAATTGTGGTCGTCGGAAAAGTATCGTGTACAACACATGCTGAAAGGGTACTTCAGCACTAATTATACGATATACTATTGTGAAATTGTTGTTTGTAAAAAGGTTTTTTTGTGCAAATACATACGCAAGTTTATTTTGAACCACTTTTGTTTCTCAACATTTAAACATGGAGAGCGTCCTCCTGGCTAAGGATCATCTTCTATTGATTACCGACCATTTTTAAATCGTGAAAACCATTTGTTACATTGCGTACGACCCAGAGCATCATTTTTGTAAGCTTGTTTCTAGATTTGAAACGTTTCAGTGTTAAGTTTTCCACAGTTTCATAATTTTATGTTGCATCGCTACTTACACGTACACGTAAACATGTTGCACTCAAATAACAATATTATAAATATTAAAAATCCAAGATGTGGATACAGAAGAGGTCATGTGCAACGCAATGCTGTCAACTGCATCTCACTAAATACTTCGTTGACCCGTAATTCAAAATGTTCGGTAATTTCTGAACAGATCTCGTATTGTCACATGTCAGATGCCACTAATTCACTGCGCATATTTCCTCGGATTTTCTGTCCGAAAAATAGTTTTAATTTTAGGTTTGTTCCAAGTGGTCATTTCGGACATGTTCGTGACATGTTTGTGACAAATTTCAGTGCGCCTGTGATAAATGTAAACAAGTTAAGTTAGAAACATAGACTGGAACGGCGAATGGAGAGAAGCGCATGTGCATACTCATTTTTTGTTTTGACAGCTAACCTTAAATATACATATAAATAAAGAAATTCATACATTTTTCGCTACAAAAAAGGAAATGAAGCTTATGTTTCAAACTTAACTTGTTTACATTTATCGCAGGCGCAGTGAAATTTGTCACAAACATGTCCGAAATGACCACTTGGAACAAACCTTTTGTGTTAACCTTGAGAAAAAATTCAGTAAGCAACACTACAGAAAATTTTGACCACAATTCTGGTGAGAATTACGGATACTGACATGTGGGCTTTACTGATGCAGCATCACGATCAAGAGTGATGAATTGTTGGGCGATATTAATTGATAAAGTGATTGAAGTAGTCAAATGTATGTATGAAATTGTGATGTGGTCTGAAAGAGTCGACGGAGTGTGACATGATGTGTGTAATGTACACGTACACGCGACTCGGGATCGTTCACATATGTTAACGACCCACAGCATACATCAGCCTCGACACTCAGCAGTAGCAGACTGTTTACATTCTGTCTGATTCGAAATTCAAATACACTATAACATGCATTGGGTTTTGCTGAGGCGACGATAATATTGGTGAGAAAAATATTCGTAATCTGAAGTAGTGTATTATACCGATGGTTTGCAGTTCTAGTGGATAACAAGTACATTAGGATAATTCAAATACGCTATTGATTTATAAATCTTCAAATAAATGTACAGGTCACAAAAACAAGAATTTTGCGATTTTTCACTATTATTTGTAACTTCAATAAGTTGTAAAAACCTTTAGAACTTATATTAGAAAAATTATGAAAAGTTTTGGATTGTTCTGTAAAAAATAATTATTTAAATACGATGTTTTGAATTACTGTACATATTCGGACCTATTCTCCAAAAAGTTGCTACTGTAACAACTTGCCAATTATGACAAAACTGAATCGTATTTTTGACAGCTAATGAAATATTCACCATTTAACATGATGAAGTATTGATGCGATTTTGTCACGATTAGCAAGTTGCTACGTAACAACTTCGTTAGAGAATTGGGCCAAATTAATGCTAGCCATAATTCTAGATTTTTTAAATCAACATTGCTACACTAATTATGAAATAAATTCTTCGACTATCCGGATGTGCAAATTATTTAATGATTTAAATATTGATTGTTTTTTGATAAATTTATATATATATATATATATATATATATATATATATATATATATATATATATATATATCATCACGCCTATTACCCATTAAGGGTGTGGCACTCTGCTTACGCAGATCTCGGTAGGTGATATATTTTTGCGTATGAAATGCGGTTACCAGCCGTCAAGTCATAGCCCCCAAAGTTGTTAGTGGAGGGGGAACCACAGGGGTAAATTTAAATTTGTAACTGTCGGCAGTGGGATTCGAACTGAGGATCTCACGATCCACAGCCCGACACGTTACCACGGAGCTATTTACCCCATTTCTTTAAATGTAATTTACTTTCATATTACTGTAATTTATAAATGATGTTTATTAAAGAATTGTTTTATGATAAGGACTATTTTTCGGCTGGATGATAGATATGAATAAAACTACTGGAATTCAGCCAATATTTATTCATTACAACCTCGACCGGTTTCGACGCCACATACGTCTTCTTCAGGAGTTGGTATTAATATAGGCAAATTCAAAACATGTTAAAATGTGAATAAATAAATAAATATGAACAACACAACATGGATGAATCTCGTCATCAGAATTTACAATAATAAATACTTAATAATAAATAAAATATGTTCAGATAAAAATAAAAACCTTGCTTTTCCACCCAATGGCAAAAAATTGACTCCTGTTTTATTGTTTTATATTTATGTTTGTTAATGGGAGGTAAATTGTATGTTTTGTTTAATTTAATTGTAATTGAAAATTTTGATATCCTCTATAACTCAGATTATTATAATCTTGTAGAGTGAATTGAATAAATAAATAACATTAAAATAATTCTTCATCAGGAAACAAATGAATGACGTTCCAAATTATTGTACATAATATTAAGTATTATGTAATAAATAATAAATCGAGACGTCGTATTTAAATAAATATTTATTACAGAACTTAATCCAAAAGATCATTATTTTTATTTATAACTTTGTAAATCAATCGATTTCGCAATTTTGTGACATTCATGAACAATAACTTTAATTTTTTATATACATCTTCTCTTCTTACCTGTACCTTTTTTTACTCTTTTTCTAACGCGTCATATAAACAGTACAAGCCTGTATTAAATTAAGAAACAAATGCAAATGTATAATTGAAATGTGGCATATAGGGGATTTTAATGATATATATTTTTTTATTTTGTATCTTTTTACATATTTACTATACATTAAGTGTAAATACATAAGTTGTTCAAACTTTAAATTGCATGCAATAAAGGCCTTTTCTACAGAAAATAATACAATACTGGAATAAATAAATCTAAATCTGTTTTATGAAACTTTAAATATTTTTCGCTTTTGATTAAGATTAATTTATATCGTGAAATACGAATATTTAGGTAACCAAATGTATTAACACTTTTATTGTAAAGTGAATAGGTAAAAAATAGAGTAATATAAAAAATATAACATTAAACCTTCAAACACCATATTTCACTGTCTCTTGTGTTGGCCAAATACACACAACTACTCCATAAGCGGTTAGGTGTGGGGCAGGCAACCTCTCACAGCGTCAACACAAAGATTACATAAAAACTAAAAACCTAATCTAGGGTTCGACCCTGCAAATCTGTCAACCCCAGATGGTATCTCAAGCCGACATTTCAGAATATTTGCTGCGATAATATCAAATGACTATTTATGAAAATTAAAATTCTAACAAAGTTCCTCACACATGTATGGCAATAAATTTAACTCAAGGACTCTTGTCAAAACGATTTTCAATGTATTTAAGTACAACCACAGTTTGAAACTTGATATTTAAAAATCGTTTTGACAGTAAAACAATAAATTCTAAATTGTATTCTGACTCTTCGCCTTGTTACACAGGTATGTTTATGTGCATGATCTATTATGACAAAAGCTACAACATCCAGTAATGTATGAAATGACATGGTGCTCACTCTAATTTCTATTATGTATAATTATTAAATTCCAAACGACGCAGTATGGGTTTGTGGTCCTTATATGTAGTGAATGTCACATGAAAGACGTGGTAAGGAGGACGGATGAGAGATATGCGGCAGATCGGATGTGGTTTCAGTTTTGTTTTTGTAGGCAATGGCATTGCAAACCACATGTTACATACACGCATACACCAACAAGGCAAAAAGTCTATCAAACTTGCTCTTATCTTACAGCATTATACAGTACAAGTATAATAATAATCATTACTTATTACAACATAAACAGACAAGAGTCAATTAAGAAAAAATAATATAAGCTACTGTGGGCACCACAATACCTTCCGCCATAGATTTCTTATGAATCAATGCAAGAAGAACACGGACCACGACCACCACTATCAAGAAATGCTCATCCCTTTAAAGAATTTAGTTTTCAATTATGACACAGGGCAAAGTTTTGCTATTTTTTTTCAAAAAGCACAAGTCAGCAGATTTAAACGACAATGTCAAAATATAATTTTTTATATTTTGCTACAATAACAAAGCTGTTACGATACCTAAAGGAGTTTCGTAACAGGTCAATCGAATGTTATAATAGAGCAGTACAATTTATATTTTCCAGGTTGATAACTCTTGTGAAATGCCATAGGTTTGTCAAAAAATATCAAATGTCACACTTCGCTAAATAAATAAATACAAATTGTATGAATATTATTTTTGTATAATTTTGAATTTAAAATCAGAAGTTAAGAATAGTAAGAAAAAGAGGTAGGAAAGCTAAGGCTAGGTGTTGAATTTTCAAACGTTACATCAGTGTCACCAACTAACATAAAATTCCCTGAATTTGGAAACTTATCAAAAAAGAGCATAAAAGGCGCAAAATTGAAAAAAATAGTATAAAGAACTCGTTTCATAATAGGCTCTTCAACCACCTTAAAATTTAGCATATTTGGAAAAAATAGGGTAAATAGCTCCGTGGTAACGTGTTGGACTGTGGATCGTGAGATCCTCAGTTCGAATCCCACTGTCGACAGTTACAAATTTAAATTTACCCCTGTGGTTCCTCCTCCACTAACATCCTTGGGTGCTATGATTTGACGGCTGGTAACCGCACTTCATACGAAAAAATATATCACTTACCGAGATCTGCGTAAGCAGAGTGCCACACCCATAATGGGTAAAAGGCGTGATGGTATATTTATTTTATTTATATTTATTGGAAAAAATTTTCAACAATACGCTTGAAAACATTGTCAAAAGTATAACAATTTATTTAAAAAATAAATATTACGCCTGTAATCAATTATTAAAAGTCCGTCCAATTCAAATGTAACGTCTTAACGACGAATGACAGATAGAGATTGCGCGCGCATTATCTTGGCGTTGAGTTTTGTGTTCTGTCAGTCAGCTGTCAGTTGTGTTATTGAAGTTATCTGTTGAAATCTTTAAATTATGATTATAAAGTATTGCTTTGTGCCAAGTTGTGAAAACAGTAGCAACAAGGATTCAAAATGATTAATCAAATACCAAACAATTCACAACGTACAGCTGTGCTGTATCAACTTGTTCAAAAGTTAAACTGAATAGTTCTGCTATTCTACACGGGCGGCGCTGTTCTGTCATTCGTCACTATGTCGTCACACGGTTCAATATAGAATCTTTAGAAATTAATTACAGGCTTAATTATATTACAATATCGATCAAAATACGAAAAATATTCATATATTAACGTCAATTTTCGAAAAATAAAATAAAAAAATTTGGTTGAAGAGCCTATTGTCTCATTTACTGAGATATTTCAAAATAAGTTGACAGGGCTTCAAGTAAACTACCACTTTCGGTTACTGGATTATCACTAAAAACTAATCGACTCTTCTCAAGAGGATACAATTGAATAGATATTATATACAAAATACAAAAATTTTCAGTATAGTATAATATTTGAAAAACCGTAATTCCAGAGAAAAATACACACAGGCACAGACATCATCGAGAAACTATTAAAATCGTATTGTAAAGACCCTAAAACGTACTTATCCATTGAAAACTCACTACCGAATTTTTAGCATAATAACTATACCTCCCTTACAGAATGAAGCCCGGTAAAAATGTAAACCTTTAAAACAGAATAAGAGTTTTAATTTGTTATTTACTATTATAAATTAAAGTTCAAGGTTACTCTACTAGAAAACTACTCTACTTTATTGATTGAACGTTCAACAAACCTCTTTTACATTGTTTATTATGCAATGACATAACAAGTTTGTATAATTACTTGCAAATGTAAAATTTAGACACTCTCTCGTAAAATGCAAATCTCGCGTATAACAAATACGCAACAGAAAGAGTATGCAAATCAAGAAAGTAGCTGAGGTGAGCCGCTGAGCTAATACAAACAATGAACAAACAGCATCAGAGCTACAAATAAAACGTGAATTCATCATTCATCACAGCACAGTGTTTGCAGGTGGAGTGCGGGGTTTATGTAATATTAATTGCAATAAAACAATGCGGCCGAATCACAATGAGGAAAGTTGAAGAAGGTGGTATTCAGAGTGGTATAGCAGCGGATTAACCGCGTGGTTAGTGTAGCATGGAAAGCGGTTTTACAAATATAACCAAAACGCTCACTCATCGTCTTACACAACTAATGCATTACCTGCTCTTTTTACCAGAATATGAGTCTGTATTTTAATTACAATTGACTTAACTGTTCTTTTGCAGGAGTTTCGTTTTCTTTCTAATTATAAAATATTTATTTTATGACCTGATAAATCCAACAGGCGTTGAAAATGTTGAATATACATTTTTTCTTCAAACGTCATAAAAGTACGTTGTTATGTATTTGTATTCAACAAGTAGAAGTTCAATATTGTCGCCGCCGGCGTAAAAGTGTATCCTTGGCAACACATTTACGCCGGCGGCGGACAAAGTAAAATATTATGAAAAATAGTTAGGTTGTAATTCAATAATTTGACAGTTAAAAATGAAACAAATAAACAAAAATACAGCATATTCCACGGCAACTTGAAATGCTGACAGAATATTTTTTGAAGTTTTGAGCATTTTATAATATTTATAATTTTATTTTCTGTTTGAAGAAAAAATAGCATGTATTATTCGGAGTAAATGTGTCTTTGGGTGCTTCGCATGTAATTGTTCGACTCGCTTCGCTCGTCGTTTAAACTTACATGCTCAGCACACAAAGTATCACATTTACTCCTAATGACACAATATACTATTTATCCGCAACTGTCAAATAATATACCCATAATTCAACCGTTGTTTATCAATTAATGAGCTTTGTTACTGATACTAATGAAATAATATTGACAGTTCGATGAATTAATATTATTAATTCGTTATATCAAACTAAAATCTTACCTGTCAAAAGAGTAAAATCAAAATAGCCAAAGACACTCATTTTTCATTCTTTTTTATTTTCTTTTTAAGCTTAAACTGTAGCTGAATAATTGGTTTTAAGATTTTCTGCTAAATGTTAAATCACTTCAAAAATTTGTTACAACAGTACGTGGCCTAGTGATGGTTGCTACAATTTGTCTATGTTGATAAACAACCATTTTTTTGTGTTTGTCAGAGCAAAAATTCTGCTTATCTTATAATTTCACAATAAATATTTGACGAAATGTTGTGGATAAGTATTCTACTCGCTTGTAATGACTATTACTAATTCGAATGATTTACATCACTCGCTTTCGCTTGTGATGAAAACTTCACTCTCATGAGTAATAGCATACATTACATGCTTATTCAATAGTACACTATTATCAGTTTTGAGGTATAGAAGCTCGTAAAGAAAACAGCATTTGTCAATATTAACTAAATATACTTAACAACCGCGAAATTAACAAATTGCAAATCATATTTTTTACTATGTACAATTACCACTTAGAATTAACGATCGGTTAAAGCATCTTAAAACTACAGATTTAGAATACGAATTAGACATAGAATTAGAACTATCTCTTAATAGAAGTAACATCTATTGAAATATTGCTGAACAAGAAATAAATTATTTTATAGTGATAAAGTATTATTTTTATATGATCTATATAATTTATACGTAAAACTTATTTAATAAATGCTCATGTCACGCTATTTTCTAATTTGATAATTGTACGGTTAGGTTCCATGTCGTTTGACGTTTAAAGATCGAAAGAGAATAATGCTATTTCTATCCTTCTAATTGTAATAATTGTCGTAGAGAAATAATAAATTAATTCAACTGGACAAGTTATATTAGGTTTGTTCCAAGTGGTCATTTCTGACAAGTTTGTGACATGTTTGTGACAATTTCACTGCGCCTGAGAAAAATGTAAACAAATTAAGTTTGCAATATAGACTGCATGCTCATTTTATGTTTTGACAGCTAACCTTAAATATACATATAAATAAAGAAATTCATACATTTTTCGCTACAAAAAAAGAAATGAAGCTTATGTTTCAAAGTTATCTTGTTTACATTTTTCTCAGGCGCAGTGAACTTGTCAGAAATGACCACTTGGAACAAACTTATTATCCCGACTATATCAGTCGTAAAATCATACCTTCTAAGAGGGAGAACCAGGAAAAAGAAAAAAAATATATTATCTAGGAATATATCGCTTTTCCTATTAATTATACAATATGCCTAATGCAAGTTTTTTTGAGGAAGTAATAAATATTTAAGTAAAATCCGCATTTTTAGATACGATCATAGGTCAAATTCCATCATATGGAATTTCCCTATTATTAAATATCCTAAATGACAACTTGATTATAAAACACACATTTCGTAAACATCACTGTCGATTCGTCTGTAAAATCCAAATTAAGTTAAAACAGATTCACGCATTGGGTTTTAAAAATGGACGGATGGATTTTCCTAACCAGGGTACTTCCTGCGCTGACCTCTTATCGACGGATGTGGCAAGTTAAAAATACAAAAATACCGTTCTTCTGATTACACTTCTTATCTATAGGGCGTTCACTTCATGCTGAGAAACGCAAATTTGTCAATATTGAATTATTTTGTTATGATGAATCGTTCGCTGTTTATGACTAAGATTCATTTCCAATTATGACTTGGTTATATCAGTGTTTGATGTTTTTTATTTTTCCCTGTTTACTTTCGAAACTATATCTGTTGATAATTCTAAGGTTGGTACACAAATACTTTTGTAATAATGTTGAGTATTATTACCTGCTAAATAAATACTATTATCTCGTGAGCATACTTATTCTTTGGACTGAAAATTTTACGTATAACATCTTATACAATACAAACAAGAATAGAATAAATATTATATATAGTATATTGTGTAGCAAGTGCAGAATATGTCACACCTCATGTGAAATAGGTAATTCTGCACTAGGTGCACGATACTTTTTCTATGATCACACTTTTTGACCAGTATCGCGATTAAATAATAATTCATTTTTAACATGAAATTTTTACATCTTTAAAATACTGGAATATAAGAATTATGAAAAAATCGACTTATTGAGATCTCAGAATCTGTGTGGATTGCTCACGAACGAGAAAAGATAGTTTAACAAAAATTTATAAGTGTAAGTTCCACGATTGTGTAAAGAACTTATGGTGCAATTCTAAGCATAATCGTAAGGCTCGTATGGTGTTCTCGTAAGACTCATAACAGTTTACGAATCAAAGAGCAATTCTGTGCAAAACTATTGCTTACGATCACTCGTAAATATCTTACGATTTCTCGAAAACTTTACGTTGAGAGGGTAACTGGACGTAACATTACGGTTTTTGATTTTTCTCTCTAATCATTGCTCAATTTTGTCAATAAAATGAATGAAAATATAAATATTTGGAATATTGCTCTCCTTCTTGTTGAATATAACAGGTAATGCATAACAAAAATATGTTAATTATACGTCAAGAAAAAATTACCTTATTACATATTTTAGAAATTACTTGCGTCTCTTGCGCAGATACAGATATAAAAGATTTGGTAAACCCATTTGACATTACTATTGCAAATTTCAAACAAATATTTAGATTGGATCAGTAAAGGACAATCAATTTTATTTATAATATAGAACCATTTTATAATCCATCAAGTTCAAGAATTCCATTGCATATTATAGTATTCCATTTATATATAAATATATCGGGTGATTAAATAAAAATGGCATCAAATACTGCCAAAACAAATTTTTCGTATGTCATAATTGACAATGACACATGTCACCGATTGTTCATGGATGATTGTAGACGATGGGGATGTAAATGAAGATCTTGTTTCATAATTCGCAGACAAGACTATTTTTCTTAAAATTTGTAATGAAAACTCATCACATGGTTGTATTAGATAAGTAAACAAATAAAAAAAAAACAACTGTCATATTCAATATTCAGATACTGTATTATCAATGAAGTTAGACACTGACCGTAAAACATGACGTCAATCGTAAAGCTAAATCTGTAACGTTCGTCGATACAGTTTTCTGCATAGAATTGCATTTATCGTAAATCTGTAACTTGACTTGTTACGATTGTCTCGTACACTACGGTTTTACGGTTTTACGATTAAATATAAAAATTGCTTAGAATTGCACCATTAGATGATTTTGATTATAATTGCAAAACCGGAAGTGGAAGTTTAATCGACGAGCAAAACAATAAATTAAATTTAATTCGAATAAGAAACTAACTACGAAAACAGTTTCAAATAACAAATGATAGCAATAATATTTGGAATACAAAATTTATATCTACTTCTGGTTTCGAGTAAAACTAATTATATGTTTAATACAATATTTAAATTATAAGTTGAAAAAGTTTCAGATCTCATAGTAAAATTATGAAGGACATTTGGATTCCGTTTTATAAAAGTTGTTTATGATATGGGTTAAAAGTGACATTTTATGAGTAAGTGGGGAAGTTTGTTAAACGCGGCGAAGCCGAGTGAAACAACCCCACGAACGAAATAAATAACTTTTAAAACGTATATCATACAAAATTTTATCTACGATCATCTTAGTGTATTAGTAAATATTAAAATATTGTAGAATGATATTTTGACAGGTAGGGTTATATTTGTTAATTTATTGATACAAATCGTTAGCAACGTGTTAAAAGTAACAATAAAATCACTTTTAACACGTTGCTATGTTACTTTTAACACTAGTGACAGAAAGTGACACTTTTAACTTGATAAGCAACCGTTCAAAACAACGTTTAACAACGTTTGTAGATAAAAATGTTTTATCCAACACCTCTCAATAAATGCTGCATAACTATGGCGATTTTAAACAAACAAAGTAACAAATTACTCACTAGTGGGTATAATTTTGAGGAAAGTCACTTGTGAGTATTTTTTTATTTATAACAATAATAATAACACACAACACCTTGGTAACTACTTCGATTGGCATTTTAATTTGATATTTTAAAGCATGTGTCACTGTCAAATAATATTTCTTTAATAAATTTTTCATTTATTAAGAGGTGTTGGATAAAACGTTATACTTTACAAGTGGGCAAAGTGGAATTACCCACTCGATAAAATTATCACACTCAGCCTTCGGCTTCGTGTGCTAAAATTTTTTCATGGGTAATTCCCTACTTTGCCCACTTGTAAAGTAAATAACTATTATTTAAATACAATGAATAATCATGCACACCAATTCGGAAGGTTTTATTTTAAAAATATATTTATACAGAACTTAATCCAAAAGTATTTTAAAATTTGATTTAAATACAGAATTAAATCATCCATTCTATAAGTCAAACATAAGACAAGCGTAATTATTAAACTTTTTTCTGAGATAAATCCTGATAGATCTTCAAGTAAACTACCACTTCCGGTTGATATATTGATCGTATTCTACGGACCCAAATACGTGCTTATCTGTTGAAAACACAGTATCGAAAATTTTGACCTGTCTCAAAGGTCTCCCTTACAACTATGTGCAGAAGGTAAAAAGTACGTGTACAATATGAATGAGAGCATCTTATTTGATTGACTAAAATTCAAGAAAAAGTATTTCTTTCATTACTAGTGGCATAAATATCTACTATTATATTTTAATAATGTAACAACTGTTGTTGAATGTGTCTGATGATGGCCTTATAAGCCGAAATTGATTATACTGTGTAAGTTTAATAATTTTGTGAAACTAAATAAGTGTTTTATTATAATTCTTATTTTTTTAAAATGTTTCACCAAGTGCCTACGGCTAATTCCTTTGATTTTATTTTTAATAATATAATTAAGGTGTAACAAACTATAACTTGACCATGTTCATTTAATCTACTAAGATCTGTATAAGATGTTAACCTGTCACACTTAAGAGTGGGTAAGAAGGCGTGATTATATATTTTTTGTGTATATTTTGAAACACACTAGTGCTGTTACTTTGTTCGCATAATAAAGAATGCTACAGGATTCGTATAATCTTTGCATGAGTCAGCATTTGTTGCAAATTCGATATTCTTGCTGTCGTCTGTCGTTAGGGGTTGAACCACCCTTCGAATGATTGTACGAATCTGAAGGGTGCATCGTATAACATGAGCTACCCTTGTACCGCTAAATTAGTAATGAGCAGGGGTGTATTAAGCCCAAAACCACTATACTCATGCATCATTGGTCATACGATGAATATATCCTATCACACCGATAATTTAACTTAAATGTAAAGTAAACCATAAATAAACAAAAAAAAATTTCATCACTTTGACAGTGGATTAAAAAAAAGTATCGTTTTGCAAGTGATAAAATCTTATTTATCTAATCGCTTAGCAATCTGATAAACGCTAATACCAATTAAAGGAAAATGTTAGGAAAGTCTTAGAATTAATTATATTGCCGATGTACAATCTAGCTTCTAGCATTTTAATTTCTTCAGATTTTCAGTTTATGAATCTAGACACCTGGCAGTATGTTGAATATAAAAACCCTAAAAATAAAATTATGATTGTGTAATTGTACTCTACTTCATTTCACCTAAGAAAATAGCGCTCAGTTCGATAGGGTGTTGGTGTCCTTGCAGCTGATTGGTCGAAACATAAGTACGGTTTACATTAGCGAAAATATAGCCGGAATTTTTATCAGCTTTTCGAAGCGTGCAACGAATATAATGTATAAGAAGTATAATCACGGGAGTACGATTTTGATTCGATAATTCATTTTTACCTTCCGCCAAAAGAGAAGTAGAGGGATCGTGAAAAAATTCAATGTCGGGATTTTAGTTAATAAGCACGTTTTAATACTTGTAGGACTCATTTTTAATATTTTCACGAGGATGTCTGTGTGTATGTGCGTTCATGTGGATGGATATATGTGCAGAATATCGTTCAGACTACAGATGAAACTGACATCCGGCAACTATCCGGTATCCGGCTTACATTTAACTACCCGGACGAATACCGGATAGGTAAATATCCGGCGGCTACTGGTTTTTCAATAAATTACGAAAATTGCATAAATTCTACTTCATTTAATTTACATATAAATCTAAAAACAAATAAAACTTCCATATCTTCAATCAAAACACTGATTAATATTATTTTCAACCGACGAAAAAAAGAAGAAGGCTCTCAAGTCGACGCGCATATTTTTTGTATGTATTACCACGCATAATTTCTTCGAATAGTTCGATTTTGATGTTCTTTTTTATCGGATAGAGTGTATACCAGGAGTACTAGTTAATTCTTTTTTTGTTAATAAAAACTTTTGAACATAAAATTAAACCGACGAAAACAAAATACTGAAAAGCAGAAAATAAAATAACCCTACTTAGTTTTAATAACTACGCTCCTAAACTCATAAAGTAAGTAACAAATTTTGTGTTGGCGGTCTTTGTTTGATTGTTTGGCGCTGACTCAAAATTAGTTACATTAGTTGAAGAGCTCAGTTATTAAAACTAAAAAGGTTTATTTTATTTTTCGCTTTTCAGTTTCTTTTTTCGTCAGTTCAATATTTGTTAAAAAGTTTTTATTACAAAAAATAATTAATTAATAGTCGTAGTTAACGAGAAACAAATTCAAATTATGGTGAATAAACACCAATTTCGCAGCATTTTTCAGGCAATGTTCGGCCGGATATCCGGTAAATTTTAAATGGCAACTGTCGCTACTGGAGTTCGAACTGAAGATTTTATGTTTCACAGTCTGAAACGTTACCAAGTTTTACTTATTTTTCAATACTCATTTTTCCCTATTGACATTAAAAGTAAATAACAAATAAATAAATGTAAATATCTTACAAAGAAGTATAAAAATGATAATTTAATTAATATTAATTTCAAATCGGCAAAATAATATGTTCAACACGTCACCAAACACAGATTCTGGTATTTTAGTTACTAGTTAAACAAAGAACTATTAAATCAATTATCAACACAATAAAAGTTGTCTAAGCTAATCATTCTGAATCTGCAGATAAAAACATTAGCAGTCTTTACATATGTCAAGTTTTAATTGCATTTGGAAATAAAGCAAAAAATATATAATGCATTTAGTTTGTTACTTGCACAATAAAAAATTAATTAATTTGATCAAAAAGGTATAGATTAAAGCTCGTGTATACAGAATGAATTATCTGTTTTAAGCAGGCGTTACACCTTTCGTAATTTATTTGGACTTTAAACTGTAGAATTCCCTGTGTGTATAAATGCAATCTACAATATTTCACATTTAGCCGAGACATAACTTGCAATATTATCAGACAAACATGCTCATATTTTATGTGCATGAAAGTACATATATCTATAAATGAGTGTGTATGTGTGATGACATATAGGGGCGAAGTATTACGTGTGCAAACATATGTGTCCACATATGCGGCGTTGCCAAGTCGCCGTGTGCAGTGTTGTACTCGCGTGGGTGTGAGAGGCGTGTAACTGCATAGTTAATTCTGCAAATATTGCAATTCTCTGTTTAACTTGGCAATTTGCCTTTACTCACCCGGAAACTAACAATGAATGCCGTGTGAATGTTTATGCTACACTTTACACTACCATATACAGGGTGTTCACTAAAAATTTGGATATATACGCAGATTATTTTCAAGTGAAATGAAAATGTTATTTTTACTATACCGCGTTTACAAAGTGAATTTTGTGCAACTGTTTTTGGGGGATTGATCTACGGTTCAGAAACTTGAATAACTTATAGACTCAGTAATAAATTTAACAGTATGGATATGAGGTATTTAAGAAAAATAGAAGGAAATATTATCATGGATAAAATAAGAAACAAGGCACTATTAATAGACAATGTAAAAAATACAAGATATGATGAGGACATGTCCAAAGAATGTGAGAAGAAGTACTAAGAAAAATATATGAAGCACGGACTATGAAGCATAATCAAAAAGGTACTCGTAGACTTAGAAAAACTTGGATAGAAGCAGTGGAAAGAAGAGGTGTTAAGTAGAAAGCACCAAAACAGTTTACCAAAAAAAGATATGAAAAAGTAATCTAGTCAAATGTTACAACTCCTAGCATTCGAAAGAATAAAAAGGTGTTAGAATTAAGTAAGTATTTCTATTATACGTCGTTTAAAGAGTGAGTATAGTGCAACTGTTTTTTGGAGATTCTTTTTATGAAGTTGTAAAAAAGTAAACTTTATGTAAACAGTTTTAATAAATAACAAACAAGTTAAATTTAACGTGTACAACTATTTAAAGGATTTCTTTGTTAAGTTATCTTGATATCTAGTTGTAAAAAAGTCAACTTTTACTACGCAGGTTTTACAAATGTCAAAATGATAAATAAAATTCCTCTTTTGTAACTGTTTGGAGATTTTTGTCAAGCTGTAAAAATGTTAAAATGTTGTAAGCAATTTCATTACATATCGAAATAAAGTAAGTTTCAAATATTGTAATAAGCTATCAGAACAGTAAAAAATAATAACTGGGTACAAGTTCTGTAAATAGTTATTAAAATCATTTTATTTGAACTCGGTACTAAAGTGCTCAAAAATCGTCATTAAAAGCTCAGAAATCGTCACTAAAGTAACCCATTATACGACGATTTTGAGCATCCCAGTGTTGGCAACCATTAAATAATTATTGTACAATTAGGATAATTTTGGCAGATATATTGACGTACTTACTATAGTAAATTTGGACGTAACTTAAAACAAAATTTGGAAGAAGAATTAATTCCGATGACGAAATTGAAGACAAAACACATAATTTTGAGTGCTATTTACGGTAACTTCACTATGATGTTGGCAACACTGACTGTCAGTTTCAATTGACAACTGACAGATGTATAAACTTAACTTATATTGTATTTTTTTCGGCAACTAAATTTCATATTCGTGATAAAAAATTGAACTTCAGTGCCTTGATACATACATAACTATTACCTGAAGAAGGCAGCACTTTGCTGTCGAAACATTTTAAAATTAATGTATGTGTGTTACAATGACCATTTGTAATAGTAATTTTTCAATATACTGTTAGAGGGATATACGTGAAATAAAAGTAGTAGGGTAATAAATGATTAAATTAAATCAGCAAATATAATTTTACAAGAACAGTTTTACCGTACAGCTAAATATTGTCTACTTTAATTTAAAACGTTTCCTGTTTATATTTAATTGTTTTTTTTTTTAAATAAAACCAGTTCTAATAATTTATTTTAATATGTTCTGAAAAGTTTTCGGAAAATAATCAACACACATAAATTTGTTAAAATATTTGAACTACGTAATCCAATTATAAATCAAGATATAAACCACAATTATTGTTATCAAACGAAATGTAACATTTTACAAAGTTTCCTTAAGATTAGGTTGATACAAAGTACAGAAATTGAGCTCAATTAATTAAAATCTTGCATGTACAACAAGAGCATATAAATAATACCTATTCTAAAGTGTTATTTTAGAAACGCAATTATTGCGATTTTTTTGCGACATGCAAAAGAATTATTTCAATTAGAACTGGGCGTACATGACGCAGTGTGAATAATTT
This sequence comes from Poecilus cupreus, assembly GCA_963942605.1. NCBI lineage: Eukaryota > Metazoa > Arthropoda > Insecta > Coleoptera > Carabidae > Poecilus > Poecilus cupreus. The sequence goes on along the minus strand of OZ012720.1, from coordinate 25,442,072 downwards.
CGCTGTGCTACTAAATTTAAAACGAATTGATAATCATTGTTGAATGTTACTCCCACGAACTGTTGCTGAAAGTTTGATAAGAGCCTAAAATATGAATACACACACGAACTACGTATATAAATACAAGTGCAGTAATGCGACTTAATATGTGCTTTGTTTTTAATATGCATACGTTATACGATATGTTTTAATAAATATTTTTCAAGAATGTAAAATTATGATTGTATAAAATCTGAACAATGTTCAATGGGGTATGTGACCAATTTTTTTTTCTGACATTACATGATACTAGATACAAAAATAAAATACCCGTATTTTTTTAAATCAATTAATTGTTTATAGTTAACGAGAAATTAATTTTTAAATATTTGGAGAGGGGATTGAGACGTCACTGTGTCTTCTGAATAGATTGCGGCGGTAGGTATGGTGCTAGAAAAAGACAGAGATACTGTAAAGGAAAGAAATAGATATATATCAGCGGGTCATAAGTACGGCCACAGTGACGTCACATATCCCTTCTCCTAAACACAAAATTGCTAATAACTTTACTATTACAAAATAATTTACAGTTTTTATTGTTGTAATAAGAAACTACAATGAAGAACATTCATATTCTATGGCGTATACATTGAAATTCGATTATGGTCACATACCCCATTACTTTAGTTGCTTTTACTACATTTGAGTGAGAATCAATTTTATACGGTATGGACAATGTGTAATTTTGGAAGAAAGACGAAAATTGAAATTTTTGATCTTTCATTGAAAACAAGTTCATTAAAAATAATCTCCATTCGTAAGTACAATGAGCAAATTCCCATGTGTTGCAGAATTGATTCATTTTTATATTTCACCAAATTTTTCTTTCACCTTTCTTCGGAAAAAGAACAATTATTTTAAGAAAAATAGTATTAAAATCAGAAATAATTTTACAATATTGAAATAGGTTATGCAATAATAGTTATTTATTTAACTAGGCACCAAAATACCAGATTTACAGCAGAGGCTGTCGTTTCATTGACGAGGCGAATGAATGCTGCCGAAGCTGTAAATCTGTGTTCGATGCCGAGTTGAACACATAATTTTTTTGCCGACTGGGAATTAATATTAATTTAGTTATTATTTATAATTCATATTTTGAAGGTTATCGCTGTCAATTTACGTTACCATGTATTTGTTGAAAGGTTGCTATAAATTTATTGACGGTTACTATGTGTTTGTAGAACGGTTGCTATATAAAATAATTTTACAGCCAGTTAGCAGTCCGTAAAGTGTCACCTTTAAGCCCTTGTCACACGGTCAGTGTTTCCACCGTTTGACAAAACTTTTGAATGACAAACACAGAAACTTGACGTCACGTCATACAGTTTGGTCAAATGCTCTAAATAGAAACGTTTCTTATTCTGTCATACATTTTGATTCGACTTTTGTAGTTTTGACAGATCGAGTGACATTTGATAGTAGTAATGAATAAAGTAAGTATTTTAATAAGACTTTATTTATACAAATATTAATAATTCTTCAATTATTCTGGATTGGAATATATATATTAAATAAATAGGTTTCAAAAAATATTTTTATCTAACCTGGTTGGCAATGTTAAAATTTAATGTTATTGAAATGAGAAATGAAAAATAAATTAATTTTATAGGATACAAAATACAAAACAAATACTGGTGTTCTCATTGGCACCGCTAGGTATTATGAAAATAAAATCAACTTCATCAACAAACAACTGTCATTTCTGTCATCACATGACCGACAGCGATGCCCTCTATGCATATTAGTTTCTGTTTGACAAACTTCACTCTAGTGAAAAGAATGACCGTCTGACACACCTTCTTTTCATCATGCATCAAACTGAATGATATGACGTCATCATACATAGTTTGACAAACAAAAATGAAGTAATGATTGACCATGTGACAAGGGCTTTAGTGTCAATCGGCAAAAAATAACTATTAATACTATTATTGCCTAGGTCGCGACCTTCGTATATCTAAAATAACATGTTTTACTAAGAAATTAATAATAACAAATGAACTACATAACGAAGAAATACCAGAAAATAATAGCCTACTTCAATATTGTAATTTTTTTATATTTAATACCATTTTTCTCAAAATAATTATTATACAACCTCGTATCATATTTATATCGTTGAAATCAGAAAAAAATTCTCTATCTAATGGACTAAAAATTTATAAAGGTTACTATTTAACAAAATATAATTTTATTCTATTGTTCGAGAACCACGGGTTTAATTTTCTGTTTGTTATTTCTATTGAATAGGGCCCTTTTTCCTGGTCATTTTTTGAATATAACATTTTTCTCTAAAATTAGTTCGCCCAAAAAAGCACTGATTATTTTAAAGGAAACATCCTGTCTCTTTTTAATTGCAATCGGCCGTGCCAAATGTGTTACTTTTCTCGAAGGATTTTAAAAATTTTCCGCGAAAACAGTTAGCAATAGAATGTTGAAATTTTGTTCATGAAATTGATATAACATCTAGTTATGAATCTTTTCAAAGGGCGTTTTTACTTTGGCATTTTTGTAATTTTTCAGAATTTATGATCCAAATTTTAATGAAGTGAAGCAAAAAATATGTATAAAATTGGCGTACAAGGAAGTCATGTGATGTCAATATCAGATTTTTTATATTGTTTTTGTACTTATGCTTTAAAATTAAAATTAAATTACTGACTGAGTCATGTAAAATAAAGACTTTCTGTTTTCTTTAATTTAGTGTTAATTTTCATAGCAGTTTTAGGTCAATGATAACCCACACAAATTTATTATTAGTTATTCAAAAATTGTATTTTTGGTTACAAGATAAAATGATCGAAGCTTGAGATCGTGAGCTCTCACTTTTTCTATTAAGTAATTGTTTAAACGTATCTTCCTTAATTTCATTTAAATCTTCGATTCCGATATTACAACACTCCACATTTGAAGATACACTATTTGAAAGTTTCGATTATTCAATCATTAATATATTTTCTCATCAATCTCCGAGTGAAATCTGCACACTGCAAATTATTTCCTACATCTCCGAAATATTTAATTTTGTTTAGTTTCAACGGAAATTTAAAATATACATAAAAATTATGACATCGGTCATTCGTTTGATGTTTATTGTGTAATGATAAGAGCTGTTCCTTACCTTCTGTCGCTTGGGCTGTTTGGAGATGGATGATCGTCCGTCGATGAGCACATTGTCGTTCACGAAGTGCACGTCGCAGGGACTTGGAGGGCCGTTCAAGCTCAGTAGCCAGTCCTCGTCGTCGTCAGCGAACTCCTCGGAGGGTGCACCAGGTAGCAGGATGATGCCGCTCTCGCCTGGCTGAAAAACACAAGAAAACTATTATTAGTAACTGTTGCTTAAAAATTTTGAAATAAAAATAATATAATACGATGATAGAAAGATCAGTAAATTTTCACAATTTGTGGCTTTCTTTCTTCTAACAGAGAGGGCCGTGATTTGACGGCTAGTAACGCACTCAGAAATGTTTATTATTCTAGCATACAAGAAAAAAATCTGGTGTGGGCACCACATGACTTTTATATGTTTATATCGTGTATCTATCTTATGCCCGATTTCTTCACGTTCGGTTATACCACGATTACAGTTAAACGTAGTTTAAACCAAGGTTACACTTAAAATCGGTTTTCTTCACCATCACTAATCTCCGGTTAGGATTTAAACGTCGATTATAGTTATTCGGCCATTCATGACCGATTATCTACAGTAGTGTGTTACATGTTTGTAGAAGAGTTGATGAATTTGAGTGATAAATTAAAATATGGATACATTAATGGACGTTCATGTCTTTTCGGATGACGACAGTGATGAGATCAACGAATTCGCTGAAAATATTCCTAGACACGAGTTCATACAAACCAACAAATCATTAAACTCCGATTATCTTTAATCGAAGTTTAGAAAATCTAGGTTTAAATGAGAAGCGAAGAAATCGGGCATTAAAGGTGTATATAGGAGATTAACATGAGAAACCAGTTTTTTTGCGTGCTGTTGCTCGGTGTTCTACCGGACAATAGAGATCGTGTTATTAATCGAAAGATATCATTTTTCTAATTGAAACGATGTAATAGTTATTTACATTATACGTGCGGTAAGTTTAGTTTTACAGCGCGAAGTTTTGTATTGAAGCACGACGCGCAGCGGAGTGCTTTAATAAAACTGAGCGATGTATAATAAACTTAACGCACACATAATGTATTACATTTTCTGGCCGATATACCTACTACTTGAAAAGAATGATTTCCAATTTATAACCTAAAAATATGACAAATTAATAATTCCCGCATAGACTACATGAGCGATTCAAATGTTACCTACCTTTCTCGATATTCTGTATTACAATTCATTTAATATAATTAAAATAAAATAAATCACCAATTCTCATCAATCCAATCAATCAGTTTTATCTTTTGACATTTTATTAGTTATGTCATATTTACCAACTGTGAAATATCTGTACTTAGTTAGGATAAGTGTTAAGAGATGGCGCTGCTGACAAATGTCATTTTTATATAAAATTTTTATTTTTATTTATTTCTATGTTACTTTAATTAACGATTTTTGCGGTAACTAGAGTTTTTTAAATCATTCTTTATTATTACAAAGTTACTTTTTATTTTAATGGCCTCAAAAAGCTAAAAAATATCGGTGCGCGTTCCCGCACCGCGGTGTTTCAAAAATCATGATCACTGTAAAATCGTAGTTACCGCAAACCTAAATGATGGTTGTTTGTTAAGTTTACAGTTCAGGAGGCCAGAAAATACATTACAATTTAGTTGTAGTTTGGTTCCGTAAATTAATTTTTAAACGTCAAATAAATAGCTTGAAAGAAATCAAAACAAAACAGTCATAGCTGTCTATATTTATTTTCGATACAAATTGAATAAATCAAAGAATTTTCAAAACTTTAAAATTAATTTACTGAGCCAAATTACTACTAAATTGTAATGCATGTTACATCGTTTGATTCAGAAAAATATCTTTCGATTGGTACTACAATCATTGTTGTCCGGTAGAACACCGAGTAACAGCACGCCAAAAACTGATTTCCCATGTTAATCTTCTATGTACACCTTTAAAACAGACACACGGTATAAAGCTAAATTTGATTATTTCACATTCAGGAGACCTAAAGAAATGTATGAACTTGATACAAAATTATATAACATTTTAATAACTATTACACAAACAATTGACGCTTAATAGTACATATATTAAATATAAGTTTCATAAGACAATGTGTTAACGTACGAGTAAAAGTTTTACAAAGGACAGTGCGAAAACAGGTCTTCTGAAACGTGTTTTTAAACAATTTTTTATATTGAGGTAGTCTTATAATAAAATAAAAATGCGACTTGACTGAAAATTCATTATTGACTGCCACAGCAAAATATTTCCTTTCTTTTTAGTTCCATCATCTGGTGAAAGGATAAAAAATTCATAATTAATAGTAATATTCTACACCAGCAATTCATCATTTTGAGATTATATGTCATTCATTTGTCACTTTTGAAAGTATTCATATTTCATACCAATACTAGTAAATAAAAAGAACCACAAACAATGATCTTATAGATCTTCTTATTTAACGACCAAAATTAATTTTTGATACATATTTGGAATTGGTTCGAATCTTCTCCCTAAACCTTTAATTTGATACCAAACTAGTTATGGTTTAGTCAATCATTTCAAAAAATATTAAATTTAATATATAATTTAGTTTTCTTTTCTCTAAATTGGGAGTATATCCAAGAAAATTACAAATAATATCCCTTGTTCTACATATTATTAGTCACATTCTTCATTTTAAAAATTTGTTCGAAATTGCTTCCATATTCTAAATTAATTAAATTGATATAAGTGAGCGAATTCGTTTCTTCGCGAGTGTTATATAGCATTTTGTTCAAACCTGCTATTGTAAGTACGCGCCCCCATTCTTGTGGTCCACATACTCAATGTTACGAATCATTCAATTTGGTAATGACAGATGAGTGGGTGAAAGTAGTGTGCGAAAGAAATTTCATTTCATTACCCATCCCGGCCGCTGCCCTACGAATGAGTTGAGTGGGCAAAATAGAATCTTTCAAGCTCTGTATCCAAGTAAGAAACAACTTTCAATAGCAGGATTGAACAAAAATATTTTGAATTAGAAATCACATTTCCAGCGAGCTGTATATTTATTCAGTGTATATTAAGATGTGTAGGTCTTACGTAGGTTTACTTGAAAATGAGAAAAGGTAGGTTTTTAGTATTCGCATTACGCGGAAATGATTAAAATTTATAGCAAAAAGCAACATAAAATAGTTCCATGTTTCATCATACTCAATATACAATCAACTAATCATAATCAATCATAATTACTTGAGCTGTATTGAAACGAAAGAAATCTAAATATAAACTTCAATGCAAACTACCATAATAAACAAGCACAACATCAACACTACCTGTAAGTATGCATACAGCAGCGTTGTTTATTGAAAATTGTTTTCACAAAGAAAGTAATTAATTATGATTAAGAGTCAGGTATTAGGCTGGGTTCGTGAAAGAATTTCGCAAGCCAGCAGTAGAGTTATCGCGTACGTACATGGACACTGTGTGTGTGACTTCCTGCAGTGGCTGTGCAAGCTCGACGACCTTGTCGACTCTGACCTGCTGGACTACACACACAACTTTGCAACGTTTCAAAATATTATGTGCTACTGACACATCAGTCAACAAGAAAACATGTAGAGGCATATTTTGTGCGTGAATCATTGAAGATTTTGTTCTTAGTATATTTTGTACGCTGTACGAGGTCTGTTTAAAAAATAACCGGATATTTTGGATTATGCGCAAACAAATATTTAGTGATATGCGGTTGGTAGCAATGCGTTGCGTACACTGATTTCTATATAACACTGGATTGGGCATAGGACATATTCTGCCAACTGAGAGCGTTCAGATCATACCTATCTCTGACATTCTTCGCTCTCTGTACACTGCGCTCGCCACCACCTCTCTTCAGGTCATACCTATCATCTAAAAGTTACATGAAAAAATTAAGAACTAAGTTGGTTTTCAATGAAATTGAAAAACCGGAAGAGGAAGTTTACTGGACACAAAACAATAAATTCCATTTTTTTCAAAAATAGAATCAACTGCGAGAAAAAGTTTTAAATGAAAGATGTTAGCAATAATATTTGGAATATAAAATATATATCTACTATATTTGTATTATTAGTTATAAAGTTTTGTTGACTAGATATTAATAGATTTCCATTTTAAAATAAATTTATAGTTACAACGAGAACAAAAAATTAAACAGGTTTAACATCTATATATCAAATAATTGTCAAAATAAAGTCATACGCAAGAAACAAGTCATACGTGTTCTGTTGGTTTTATTTGTATAAGAAAGTAGTGTGGTGCCCACGCCACATTTTTTTACTCTTGTTTTATTTTATGATTCAATCTTATTCGTATGCATTTTCTAATATCTTTATTGATTATTGATCCTTTATATGTATTGATTTATTATTTTGCGTTCCATTAATCTTAAATCTTCATCTTTTTTTTTTTTTAATTGTCATAGTCTTAGCAGCTATTACTATTGGTTTTATTATCGTTCGATAATTTCTCATCTTTGTTTCTTTTGTTAAAATCTTGTTTTTTTTTAGTAATTCCTTAAGTTCCTGAAAATCTCTGTTTGTTGATTTCTATTTTCCCTTTGATATTTAGTATAATGGCTTAATTTATTTTTAACTTTTTTTTCTTCTACTACTATTTCCTATAATATCTCTGTCATAGCTTTGTATTTTTTGTGACTATCACAATACCATCAGCATCACCACGTCTTCACTTTAAATGTAGTTCTAACCACCAAGAACTTCTTTGATGCTGCTTTAGCTATATACTAATAATTAAAGGCCGTCGCACATATTGCGATTATGACTGCACCAGGACGAATTGGCAACGAATCATGTTCAGCAGTACTTGAAGTCTTTGTTGGTTCACTTATGAATGTCGTTACACGATGATGGAAGTTATGGAACGCTGGTTACGACTAACGTAATTTATTGAAAATTCAAACTATTTACCACATAATTACCTTTTATGTGTTGTTTTATTGTACACTTCATTCTTTATTTATACTTACTGAAATAAATCAAATAACCACAACATATAATAATATATATTTAATATTTTCACTTTACTTAATACTTAACTTCAATTACGTTAAAAAAGTTTAAGCTATTTTCTATGAAATTATGCAGTTTAGTGAATATACATTTTTTTAGCCACAGTAATTATTTGCGAGTAATCTAAATACAGATATGGGGTAAATAGCTCAGTGGTAACGTATCGGACTGTAGATCGTAAGATCCTCAGTTCGACTCCCACTGCCGACAGTTACCAATTTAAATGTACCCCTGTGGTTCCCCCTCCACTAACATCTCTGGGGGATATGATTTGACGGCTGGTAACCGCACTTCATATAAAAAAATATATTACTGTAACGAACGCGGCAGCGACAAGTATGAAGCTTGCCGGAATACGCCGCCACGCCGCGCCGCCACGCCGCGCCGCCAAGTGAATGACTCAACGCTGCGGGTTCGAACAAGTCGTTTGCTCCACAATAGGGAATATTACAGAAACTTCCAGAAACGAGGAACGTGGTATATAAAAGGAATCGCCGGCAGCCGTCAGTCAGTCTTTTAGATGACTCCCGAGCAGTCAGTCGTTTAGATGACTCGGGCTCAGTTAGTCGAGTTGAGTCAGTAAGTCAGATGACTTAGTCGACTCCGAAGTTCTGCGGAAGAACTTGTGAATATAAATATACCGATCGGTGTGAATATGAATATATCGTCTTAAATAAATATCGCTCGGCTAGTTTATATAAATAATAGTGTTTAATTACATTAGTGATAAGTGTTAGTGTATAAGTTGTTGTATTTGTTATTTTAATGTTATATACCTAGTGATAATTAACTTTTACTCTTTATTATAATTATTTGTTATTAATAATAGTTTTATTATTTAAATAAAAAGTTTAAAACCACGTATGTTACATTACTTACCGAGATCTGCGTAATCAGAGTGCCACACCCATAATGGGTAAAAAGCGTGATGATATATAAATAAATAATGAATTTTGTATAAATACATCGTAACACCATTCATCCATTTCGAGTGTGGCACTCAGTTTTCGCAGACCTCGGCTAATGAAACAAAGAAAATAATTGTATTTTTAATTCTTCCCAATGAATGTCAATGGTATCCAATTTAAAAGAACTTGTTATTATGGCCTTTATCCCTCCCCCCAGCTTGTTAACCTCTTCCGTATATTATGAATCACCATGTTTGCATAAATATTCAAATACAAAATTATTACTGAGACCCATTTCATTGCTAATTGATATGACACAAAAATACACTGCATACATAAATAAAATTCTCATATATTCATTCACACACATATACTCAAATGTGTTTGTATGAGTGGTATTTAAATACATTCCATCATTCCAAACACTTTTTATACAGAACAAATATCATTCATTTCACATGAATGTCACACATTTCCGTTCTCATAGAGGCGTTGGTTCTACTGGAATTCGTTCTTATTTGACACTGATATATATTTAAATAACATACACATACTTATACTTTGTAATTATAGTTCATTAATATCGCAATTGTGCATAATCATGATCTGATTTAAATAATTACAAAAATATTATTGTTGTTAAGAATAAAGGAAAATAATAATCAAGATATGATTAATGTCATTAATAAAAACTTGAATAGGTAATTTTCTTATTAGATATTTATTATATTTTATCTATTAATTTATGCGATATTCAATAAGTGCAAGCATATCTTTAAAGATTAACTATTATAATAACAACTACTGCAATTATATCTATACAATGATTTACGACACAGAATTTAATTTAATAAAAAAAAGTCTCTAGTCTGGCGTATGATAAATGAAACTGTTAATCGTTTTCAAATGTAATGTAATATAAGCGATGACAATTTACTTCTCGAGTCAGTGAACCGGAATAAATCAATATAAATTACAACAGAAAGTATAACGGTGATGTTAAATGGTTTCAACTTATCAAATTTATTCAGAAATGCTTGAGGAAAGCTTTACTGCTGTCTACTGATATTAATGGTAAAAATAGTGACAGAATTGATACCAATAAAATAAATAAATATTTTATTATGGCAATTACCTATTCTAGGTGAGGCACTCTGCTTAGAGAATATCTCGAAAAGCTTGTAATTAAATGTCACTCGAAAAATAGTTATTTATGTATCAAGGCACTGAAGTTCAATTTTTTATCACGAATATGGAATTTAGTTGCCGAGGCCCGTACGGCCGAGGAAAATAAACCATGTGAGTGATAAAAAGGAACTTCAGTGCCGAGGTACATATTAAGTTTTATTTGAAATCTAAAATTCGTAAAAACTGTAAAAAAATTACAATATAGGTTAAGTTTATACATCTGTCAGTTGTCAATTGAAACTGACAGTTAGTGTTGCCAACCTCGAGAAGTGAAGTTATCGTAAATAACACTCAAAATTATGTGTTTTGTCCTCAATGTCGCCATCGGAATTAATTAGTTAATTCTTCTTTCAAATTTTGTTTCATGTTACGTCCAAATTTACTATAGTACGTTAATATATCTGTCAAAATTATCCTAATTGTACAATAATTATTTAACGGTTGCCAACACTGGGTTGCTTAAAATCGTCGTATAATGGGTTACTTTAGTGACGATTTCTGAACTTTTAAAGACGATTTTTGAGCACTTTAGTGCCGATTTCAAATAAAAATATATTTTGTAATAAAAAATCTTAAATGTCACAAATTTATTAAAAAAAAATTATCACACAAATATATATAAAACGTAACGAAAAATACTGATTTGTGACACGAGCATGTTACACGAAAAATATTAAAATAGGAATGTTTTTTCATCGGTAGTTACTGAAACACTGAAGGACAAATTTTTTTATGTGGAATTTATCTGTAGGTAAGATCGCACTTTTCGCACACAAACCCTAAGCCTACACAGTTCACGCTAGATAAACTTGAATCACGGTACTCATTTTTAAAAGAACTTATCTGAAGGTAAGTTCGTCGACACATTCCACTTTGAACAAAAGAGTGATCCATTGTTTTGTACTGTTATATTCATATCATATTCGGCCTCTAAATTGCCTCGTTCATAAAACCCTAAATTATGTGTTTATTGCATAAATATCTATTATATCATAAATGAAAGGCATAAAAAATTAGCTACCTCTGAATATAAAATATATAAAACTACAACAGATGACTTTTTTTTATCTATATCTCTTCAAATATGTCCATCTATCTCCCACCAAAACCACGTCACGTATCGCGTCTCCTAATTTGTAATAATTAATTTCTCGTAAATTATAAATAATACATCGATTAAAAAAATACTGTTACTTTATTTTGTTGGTCTCATGCCCCATTGAAGAACTTTCAACAATGGTAAAGCATTGTGACTTAAAATATACTTAATCAACCTTTATCAATTACTCATATGTTTGTCATAATTTGTATTCTTCAAATTACAAAACAATTATTTTTTCCAAGACATGCCAAGAAACCCCACCGTTCTCCTCCCATAATAGTGAGGGAAATGTGTTTTTCCTCTCTAGACAGGAAAATGTAGGAGTGTTACCAATATGAATGTTATTTACAAAAAATATAAATAAAATCTTTATTTTATTGAAAACCTTATTTTAGTGATGTACATACTTTAAATTATCTTACAATTATACCTTATATTTTTCTTTTTCTAGATTGAATCACAATTTAACAACTTTAATTTAGATTTAAAATTGGTTTATTGGCAACACTGTTACACCGCCTTGCGCCTGATAACCTAACTTTTAACGTGTCAGTGTATTTTAGGTTTATGCAAATCGATTTTAGAAACATGTCGTGAAGAAATGTTGTGTCTAACTCGAGAGAAAAGCCCTTCTTCCACTCTGTGCTCATGAGGCAAACCTCGAGAGGGAAGAAGAAGAGCTTTCCTCTCTAGTTTGAGAAATAACTATTGAATCCCATAATTACAAGACATCTATATTTGTGCCCAAAAGAAGAAAATAAGTTTGGAACGATTCAAATTCCATTTACAGATAATCTATGATTGCAATCACTTTGACCTACACCTTCTAGCTATCAAACAGCACTCAAACAGTAACAAAACGATTATCAACAGTAGATACCATAGCAACCAAGAACTAGCACACCAATCAGACACGGATACTGCTACTATCACCATGGCAATAAAATTTATAAACGAAGTAATATGATAAAAATCAGAAGAAAGTGCACTGTGCTGCATTGTTGACAAATCTCGGCTGTGGGTTGCCAGGAAAGTCAATCAAAGTTATGAACAACTCACTGAGGTCAATTATTTTTCGTTTAGAAAGCGGCTAGTTGTCGATGTTGGGGCTCGCGGTTTGTAGTTATTTATTGCGATTCGTTGTAGTTTACTTTAGTTTGTAAGTGAAAACTATAAACAGTCACGAATTTTCAATTTAACTATTAAAATTGGTGATTGTTGACTTAATCAGAAAGAGGAATTAGAATTTTATCACGATACCTGATGAAATAGCTTCTGCAGTTGTTCTTTATCATTTGACTTTTACTTTCATTTTATACCGGGTTCTACGAAGAAGCGTAACATTTTTTCAACACAAGAATAGTATATTGTGTCATTAGGAGTAAATGTGATACTTTGGGTGCTGAGCATGTAAGTTTGAACGACGAGCGAAGCGAGTCGAACAATTACATGCAAAGCACCCAAAGACACATTTACTCCGAATAACACATGCTATTTTTTCTTCAAACATAGAAAATAAAATTATAAATATTATAAAATGCTCAAAACTTCAAAAAATATTCTGTCTTCATTTCAAGTTGCCGTAGAATATGCTGTTTTGTTATTTTTGTTTATTTGTTTCATTTTTAACTGTCAAATTATTGAATTACAACCTAACTATTTTTCATAATATTTTACTTTGTCCGCCGCCGGCGTAAATGTGTTGCCAAGGATACACTTTTACGCCGACGGCGACAATATTGAACTTCTGCTTGTTGAATACAAATACATAACAACGTACTTTTATGACGTTTGAAGAAAATGGTATATTCTACAACAAGTAATGGAATGGCACATATTCCACGCGAGAAAAAAGTATGTAGTCCGAGCCGAAGGCGAGGGCTACGGTTTGCGAGTGTGGGATATGCCATTCCGTTACATGTTGTAGACTATACTTTCTATAACAAGATTTTGAAAATATGCAAAAAATACAAATACAAAACTGTTGTAAATGTCAAACTCAAATAAATCAAATTAAAACAAACAGACGTAACCATAGTATCTGAATCAAGATACTTCATATATCGCGCTTTAGTGGTATATGTTATTTAATATGCTGATTACGAATCAAAAAAAAATTTTTTTTTTAATCGCAAAATTATTTTCCATGTTTCCCAGTCCAAAATTTTTCGTTGCTACTGCCACTGGGTGGATAATTATGTTAATATTTATCGTTTCATTAAAAATAATTAATTGTTCGTTTATTTTACTAGTATTATGTAATTTAAATTGTTAATTTTTTTGTGTTTAATAGGAAAGCGAATCCAGTGCAGTACTACAAAAAATGTTTAGGTAAACAACCCTTAATTTTTCGAATTTAAAGAAAATTCTTTTAGATTCGTAATCAGCATATCAAACAACATATACCATTAACGTATGTATTCGAAATTATGAAACACCCTGTATATGCGCATATAATTCAGTTTTTTCGAGCATGTAATCAGCTCTCTAGTCATGTAGCTTTGTGACTATCTTTTTCGTTTGTGGATTTATTGGACGTACGGATACATATTCATCCAATCATTCACTCAATCGTCATTGAGAAAATGGTTAAATCGAATTCTTTGGACCTCAAAACACGGATTTTATGATACCTATACTTCCTTATACTTCTTCCTTTATTAGGCTGCCACCTGTGATTTCTACTTTATCAACATATTTACTGCGTGTCCTCGAATGTAATTATCCAGCTTTTCTCCACCGTTGTCTTCCCGGGGTTGCTTATTGAATTGTTTGAAATTCCTGCTAATTTTTTATTAATCTGTATTCTTCGCTCTGTACTCATTCTATTATTTTCTTATATACTTATACCACGCATAAGAAAGTAATAAAATTTTTTGCTAAAACTGATAAAGAACTTAATGATGCACTCAATAAACAAACTATATTAAATGAGTAAGGTGAGCAAACAACTTTTGTTTGATTCTATTTCGTTTAAGTCAAATAAATTCCCCCTGTGTTAATGTTACTACAAGTGTGCGGTACCTGAGGTATCTATATCAGTCAGCAAGTGGATTCCATCTGTCGGTTCCGGTGAGCAGCTCCGGACTCCGTCGCAGATAAATAGAACACAGTCACGCTACAATCACACCACGCCGATATAGCTCTTACATCCCGCCCATGCTTGTGAAGCCTGAATGTCTCTATCGCGGCTCAGATATTGATTTCGTATCATGATTCCGCCTGCCTGCTGTGCGGTTGCTATTCTGTCGGCGTTTGGAGTTTCGCTTTATGTTGTATACGCTTCGTGCAAACTGTTTCGGTGATTTGGCATGAAACAGACGTTTCGCGTGATCTTGCGATGGTGTCATTTGATAAAGTGATTGAATTTTGTTGCCTGATTTTGGGAACGATGTATCTGACAGTTTGAGGGTAATAAAATTTGATGGCTTATTTATTTTGCACGTGTGTTTGATTGTTTTATCTTTCAGACATTTGAATAAATAATATACAAGATGAATGAAAGTAATATACAAGATGAGTTTCTTGTTGATTCGCCATTGGGAGCTCAAGAAGAGTAAATTGTACAAAGTTGGTTAAATTAGCAAATATGTGCTATAGTATAAGGGTGACATATGTCTGTTTTTAAGAGAGTAATATTCATATATAATAGTATCCCAAGTGCATGTCAAATTATCGACAATTACATGCACGAGGGATATTCGAAGGACTATTTCCCGATTAAAATTTAGCCAAACGCTGTTTCTCTCGTAAAAAATAAAGCAAAATTTAAAAACTTCATTTGACAGCAAGTCAGAATCACATTGGTAATTTGCGAATTATCGATAATTTGCACTAGTGCAAAATTATCGTGTAATTCTACATTGATTGGACGACACTTATAAATGTCAGAATTCTGATTGACTTAAATTTTATGAGGGAAATAGTCAGTAAAACTCATGTCAAATTTTATGCTAACCAATTTTAACTACAACCTTAGTTAAAATAAATATGTTCTGAAAATGGAAAATGAAGTTACGACTAATAATAAAAATGGAGTTAGCGCTAATCCCTTTTATAAATCTATTTGTTTGAATATAAATCGAACTAAAATAGGTATTTGGAACATTGTAGGATTAAAAATAAGGACAACGATTTTTTGAATTTTATAGAGGAATTTAATTTGATCGGATTGGTTGAAACTTTGATCGAAGAGAAAAGTTGGAAGAGCTGGGAAACTAAACTAGCATATAAATTTTAATTTAAATGCGTATATTCAAATAGGAAATATAAAAAGGGAAAAGGAGGAATAATAAAATGAACTGAAAATTTTGAATGAGCCTACGGAAGGAGAAGAAGTAGGGCAATTTTCTTAGGTAGGTCCAAATTGCCTAATAAATGAAGAAGCAATATGCAAAACAAAATATTTCGCAGTAACAGCTAAAATAAAATCAGATCACTAGCCACTTGTCATGAAGTTAATAATAATAATAATAATATTTTATTTCCTGTCGAAAATATCAGTAAGAATAGAAACAGAGAAAAATTTGGATAGGCAATTAAGAAAAAAGAAATATTTGACGATGACAGACAATGCTGAATATAAGAACGATTGAGACAATAAATTACGAAGCGACTGTACAGAAGACCTAAAGGGCGATAAAATCTACACAATAGATTCTACACGAATATCTTTCACGCGAAAAATGCACCATTTATCTTCTTTATAACCTGTCACTGCTTCGATAATTTAACCGTTTTGGTATGACAACATTTACTGGTGAGCCAATAAAAAACTCAGTGTGTATTCTTATTCTTATCTAATGCATACAATATTATTTAACATGAGTTCGTTCTGTTCTTACTTGTATGATAATAAGTTATTACACAGTAAAATAATGTGAGTCATCTCTATTATGTAATTATATTTACAAATTGGTTGACTTTGACTCTGTGACTATGAACTTATAGCCTGAGCATAGGTGCAGCTCAAGTCAAGGATATACAGACAGAGTAAAGAGTATTGTCCTATGGTAATTGTTACTATTGAAGGCCAAGATCGTTCGATCACAGAACAATCGCTTACATTAGTATTCTTTCTCCTACAATTATTATATTTACTTTGAATGGGCGGACGATAACCAAATGATATCATTGATATCATCCTTATTTTAACTAATTGTCTAATTATACCTCTTTGGCCGTTTGGTTCGGTATGGGATAGCCGAAATTTTATCACAGCTACCGAAAGAACGTTGCTTGGTAACCTGCGAAACGTCAAACGGCGTAGCATCTAATCATATTTTATACTTTTGTCAAAATAGAAAACAGTACTGGCATGAAAATATTGTAAGTACGTTTTACATGTAAATTATATAGTTTATACAATAAATACTACTTTGTTTATAACTGTCAAATTTACATTATTAAAATGGTTTCAGGTTACAATATTTCATAGATGTTATAAGACCCAATTCTGTAAGCTGTAAAATTACCTATTTCATGGTCCAATTGTTCTATTTATTTGACACAACTAAAATAAAAGACTATCTACTTCAGTATCTTTTATCTCACGTTATCTAACTCGATATCGAATTCAGAGATAAGGTATAAAATTAGCTGATGATTAAAACTGTTATATTTGCCTTATATGGCCAATAGATTGTCAAAAAATATTTAATCGTTTTATAACGGGTTTTTATTTAGTCACAATTCGCTATAAACTCAGTTATGACTCAACGTTTTGATTGTACGAAGAAAAATAGAATTTTCAATTATTTTCAAATAGTTCGATAACATTCAAATTAAGTCTGTACTATCTACACAGTAATTACTCATGTTTTATAAATTTTAGGTATTGTTTTTCAATATTTTTAATAGATTAAGGAAAACAATGACTATCAGTAAACTGATGAATTTAATAATAATAAGTTTTTGTTATATGTATACCTCATGACGATAATAATGGTTGGTTGTACATAAACATAATGTGAGGTTAGTGTACAATTACGTAAAGGTAAACACAAAGTTAATGATGTAGGTGTGAAATGCATTGTTTATAAGAATACATATGTTTACTTTGCACCAGTTGCATCAAGCTGTATTCAAACAAGAAATTGCAACAAATGTTTTTCCTACAAAAATTTGCATACAACTACTTGTATTTTATAATATGTAAATAATAATTTCAACCTTTAACCAACTTGAAAAACTATGAAATTACTATTACATACAACGAAAATTTGTAATCATGTCTATATATGCCTCGTTATTGAAAGTATTAACTATTTTGCACTAATAGTAATTTACACATTACAAGCAGGGTAAAACAGTTTTTACTGCTGAAAGGAGGAAATGACCGGCGAGCCGATGAGGCGAGCCTGTCACCTCCTTGAAGCAGTAAAAATTGTTACCTTGCGTGTATTGTACAACATTTCACTTGTTACTCATTTGTAAATCAAAATCAATGACGTCTCATCTATAGACGAGTAATGTCGTATCTAAGTCAACGCAATGTTTTGAAGCAGAAAAGGATAGAACAAATGTAGGCGAGACGGGCGTGCGGTGAGAGGGGGACTTAGAATGGTGTAATGCACGTTGCATACAGCTACTGTATAAAACGTAGCTGACTCGCCTTTCAAATATAAAAAAATTACACGACAATGCGAAAATCTCAAAATAAACTTGTCAAAGTGAATTAAAACAACAGTTCTTTCAACACGCACAACAAATACAAATGGTTGCCATAACCAATGAAAACAAAAATGTATGCAATGTGCAACACACCATTCTAATGCCCCCTCTTGCCGCGCACCTGTCTCGCCACAGCCCTCCGGCTTCACAACAAACAGCGCTATACTTTGTCTATAGATGAGACGTCATTGATCAAAATAAAATTATAACCAAGTTCTGTCAGTTACACACAACTGTTCTGTTAAAAAGTATTTGAAATGATTTCGCATAAGCCTTGTAAGCATTACTGTGGCAACGTGCATTGTTTACCTTGTTTACTAACTTGTAAAATTTTTATAATGCAGCTGTCAATTAGTAACTTTTAAAGATTAATTTTCAAAGGCAATAGAGGGCTTGAGTAAATGGTGTTTACAAGTGAGTAACAAGTAAACATACTTTAACGTTTAATGAACTGACATTTAAATGATTTTCAACGGCAACTTAATTTCTAGTTGTGGTTTTGATTTTAAGTAGCTCTCAACCATGTGGTGGACAGCAATTTTCGAGCAATAAAAGAAAAATTTAAATAGCCATAACTTTAATGATAATTCATTACTATTATTTTTTAACTAGACATTGTTCGACTAACTGTATAGTATCCCAATTTCAATTTAAAACATAATTATCCTCTGTAGTTTGAAACGACTGTTTATTAACTGATTCAACTTTAATTTGCTGTATCTTTTTACCTCCCGCCACATCCTGTAAGTGAGGTATAGGAATCATGTTAAAAATTGGGTAGTGAGTTTTCAGTGGATGAGCACGTTTTAGGGTCACTAGAATACGATTTTAATAGCTTCGCGTTGATGTCTGTGTGTGTGTGTCTGTCTGTTTGTCTGGCTGTGTGTCAGTCTGTGGATCTCTGAAGATACGGTTAATCAAAAACTACTAAACTGAAATTTTGATATTTTGTATACATCAATTGTATCCCTTTTGGAAAAGCTGATTAGTTTTTGGTGATAATCCAATAACCGGAAATTGTAGTTTACTTGAAGCCTTATCAAGCTATTTTAAAATATCTCAATAAATTATGGTTTAATAAAAATTTTGTTAATAGAATAATGTTTCAAATATTACTAACCACAATTATTGTTTGAAACATTTTCCTCTTACTGTCACCATTTACGAATTACAACACGTTAAAATCCTACCTCACCTCCTCATAACATAATGTACTATTAGGTCTCCTTATTGGCAATAAAACATAATCTAGATTACTTCCTCCTGTTACAAAAGTACTAGCCTAATTAACATATTAAGTTCGTGACAGAATTCTGAGGGTGAATGAGAGATGAAGATGAATGCGACATAATCTCAGCATCTACACTGCATCTAAATTCCCTGAGTGGTGGACTGGTGGTGAAAAGACGTGCGACACCACGATTCCCGGTCTCTATGGCAACGAGTGATTTATGGGAAAATGTCGTGTCCTACGCGGGTGACAAGTCTCATTTATATCAGCAGGACGCTGAGCGCTTACACATGCCACTCTAAATAATGGAAATGTTGAAATATTCGTGAAAAATGCACACGAGAAATATCGGAAAAATATGCATTATGTAGTTTAGATTTATCGGGCAAACTTTAGTTTATGAAAACGGGGTTATTTGGTTGTTACTGACGACAGCTTAGAATCTGTGACCATAATCTAATTTATAGAAACAAATTATAAAATAAGTCAATTACCCATTATGTTCTCTCATAATTATAACATAATTAACATATAATCTTATAGTTTTATTGTATCTTCAATTTGAGATACAAATACGAGCCCTAACAACATAATGTTCGGACACTTGATTTTTGTTAAGCATATTTTTCTGACTTGTCACATAATATTCATATTTAAAATGAACGAAGATAAACTAATACTAAATATAAAACCATAGTGTTTATTCATATTTAGCAACAGAAAATGGCGTATTATAAGAGTAAATTATTGGGTTCAAACTCAACTTCCCCAAAATAATTTTTTACACTATATGTTCATTAAAATCTGTTGTAGCAGCATATTTTAAGTATAATTTAGTTTATTGTTATATAGTTTTATTATTCTGTCACTCAAAAAATAGTTTTAAAGATTTACGTTTTCGGCAATTTTTTTATGTTTTATTTGTTGTCACCTAATATTTATATACAAAATGGGTAAAGAATACCTAGAAAACAATGGCGTAGCATAGAGGAAAGATTTTGGATTCTAAAATCCTAATTTTTTTTTGTCGAACGTCAAAAATTGTCTAAAACGAAAAATTTCGAAGCAATTTTTTTTTAGAGACAAAAATGAAAATAAATGTTTGTAAACTAAATAATGCTTAAAATAAGCTGCTACAACAGATTTTATTGATCATTGAGTGGAAACAATTTTTTTTTTTTAATTGAGTTTGAAACGTAACAATTATCCCATATAATACGCCACTGTCTATTGCTAAATATAATTGTCCCCTATAGTTTAACATTTAGTATTGGCTTATCTTAATTAATTTTAAATATGAATGTTATATGATAAATATGAAAAATATAATAAGTAAAAATCAAGCGTCCGAACATTATGTTGTTAGGGCTCGTAATGTAAGTCGTACCTAGAAGTGACGTAGTTTTGGTGCTGCCAATCAAGGAACCAATAATGTTATTAGGCGTAGCATATACAAGCTCAAATCTTATCTTATATTTATTAAATTGCACAATTAATTTTTTATACTTTTACGTACATGTAACATTAAATATAATGTAGATAATAAACTGTACAACGGGCAATTTTTTTTTTGTATTACGTAATTTTGCTTATATAATATTAACAACTGTTAAACTCCATCTTTACTTTTTAAAACTCCTTAGTGTCCACAAATCTTTAGACATACTTTTCTGAAGAAAGAATCCCAAGTTTAATGCAGTTTGTGTCGAAATTATTCAATTGTCCTTACAAGATGGTTTCGCGATGATTTGGGATAAATCTACTAGGTCATTCCAGGAACTGAATGTTATTATTATTATAATGCAGTTTCAAGAAATATTAAGACACCCTGCTTCTTACTCGTGTTTTGATTTTTATTTAAATTTCCAAAAAAAAACATTAAACGAAAAATGTAATATGAGGGAACTCACATGAATTTCTGCCCGTATATTGTGATAGGTCAAAACACTGTGTCAGATGCTAGGTAATATAAGCTAATCACAATAAACGAGCAGCTCAAATTGACATTTGTATCTATCTCTTTCTGTCTAAATATGTCATTTCTCTTTCACCAAAACTACGTCACGTTTCCCTTCTTTTAATTTTTAATAATTGATTTCTCGTAAACTAAAATTCGATTAATCGATTTAAAAAAAAAGAGTATATTGTTTCCTTCTCTAGTATCATATATAAAAAGCAAAATTTTGTCACAAGCCCTATTGGCATAAAAAAATCACATCACTGAACTATCAGGGTCGCAGTGAGGTTTACGAACTATAGATAACTCAAAATGAATCAGATGTTCCAAGTATTTCTGGGTTCAACAAGAAGGAATATGGAAATTAAATTACAGATTGGCGATTAACGTCAGTAATTTGGTTAGCTGCAGGATGCATGCTCCCTATATTTGCTGTAGGTATGTAAATGTGCGTGTTGCGTTACGTTGTGTGTTGTTGATGAGTGCGAAATTGAAAATGATCCATGTGATGATCGCCTGCGGGTAGAGGTCAGTTCCATTAAGCGGATAACTGAACCGAGCCAACACACCAGCTTGTGTGTTCGTATCCACCATACACATCACATTGCGATCAAAAAGGAAGACGCGAGGAAAGCAAGATGTTCATCACTTATTACACGCATTTAACATTTTACAAAAAAAGTATTTTAAGGTTACAGATTCAGACTAGCGTTTCTTAACAGTTTTCTGCTCAACATTCGAGTATATTTCAATAAAACTAGTGAAGCCTTAACCTACAAATTTATTCCACTAAAAACCAATACAATGATTAAATTTTTACAAAATAATGTTTCGCAACATTCGTGGCCTCGGCTTCGCCTCGTCAATGAAATGACAGCCTCTGCTCAAACTGACATCTACGGCTGTTATGATACTCATAACATCACTAGGAATGTTAATAGCTATTACAATAATTTTTTTGTTTTTTTGTCATATTGGTAACACTTCTATATTTTCGCCTCTAAAGAGGAAAACTAATTTTCCTCACTGTTTAAGGAGAAGAAGGATGGAATTTCCTGGCATGTCATGAAAAAATTACTATTTTGTACTCATACATTGAAATGTGTTGTTTAACGTTGCCTAAGAAACATTCGAAATTTCCATTTCCCAGGTCTCCCACCAGATAGACAACCGAGAAATTTCGACGAAAACATTCCCATTTCTAAAGCGTTTATTAATAAACTATATTTATAATAAACAAATATAGTATTTCACACATTCCTTTACATAATATTAATATAAACAATGATGGAATAAGAATGAAATTTAATTTTAAAATAACAAATTTAGTGCATTTGGTTACCAATGTTGGTAATAAAATCTGCCCGATATGACAGCTGTAAAATACATAACCTTCAAATGTAATTTTAGTTATCTCAATATAAATAAGAAATATAATAATTTTACAAGTGAAGACGGTAAATATTATAAATATTTTATTGTTTTCTAATATATTAGACAACTTATTTGGTGTGTTTATATTTATAGTGAAACTTTGCAAATTATCAAAATAACTCCTTGAAGAACTTCATTTTTTTGTATGGACTGTTATTAGTTTTATACTTTTCGTACAAAAAATATTGTACAAACCTCTTGCGTGAACTCGGTTCCCGGATTCGTTCCAAACACTCATCCGGGAACCAAGCGTTCCCGCATTTGGTATGTAAATAACTATTACAAAACTTAATACAAAAGTCTTTTATAGTTTTAGTATGAGTTCAGAAAGTTTATTCAACTTACGGAAAGATTCATTTATTTTTCTGATAAAGAATTATATAGAATAATTCGAAACTTCGTATATAAATAAAATATGACTTAATCCAAAAGTCTGTTTTACTCATAGTTGTTAAGAGAACAAAGAAATAAGTGAAACATGTTAAACATGTGTCAAGACTAATTCTACATAATATGCATAAGACATTTGTGTATTTGTATATTTGCACTATAGATACTTCCTATTCTAATATGATTGAAGTTCTCGTTGTTTTGATGAGAGTGTTAGTAAATACCTCCGGCACTCGCGCACTTACTAAGTGGGTCATTAATGAGGAAATGTCCCACTACACACATACACTAATGCCACTGTTGTACACATGTGGCTGTGTTGTATTGCTGAATGTGAATTCCGGTTTGACTGCGTTTGTGTCTCCGTGTGAATGTAGTGATGTACTACGCAACTTCCACCCGCCGCGATTAGATCTGAGCCCAGCACTGCACATCATGGCCAGGAGGACAGGATGTGCAGATAAGCACTGGCACTAGCGATGACGAGACGATGACAAGTGCGAGTTCAGATACTTGCGAATATGCATACAAATCTGTGTCTATTGTTTCAGTGGGATAACTTCCCAAATCTAGGAATTTAATTAAACTTGGAATGCTCCATAAATTATCACGACATTTGCACATTTCTATGCAAGGCACTCTGTTTTAGAGTAGCTCTTGGTATATGATATATCATTTTGTATGACATGTGGTTATCAGATGTACGCATACCACTCCGAAATAGGCTGACCAGACGTACTCTTTTTTAGAGTATTATACTCTTTTCTAAATAATACCGTCTTCACTTTTACTTTTTATTAAAAAAACTCACAAAATACTCTTTTATATGTGATAATATGTTACAAATGTTGAATGTTACAAATCTCGAAATTACATTTGTCGAAACGCTGGATAATTACAAATTTCGAAAGTACATATCTAAAATATACAAATGTCGAATAATACCTTCAGAAATTTTTCATTAAAAGTGCTGTGATTCGAGTTTGTCGAACATGAGTTGTGTAGGCTTAGGGTTTGTTTATGAAATGTGCGTGCGAAGCGAGCTTACCTACAGATAATTTTCATTAATATAACATTCGACATTTGTAACATCTCAAACATTCTACATTTGTATTTTCGATAAAAGTACAAACTTTGTATTTAATTTTCGACATTTCTATATTTGAGAAATGTATTTTCGAGATATGTAACATCCTAGCTATTCGACAAATGTATTTTAGTGATTTGTAACTTTTCCAACATTCGACATTTTCGATAAATGTACACTCTCTAATTGTAATTTTCAACATTTTTACATTCAAAAATATATTTTCGTGGGTTGTATTTTCGGGAAATGTTTTGTTACCCGATATTTTATTATCGACTATTGATATTTGGTTAAAGTTACTAAAATAAAATAAGTAGTGGTTTAATGTTTCATCAAGGTACTTCATACTCTATTTCTATAAAACGAATCTGGTCAGCATACCCCAAAAACGTTAGTGGAGGTTGGGGCACAAGAGTAATTTTATGTGTAAAAAATATAAAAAAAATAAAAATTGTCAACTGTTTCATAAAATACAGTCTCAGAATAATAACAAAGTTATTAATTCACAGAGACCGGCCAAGCCAATCAATCGGTAACTACAGACGCGTTTCGCTCTTATTGGAATTCATCAGTGTAGTGTAACCGCCAACTGCTGTGAGGCAGAGGTACCGATTGACTAGCTCAGCGAGATCTAAGATCCTAACAGATGGGAGTATTAAGTTACTTTCCAGTTCCATTTACCAATCTGTTTCATAGATAGTTTTCGTTTTTTGTAATTTTATGTGGTAATAATTTAATAGTTATGAGGAACGAATGGACAAAAATTGGAATAGCTTTCTGTACCAAGTGTTTTTATATATTTTCTTTGTTTCGTGTTCAGTATACTTCCAGTATGAAATTATAATCAAAATCAACTTATAGGTCTGCGCAAATGTCATGAACTTTCGTTATTCTATCTTTTATGCTTAAGTTTTTGAACATATGGACAGATATGATAGCGTAAATTGTTTAAACGGATTTCGGGTACCTAAATCATGTATTTAATTGAATTCGTAGCTCCTACATTTTAAAAGTTGACAATGGTGACCCATCGAAATCAGGTCATATTGTATTAGGTGTGTGTATATTTAAATAAAAATTATTAAGGAAAATGAAAGTTCATTTTTGGCGCAGCCAAAGACTAGTAAATCATACGTAAGTGTTTCAACTTTCAAAAGAAAATTAAAGGTATAAATTTTAGTTGCAGCACTTTAATAAAAATGACCTTAATAAAAAATGTAGCAAAAACTTGACAGCATTATAATTACAATCCTGACTTAAGGCTCAACATAAGCAACTGCAAATTTTTCTTTCTGTTTCATAAGAAATTTTATATTATATATTTATTATTTTTTTTGTACTGGGATTTAGAATCTTCAAAAATGATTTACATATTTTTTTTGTCGGTAATTTCCATTCTTTTGTTAGTATGCTTCATCCAGCCCTCTCCGGTGCCTTAGTCATCCAATAACTCATCTTCTTTTCTTTGTTCTCGTCTAATTTCCCTACATGATGATACCGTATTGTTCTTTTTTCTCTTCCACATAATCTGCATCTTTCTCATTCCTCAAAAACCAATATTTATTGTCTCTTTCTTCATTTCAACATTTTAATCGTGTAATTAACTTTATCCTGGGTGAGTTTTTAAAAGTAACCAATCAGTTTTTCTGGCTAACTAATAACTTTAGAGAAAAAATAAATATACAGTCTTATACACCAAAGAGGGGGATAATTGTACGGTTGGTAAATTAAAATTACTAGAGGGATGTGGCAGGGGTGATTGAATGTTATATTTCCTTAAACGGAAAGGGGTACTTTTATTTATTGGAATGAATAGCCCGAAGTATTTCCTCTTCAGCGAGATAACATGTTCCTATACATCTTTAATATGGAAAATATAGATTTGGGTAGGCTGTTGAACAAAATAAGTTATTGCTTTTTTATTGATACTTCTGTCATCAATTTGTCAACAGTTGTTGTTAATGTAAAGCCATTGTTGACTGGAGTATGAATAAAAAAAGAACAATAACTTGTCTTATTCAACAGCCTACCTAAAGTTATATTTTCCAAGTTAAAGATGTCAAATGTTTCTTTGAACCTTGTAACCTTGATTTTAATTTTAGGTATTGGAACAAGTTATATCGTTGAAATGGAAATATTTCGCACTATCCATTCCAATAAATAAAAGTACCTCTTTCCACTTAAGAAAATATAGCTTTGTAACTTTAATTTATATATTTTATTGTAATTGAATATCTACATCTCTTTGTTTCAGTTCAGTTTTATTTTAACATGATAAAAAATCAACACATAGCTTACCGATTTTTGATCTGACTCTGCTTTTACAGATCTCGGCAAGTGATATATTTTTACGTGTGAAATGGGATTACCAGTTTTCAGGTCACAATCCCTAGTATCTAAATAATGTTAGTGCAGGATTAACCACAGAGGTACACATTGAAGTGGCCATATTGTCGGACTTGGAATCTTGTGTTCCATTAGGGGTTATAAGCCCCAAAATATTTCATTGATGGGAGGTGGGATGCTATCAAACGAAAAGCAACTACAAACTACATAGAATTTCTCTGCGGCTTTTCCGTCTCTCTGTCCATTATAATTACAAACACTAATGTTAGTTTTTTGCTGTTATAATGCTGGGTAAACATTTGTAGACCAAGCAGACCCACTTCTACATCTTTTCTAACACCCTGCCAGACCTACATAATTTAGCAAATGACATCATTAGTACCGTGAGAGCCACTCTCAGCCTCATCTCAACCTCAGTCTCAACACACAGAGGAACACAAGTAGAACAAGCACAACGAAAAGACAAGGGCATATTATCTTCCTTCATCTCACTGCACTAGACTAGACTAATTAATGAACAAATGTTAGTGTCATCAGCAGACTACTTCACTTCACGACTTGACGTCTTTTGCTAAGGTTCTTAATACTGTGTAAGAATGATACTCAAATGGTAGTGGAGCTGTAAGATATTTGTAATATAAAATACTGGACGATTACGATCTTTCGTAGATCTTACGTGTTAAATGTGATGGCCAGTCGGCAAAGCACGCCCCTAAAAATTTTAATGAAGATTCAACCATAGGGGTCGAGTTAAAGTGGTAATACTGCCTGTTGTGGGATTCGAACTAAGTATCTCATGATCCACTATCTGTTGCGTTTGTAACAAGATCAGATTTGGACTGGAAAACTAAACAATGATGAAATAATTAGTTTGATTTTGGATATTTAAATTATCGTAGTTTGTTTTACGTAAACAAATTGTTTAGTTTTCCCAGGCTCTCTGCGATATGGATCATCGGCCATAGGTCCGTTTTGATTAGAATATTTGTTGTCATGACCGATGAACTCTACATCCCTGTCCAACCGATATAATAGATTCCAACGTCAGTTCAAAAAAACAGTTCTTCGTTAACAGGGATGATGTGAAGTTAAAATGTAGCCATGCTACGTAAAAATGTATTTTTGCGTAGTTTTAAGATAATTTAATAGTTTAATGTATTATATAAGTTAGTGCAACGATAAGGTAGTTAATAAGAAGTTTTGCAATTTATTAATAATAAAGCCCATCTTTACAAGTGTTTAGAGAGTCATGATTGAACAGCTCCCAAGTCATCCGCTCCCAATGGAGGGTTATACAGAAGCAAATTTTCCTTTGGTAACATGTAAAACAGTGTTTAAAATTTTATCAAAATGCTCATTTGTAGTGATAGCCATGAAATTTAAACAAAATTTACAGACATATGCATCACAATTTTAAATAGTTTAACAGTTCACGCAGATGCATATGTTTATATAGTTTTGTTTAAATTCCATGCATTTTTATAAAATTTTAAACTTGATTTTATATGTAACCAAAGGTGTAAAATAAAATATGATTAGTGACTTAGATGCAGAATTCAATTATCTACAAGATTTTTTTGAAGTATTTTGCTCTAAAATCAATAGGGAACGACATATCGCTATATTTAAAAAATTACATTGTACTATTCCTATAGTTCATGATTCAATTCGATTCAAATTAATATTTTTCTTTTTGTTTAATTTTTCATAACTGTTACAATTTTCTAATAAATATTTATTATTATTATTACATATATTATTTAGGTAACTAAATTGACCTCATTGCATGCATTTTTAAAATTCTGAATAATTTTTGTTGTACTTGCACTTTTGTTGTAAAGTGAATAAGCAAAAAGGTATAGCAATATAAAAGAGCATTAAAACCTATATACGCCACATTTCAATTCTACATCCTGCATTTCAACGGAATTGGTGTCTTTTCTCAATTTCAATTACGCTAGGCTTCTGATGACTTTGATAATAACTGTTCAAAATGTTTGCAGGACATCACTCTTCAAGTTCTTCAAGCTGTTTCCAAACCCTGCTAATTTCTAAAAATTGAACACATTTACCTGTGGTTTGAACATTTAACAATGAAATGTCGTTACATTTTTGCGAAGAATGGTAGTTGCTGTTTCTCCCTTTCCTGTTTCTAGTCACAGAGTCCGGCTCTGCGTACATATTAATAAGTGTGTGTCATCTGCATGTGTCGTTTCGTTGATGCAAAAACCGGTCATTCCTATTTCGGGAATATTTGTTCATTTGTTTAACTCACTCACACACTTGTGTTCCACCATTAAATACAACAGATTTTGATTCAATGTGTTATACCGAATTTAACCTTGTCTAACTTGTCAACCGATTATGTATCTTATTTTATTCTCGATTAGACATACAACACGCGCTCTATTCAAGGTTGAACGTTTAAGGAAATTCGTTCAATATTAACAGGTGATTACTCACATAGTAGGTAGTACACCTTATGAAGTTAAACCTAAATTAGAGTTTAGGTTTATTTTAAAAGTTTCCCAATAATAGATACAACGAAGGAAAGATGATTATATGTTTCTTGACTAACTAACTTTATTTTGTCTGGTCAAACACTTCAAAATTATATAAAAGAAGCATTCATAAAATAAAAGTGATTAAATTAAAAGATTTATGCTCGATATTATACTAAATTTGCATCAAGTTATCCAAATGACAATCAAATTTTTGACAGCAATGTTAACTAAGTCATAAAATTATTTGAAATAATGTGGACTTAATAAAAACAAATAATTTTACTTCTAGAGTAAATTTAAGTGCAGGTAAATTTCTTTATAATATCGGGCATTAATTTCCTGTATTCCGGACACAGACCCATACACTCCTCTCAAATAAAAATAAAATAAATATATCCTCACGCCTTTGACCCATTATGGGTGTTGCACTCTGCTTACGCAGATCTCGGTAGGTGATATATTTTTGCGTATGAAGTGCGGTTACTAGCCGTCAAATCATAGCCCCCAAAGATGTTAGTGGAGGGGGAACCACAGGGGTAAATATAAATTGGCAACAGTCAGCTGTGGGATTCGAACTGAGGATTACACGATCCACAGTCCGACGCGTTACCTCGGAGCTATTTACCTCTCAAATACTTCATTTTTACAAGAGTTATATATCGTTCATGCTTCTTCATCCACACCCAATATTCAGAAACATACTTCAATGCATGCACTAGCACACCATTATAAACACTCAATTGAGCATCTCTAGAAAAGGATTTCCCAAATAAAATTTCTAATACATGTAAATTCTTTATAAAGTTACATGAAGCACAAAATATTAAGTATTTTGAACGTAAAACGGTACAGAATATTACAAAATGGGCAGCTTTGAATGGAAAGAAAAATCCTGAATGACAGAAGATACATTGAAGGGATAATATTAAAAGTTTACCAGAAACTATGTAGTCAAGAGCAAGATGAAACCGTGGATCTGGTGAACTTTTGAGAAGGCTTATTTGTATATTTATTTAATTTTACAAGGAAGGGTACTTATTATTTGCAAGATTAAAAGTGTGTCACAATAATTTACTGGAGAAACTTTTTTGCCTAATACAATTTTTATATATATATATAATCATTTTTGAATCTCTTTTTTACCCTTTCGGGTGTCGAGATTATCCTTATTTTATTCCGTCGATTAGTTTCTTCCATTCTGTTCTTATCTTCGCCGTTTTCTTTGCTGGTAGTAGATCGATGTTGTTCTTCTTTAATATTTCCTCTACGTTATTTTCCCATGATTTTTTTGGTCTTCCTCTTTTTTTCTTTTCGGTTATTCTTGCCTTCCATACTGTTTTTGTCTGCCGTTCATCCGGCATTCTTATAAGGTGTCCGTACCAAGCCAATTGTTTTCTATCTATAGTGCTTTGTATGTTTTCTATTTGTAGCCTTGTTCTTATGTGTTCGTTTCTGATTCTATCTAGTCTTGTAACTCCATCTACTTTCCTTAGGTACCTCATTTCTGCTGCCTGTACTTTACTTTTCATTCTTTGATTCATTGTCCATGTCTCGCTACCATATATAAGTGTCGGTTTGTAGATCGTATTGTATAATGTCATTTTCGTTTTCTTAGACACTTGCTTATTGTTTAGTATTATATTTTTCAGTGTGTGATACGTTTTATTTGCTGCATGTATCCTATTGTTAACTTCGTTATCTAAACTTCCTTTGTTATTCAGGATGGATCCTAAATATGTGAACGATTCTACCTGTTCTAGTTCCCTTCCATTTAGTGTTATATGTGTTGATATATCTTCTTTCGAGATCACCATGATTTTTGTCTTCTCTATATTTACAATTTTTATAACGAATAGGAAATTTCTCAAAATATAGTTTATCAGAATTACTAGAGTTCATATTAAGTCGCCCCTTTTAACTTTATCCCTGTAGTTTCCCTCTACTAATATGCTTGGGGATAGTTAGTTGACAACTAGTAACCGCATTACACAAAACTATATCACCTGTCGAGATCTATGAAAGCAGAGCACCACATCCGAAATGGGTAAAAGGCGTGATATATTTATTTACATTGTTAAGAATGTAAAGAGAAAACGCTGGTCGAGTTATTGTGGGCACACACTTTTATTTATTTCTTGTGTGCATTTGTATTCAGTGAGACAAGTTAGGAGTTGGTGTTTGGCGTGGCACAGTTGGTCAGTGTAGTCAAACGACATTCAAAGTGGTCGACGGTCACATACAGTCGTCACGGTGGGATATGGTAATTTTCACTTTTACTACGTGAGTCATAACACTGCACTGACAGAAATATTAATTTGATCTTTGACTTTTTACTTTTTATGTCATCTGGACAACAAAGCAACCTGTTTCCTTAAAAGAACAGCATAAAATTTTGGTCAGTATGTTGTATAATTCTCCAAATAAAAACACAAAAATATTATGTAATTATAGTCTTCATCGCAAAAATTTTCAGTCTTGCAATTTTTCAGCATTGGGGGTTGATTCAAATCGATTTGAACTATAATGCTGGACGAAGAAAATGGAACACTATTTTACAATTACGTTAAATTTTAATAAAACGGTTGATGATAGTCTGTGAAAAATTTAAAGACAATAAAATGAATTCGTAATAATGAAGGTACAATAACATTTTAATTAATAAACATTACGCCAAAATGAAATGTGTCACATTTAATTTGGGTAGCAGTGCAAAAAAAAAAAATAGCAATAGACTATTTTGTAAGTTGAGAAATAAATAATAGTATATTGTGTCATTAGGAGTAAATGTGATACTTTGGGTGCTAAACATATAAGTTTGAACGACGAGCGAAGCGAGTCGAACAATTGCATGCGAAGCACCCAAAGACACATTTACTCCGAATAACACATGCTATTTTTTCTTCAAACATAGAAAATAGACATTAAAACATTAAAAATTTTTCAAAACTTCAACAAATATTCTACCGTATCCAGTATTTCTAGTTGCCACAGAATATGTTATTTTGTTATTTTTGTTTATTTGTTTTATTCTTAACTGTCAAATTACTGAATTACAACATTACTATTTTGCATGATATTTTACTTTGTCCGCCGCCGGCGTAAATGTGTTGCCAAGGAGACACTTTTACGCCGGCGGCGACAATATTAAACTTCTACTTGTTGAATACAAATACATAACAACGTACTTTTATGACGTTTGAAGAAAAACAAAATTTGTGTATCATTATTGAAAATAGGAATGTTTTGTCAGCGGTACTAAAATAATGTTGTATAAGTTATGTTTATGTGGAATTTACCTGTAGGTAAGCTCGCTATTTACTAAACAACAAAGTTTGGTAAATTAACAGAAAATGCATCTTATATCCTCACATTTATATACCTAATAGATTTGTAAATTCTACTGCACTCTTTTCTTTTTTTTTTTTTTTCGTGTGCTTTCGTGTCAGAATAAAGCAATGATTATATAGTAAACATTAAATTATATTTAATATCTAAACGTATCACACTGTGGATCTTGAGATCCTCAGTTCAAATCCCATATTCAAGTTAATACTTTTAACTTTACCTCTGTGGTTCTTCCTTCACTAATCTTTAGGGGTTGTGATGTGACGTCCGGTTACATAAAAAAAAATTAACCGAGATCTGCAAAAGCAGAGTGCCATTCCAGAAATGTTATATAGCGTAATGATATATTTATTTATTTATAAATATTATACAGATGTGTATTACTATGTGATAGTATGTTGTATGATGTTTCATTTAAATTTATGATTACAATGTATGAAACTTTCTATTATTTTATAATGAAATGATTTTTAAAATGATTAAGTATATCGTTAATAGTTTAATATTGAAAAATATTCACTAATTGAATGACAGTGCAGCATTTACTTTCTAACTTTTACATAAACAAAGTAAGAAGTTGTTTTAGCAAAAAGGATAAAAACAGCTCCAAATATTTTCTGTACATATTTAGTAATAAATTAATTACTCGCAAAATAATATTTAGAACAGATATGACTTGCAACATTTTTTTTTTAAATATTGGTAATACATAATAACGAGTTGGAAGTTACGCAAAAATCTTGCAATTCTCATACAGAATTTCTTGTACACATTTCCTTACTACTACTAGTAAAACTAAAATTAATATATCAAGAAAGTAATAATAACAACTAATTCAAGATGACAACATAAGCGATTTAACTGTTTACGTTACAGTAATTGAAATAATCAACAGTGTTATAGGTTGACAAGCCGTCTAGTTGAACAAGTTTAAATTGTACATTCCGAGTCAAAAGTTTAGTATTGTAACATATAAGAAATATTATTCAAGTGAATTATTGATGGTAAAATTGAGATTTATACTATACAACTTTTAAACTGTACAAAATAGTATTTGATGATACATACCTTCTTATTTGTTTATTTTTTTATTTATATTTGAGAAATTTAATTTTATTTCGTATATTTAATTTTTTTGACATATATTTCACTAAGAAAACAGTTTTTCTATTAATTGCACTATGAATGTGGACGAGGCGAAAGTGATTTGGCAGGATAATAATATTTGTAGGAGATTGATTGTTGGTTGACTGTGTTTCAGGGTTTGTGTTACCCTACTGAGTGACATAAAGTATGACGTAAGTGTATGTATTAATGAAACTGTTCCTGTATATAATATGTGAGTTTTTTCTCACACTACGCGCACTGCACGGCGCGGCGTTACACATCAGTGCACAGCTGGTGTGTGTGCTGTAAAATGTCCAGTTAGGTATGAGTTAATTGAACTCTTTTCATTGAGGCCTGGGGCCCCCAAATTCTACAGAATTTAATAACTTGACATTGTTTCCAATGCAACAAAACAAAGCTATATGGTGTTATGAATCATTACACTCTTTAATTACTTTTAAATTAAACATAAACCGCCAAAACATATCATTTAATTTATATTATTACATGCTTGCAATCGGAATTAAAGTTGTATATTTAGCATAGTCTTGTTTCCTGTTTGTGTCAAGGTTGACAAAAATAATAAATGTCATTTGTGTTTGTATATTTGCAACAGGTTTTCTACAGATGGAAAGTATTCAGTGCACCTACTACTCGTATTTTGATTTGGTTTATATTTGGAGTAAGTGAGTTAGTCGGTTGAACTATTTATCACGCTTTCTATTGGAATGGATTGCTATCAT
Organism: Poecilus cupreus; assembly: GCA_963942605.1. Lineage (NCBI taxonomy): Eukaryota > Metazoa > Arthropoda > Insecta > Coleoptera > Carabidae > Poecilus > Poecilus cupreus. Next base: position 25,407,838 of record OZ012720.1, on the reverse strand, counting down.
TTATAATAAGTAATGAACAAAATACGGATATTAGCCCAATCAGATAAGGTGAGAAAGTCCGCAAAATGACCTGAGAATAAACTAAACATGGTCCCGTAAAATTTGTTAAATTTGTCGCGCCTTTGAAGCAACTACCATTCAATATATTATGCTACTAAACTTTTACCAATTTGCTTCTTTTTCTTTGACATACTAACGTATAGGTGTAGCGGTTTGAAAATTACAAAACTGATAGCAACGACTATGACTTATGTTGAACCTTATACTATGAAGATAGGTGCAAAATAACTATTAAAATGCATGAAATTACAACATATTTTTGTAGTCAAAGAATCAATTTTTCGCAGTAATAAATTTATTTTTAAAAAACTATAACTGGTTTGTAGTAAATTATGCCTTCGTCCAAAAAGACTAGTTTTACACATCTCAAAACCATCCAGAAACTGCTTGGTTTCAGGGCCAGGCCGGCAAAAGATTATGGTTGGCATCAATTGGCTATCAATTTGATTAAATGTAAGTAATTATAATTAAATTTTCAGTTGCAGTACACAAGCTATAAAAAAAATCTAGTGTGGGCACCACACTACTTTCTTATACATATAAAACAAACGGAACACGTATGACTTGTTCCTTGCGTATGACTATATTTTGACAATTATTTGACATATTGGATGTTAAACATGTTTATTTTTTTATTCTCATTGTAACTATGATTTTATTTTAAAGTTGGTATTAATTAATATCTTATCTTTAAAACTTTCTAACTACTAATATAAATATTTCTTTTATAATATTTCAAACGACACATATTTTTGGCACTTCACAATTATTGGACATATAGATGTAAAACATGTTTCAGTTTTTGTTCCCATTGTAACCAAGTTTACTGAAATATATTATTAAATATATAATTTAGATTTTTTTAAAATTAGAAGCATGTACAAGAAAAGTGCAAGTAATATTTCATATTCTAAATATTTCATTTGAAATTTTTTTCACAGCTGTTTCTATTTTTGAAGGAAATGGAATTTATTGTTTTGTGTGTCCAGTAAACTACCTCTTTTATTCAAAATCAATTCAATTTTTCATATTTTCATGAAACTTATAAATTCCAAGTTTTGTTTACATATCTTGTTTCTTTCATGAGATATTGATCACACAGTCTTAACGGATTCAGTGGACGTCAAAATAAGTATTCCCGCAAAAATCTCGTCAGCGATTTTTTCATGATTCCAATACTGCCTTATACTTTGTACAAAAAGTAAAAATCATCTAAATAAATGTCACAGAATTTTTATATTTATAAGTCCTTGTTTACGAATGATCTGTACCAAAGTAAAAAAAATTCTAGTATTTCATTTTTGACAAATAAATCAGTAATTTCATTTAATAAATTTATGACAAAATCATCACGAAATAGTATATTGAACAACTAGTGTTACAATGACCTTTTTTGTAATACGAGTATAGTTCGCGTACACGAGCCGCAGGCGAGTTACGCAAACTACGAGTATTACAATTAGGCATTGTATCACGAGTTGCTCATACTACTTTTCCTATTTCACGTTCATAAATTCAATAAAAATAAAAATAAAATAAAATTGCACGGCATGTTTAATATACCACTGGTCACCAAGGGGCTTTACCCGCGGGGCCTATCGGACCCCAGGCTGCAACCCCAACGCAGGGGCTCCGATTCAATAATTTTACGTGAGCAATGACAGCCCCAAGTTTGACAAACTGTTAATTTTACAAATAATAAATTCCCCAAAAACAGTTACACAAAATTCAACTTTGTAGCATTGTTTTTGAGAAAAACAGAGTCACAAAATTGACTTTGTGTACGTGAAATAGGAAAAATAATGTGTATCACACTCACACGTCCAGCAAATGTTTTGCGATTAATCGTATTTTACTCGCACTCGCAATTTTGCAGTTTCTATTCAAATATGTAAATCTTTAAGAATACATTTCTCAAAATTGCACAAAGGTGCTCAACACTGTGTATCAATTTCAAGGCTCAATATTGGGATCTCGAGAACTATAAAAGCTTCGATTTCTGTTAAATTAGACAAAAGTTGCCACACTATACTCGTATAACAATTTAATGATGTTTTAGTGACGCACACTGAAATCTAACAGCTCGAAATTATGTGGCTATTTGGGAACATTTTCACGGAACAACAACAAAGAATATTGCCGCAGAAATGGCTGATGAAGCATATCTCGTCACGTACACCTATAGAGTCAAGTTCTTGAAGAAGCACTAGTGTCAATGTGCGCTCGGTGCATTGTGTTGTGTTAGACAAGACAAGATACCTGACTCGACATCATGAGATGTGCAGATGTGCCAAGTGTTGCGATGACCGAGTGAAGGTCAACAACGACCTGATCGAGTTGCGAGATGCTCTTTACGCTGCAAATTGTTTAGTGGTTTAGTCAAAAGAAAGAACTTACTAATGTCAAACCTGTTCCTTTTATATGTAATTTAAATGATAGATTTTGAAGAAATATTGACAAAATGTTAAATGATTGAGAGGTTCAAGGTTGGCTACTCTATTAAAAACTCATTTTGGAAACTTTTAAACACTTATTATTCTTTTTAGATTAATCATTTTTCTCTGAAATAATTTAAGAATTTAAAAGATAACCTGTTTTAATCAGTGGAAATGTTAATAATTTGATGTGCCCAGCTCGAAACTTCCTTCAGTTTCAATTAATAATACAAGCAATGTGGCACATGAGATCCCCGTTCGATTCCCATAACCGACAATTGTCATTTTAGCTCTCCAGTCTCCAGTAACATCTTTGGCCATACTGGACTCGTCTTCGCACGTACACGAAAAAATATATCACTTACCGAATTTTGTAAAAGCAGAGTGCCACACAAAAATGGATAAATGGTGTGATGATATATTTATTCTTAATTTAAATAATCTAAAATTTGCAAATGTTCTTAAATATGTAATAATGTTAAATAAATAAAGAAATACATCATCACACCATTATATAAAAATAAAAATTATATATGGTATTTCAACTCATGAATAAAAGCTCCATATAAGAAGTAACAGATTTTTTCCAACAAAAACACGAACACGAAAGCAGGTAGGGCCAAATTGCAAAAGTTTGCGAAAAGTCTGTCAAAAATATTTTCTAATTTATCGAACTCATAAATTATATTTTATTAGATTATTTTTTTATTCACAAATTCAATTCACTTAACATGTGTTGTTATAACCCACTGTCATACTCATCTAATCTAACTGTCTGACTTTTGTCAAAAAACAAAAGCTACATATATTCTTTCCGGGAATAATCTCTAGAGCTTTATTTCTCTTATAATTAACAATGACATATTTTATTAGTTTTAAGAAATATCAGAAAATAATCATGTCTTTTCGCTCATCAGTTGTAATCCAGGACCAACCTTTTTGTAAACAAGTTTGTTTGATGAAACCTAAACCTGTTGAATGTGGTATTATCCTAAATCCTAAATAAAACTTGTGATCTATTCCGGTAGAATTTAACATTATTCAATCATTGAATAAATTATATCAGTGTGTATGTATAATAAATATGTCTGCAAGTAAATTACCACTTCTGGTTTATGAAGTGGGACTAAAATAAAACGAACAGGATATATCATTTTGTATCTGGTTAATTTGAGCAATTAAATGATCCATGAAATGAAAGCGCAATTGTCAATGTGCCGTCTGCTTTGATACCGTTGATTGTTTTAATTGAACGCGAAATGCGAAATAAATGAATGCGCAGACGACTTTGTTCAATTAGCGATATTACTGATCTGCTGAACTGCATCACTCATTAAATTTTAAAACTGTCTACCTCGAAAATTAAACTCACTTTGTAATTGAAATTAGTATCGTTAACCCATTAAGAATTTTTACAGACTTTTATTTATATTTGCAATAATTATTTTGAGATAGATACTGATATTCTTTCATGTTGAAATGGAATTAATTTTGAAAGTGGGTAGCGTGATAAAAGCTCTGTAAATGATGTAATAGTGTAGGTTGGCTTTCAGCCAAATGTAATTTTTGTCTATCCTGTTCCTGACCTACGATAAAAGCTAAATAAAACACAAATAGTCCTGACCTATACACTACAGTTCGCATGTTCAAATTACTACATGCTTTCACATAGTATTCTTGAAAACATGATTCCTATTATTTAGTTAGGAGAAAAAGAAAACTTTTTTATGATTTATAATAAAGTAGCCAATCACAGGATGTATCGCTTGGACAGCTGTCAGTTTAAATTTGACGTTTGTACTAAACAAAGTGAGGAAGAATTTGAAGCTATGTTAATTGTTACACATATTTTGTGACTTGAAAGTATTATACCGTGATATATGGTTTATCTTTTTGTTTTAATTATTTGGTCAATCTTGCGATATACTATTTCACCTACGATTTGAAGTATTCCTTTTAATTTGTATCCTATTTTACTCTCAATTAAGGGATAAAATAGTATTAAGTGACGGTCGGACACAGATAACCTTGAAAAAACAGTTTAATGGGTTTAATTTGTTCAATGAGCTTATCTTCAGAGAAGTTCCAGTAAAAATGAGAACTGTGATTAAAATTATTGTTGAGCGTGAGTTGTATAGGATTAGGATTTGTTTGTGAAAAGTGCGAACGAAGCAAGCTTATCTACAGGTAAATTCCATATAAACAAAATTTGTGTATCATTATTGAAAATAGAAATGTTTTATCAGCGGTATTAAAAGAATGTTGTATAAGTCATGTTTATGTAGAATTTACCTGTAGGTAAGCTAGCTTTGTTCGACCTTTTCTCAAACAAACCCTAAGCCTACACAACTGACGCTCGACAAACACAAATCACAGTACTCATTTTTAAATGGAACTTAACTGAAGATAAACTCGCTTCCATGTTCCAGATTTAACGAGTAGTGACCCATAAAACTGTGTTTTCAAGGTCATTCGTGCCAGACTTCGCCTTGATAGTATTTTTTCCTTAAGTTTTACAGAAAATGTGATAATTGTACGAAGTTTTATCCAAATACAAAGTGAAGTAGTACATCGCAAGGTTGACCGAATAAATTTATTTAAAAATTATAAGAAAGGTACAAAAACAATTAAAATTACGAAATAATTAAAAGGCAACGGCCTTGGCAGGTAGAGTTCAAACCGGTTCACTCGATAACGCAAGTTAACAAAACTGCCAGCAGTCAGTAGTTGGATGGGTGACCGTTTTGCGAAAATCCATACAAGTGAATACTGCGTTTCGTTGTCACACCACCGAAAACGAGGTACCGAGGCGACATATAACCTCAGCATTGAAGACCGCTTAAATTAAATAAAAAATAATTATAATAAAAAATAACCCAAGTCAGTTATAAAACCCTTACTTGAACCACATTTTAGCCAGCTGTAAAAATTTCAGAAACGTTTCCAGTTTGAACTTTTAATTATTCTAAATTTAGCAGATTTCTTTAGTATACTTTGAATTTTAAAATCCCCAATGTATCATTTTAAGAATGACGCACAAATTTCTGTCTAATTCGTAGCTAAGGATATAAAAAATCCCATGGTTTACGTTAAAATAAACTAATGGTACCTACTTAAGTTACAATAGAGAATAGACAGTAATGATGTAATAGCTGTTTTAATGCTATATTTATTAAATCTAATAAAGAAATATCTTTGCCGAATAAAAAATGGTTGATGTAAACATTAACAAACCTACCGGTAATACAGCTTCCTTCAATGCAGTTTGAATTGCTTCCTGATTGATCAGAAGCAGAAGAAATAACGCAAGAAGTTGAAAGTTGGTTAGCTTTGGCTTTACGTTGCTTCTACGTCATGTTTTCGTATTAAGCAGTAAATGCTATCCAGCATATTTATCTTTTGCGATTTCTTACTCACTTCTTACATTACTTCATTATGGATTCCGCTTACAGCGAGAAAATAAAGTTGATTAAGTAAAATTAGTTAACTTCTTACATTTGATATGCTTTAACTGTTTAATTTTATAATGTAACTACGAATATCATTAATTAAGAAATACTAATGGAACTTGCAACAAACAATTAACAACTTCTGACAATTTTAGCAATGCTTTGTATTAATTTTATAGACTTGAAAATACCACAATTATGTTGCACATGTTCCTAAATTATTAGCGAGAAAAATGCTTCAAATAATAAAAGTGATTCCTTTATAATTTCAAATATATTTAACTGAAATCATTGAGAAACGTTGGATAAAAATATGTGAATATCCCAAGCCACCAATAATATTGAGAGTAAATTACAAGCCTTGACCTTTAAAAATATTCCAATTCGTTATCTGTATCAATTTTCCGATTTCTACTTTCTGTGCAATAGAAATTCGATTTTTGTGTTAAAAGTCAAGGTGAGTGTGAAACCAATGTCATTTACTTTTGAGTGAAGAATTCCAAATAAATGTAAGTGTAACCGAAAGTTGTTATGCTAATTTCACGACCACTAGACGAAGTAAAAACTTGTTAAAAGTTAAAACGATGTATGTGATGGCTGTAGACCAACAGTAACGGGACCTAGAGCTGCCAAATTTCTTGAGAGGAGATAATTTCTCTATTTCTCACGATGAAAACTGCAATATATAAGATCCAATCATAGAAATATAAATCTAAATGGTGGCTAGCTCATATATAGATTATGCGTTACTTACTAGATAGAATAAAAAAAAAACAACACGTAACCTTCCGCCTAAACAAATTTTATACGGTACAAAATAGAGAAAACTCTCTAATTATTTACTAAGACATTGCCAAAAAACCTGACAAGCGTTCAATTATAAACTCGGAAAAAAAACGCAGCACTTGAAAATGCACTAAAAATGGCTAAATTGAAATTGGATGATTCTTTGAGTTTTAGAAACTTCGAAATGTTCTCTTCAATGTGATGCTAGTCGATATGATCCATTATACCCCCACCCATATTTGCTAAATATTTTCGTTAATGTCAAATTGTGTGATTTCACCTATGCAAATTGGATGCAAATATTACATTATGTTCAGTAATCGATGTATTTTTAACTACAGAATTTTAAGGAGAGTTTGGCTGACTATGGTTCAGACAATTTGGGTGTGATCTAAAACAACTTGCTACACCTGTAAATGTATTTACTATTATAGCCTTGAAACTGTAAGACAGGCATGGGCAACCTTTTTCTAAGTATCAGAATAATGTAACTATTAGGATTACTTTTCGGATCAATGAAAAAATTATAAAAATTGAAATTCTAATTATTATAAAAACAATATTTTAGTTAGTTTCATTTTAAAAATTATACTTTCTTGTAAATCAAAATATGTATAAACACAATTATTGCTAAATGTTGGTAGAATACAGGTGATTTCCTTATTTGCGGAACTCAAATGGGTCACTAAAATTATGAAATGGATAACGTGGTAACCCCTTTATCACAGGTTACTGTCGTCTTCTATAAGGTATATATTGTTGGACAAAAAATAATAATAATAATACTAGTTTAATTTATTGTATCAGTAAACAAACAAATTATTTCACAATCGTCAGACATCAAACAATATAATATAAAAAATCACACAAAATATTTTCAAAATATTAACTTACATTGTAATTGTTATTTACTTTACAAGTGGGCAAAGTAAGGAATTACCCACGAAAGAAATTTTAGCACACGAAGCCGAAGGCTGAGTGTGATAATTTTATCGAGAGGGTAATTCCACTTTGCTTACGTGTGAAGTATAACGTTTTATCCAACATCTCTTAATAAATGCAAAAATTATTAAAGAAGTATTATTTGACAGTGACATATGCTATAAATTTTTGAAGTTAAAATGTCAATCGAAGTGCTTACCAAGGCGTTGTGTGTTATTATTATTGTTATAAATAAAAAAATACTCACTAGTAACTTTTCTCAAAATTATACCCACTAGTGGGTAATCTGTTATTTTCCTTGTTTAAAATCGCCATAGTTATAGAGCATTTATTTAGAGGTGTTGGATAAAAATTTTAACACCGAGCACATTAGGAGAATTTTTAATCTTGAGTAACTTAGCATTTCTTTCTTGAATTGTATTGTTTAAACTTTGTTTCATTTGTGACTTTAGTTCATGTTTATTGATTAAAATGTCATTGTTCACTTTCTTTTTATTGTCCTTTTAACTAATATTGTCTCATTTTTATTTGTTATAAAGTGTAATTATTTAGTGCATGAATTTACTGGTTTTCAAATTTAATTTCATAAGTGTACAAAACGATATGAGTCGCCTACATAAAGGCGTTATTAACTACATTATTAACCACGTGCTTAATAGTAAATTGGTTAAGATGGTTAAAACCTCATTTTACACTATATGATATTTGATTTTTAAAGTTTATAATTTAAAGGTAAACAATAATAGCGTCAAATTGTTTAATATAAATTATTATAAATTTAGTGCTTTCTAATGAACTTCCACAAGATTAAATATTTAACAGTCATCATTTTGACAACCTGGCTTGGTATTCGATATTGTCCTCGCCAATACAATAGATCCTAATTAAAATAATAAGAAATCCATTTAAAAAACGTTATAAAAAGCAACGCACTTGAACTCATCATATCTGGAGCTCTCCGACTCTTGACAAAACTAAACTGTAAACGAATTCAGATCCCGTTGCTCGCATTTAATATGTGCTCCTGTTACAATTAATCACTCAATGCGATGAAGAAATCACAACAGGGCACACATCTACATCTGTGTGGTCAAGAATTCTCACATCTTCAGAGATGATTATACACAACAACACTACATAACAGAACCCAAACTACAACGTTAACTTTACATTCCTTACTGTAATTATACATTGTAAGTGTGCCACAGAACATACTCCATCCACAAATCGAATTTATGTAGACCGCAGGAGTGTTGATGTCAAGGGCATTGTGTATAATAACTTGCCATTGCTTCATTTGTGAATTATATTGACAAATTACAAAGTGTAACTAACTGTCGGAGATCGATTGGCACGGTATTCCAATAAAAATAAATTTAAAATTTAAATAATGCCCGACACAAACTAAAACTCTAAAAAGTAAATAAAATTCATAGAACTAACAAAATGTTTGGAAGGTGTACTGACAAAGAGCGGCTGTAACCAACACAGCGTGATAAAGATAGAGAGATGAAAGTCCACCCGTCACGTGACTTTACCTCTCATGATGACCCTATGTTATTTATTTTTTGTTTAAGTACATAATAGATACATATTTATTATGTAAAATATATCTTAAATAAAATATATACATATCTCTTCTTAGACTTTTATTTCAATGAATGTTTTTAATTTTGAATGTACAAAATACCAATGAAATCGCTACCTGTCATTATAGTTTTTCCACCTTGTAGTGGTGCGCTGCTGTCAACACTTCGATTTTAATATTTTTAATACATTGAGTTTTGTCTCTTCCTATGTTATTACTTTGTGATGATGACAAGAACTTGGTTTGACGTTTGACGGGTGAGTGTAGAATACTGTTTTGATAGACTTTAGTGCGAGCTTTTGTCCCTAATTTATAATTTTGTCAATTATTTATGTCATATTTAAATATATCAAATATAGTAAAATCCTGTTTTGCATAAATATACAAAACGGACTACAAAAGATGGTGTTTCATTTGACAGGTAAATATGTCACTTTTAGGTTAGAACGCTGTATACATATATACATATTTATTACAGTTTTCTGAAAAATGTGGAAGTAAACATGAAATAGATATAAGCTATAAAACAAGAAAATTTTCAACCTAATGTAACTACATGAATTTGTTCGAAACATTTTCTTTATTTTTACATAACAGCAGTATAATGCCAACACAAGAGAGAGATCATATCTAAAATTACGCAATGGAGAAGAACAGCACATTCATATCACGTGACGGGTGGCAAAAAAATGCTGTTCTTCCACTACGTTATGTTAGAAATAACTATTTCTCTCTTATGTTGGCTACAAATTACTGTATTAAAAGCATAGCCAACGCTCCATCCATATACAGGCTGGTCAATCGGTCTGTATTTTTTATTTTGTGCGATTATTATAAATATTACCGATATTGTTTTCAGACAAAGTTTATTTTACATTAAAATGCCCATCTATCTGCAGTATAAGTTTTTCTACCGGGTGTTCCATTTCCTCGCAATGATATGCAACTTTACATTTTTAAATGAAACATCGTAAACGGTTGTGTCAATTTTACGTATTTTTCAGAGTAAATTAATGAAGACTGAAGACAAAACGATTTGCTATTGTTTTGTTACTTACCTACGTTGCCTATTAGATAGAGTATTTGTATTAAAATTTCATACTTTATCATTACCAAACTTCTTTTTATTGGTATTCTATTTTTATTTTATTTACTTAGCGATCTCCCGACGCGACGACGCTTGGATCAAAATATTACTAGGTACTTATAATATAGTAAAAGGGCCAATAATAGTTATTTATGTATCAAGGCACTGAAGTTTAACTTTAATAAACCATGTGAGTGATGAATGCAGTAAAGTAGGTTATTTGGTTTAATATTGCAATAAAATTAATCGTGAGAAACTGCAGAAATGATTTATGGCTGTAATTAATTTATTCATGTTGTTCATCAACTTTCAGAATTTGTGTTTATCTTATTAATTTTTTGTGAATTTTATTTATATACTTTCTCTATCATTTTATGGTTGTAAATATAAAATCATTACGTTTTGCAATAATAAACAATTCTAATTGATAAAACTTAAGTAGGTAAATAACTTATTGGCAAAACAATGAGGAGAATTTTTATTCATAGCAATATTTTTTGAGTTAATCATTATTCAGCATAGATATATATGATAATAATAATATGAATTTTCTATTTAGTATTTAATTAAATGATTAGATAATTATTTCATTGTGTTATTGTAATTCACTGCGTCTACGTCATACAGATAAGTGGAATAAAATTTAGTATTCGTTAACATTGAAAAATTCCGCAAAAAACATGTTATCTAAATATAATTAATTATCATAAAAAATTAACATTTATTGGAAAAATTCATTTAAGATAGAATTAAAAGATATAATATAACATACTATTGAATTTAATATGTTTATTTATTTCATTATTTCTAATAATATACCTATCAGATATATTTAATGATAAGTGCAAAGTATTTATAAAAATCTAAGAAATGAACGACAAAAGCAGTCTGCTAGGCTAGTGACATAGCTACTAAAATATAATTTTTAAATAAATATATCATCAAAACTTTAACAGTTTATTCCTGAGGTCATTTTGAGCAAAATATGTCATATGAACACAAGTCGTATTACTTGTAGTTACCAAAATACAAGTGGTTGAAGTTTTATAAATAACACAAAATTTTCTAATTTTTTAATCAAGATACTTTCGGAAAACAAGAGTTTCATAAAAAAAGTCATACCTTATTTGTCTTAATTAATGTTATTTATCTACAATAGTATGTAAAATCGAGGTTTAGTTGTTAGTTTTAAGTTTTAATCATGGCAAACTTTTCATTTAATATTGTGATCCTAATTCATAAATGAAAGTATTTTTTTTTGGTTGTATTTATTGAATTTTTTTATTATATCGTAGATAAAATATTGTACGATACATATACGTAAATCATCTTTAGTCATTCAGGGGTCTTAAAACACACACGTAATTGTATCGTAAATAACTATTATTAATTTTAAAGAATACGATTTGGACAACAAAAACAAAACATAAGATGATACAATTAAATACACAAATAAATAAATTCAGAACTAAGAACATAACAAAGCATGGAATAGGTTAACTCAATATGAAATAAGAAACAAATTTTAAAAAAAATTACAGCAAGTGCTCAATGTACGCGCCTTGGAACTCTTGTTTTCCAACAGTATATTGATTGAAAAATTAGAAAATTCCGTGTTATTTATAAAACTTCAACCTCTTGTATTTTGGTAACTAGAAAGAACCTGTGTTCGAATGACATAACCTCAGGAATAAGTTGTTTAAGTTTGTTACATTAGTCCTGAATCATCCTGTATATGCAATAGTTATTCAAGGAATGTAACAAATGACAAATGAGAATTATTTAACTACCTATAAATATTCCGATGAACTCAACTATTAGATAATGCAAAAATTTATTATTTTCTTACGTCGATTTTCTTTTATAGCCATTATAAAACTTATCGATCAATTATGTCTACATAGCAATTATGTGTTATAATAGTTAAACATTGGAATGTGTTTGTTTGTATGTATGCGGCGAGGTGACGGACGCCCTTGACTGGCACGTGGGGCACGCGAGTACAGTTACACGCCCGCCACCGCCGCCACTGCCGCCTCCACTCAAGACAGCTGTTGCTGACCTTACATAAGTCTAGCACGAAGACTAGCTCCTATTAGAACACTTGATATTTTACACATTTCTTCTTTCTTTTCTCATACACGTCCAAATAGAAAATTTTAAAGTACAGTATCGGAGACTATGGTCTGTGTAATATCTTGAAGTATAAATTTAAAATTACCGCCACATTTTAGGAACTAAGAAAGATGACTTGTAAGTTGGCAACAACAAAAAGTTAGTGAGTTACAAAAGCAATCTGAGAAGAGTGTGATTTTTTTATATGCTTGTGGTTTTATAAAATAGTTTGATATTAAAATAAATATATTGATTAAGATAATCAGAAAATCATTTGAATCCCGAAACACCAAAACATTACAATCTGAACTCCGAGTATAATAAATAATTGTCTTATGACCTCTAGATAGGTATAGGTCGGTTAAATTTCAGGTTAATTCATTTTGAAGGCTATTAAGCAAAGAATGTTTCTAAAATACAGGTACTGGACACAATACAAAATTTAAACAGTACAAAACAGGAAAAAAAATTTATGGAAGAATTGTAGCTATTATTTTAAGTATTTTTTTTTAATACAATGAAAATTACTCTCATTTATTTACTGAGATTTGTCCAAAAAAAAACCCGATAGGCTTTTAAATAGATTATAGATCTTTTCAAAAACATTGTCCCCAGATTCTAGCTGATTCTTAAAGTTAGATAAAATGATTTTTTCTAGTTGAAGTTATTTGTTACATTATCATTATTATTATGCTGTCTATAATTTTAGGTAACTAATATAACTTGATAATCTGTTTCTTTTATAACCAGTGTATTTATTCTATAATTTTTTGTCTTTATAAGGGTCTTTGACCAATTGACCATTTTGTTAATTAAATAAATAAATAACATAACTGATAACTCCCAAAATTTAATCATTTTTAACAAGAGCATCTAAAATTTTAAATATGATATTGATAGCTTCATTAAATAATGCGGTTGAAAACTCACTATTGAAAATTTTGACGCGTCACAATATCTTTTTTCTACTGCTGTATAAATATATCCCCATTATTTCAATTTTTACAATGAATTATAGCACCCATAATTCACAATAGTGAATTATGATTCATAATTTATTGTCCTCAACCAATCGCAGAGCCAAAAATCCATAATTCACGGTTATTTTAAAGACGTGATGTGGATCAGCAAGCAACGGCCGTCTGACACAGTTTACATGTAGTCAATTGTCATTATGTGTTTTATGTTGACGTTTTTCAACGTGTATTTTTTCAACAAATTTCGATCATTTTCAAAAGTGATTTCCGAATTTACAGGAGTAGAAAAAGTATAGTATTATATTCGGGATTATGGTCATTATTCACTCGGATGATTTGCGAACTTCATCTTCGTAAATAATAACTATCATAATCCCTCATATAATAATATTCTACTTTACATATAATTACGTGTGGGATGTAAAAATGCTACATATATTGCAAACTCAAAATCAAAAACGCGTTATATTATATATTTATTCCACCTAAATGGCTTGACCGATTTTCATGAATTTTTTTTTTTACTTTTCACTTATGGTGACACATGGATGTTCAAATGCATAAGTCATGAATATGTCAGAAAAAAAAATCTTAGTCTCGACATCAGCGCCATCTACCGGGTCCAACTGTAGCTAAGAACCATCCAGGTGAACCCCATAAGTACAAAATAAAAAATTCATTAGGAGAAGAAGAATTACGAACACACGCACCCTGGAATTTTAAATATACTAGAACGGACGCGGCAACAAGTTGAAGCTTGTCGGCTTACGCCGCCGTTTCAAATGACGCAATGCCGGCTTGTTCGAACTAGTCCGCTCGCTCCACAACAGAGAATATTCCTGGCATTTCTAGAAACAAGGAATGTGATATATAAAAGAGCGAATCATTGGAACGCAGTCAGTCAGTTGAGTTGACACAGTCAGTTACTTGACTCAGACTCAGTCAGTCAATTGACTCCCGAGCTACTATAAAGAACTTGTGAACATAAATATATCGCTCGGTCTGAACATAAATTTTTATATTCGTTATTTTAGTGTTATATACGTAATGTGAATTAACTTTTACTTTTATTATAATAATTATTGATTACTTGTTGTTAATAATCTTTCTTTTTGTTTAAATAAAAACGTTTAAAACCCACGAACGTTACAATACAGATAATCGTTGAAAGCTGATAAAAATAAGAGTTATAATGTTGTCTAGTGTAAAACCACCTTGTGGTTCAACATTCAGCTACAGTGCTATTCTTTAAGATAGAATATGGTAGCAAAATATGCTTGCAACGTTACAACGAATTTGTTAATAAGTCAAGTAAATACACTATCAGTAAAACGGTCTCTATATGCAGATTGCAAAATCGTGTAAATTGAATATGCACTTAGCTGTACCCTATAATATGAATGTGTATTGGTCCAGGTCCAGGTCAAGCCAAAGTCTGCAACTCCAGCTTACAGATACAACATTCCACGATGGTGACTTGTATATGTTGCAGGTATGCGATGCTGCGAACAGCTTTGTTTCCGTCGCCGGCTCGCGAGGAATGTTGCACGCAGACCTGCCCCAGGCACCGCAGACAACTTGCCGCAACCAAAATGCAGATCTGCATGCTCATACATTGCAAGTTGAAGTAAATACCGAGAGAACACAGCAGTCACAATGTATGATGAATGAAAGAATTGAATGTATGCGTGCACGCATTCTGTGTTCTTATTATAGTATAGTAGTAGATGGCTTGAACTCATAAACACGTGATTTACTACTTCTGAAGGGTATTAGCTACGTGATCCCTCCTGCCGCCTTCATTCATTCATGCTATGCTCAAGAATATGTCCCGATGTTAGCCAGAATTTTTTTAAATGTTTGTATTTATGATTCATCCCTTCAGGTTACAGGCGCAACCATTACATTGAATGTTTTAATTGGCGAAAAAAACAAAGTAGCTGACATCTGGTGGCGAAATTTAAAAGGCCCCAAATCGGGAAAACAAGTCAAGGTTTACATTGACAGTCATAGGAAATTCATGAGAAACCTGAGTAAATTTACGTGATATTGCCCAGTTGAACATTGAAATAGTTCTATTAGTGAAAATATATATCTACATTATTTTCTTAGAGACATAAAAGTCAGACATACATGGGTTCATACATTAAAAATAGAAAAATACATGAATGTGTTCTGAGCATTTCAAACCTACAGATTTATTAAGCATGTCTATTATCTTTATTTTTATCATATATATACTTAATAGAATAACTTGCAAAGAAGGGGAGATACAATTTTTTAAAACCCGATGCTGTTTCAACCGAAAAATTACCAGTTGGTAGTTTTCCTAAATTAAAATAGGTTAAATAAACAACTTTTTTATATTTTACCTGAAGAAGACAGCACTTTGCTGTCGAAACGTCGTTATTTTAATAAATATTTCACTGAAATTTTACCCAGTTATTGTTTATTTATAATATTGTGAGTTCTGAAAGCTTCTTTCAATATTTAAAAGTAAGGTTATTCGGCCAGATATGATAGAACGATAAAACGGAATATTAACAAGTATAAACAAATATAGAGTTAGGAAATTGTTCAATACTAGTAATATTATTATATTTGCTGAACAAAGCTAATAAATAGTATGAAAGAGAATGAAACAACCACGGTAGAACCTATGGAGCATTCTTCCATGGTAAAAATCACCGCTTCACCATCAGTAATCGGCCGTATTTTTTCATCCAAATATAAAAGAATATCTGACAATTATTATTCCCACATTGAAAATAAATAAATATCCAAAAGTTTACACTAAACACGAAAATAATACACCAAAGAACAAGTGGAATTCATATACCGTAATGGCGTTCTGATATGTGTTTTCCCTATTTGGGTGCGACAAGAGTGCCATCTATATTTGGATTTTTTCGCGAATAAAGAAAATAGTAGTATATTTGAAATCGGCACTAAATACTCAGAAATCGTCATTAAAAGCTCAGAAATCGTCACTAAAGTAACTCATTATACGACGATTTTGAACAACCCAGTGCTGGCAACCGTTAAATAATTATTGTACAATTAGGATAATTTTGGCAGATATAGTGACGTACTAAATTTACAAGTAGAATTAACTAATTAATTTTGATGGCGAAATTGAGGACAAAACACATAATTTTGAGTGTTATTTACGATAACTTCACTTCTCGAGGTTGGCAACACTGACAGTCAGTTTCAATTGACAACTGACAGATGTATAAATTTAACCTATATTGTTATTTTTTTACAGTTTTTTCGAATTTTAGATTTCTGAAGTTAAATGAGAGAGCATGTTATTTCTATTCAACAAATTGTAAGTGAAAAGTTTTGAGTTTGCAAGCTTCTCAAACAGAACTTATTAATTTTTGCCGTCTTAATTTAGTAGGTGTAAACGATAGCGTTGGTTCCCATCATAAGTCAAAGCGCAACTGTTCATTTTAATTGCTAAGCGTAATTCATACTTGGGTAGATTTAAAGACATCTTTAATTAAATGGAGTGGCTAGTACTAATAGGGGTTACGAATTTAAATTCTCTTATGCCCGGTTGCACAAACATTAGTTAAATTTTAAACATAATTTAAATAAACAAAAGCAAATCGAAGTTTTATGTCATATGGAGTAATTGACATTGATGTCAAAAATTAGATACGCTTTTATTTATTTAAACCAAGTTTAAAATTTAACTAACGGTGCAACCGGGCTTTAGCCGAGCAGTAATCATAATAAATTGAAAACATACTTTATTTCATTTTGTATTTATTGTAAATTAACTGCATTAGAACTAGATTTATTTCTGAAATGTGTTATGTCCTTTTAAATATTTCGTATAGGTATATTAAATTTTGGGATATTCCTTTGCTAAAGGCTATTGAATACACTAGAAATAAAATCAATTAAACTACAAACAAATACAAAAATTATCATTTTTATAACACGATACATTTATCGAGAGTGATTTGTAGATGTTATAGGACCGAAACCTTTTATTGTCACCACGACAATTTTCGAAAATCTTTTCTGAAAATTTGTTGGCAGTGAAGATCCAACAGAGGCTCTCACAATGAATTGAATTCGCCATATCTAGGCTGCTAATATGTTCGAGTTTAGTACGATGGTATGTAGAGTGTTGCTTGCCGGTTGGTGTAGTGTGAGTGTGCAGTGCGATGCCATGTGTTGTGCTGCTCGGAGTTGAACGTGGGACCGGTTTGTGTTCAGGTAGCATCGCGTAACACGCCAGCTTACCACATAGACGCCCGTTCATCACAAGCACATCACTCTTTTAACTGTTCAATGTAGCTATGCATATTTATTTCCTCTCTTTTATGTTTTATACAAACGTGTGTACATATGCTACATTAACAAAGTGATTCATATATTGAAGATTTCAGTCTTTATACCTTTGAGAAGTAGTGGTAGCGGGCAGGATCGTGGATTATACTCAGTTTCGCCGCCTATGGCACAGGTAACCGCGAGACTGGGTAGGGTCAACGTTTCTCCGCCACTCAACTCGGCATCAGACGGTTTTTATACCCGATTCCGTTCTTTTCTTCGATACGTAACATGTGTTAGGCGCTGGCACTACTAGTATTTCATCGAGAGGAGAATAGACAAATTAGAGGACAATTCATTGAAATTTTGCTTTTCAAAAAAGACGAGAATATACTTAGACAATTTCAAGAGCTTCGATCTCTTTTAACATCAAAAACCTCTCGTATATGGATTAACTTCCCGAATTAAAAAATCCAACGATTGCATTATTTTCGATTGAATCTGCGTCCTGTAATATTCGAGAAATGTATTTTCGAGGTTTGTAATATCCAAGCTATTCGACAAAAATATTTTCGAGTTTAGTAACATTCGTTATTTCGATATTTGTAATATTTCCAACATTTGACTTTAGTTTTTTCGGTAAATGTACAATTCGTCGAAGGTATTTTCGACATTTATATAATCGAGAAATGTATTTTCGCGATTTGTATTTTCGTGAAATGTTTTTTCGAGAAATGAAGTGATATCAGTTTTATTGACAGCTATTGACATATTCAGAAACCATTTCAATGATTTAATTATACAGTGAGTCATGCTACGATTTACTTCTTCCAATTTAATCTTTATAGGTATATAAAATTCCGATATGCGTGTGTTCGTAATTCTTCTCCTAAACGGCTCGACCGATTTTAATGATTTTTTTTGTACTTATAGGGTAATTTGGATGGTTCTTAGTTACAAACCCGATAGATGGCACTGTTGTCGAAATCCAGAATTTTTTATTTTAATTTACCTGACATATTTATGACTTTGCAATTGGCCATCCAGGTGACCCTATAAGTACAAAAAAAATTCATAAAAATCGGCCAAGTCGTTTAGCAGAAGAATTACGAACACCGGAATTTTATATCGAATCTGGAAAATCCATGTTTCTCACACGGAGAACTTAACGTTAAGCCCTTGTCACACGGTCAATGAATACTTCATTTTTGTTTGTCAAACTATGTTTGATGACGTCATATCATTCAGATTGATATATGATGAAAAGTAGGAGTGTCAGACGGTCATTCTTTTCACTGATAAATTCATTTCAACATTTATTATTACTTTGTTTTGATTTCAGAGATCAATATTATTCATTATTTAGATTTAAGAGACGTCTTATTTTGTTTTTCGATATCTATTTACATTAATGTATTTAAAATAAAAATAAATATATCATACGCCTTTTACCCATTATGGGTGTGGCACTCTGCTTACGCAGATCTCAGTAAGTGTTATATTTTTACGTATGAAGTGCGGTTACCAGCCGTCAAATCATAATCCCCAAAGATGATACTGGAGGGGGAACCAGAGGAGTAAATTTAAATTGGCAACTGTCAGCTGTGGGATTCGAACTGAGGATCTCACGATCCACAGTCCGACGCGTTACCAAGGAGCTATTTACCCCATAAATACAAATACATATCAAAATATTAATTAATTAAGTTACAACGACTCACATTACTAAAACGCACATAATTATTTTTAATAATTTTACATACCGTAGAAAACGCAAGAATATCATTTAACCTACAATGTGAAAGTCTCGGCAGGTAATACAGGTAGTTGAGTTCACAGCCGAGTTTTCTTTCAATTTTTCTTGCTATTTTCACTTTTAGCCTCATGTTTTACGCATAAGTGACTCTATACACATTGCTTGGAACCAATAATTAGTTCATTTACGCAGAATGCACACAAATATTTCACAATACCGCTGTTTCACAACTCACTTCCGAATACCATCATCATCAAACCATCATTTGTTGTTGTTGACGAACAGTGACGTCACACACTAGGGTGATATTTCGTAAAGAAATTTACATTACAATCAAATAAAACATAATATACTGGTTTTAAAGCTGCACGGTAGAGATGTCAACTAGTTTTTATTATTTTTTACAATCTTGTTTCAAGTAGTAAAAGTTATTTTGGCATTAACACCTGCCACCATATGAAATAATAATTTTATAGTTATAAGTAATATATTATTTATTACTTAAATGGTTATGTTTTTATTGCTACGCCTAATTTAAATTTTACTACACTGCACTAACAACCTGGAATTTCTAATACACATTTGCATTTGCATATAGAATAGACGATTCAATTAATTGTTTGTTCAATCTTTTGCTAAATCAGGCAGATTTATAAAGGGATAATTATTGTAACTAAGGTTGTAATCAAGATTGGTTAGCATTAAATTTGACACATTTTGATAAAATAATTAAATTAGAAACGAAGTTACAGATGATGAAAAAATTGGGTTTTATGAATCTGCCTAATAGTGTTTGACGAAATTAAAAAAAATGCCAGAAAATACATCATATTTTTTATTCCAAATATTACTTCCAACATTATTTATTTGAAAATATCTCGTAACTGATTTTATATTCGAAATAATTTGGGTTAATTGTTTTGTGAGTCTAGTTAACAACCACTTCGTTTTGCAATTATGACCAAAATTAACTCAGTCCTGCGAATTATCATATAATGGAGTCTGCAACCAAATATTGATTTTCTTGTTATTGATACTAGAAAAGAAAATAAAATACCTGAATTATTTTTAAATCGATAAATTATTTATATTTTACATGAAATTATTTATTAAAAATTTCGAGAAGATATATATGACGTAGTTTTGGTGAAGGAGAAATAGACATATTTAGACAGAGAAAAAGATACAAATGTGACTGCACTGCACGTGTATTGTATAACTTATACTACCTCTAACTCGTCAGTTTCACAGTGTTTGAGCGTTTACAGTATATTAAAGATGAAACGGATAGTTGTGTTGCCGGATATCGGATACCGAATACACGGCCACCCTATTGGGCTTCTAAAATTAAAATACCTTAACTAGTGGTAGAAAGCTAAACTAATCAAAGGTACATAAATTTCATTGTATTTTGAAATTAATTGTTATTTTTTAAAAATTAATAACAATAGTAGTTATTTTAAGAGTATTCAATGTAAGTATAACATTTGTTTAAGCCGTATTATTTAAATAATATGTAAAAATGAAAGGTTCATTGTATTTGTAGATTATAGGTTAAGGTTGAATTTTCTCCAAAACAACCTATAAAAACAGGAAAATTTGCAGTTCTGCTGCCAATTTCATTCGAGTGGGAAAAAGAAGTGCTTTCCTCTCTGGTTTGACAAATAACTATTGTGTATTATCTGACCAATGATGTTTTTCTTGATTCCTACATTATACGTAGAATGACAAAGTAAAATTAGCAGTAACTTTGTTAAAACTTTTCATGGATTTTAAACTTACTTAACATTCTTTTCAAATCACCTGTACTGCTTACATGAACAACTAATGACTGCTAAATGTTTCTTAGTTTCTATGGAAATTATATGAGTAGGTATTCTTTCCTTCTATGAACATGGAACATTATTTTATGACTGTGACATTAATATGCATGTAACAATAAGTTCAGTGTACTCTATACAACATGTTCAGACATTCGTACATATACGCTACACCTCTGTGAATGTTATCAACGGGCAGTTGTTGTACTATGAATAGAAAGCCCGTCTCGCCAGAGATATGCGAAAGCAAAGTGCCACACCCAATATGGGTAAATGAAGTATTGATATATTTATTGAGACTAATTCAAGTGAACTGAACAGCTACACAAACTAGAGCGCCTTCATTTTAAAAATACAAATTATTTTTATTTTCAATTTAAATTGACATACATGCATACATACATACATAACATCATGCTATGTCTCACTCAGTGGGGTAGCACGAACCCAGAAACACAGTCAACCAACAATCAATCTCCTACAAACATTCTTATCCTGACACACCACTTTCGCCTCGTCCACATTCATAATGCGATTCATACATGCTTTTCTTCACACTCGGAAACATTCGTTCACGCAACGAACCATCAATCATACCCAACCAGTTATACCTCGGGCGCCCTCGCAATCGTTCTCCTTCAATCTCACGCACCAACCTTTTATTCGATATTCGCTCAACATATACAAATCACCTCAACTGACTCACTCTTCTCAATCTCACACTCACTATACACCAATGTATTCCGGATATGATCACGTCTCGTATACCCACATACTCCTCTCAAATATCTAATTTCTACTACAGTTATACGTAGTTCATGCTTCTTCATCCACACTTAACATTCAGAACCATACATCAATTAAGGCACTAACACACCATTATAAACACTCAATCGAGCATCTCTAGATACATTCACGTTTCGAGCAAATATACCAAGCACCCAATTCATTGCACCTTGTAGAAATCAGCATTTCAAACTCCCGGTCAATACGTCCATCCCTCGAAAACATACTACCCAAATACACATATTCATTCACTTGTTCCAGTCTCACACCATTCACTGAAACATTACAATCAGTCACCAAAACATTCTTCTCCAATACCAACACTTTACAGTTATCTATATTCAATAACAGATTTAGATTTAAAACTTGACAAATGGTTCAATTTTGTATTAAAATAATTATGATATAATAAAATGGTTAATTTAATTATTTATATTACAATTTGTATCATTAAATTCGACTATTGTATTGTTACAGATTCCAATTTGTGTGTTGGGTTTAATTGATTCAAACTTCATAGATTATAATTCATTGGAAATTCTAAACTAAATACAATACATTCAAGTGCTTTGGGTTCACAAAAGAAAGTAAGTAAGCTTTGTAAATGGTAATAAATAAAGTACATACGTGTGAACTAAGTTGAGAAATTCACTCGTAACAATTTTATAGGTGATAAGAACGCTAATCAATAATAGGTTAATGATATAATACCACTTTGAAGTTAAATGTTTATTGAATACAAGTAATATTGATATAACTGTAATGTTGACATGTTGATTTACTAGTATAAAGTAGGTTTGTATGTATGTAAACTTGTATAACGACGTGTTTCCTTTTCATAAACACCTCAATCTTACACACAGAGTACAAATGATTAAGTTTTTTGTAGTAAATCTGAGTAGATCTGTAATTATTTCAACATTAAGACGCTGAGTCAAATTAACTTTGTCTTTGGCACATATTTCTATTTCTATATTTAGTACTTTGCAGTTTGAAACCAACAGAAATGAGGCAATATAAAAAATAACCATGAAAGGAAATTGAAATTCGTAATGATATATAAACATTTAAATTAGTGACGACATTTCTGTGCCAAATTAGTGACAGGAAAGGGAGAAATAGAGACAAATCATTAACATTAACTCATTTCTCTCTCTGCTTCCAGCAGAACTTTGCTTATGATGTATTCGAACATGTATCTATGTATGTACATGAAGTTCGTTTACCATCCGTTAACTCACGATGATTTTGCTGTTGAAATTTCATGAATCAAAATCAAGGACGCGAAATTACCAAGTTTTTTAAACTCCATAGCTGATACCACGAGCTCTGTTTTTAGGTGTTTTAAGAGCAGTATTTTAAGCTAGGTTTTAGCGCTGTACAATATTCTAAAATTATTTTATAAAAAAATACTTCAAATAAAAGTGGTAGATAATACATTTCTCTGTAACTTCTATTTGAAGCATTTTTTATAAAATAATTTTAGAACATTGTACAGCGCTAAAACCGAGCTTAAAGCACTGCTCTTAAAACTCCCAAAAACAGAGGTCAAGGTACCAGCCCATGTATACATTATCAAAAACTTTTTGAGTTAAAATTAAGATTCATGGATTTGACTTTAATATTATTTTGAAAACATTGCGCATGCGTAGGTACTTTGAAACACCAAATTACAAATGCAATAAGAAGAATAGCATTAGCGGTGCAGCTCCAGAAAACACATTTTAATAAATGTTCCATTATTATAAGATTATTATAGGTACACTTTTTATACAAAGGCGATAGTAATAGGTTATGTTTTACATTCCAATCTGTTACTTACATGGGTAAAACCACATTTTTCGAAATAACATTTCACGAAAATTCATTTCTCGATTATACAAATGTCGAAAATTTGATGAGAAACTGTACATTTACCAAAAATACATAAGTCGAATGCTGGAAATATTACAAATGTCGAATGTTACAAAACTCGAAAACACATTTCTATAACAATGTTATGGAAACTACGAATTCCACAAATAAAAATAGTATTGGAATAAATATTATTTCATACGCCGCGTATGGAATAATTTCGACGAATCAGAGCCGCATATTAGCGCGATATATGAAGTATCTTGATTCAGATACTATGGTTACGTCTGCTAGTTTAAATTTTATTTATTTGAGTTTGACGTTTTCAACAGATATGTATTTGATTTTTTTTTATAATTTCCAAAATCTTTTTATAGAAAGTATAGTCTACAACATGTAACGGAAGGGCACATCCCACACTCGCAAACCGTAGCCCTCGCTTTCGGCTCGGACTGCAAACTTTTTGCTCGCGTGGAAAATGTGCCATTCCATTACTTATTGTAGAATAAACTATTTTCGAATAGCTTGGATATTACAAAACCTCGAAAATACATTTGTCGAATATTACAAATGTCGAATGTAACAAATATCAAAAAAACATTTGTCAAAAGCGAACAATACCAAATGTCGTATGTAATCATTGCTCATTAGTTTTGTTATATTCGTCATATTTCCAACATTCGACTTTTGAAATTTCGGTAAATGTACAATTCATCATCGTAATTTTCAACATTTGTATAATTAAGAAATGTATTTTCGTGCTTTCTTCTTTTTTCGAGAAGTGTATGTGTTCCCACTTTCAAATCTGTTTTTATACTTGTTTTGAAAATTACATATAAACAATTTCCTATAATTTTGACTGAAAACTGAAACCATTTTCAAAACTGCATGTTAACTTAATAATTCTTGCTTTGAAAATGTTAAAAATGTTGATCTTTAAAGTACCCAAGAAACAGGTTTAATAATCAGTGTTGATCCAAAGAATCAACCCTTGCTCAAGGGTTAGTACATTGGTTTGATGAATAATAAATATTCATTTACACAGTGCTTTCTGACGATTAATATTTTTTTGCATAGTGATCCGTAGTTACCAGCCGTCAAGTCACCGTCCCCAAGGCTGTTAGTGGACGAGGAACCACAAGGCTAAAGTGGCGACAAATGTCGACTCCGGGAATCGAATAAGGATTTCAAGATCCGCAGTCCGGTGCGTTACCAATACCAAGCAGCTAGTTATATATTTTTACAATGTAATGTTTCATTTAAAATGTGGCAGGTTTGTGTTTATTATGAGAAATGTGCAACATATAAATTATTTTCATACGTCATTGTTTACAAGGTTAGACAATATAAATATTTACTTATTTTATTTAATATATTTGTATTGATATTGGACTAATAAAAGTTTTAAGAAATAATTAAGAAAGATTGTTTAAAATAAATGTGTGGAACATAGGTTTAATTCATAAAAAATTACAATGATTTTTTGTGACGTTTCGGTCATCATTTATATATTGTCACAATTTTATTTATAGGAATCATATTATATTGACCAATATCTAAATAATGTGTGTCCGTATGTTCAATATCTGATTCATAACACGAGAGAAGATCAAATAACACAATTTAATAATTATAATTTTCATGGCAATGAGCAGAGCTGAGTTAATTTTGGTTATAATTGCAAAGCCGAAAGTAGAAGTTTATGTGACACATACAACAATAAATGCTATTTATATTAAATATATCAGCAACTGCAGAAAACTTTTAAAAGAAAGATGTTAGCAAAATAATATAATTAATTAAAAATGTTATTTGCGATTTTCTTGAACCTGCTTTCAGTTTTGAGAAATAGTTATTTGTATATCAAGGCACTAAAGTATAATTTTTTATTACGAATAAACCATGAGAGTAATAAAAAATACTTTATTGCCGAGGTATATATTATATTTTTTCCGAAATCGTTAAATTATTCAATAAAGACATAAATAAATAGTATTATGTATTTGTAAAACGATAGTTCGCTGTTGAGACGGGGATGATTGTGATAACAAAAGTACTGTCAAAGTGTTAAATTTTGTTAGAATTTCATTATTTTTATATGTTCTTAGACACAGTCTGCATGTGATCTGCATTAAATCCGATAAATTATTGTCAAATGTAAATAATAAATAAATAAATTCACCAACAGTATTATAGAATATTTTTTTGTTATTTTAGGTTTGTAATTCAAGTTTGACATAAGAGTATGTAAAAATTTATGTTGCATTTTATCTGCTTCTCATACATTAGAGTAAAATTTTAGATGCAAAACCTAAAAGCAGTGGTCCAACAAAACCTGACCACCTTTTAGAATAGTTTAAATAAAACAGGACACCTATTTGTTCCACTTACATTCTTACATAACCCAGAACACAGAATATCAACTTTTAAAATTTTCAATATCATGTATGACGCACACAGACCGCTCATAATAAATATTTGAACAATGCGCTGTGTGGCAAATTTGCAGACTTGTGACATCACTTTTCATTGGTATTTGACATTTCCATCCCGTGTTAGAACACTAGGATTACAACTCTTTAACGTTGATGTCGTACAAGACGCTAATTATTTCATTTAATTACTGCAAGACGACTATCGCACATGTTAAGTTAGACGGCAGTGGTAAAATGTACAAGTAAAAAGTTCAATGAACTTGTCATGTTCAGCTGATGCTGTCTTTATTCATGATTGATTGTTGATGATTTTTTGTTAATTATTGTTGTATCTAATCATAATAATAATAAGAAGTCAGTGGTCCAAAATTTATTTGATGAGAATACGTAATTATAATAAAAAACAAATAAATATTATCACGCTATTTTGCCAATTACTAAAAAATTAATTAGTTTTGAGGTAGTCAAAAACATTGACCGCCAATCTGGACTTTGATTAAGAACTATTTATTTTAACTACCTATTCATTGTATTTCTCTAATTATTTTAGAGAAAAATTTTTGTGAAACTATTTATCTTGAAAAAAAAAATATATATATATACCGTGTGTCCCACGTAAAGGTTGGCATAGGCAAATAACATGTAAAATCAGTTTTTTGTAAATAAAAAGTGTCCGACAAAAAATTATGCATCCAAATTTTATATCACAATACTGCCAATATCCCTACATCTTATTTAATACAGATTACTTTATTTTGATACCGCAATTTAATGAAATTAATAATAATAATTCCTAATTTTCCGCCTACTCTTTTTATTGCTACTGACGTATAGTGCTTGCAATTTGTTTTAAATATTTTAATCTGTCACTGTCATCAAGAATACATTAAATGTCGAGAACCGTGTAAATATTATTAGAATGTATTATGGGGGCGCAGTGCAAGACAAATATCTGAATACACCACAGGAATGAACGCTGAATAATTTCCATCGCCAGAAATTGACAGTGACAGATTAAAATATTTAAAACAAATTACAGGCACTATACGTCAGTAGCAATAAAAAGAGTAGGCGAAAATTAGGAATTATTATTATTAATTTCTTTAAATTGCGGTATCAAAATAAAGTAATCTGTATTAAATAAGATGTAGGGATATTGACAGTATTGTGATATAAAATTTGGATGCATAATTTTTTGCCGGACACTTTTTATTTACAAAAAACTGATTTTACATGTTAACTGCCTATGCCAACATTTACGTGGGACACACGGTATATATATTGTGGCATTCGATAAGTGTTATATTCTTTAAGTACAGTTACTAGCCGTCAAGTTATGACCCCCAAAACTGTTGGTGGATAGGGGTAAATAATAAAATCATCAATCTGGTGCAATTTGAATTTTATAATAGTTATTAGTGCTAAAAGTGTAATACAGAAACTGGCACTTTTGACACGCGTTGTATAAGCAACTCGTATTTTTTATACGATTGATGCAGTTTAACATCTAATGAAAGATATAGGAAAATTAGTAAGTGAAAGACGTAAGTCATCGACTTGAAAAAAACCCTTATAAAATAAGAAAAACTAGTAGAATTAATTGACGTGAAAAAAGAAAAGCAAAATACTAGTATTAAGAAAAGTATAATTATATTTATCCAACACCTCTCAATAAATGCTCTATGCTCTATAACTATGGCGATTTTAAACAAGGAAAGTAATAGATTACCCACTAGTGGGTATAATTTTGAGAAAAGCCACTAGTGAGAATTTTTTTATTTATAACAATAATAATAACACACAACACCTTGGTAACTTCTTCGATTGACATTTAAATTTTAAAATTTAAAGCATATGTCACTGTCAAATAAT
This sequence comes from Poecilus cupreus, assembly GCA_963942605.1. Classification (NCBI taxonomy): domain Eukaryota; kingdom Metazoa; phylum Arthropoda; class Insecta; order Coleoptera; family Carabidae; genus Poecilus; species Poecilus cupreus. The sequence goes on along the minus strand of OZ012720.1, from coordinate 25,379,589 downwards.
ATTTCTTTAATAAATTTTGCATTTATTAAGAGATGTTGGATAAAACGTTATACTTCACACGTGGGGAAAGTGGAATTAATTCTTTACTTTGCCTACTTGAAAGTAAATAACTATTAATGCATGTAAAGCATGCATTACACGATGAAGTTTTTCTTTTCAAGTGACACTAAAAAGTTTTCTCTCTCGCACAATGTCGTAAGTGTAACAGAGATACATGAATCAATAAAAAGTATATGCAGTACTTTTTCTTAAAATTTCCTAAAAAATTGCTGCTTTACCGCATTACCGACTATCTGCATGATTTGCAATAGGCGAATTAGCTATCAAATGTCATTTTAAAATCACTTGAAAAGAAAAAATTCATCGTGTAATGCCGGCTTTACAGTGATTTTGAAGTCAATGGAATTTAAGTATTATTGAAAATAATCAATAAAATAATTGTAGTTCATTTTTGCTCCATTGGTTGGTGCTACTGGTAATGATCACGTTTCAGTGCAAAATCCATATCGATTTGTCACTTAACTGTCAAGCTTTACTGTGTTGAGTTGTGATTTATGTTCCTCTCAGTTCTCTGTCAGTAATCTGATAATATCATTTGATGACATGTTCCTTCTGCTTATTCATTTTGTCTATATAAATAAATTTATCATCCGGCTATTATTAACTATGGTGCGGCATTAAGTTTTCGCAAAGATTACTAATGAAATATAATGAGTGAAGTGCAGTTACCAGTCGCCGATTAACGACTTCTAAAGATGTTTATTGGAGACCCACAAGGGTCAAGTTAAAATAGCGACAATTTCTTGTGATCTAGTAATCCTATTTTAAAATAATATTAACAATTTTGTAAATTATATAGTAATTATCAGCTTCTTACTAAGCGTTGATTCACTTAACAATTACTTTTACCTCTCGCAAATAATGTAAAGCAGATAATATAATGGGTCATTTTTTTTTATTAAAATATGCACATTTTTGGGTCTTTAGAATACGATTTTTTTCGTATATTAGGAGTAACATCATTTTCAAGTTTCATATTTAAAATTTCGATGTTCAAATTATGATCTGATTAGATTTTGACAGTATCACCGAAAAGTGAAAAATGATCATTTGAAACATTTTTATAAATTTTGTACCATTAGGCGAAATGCTATATGCTAGAACATCACTTTTATATAGTGAAAATTCACACATAATTATAGGTTGTTTGGAAATATAAACACTTGGTAACTGAGAATTAGCGGTCCAACCCTTTAAAGCTTGATAATTTTCGGCGATATGACCAGGTTGGTATCAGAAAAATTATGAAAAGATTATTATTTACAAAGAAATAGGTTATTTTCCAAATATGATTATAATTGATAATAATTTTTTCTACGACCACAGAGAAATCTGCTCATTGTATATTTGTTATGTTGTTGCTAGGGATATGAGGTATAGTGATATTCACCTAAGAATGGCATTCTTCGAATTCCATTCTGATGACGTCACAGAAGGGTATGAATTAAGTGATCCACATGCGTTATTAGCAATGCTTTTGTCTGATGTGTTGCTAATGTCACGAAGCGTGTGTTGACGTACGTCGCTACTTACGCCGTATAGGTGACAGTTCAATATTTACTGTGTTTATATTCGCATTCAGTGATTGAGTTAAATTTAACGAATAAATATGAGTGGTAAAACATTATCTAAACGTTGCAAAGAAATTATTTTGAATGCTTCGGCATTTTTTCATGAAGAAAAACGTATAGATGGTCCACTAATTCCATTTTTTCTGCAGAAGATGTAAGTTTTATATTGTGAGGTTATGTTATCAATTTGACGTAAATGTTATTATTATCTATTTTCTTATATATTCTTCGTTATTATTATTATTATTATTATTGTCTTAGGGGATTTGTGCAATGTTGAAATTTGAACGACGCTAGGAAATAAATTTGTAAATACTTATTTCTACTACATTGCCAACAGATGTCAGTACGGTCAATCGAAATTTCAATTTTTATTAGTACCTCATATAAATGAAGTGTGTGACGTCATCACATTGGAATGCCATTCTTAGGTGAATATCACTATACATTGCAAGCATCGTACGAAATGAATTTGTTTTATGAGTATTTCAATACAGATTAGTTCATTTAAATACAGGTGCCATTGCTAGGATACTTATTTAGAATTGTCAAATATTGGAATGGTGCAAGCGGGACAAATTTATTATTAAAATTAAATTAATTTTGAAATAATATCGTGGCCGTATAAAAAGTATAGTGTACAACTCGCATGGAATGTCCATTTCATACTCGTATGATTTGCAGTATTCGCCTTCGGCTCATGCTACAAACTTTCATACTCGTAGGAAATGAGTACCATTCCATGCTCGTTGTACAATATACTATTATATTAACTGTTTAATGTTATTTTCCAGCGGGCCAATCCTTTACAGCTGCATATTTGACCAGGTTGGATTAGGTGAATTTTATAAACAAAAAATAAATACGTCTCTGCACTTTTTGCCTCTAATGTATTTAAACTACCTCCCACTGAGAAGGGCGCAGGTAGCCATGTGCTTATCTTTCTGAACAAGCTATACTCATTTTTAACACGATCGTTAAATGAATAATTTAGGAACGTTGTACTGCGAAATATAAAGTTTATGATTGATTAAGTATTCGCAATCTGATTAAGGTGTTTTTATAATGCATAATTTCAATGTGAAACCTCATCTTTTATCATTTATTTTTTATTTTATTTTATACCTATTATATTTTTTGATAATACAGCAGATCTTATCAACGCGATACAACAATATTTATCACCTCATACTGCTAATAACTAATCTCAACAAGATTAAAAACTGTGCTACGTAGAAAATGATAAACAATAAAAAGTATAAGACAAATAGAAACACTCACCTTCGGTTTCTCTCGCTTGCCTCTCCTCGTGCTCGGACTGCCGTCCGTGGCGATGTAATCCGGGATCGACTCCCTCGCAGAGAAGTTAAACAAGATGGTAGTCTCCTGGGGCGGTGGAACACCCCTCGGCTTGGCTTTCTTCGCTACTACCTCATCCACAGACCTCATCGCTACCACAACCTTACTCACAGGCTGTTCAAGTGTTTTCTGTTTGTTTATAGTGTTCTTTTCGATCTCTCTGGAAGTCAAAGGAGCCTTCGGAGGCTGCTCAGTCGGTCTCGAAGCCCCGTTCACCACCTTCTTCGTCGTGGGGGACGCCACGACCACTGGCTTCAAAGGTGGTGAAGACATTGTGGTGTCTGGGACAAGTTTGATTCGTACGGGGATTGTGTTCAGACGAGGGAGGTGTGATTGACTTTTAGGGGATGATAATGCATCAGCGAAGCGGTAGGTTATAGTATGTCCCGCCTTGGCGATGTTCTCCACCGCTTGCTGAGTGATTTCCTTGGAGGTTGGCGGATCTGGGGGAGGCATTCGTGGACTTGGGCTACGACTAGTTTTAATGGGTTCAGGGACATTTTGATGAGGGGTAATTGGACTTGGGCTCTTCGGACGCACAATTGGCGGCGGTGATGTGACGGGTGGTGGTTTGGGGTGTGTTTCTTGTGAATGACTGATTTCAGATTTAAGGAAATTTTGAGTTACATCTTGCAAAGTACGGGGTGAGAACGGTCGTGATTGAGGGTTCGAATGTACAATTAAATCAGGGGTAGGGCACAGCCCTGCCGCAGCGTCTAACACATCGGGTATAGGGCTCGGTTCTTGAACCACAGGCTTGGCAGAAGTCTTCACTGGTGAACTTGGTGTTGTAGTTTTAATAGGTGAACTTGGTGCAGTTTTCACGGGCGAACCGGGAGGTGGAGGTATATTGATCGGCTTCGGTGGCAGAATTGTAGGTTTGGGACTAAGTGGCGGCGGCGGTGGTGGCGGCGGGGTTCCAGGCTTATTCTGCTGGATAATCTGCTTGAAGGAAGCCACCTTCGCGGCTACATCTCCTGTAGGAGCCGGAGCTTTAGTGCGTTTCAAAGCTGGACCTTCAAACAACCTCAGCGTCTGTTTGACATGATCAGCTGGAGGTCTCTCAGCATGGTCCAGCACCGGGGTAATACGCAGTGGCCTGCATGGTTTCCGTGCACCAGGTACCGGTTTCACGGTTATTATTTCTTCCTGCTGGTGCTGGCTTCTGGAGATGGTTTCCACGCTACGCGCACGTTTCACAGATTCGGTACCGTTGCGGCGGGTCTGGGCACGGTACCGTGGTGATGGTGCTGTAGTAGCGCCTGCAGCTGGCACCCGGGGGGTGAACCTCCTCGGAGGCGCCGGCGCCGCTTTCACTGGGGGCTCATCAGCGTCGAGTAACTGTTCCAGGGACGCAGCACGACGCAAGGGGAGAATGCTCGGTCGTGGGGCGGTTGTGTGTGTTTCACGAAGTGTTAATGACAAGTATTTACTTTTAAGTTTACTAACAATTCCAGGTCCGTATTGTAACTCCTCCGACGAGTCTGAGTCGGAGCCCCGGCAGCAGTCGCCGTTGGTAGCGGTGGCTACTTGCAACGGCCTCATCACTAACACGCTATCTTGCACCATGTTGACTACGTTCACAGACACGGCACCATCACATCGTTCTTGCTTCGCAGCCGGCGAACAACTGGCCGCTGAACGATCAGTTCCTTGCTTCGTCCCCCCACTACCCGCTAAACGCTTCCGTAATATCAAATCTTTCTTCCACTGGGGAACCGAGTCGTCCAGACCCAGACTGGAAGCCATTGTCGCTCGATACACAATCACCACGATACCTTATCACACATGTGACACCGCTGATAACATTACCTGACACCGACAACACCAAGGACTTGCACGAATATTTTCTAGGTTATGTCCCAACACACAAACAGAATAACATTTTAAGCACTGTTTCACTTTAACACTGTATTACAACGCGTTTTCATTCATTCTTTTCTGTAGTGCTGCAATGCCTAGCACTCAACAGTACTAGAATATGGAAGATTCTTCTTGCTGGCCATCAGGTTGGGTTCTCGGTTTGTCTTTGATCTTTGCAAATGACGTAATTCGGTGTCTGGAATGCGACATCTAACCGTTACCCGGTCAACTGGCGACGCCAGCTTGTCGTGATGTCGTGTTTGTGTGATGCTATTGATGTTTCTAGGGCTGGAAAGGGCGCAGGCGTTACGGGTATTGAACACCGGCAGGTTTTGTTTGCCGCCATGTCAAATGATGGGAAGTGATGCGTTCATGGGAACCGGAAGTAAATGTCAACAATATTTTCTATATTACCGACTCAGTAGTTTTGCTACTCGCCGTTGCGCTGCACCATAAGTTCTACTTCAACAGCAAAAGTTTTTGAAAATTTCTAAAATTAATTTAATTTCTACAGATTTACCAGAAGTCTACAAATAAGACCGAGACTAGTAGAGTCAAAATAAAAATGAAAAACATTAACGCTGTAAATCGGTAATTTATTTGCAATACCGATTTATTTATTTAAAAATTTATATTTACCTACAGAAATCAATATTTGTTCATTCGGTGACCAATAGCAACAACGTCAAATTTATAACACGCCCTAGGGTGTTATTAGGTGTATAACAACCTTGATAGCAGGGCTGTTTTGATAATAATAATATAACGGCTGGACATTGAAAACATTTTTATATTCTTCTGCATATTATTCACTGTAATACAGCAACGCGCACGTGTAGGCTTTTATGAACAGATAGCGTTCCAGTATTATTATATTTCAGTGTTATTACTATAGTATCGGGAGTTTTTTTAATCAGTATACACAGGGTATAAATCATTACCGTAGTTACAGATAAAATGATTGACAGAAAAGTCTTTTTTTATGAATTATATATATAATTTACATTAATTATTGATAACAGTCAGTTATGATAAAAGAATCATTTCTAGTTTAAATAAATAAGAAATTTATTTAATTAATATGAATTATTATTTTAAATTATTGTAAATTACCCCTGTTTAAATAAATTGAAAAATTCTTCAGAACTCATATTAATAAATGAAAAGATTATACAGTAATTGAAACCTGATCTTTCATCTATCCCTATGTTTACTTATAAAAGAAACGCTTTTCTATAACACTGTTTTGGGAACTACACATTCTACGACTGAAAACTGTATTGAAACAACTATAATTCCATATGCCGCGTATGGAATAATTTCGACGAATCATAGCCGTATATCAGTACGATATATGAAGTATCTTGATAGTAACTGATACTATGGTTACGTCTGTTTGTTTTCATTTGAATTTGACGTTTTCAACAGTTTTATATTTGTATTTTTTGTATAATTTACAAAATCTTGTTATAGAAAATATAGTCTACAACATGTAACGGAATAACATATCCCACACACGCAAACCGTAGCCGGAGCCCAAGTCAAGGGCTACAAACTTCTTGCTCGCGTGGAATATGTGCCATTCCATTATTTGTTGTGAAATATACTATTTACTACGACCACTTAGAATTCTGTTCATTGTATGTTTGTTGTTGCTAGAGAAATGAGGTACATTGCAAGCATCGTGCGAAATAAATATGTTTTGTGAGTATTCCAATACAGGTAATTTCATTTCAATACAGGTGTAGAATTGTCAAATATTAGAATGATGAAAGCGGGACATATTTATTATTAAAATATAAATTAATTAGAAAATAATATTGTGGTCGTAGAAAATATATAGTGTACAACATGGAATGTTCATTTCACACAAATATGATTTGCAGCATTCGCCATCGGCTCATGCTACAAACTTTCAGATTCGTAGGAAATGAGTACCATTACATGCTTGTTGTACAATATACTATAATACATTGCTGTCAATCACTTTAACTATAAATATATGGCAATGATATATCTCTATGTATTTATGTATCCAGGTAAAAAAGATACTCCCGGTAGATAGTATTAACGCAAATTTTCAAAAAAACAGTAATTGAATTTTTTTATATGTATAATAATAGTATATTACGTACCGTGAACTGTAAGTGATAGTTTTTAGGTCAAGAATGTAGTTTGGGATGTCGAGACCCGTAGGGTCGAGATTTCCTAAACATTCGAGACCTAATAAATCACTTACAGTTCGAGGTTAGTAAGATATTTTTTGCAATACCTGCGTAAATATAAGAAAAGGAAAAATTGGTATCAAAATTAACAGCTGACAGATTGAGGTTAGAAATAAAATTTGAATGATATATATTTACTTACCGTCCACCTTGCACGGTAAGTTTCATTTACCATCCACCGTGAACGGTAAGTAAATGATGTAACCATGGAAACCAATTGTGCAATAAAAGTTCCACTTACTGTGTTTAAATTTTGTTATTAATGGGTAACTTACAGTACAGGTATTGCAAAAATATATTACCATGACGCAGATGTCGGTAAGTAATATATTTTTGAATATGAATTACGGTTATCAGCCGTCAAGCCATAGCCCCCAAAGACATTTTGGTTTCTTATAACTTCTCTAAAGTGATGACTTGAATCATTTGTTTTTATGGATAGCCTATAATATTAGCTGTTTACTTTTACGAATACATTCAAGGAATCGGAATATTACTGTATTTTTTTATAAGAAACGTACGTTACCGGGAGAACCGGTCCAAGGATTTCTGCGAATGTTTAGAGATTTGCAGAACGCTCCCTCTTGATTTGAAGTAGCCACAAAAAAAATCCCTTAAGGATGGGATACAGGGCACGTCAGCAAAAAACACTAACCTATATTTGTGCTTCGTTTGCCTTTTAAAAGAACCGAGGAGTTAAACGATGCCCTTGGGAAAATTCTCTTCACTGCGCCACTGTATCTCTATTAGGAGTTTTGCTTCAAATTACAACACTAATGATATGTTTTTATTTTTATTAAATGATAATATTTATGTTTATGTGCAATATATATTTGTAAACATATTTTCAATTCTATGATTTTTTGTTGAAATCAATTAAGCCATTATCTGACACCTGCCAAGTGTGACATTTTTAATAAACAATTAATTAGGTGATAAGTTTATTTTTATTTTAGTTATTGGAAGAAACAATTATAAGTAAGTGCCAAATCATTGTATTATAATTAGTTAAAGAACCTTCAAGTGTCAAAACTCGTGGTTCAATTTGCTGCGCACGACAAATCATTATAGAATAATTTAATTCCGGTTACTTAAAAATATATTAAGTAAAATAAAAACAGACCCACAAATGGACGATAATCTCGATCTTCAATTGAATATTTCCTAGCGAATTTTCACAACCAATCATATGATAAAATGTTTTTCTATAACACTTTTGTGGAAACTACGCATTCTTCAACTAAAAATTGTTATGGAATCACTAACATTCCATACACCGCGTATGGAATATTTTCGACGAATCAGAGCCGCGATATATGAAGTATCTTGATTCAGTTACTATGGTTACGTCTGTTTGTTTTAATTTAATTTTTTGAGTTTGACGTTTTCAACAGTTTTATATTTGTATTTTTTTGTATAATTTCCAAAACCTTGTTGTAGAAAGTATAGTCTACACTCTACAACATGTAATGGAATGGCATATCCCATACTCGCAAACCGTAGCCCTCGCCTTCGGTTCGGACTACAAACTTTTTTCTCGCGTGGAATATGTGCCGTTCCATTACTTGTTGTAGAATATACTATTATCCAACACCTCTAAATAAATGCTCTATAACTATGGCGATTTTAAACAAGCAAAGAAACAGATTATCTACTAGTGGGTATAATTTTAAGGAAAGCCACTAGTGAGTATTTTTTAATTTATAACAATAATAATAATACACAACACCTTTGGTAACCACTTCGATTGACATTTCAATTTCAAAAATTTATAGCATATGTCACTGTCAAATAATACTTCTTTAATAAATTTTGCATTTAAGAGATGTTAGATAAAACGTTATATTTCACACATGAGTAAAGTGGAATTACCCACTCGATTAAATTATCACAATCAGCCTTTGGCTTCGTGTGCTAAAATTTCTCTCCTGGGTAATTCCTTACTTTTCCCACTGGTAAAGTAAATAACTTTTAACAAAAGATTAAACCGACAAAAACAGAAAATGAAAAGCGAAAAGTAAAATAAACTTCTTTTAATTTTAATAACTAATTGTAAGCTCCTAAACCAATGTTAAGTAACTAATTTTGTGTCGGTGTTCGTTGATTGTTTGGCGCCAACTACATATTAGATATTTTAGTTTACTAGCTTAGTTATTAAGATTAAAATGGTTTATTTTATTTTTCGCTTTTCAGTTTCGTTTTTTCTTGGTTTAATTTTTTGTTAAAAGTTTTAATTTTTTGTGACAACCTACTTTTGTACCTATAAGAGTGGATTTTTTTTTTAAATTCCAAAGGATGTGTACCATACTCAATAAAAATAAAAATAATCGAAATCGGAAAACCCAGTACAAAATTATGCGTGGTAGAATCGATTAACAGTTAAAAATTCAGTGAGTGAATGATCTATTATTCCTTATTTTCCTACCCTTAGGAGACGATTTTTTCAAATTTAAATGGGACCAACTTCGAGGTATACCCTATCCAATAAAAAAGGAATCATCAGAATCGAACTTCTCTGTAAAAAGTTATGTATAAAAAAATATAAGTACGCGACTTGAGAATATTCTCCTATTTTTCGTCAATAAAAAATAAAATTTTTAGTTCATGTTCGAATTCAACAATCTATGGAATAAGAAACCTTCATGTCAACAAAGTATAACAATGTAATGTTAATGAGAGTATTTAGAATTTGTTTTAAATATCGGATTAAAATTAAATAAATTTACAAAAAATTGTCATATTCTATTCATTGGATGGCAAAATCGCTTTCCCAATATTTAATTTTTTGATTTAATTGTACTAAAAAGTACCAAAATTCTGGATATAATGCATTATTATATTACTAATTAATTTACTAAGTAAATATTTGTTAAAATTCTTTTTAATTTTTTCTTTGGTATATATTTTATTTTTTAGCTACGCAACAATCATACGTTTAACAATGGTTCTTTGAACGTAACAACAAATAAAATTACTTATAATAATACAAATTAGGGTCGGGTTTTCCATCTAAGAATGAGCCTGCGAATAAGTTATTCGTCGAATAAATAAAAATTACATATAAAAAAATGACAGCTTGAACAATTACTAATTACTATCATTTGAGCTATGATTTCGATGCGACATTTTTCATCCATTCGGCGAATCATTTATTCAGTATTTTATTCGTAGATAGAAAGATCGGTCTTTAATTAAATGTTTGTGATGCTAAATTAGAAATGAATTGACACTAAAATTGTGTCCTTCATAAGCGCAATTAATTTTGCGTATTTATATAATTTCTCTTTGATTATTGATCACATTATGTAGTATCAGTCATTAGACTTTTTCGTGTAATCCCATATACTAAAAGGCTTATTCACTTTCTATATATACTTTCATCTGCCTAGTAACCAAATTTGTGCGCAGCTCTAGAGCCTAGACGGTTTGACGGATTTCAGTAAAACCTTTACCGGAAGTTAGAGATTTTTTCAGAATAGCGCCTTTTCATGAATTCACATTTTTAGTACACATGATGTGCGAGATATTAAATAAATAAGGCGGAAATGCGTTTACGGATCAGAGTGTGCGGGTTGCTATCAAAGTGGAGTTTGTTGATTCTGGTTGTAACTTTACAAAAATTTATGTTCAATTTGTCATTTCTGACAGATCTGTTTCGTAATTCAAGTATAAATTACATATATTCTAGACAACTTAAAGATGTTTTGTAAATTTATCTGTATTTAGAATTAATGAACAAACATGTGTACTATTTTGTAAGTATTTTAAAAGTCAATTAAAAAAATTAAAATTGTTGCTGTTACTTTTCACAAATTTTTGTGCAACTAGTTATTTTGACATTTCAGTCTGAAATTTTAAATATAAATTACTTTAATTGTAGTTCAGTTAGACAAGTTTGGTAATTTATTTGTGTTTAGAATATATATGCAAACATTATTATTATTTTGTAATTATTTTAAATTTGAATTTTTTTTCTCATATTTTTTCAAATTGAAAATGAATATGACAGATGTCGTTGTTTGTCAACCTCAATTCTTTTAAGGAATTTAGGCGGTAAAATTCAAATGAATTAACTTCTTCTAACATAAAAAATTTGAGAATTATTTTTCGCTTCATAGATGGTTTCTTTTTCTTCTCAAAAAATACAACAGATGTCTCTGCTCGACAACCTTGATGCTTCTAAGTATTTTAGGCGGTAAAATTTAAACAAGTTAATTACTTATCTAATATAAAAAGTTCGTTTTAAATATTTATAATCAATTTCAGATTTTTTTTATATCTAAATTCTTAGAATTGTCAAAAAGTTATTTTAAACAATGATCAGTTGTTTTTTATTTCTAATCAAGTGTCACAAAATTAATATACACGATCGTTAATTGTTTTTTCTGAATGCTATTTAAATCCTGCCGTGTTTGGCATTAAATTGAAGGTCTCACTCATCAGATTTAAACTAAAGTGTCAAAAAATTATTTTGGACGATCGTAATTTGTTTTTATAAATGTTATTTAAAACCTAACGTGTTTGGTATTGAATTAAATGTCTCAATCATGATATTTAAACTCAAGTATCAAAAATTTTTTTTGGACGATCGCTAATTGTTTTTATAAATGTTATTTAAATCCTTCCGTGTTTGGAATCAAATTACAGGTCCCGGAGAAGAGGTTTGAACTCAAGTGTCAAAAAGTTGTTTTTGGTGATTGTCAATTGTTTTGTATAAATGTTATTTAAATCCTACCGTGTTTGGTAGGTCTTGCTCATGAGATTTAAACTCAAGTTTCAAAAAATTATTTTGGACGAACGTCAATTGTTTTTTATAAATGTTATTTAAATCCTACAGTGTTTGAAATCAAATTAAAGGTCTCGCAGAGGAGGTTTGAATTAAAGTGTCAAAAAGTTGTTTTGGACGATTGTCAATTGTTTTCTATAAAAATTATTTAAATCCTACCGTGTTTGGTATTCAATTGAAGGTCTCGCAGAGGAGATTTGAACTCAAGTGTCAACAAGTTGTTTTGGACGATTGTCAATTGTTTTCTATAAAAATTATTAAAAACCTACCGTGTTTGGTATTGAATAAAAGGTCTCGCAGAGAAGATTTGAACTTAAGTGTCAAAAAGTTATTTTGGACGATTGTCAATTGTTTTTTATAAATATTATTTAAATCCTACCGTGTTTGGTATAAAATTAAAGGTCTCGCGAAGGAGATTTGAACTCAAGTGACAAAAAGTTGTTTTGGACGACCGTTAATTGTTTTGTATAAATGTTATTTAATTCCTACCGTGTTTGGTATCAAATTAAAAGTCTCATGAAGGACATTTCAACTCAAGTGTCAAAAAGTTATTTTGGTAAATCATCAATTTTTTTTTTTTTATAAATGTTATTAAATCCTAACGTGTTTGGAATTGAATTAAATATCTCACGGCAAACGGAGAAATGAAGTGACAAGCTTGCTCCGCCATGCACTGACTTAAAAGCGAGGAACGAAGTGACGAGCTTTCATCGTTAATGTACTGACATAGAAACGAGGAACATAGTGACGAGCTTGCTTCGCCGATGCACTTTTTGAAAGCGAGGAACGAAGGCACAAGCTTGCTTCGCCAATGTACTGACATGGAAGCGAGGAACGAAGTGACGAGCTTTCTTCGTCAATGTACTGACATCGAAGCGAGGAAAGTAGTGACGAGCTTGCTTCGCCAATTGTTTGGTATAAATTGGAAATTATTTAAGACTACCCAATTTATTTGTCTATATTTTTAGTTGTAATCTTCTTCAGTGTCGCGGAGCCTAGGGGACAGACCTGCGAAGCAGGTCGGGCCGCTAGTCCAATATACTAATCGGTTAGAGTGGTTCTCTATACTTTCATCTGGTTAGAAACCATTTGTACCCGGACCTACAGCCCAGACGGTTTGACGGATTCCAGTGAATCCTTCAAAGGCACTTAAATATTCTTTGGGAATACGTGCTTTTTATGAATTCACATTTTTCTTACACATGATGTGCGAGATATTAAATAAATAAGGTACATCTAGTGTTCCGTGTAGCTTTTGTTAAATAACAGGCGTTGCTACTACTGTTAAAAATTCAAAGATAAAGGGAATTGACAGTTCACTTTGAAATTTATTTTCTTATTGTTAAATTGGTGTTTTAAAATTTTACAAAATATTAAACATGTACGCCCATTTATTCTAAACAGAAATAAATTTACCATACTTGTCTAACTTCTCTAGAATTAAAGTAAATTATTTTTAAAATTTCAAAGTGAACTGTCAATACACTTTATCTTTAAATTTTTTTTTAAAAAGAAGAACAACTTGTCATTTTTGACAGTTCAGTTTTAAATTTTAATTATACATTACTTTAATTGTAGACAGGTTAGATAAGTTTGCTATATTTATTTGTGTTTAGAATAAAGGAGCGAACATGAGTACTATTTTGTAAATTTTTTAAAGTGGTAGAAATGATTTACATATTTTGACAGTTGCAATTAATTCAAATTGATTTGTAAACGCCAATATTTTATGAAAAATAGTCTGGGTTACGTACTATATTACCGTCATTGTATATTACAAATACACTGAAATTAAATGAAATTCATGGTAAGTGTATAATTTAATTGTAGAATATCAATTCTCCTAATTATTTTGCAGGAAATACATTATAAAGAACTTTATTATAAATGTCATGTTGAAATTTGGTTATACTGACATGGAACAAATTAAATTTGAAAATTCTATAGAAGTACACAAGAAATTAATAAATACTTATAAAACAAACTGTATTGGATGATTTGGGAGCATTCAAAATGAAAACACAACTTTTTAATATAAAATCCATGTATAGATTTAGTGTCTTGTATTGACTAAAAATGTTGTTTTTTTTATATATACAAACATTAAAATTAATTAGATTTCATGGTAAGTGTATATGATTTAATTGTACAATATACATTTTCCCGATTATATTGCAAGAAACTCATATTTCAAGAATTTCATAAAAAAAAACAACCAAATGTTTGGTTATATTTTCACGGGAGAATTTACATTTGGAAATATTGTTGAATTACGTACGAAACGATTAAATACCAATGAAACTAATTGTATTGGATGTATCAGATTGCTATCAAAGTGAAAACATAGTGTATTCCTGAATCTTGAAAAATTTTGATTGATTGACAGAAGTCTTTATTACATAACCTAATTTAATACAAATAAAGAAAAACCGCGAAATTTAAATGATAAAATAATTTCCAATAAAATTTACCATTTTGATTCTACTTTGTCGTTAAACTAGGAAAAGTTGATATTATACGTCCAATTTATGAAAAATAAAGTAAATCTGTCAAATTTGTCGACAATGTAGGATGCAAATTGTTATTTATATTTTATTTTTAAATTAACAAGACAATAGTAGAAATGTCAGATTGCCAGAAGTCTTTATTAGATAACAAAATTTAATTTAAAAGAAAAAATAATTTCCAATAAAATTTTTCGATTTGATTCTTCTTTGACGTTAGACTAAGCAAAGTCGGTGTTACACGATCAAATTTAGTTAAAATAAAGTAAATCTGCCGAATTTGTCAACCAAGTAGAATGCAAATTATACATACGAAGAAATGAAGCATTGTTAAATTAAATTTTGTTGTATTTACAAGACATTAACAATAGAATTACGCAACAAAATTAATAAACACTAATGAAGCAATATAGCATTAGCGGTATTATATAATATAAAAAAATTCATGAAGAGGAAGGTTACAGTCAACACAGTTTTCGTATTAAACTCAATTAAATTATCTTACGTAATTATTTCAAACAGTTGACGAAATAGAAATATTTTTCGGCAGCAATTTATAAGGACACATTTTGACCAGGACTTATTTTAAAATATTGGTATGGAGATTACAATAATTTCTAGTGTGGAAATAATACTTTTATTGTTTCAAATATTTTCATTTATTGTAATCAGAGATTTTCATTGTTGTAATCAAATATTTTTCATTATTGTAATCAAATATTTTC
The DNA here is from genome assembly GCA_963942605.1 of Poecilus cupreus. Classification (NCBI taxonomy): domain Eukaryota; kingdom Metazoa; phylum Arthropoda; class Insecta; order Coleoptera; family Carabidae; genus Poecilus; species Poecilus cupreus. The sequence goes on along the minus strand of OZ012720.1, from coordinate 25,364,496 downwards.
ATTTGGGGTAAATAGCTCCATGGTAACGTATCGGACTGTGGATCGTGAGATCCTCAGTTCGAATCCCACTACCGACAGTTGCCAATTTAAATTTACCCCTGTGGTTCCCCCTCCACTAACAACTTTAGGGGCTATGACTTGACGGCTGGTAACCGCATTTCATACGCAAAAATATATCACCTACTGAGATCTGCGTAAGCAGAGTGCCACACCCATAATGGGTAAAAGGCGTGATGATATATTTATTTTATTTAACCTATAAGTGCAGCACAGTTACATATGACTATAAGTGAATGTAGATTGGATTTAAAATGTTGTGTGATGTAAAAAAGGTAGATGCTACCCCACTGGGATACAGTGTGAAGTATGTAATGCTATGTATTTTAAATAGCTCAATGTATTCGTACAAAACTAATTTATTTTTTATGAAAAAATGAAAGAATAGTATATTCTACAACAATTAATGGAATGGCACATATTCCTCTCGAGCAAAAAGTTTGTAGTCCGAGCCGAAGGAGAGGGCAACGGTTTTCGAGTGTGGGACAAGCCATTTCGTTACATGTTGTAGATTATACTTTCTATAACAAGATTTTGGAAATTATACAAAAAATACAAATATAAAACTGTTGAAAACGTCAACCTCAAAAAATAAATAAAAAAAAACAGACGTAACCAACTGAATCAAGATACTTCATATATCGCGGCTCTGATTCGTCGAAAATATTCCATACGCGGCGTATGGAATGTTAGTGATTCCATAAGAATTTTTAGTGTTATAGAAAATATAATAAAATTTAGTTAATTACAATTGTTTCTTCAATACTTATTTTTCTTATTCTATCTTTTCTAATAAAACTTTTTTGACTTCTTTTCCAAATGTTTCTTTTTCTTATTTCAATTATTTTAAGTTTTCAAATTCGCATTTGATTTTTTTTTTCGTGAAGCTCTTGTTCTCTTCTACTTCTTGCGCTGGGAGCTTCAGAAACTTCTCTACAAATGATTTCGTTCATTGATTTGGTCTTAATTTTTTTTTTTTTTTAAGACTGTTTACTTTTAGTTTCATGGGTCGGTTTTCGCTTAGAACCTGTAGATCCTATAACTCTCTTTTTCAAGTACTATGCTCCCTTCTTCGTCGGGAATTTCATTATTTTGGGTTTGGGAATCGGGAATGTCAGCAGATGGAACAGTATTAAAGTTCTATACAAAAATATTCTAAATACCGGGTGGAGCATCATACCTGATGTGTACATAGGCGATTAACATGAAAAAACAGTTTTTCCGTGCGCATTGCTCCCCAAATTATTTTAGGCAAAAATGCTTCAAATACATGTTGTAGAGCATAAAATTCTGCATCTAAATCAATAAACAAAATTACTTTTACTTGTTTTGTAACGACAGAAATTAAATATGAAAACATGGAAAATTACGATGAAAATATCAAATAGCCATGGAATTGAAACAAAAATAAATAAATGCTTGACATTTGACAGATGAATGATTAATTTGACGGGTAAAATATTTAATTGACAGAACAACGAGAAGCATTTATTAATTTTTGTTTCAATTCCATTGCTATTTGCTATTTTCATCGTAATTTTGCATGTATTCATATTTAATTTCTGTCGTTACAAAGCAAGTAAAAGTAATTCTGTTTATTGATTTAGATGCAGAATTTTATGCTCTACAACATGTATTTGAAGCATTTTTGCCTAAAATAATTTGGGGAGCAATGCGCACGGAAAAACTGTTTTTTCATGTTAATCGCCTATGTACACAGGTATGATGCTCCACCCGGTATAATTCAGTTTATTACTTTATTGGTAGGTACATGAATTGAGCTATAATTTTCACCGTTACCTATTGAAACAAATATAGTAATTTTTTGTCCTAGAGACCTAACTTGTGGGGTATCAAGTGAGTGGGAAGCTAAAGAACGTAGTGTGTACCCACCTCTTTATTAAATATAATTACTATTGGCAATTGTTGTTATTTATATTATAAAAAAAACGTAACTTATCGGCAATTATTTTTCTTAAAATTAGTAGAAACCTAACTTGTAGGGTACTAAATGAAATTTTTAAGAACAGGAATTTTAGAAACGTAGATTTTTTATCACAAATCATTACGATAGGCAATTGTTTTACTAGAAATTACTATAAACCGAACTTTTGAGGTATTGTTATTACATGAATTGTTTTAGAGGCAGGAAGTTGAGGAACGCAATGACGATTCATTCTTATCCAAAATTGTTGTGATCGGCAATTGTTTTTCTAAAACTTCATAGATACAACTTGGTAGAAAATAGCGACCGGCAGATGGTCTATTGTTTTTTCTTAAAGTCATTTGAAATATATTATGTTTGTTGTTTTATCACAAACCAAATACGATCGACAATAGTTTTAATTCAGAGAAATCTGACTTGTGGGGTATCAGGAGAAATATTTTAGGACTGGGATGTTGAAGAACGTATTGATGACCCATCTTTGTATCAAATCAGTACCATTGGCAATTGTTTTTCTCGAAATTACAGTAAACCTAGTTTGTGGAATATTGAATGTAATATTTCAGGAACAGAGAGTTGAATATATAATGACGAACTTTTTTTTATCACATACCATAACAATCGGCAATTGTTTTTGTAGAAATTACTAGAAACCTAAGTTATGGGGTACTAAATGAACTATTTTAGGGCAGGAAATTGAGAGACAGTGATATAAAAGAGATGAACGTAATGACGAACTGTTCGCCAATGTACATACATGAAAGTGAGGAACGAAGAGACGAGTTTTCTTCGACAATTGTTCGGTTTCAAATAGAAGATATTTAAGAAAACTCAATTTATTTTTCTAAATTTTTCGTTTTAGGTAATCTTCTTCAGTGTCGCGGAGCCTAGGGGTCAGACCTGCGAAGCAGGTCGGACCGCTAGTCCATATACTATTTTGGCTAATTCGGTGGCTATATATATATAGATTCATCACGAATTTCGTTCGAGCCTAGGGCCTAGACGGTTTGACGGATTTGAATGAAACTTTCACAGAAATGTAGAGTTTGATTAGTACTGCGTGCTTTTTATGAATTCATATTTTTCCTATACATGATGTGCGAGAAAACTTTAAAAAACAGGCATTTTTGGGCCAAAATCAACTTAGAGTGTGGTGGCCGTGATATTTTTAAGATGAACATCTATGACAACTTATCAGTTTTGACAGTTCAGTTTTAAATTTGAAATATAAATTACATTAATTGTAGACAAGTTGCAGAAGTTTTGTAAATTTATCTGTATTTAGAATAAATGAACAAACGTGTTTGAAATTTTGCAAATTTTTGAAACGTTAATTTAAAAAATTTTAAAAATGTCGAAAAAAATTTTTGACTTTGATTGTATATTGACGTCCTGAGAAAAGTGGGTGTTACACGATTAAATTTAGTAAAATAAAGTAAAACCGCGAAATATAAAGCTAATGTAGGATGCAAATTATTATTGACTGTAGATACTTTTAAAATGACTAGTTGACAATAGAAGTGTCAGATTGACAGAAGTCTTTATTACATGATCAAATATTAATGTAAATTGTGTTTGATTATTTTTTTTAATCATTTATAGGATATCAATAGAAATGTCTCGAAGAGACGAGATAAATGATTATATAAAAAATGGAAGTCGACCGATTGTCGATTGTTTATCTAAAAGTCATCAAAAATATATCGTGTTTGGTATCAAATGAAAAGTCTTAAATAGACATGTTCTAATGAATTGTCAAAAATATGGACCGACTGATATTAATTTTTTTTTCTTAAAATGAAATGAAATGGAATACGATGGGCAATTGTTTTTTCTAAAAATTCATGGAAACCTGACTTGTGGGGTAGCAAATGAAATTTTATAAAAGTGAGAAGTTAAAGAACGTAGTGATGACCCAACCTTAAAACAAATCTTTACGATTATCAATTGTTTTCATAGAAATGGCAGGAAATGAAGGACAGCAGTGACGAATTTTTTTATTCCAAATGGGCAATTGTTTTTTTTTTCTAAATATTCATGGAAACCTGACTTATGGGGTATCAAATAAAATTTTATAAAAGTGGGAAGTTGAAGAACATAGTGATGAGTGATGACCCATCTTTAAAACAAATCATTACGATTGTCAATTGTTTTCATAAAAATTCTTAGAACGCTAACTTATGAAGTATTAAATGAAATTTTTTGATTACAAGAAATAAAGGACAGCAATGACGAAATTTTTTTATTCCAAATCGTTACGATCGGCACTTGTTTTTTTGTTTTGTTGCATAGAAACCTGACTTGTAGGGTATTAAATGAAATGTTTTAGGAGCATTAAGTTGAGGAACGTTAGTGAGGAACATTCATTATCACAAATCATTACGATCGGCAATTGTTTTTGTAGAAATTACAAGAAAGCTAACTTATAGGGTATTCAATAAAAAACATGCAACATTCCCAGATTGAAATCACTCAAATTTCCACATTGGTAGACATCCAACTTCCGTTAATGGAAAACTTACAATTTTCTTCAGTGCTAATAGCACAACTTTCCTCGATGGAAAACACATAACTTCCCTCAATGGAAAGCGCACAACTTCCTCAATGGAATATACACAAATTCCTTCAATGGAAAACACACAACTTCTCTCTATGGAAAATACGCAATTTTCTTCAGTGGTAAACACACAACTTCCCTCAATGAAAAACCAGGGAGACACACAACTGTTCGCAATGAAAAATATGGGAGACACGAAAATTCCCATAGTGACATGGTAGCGAAGAATAAAGTGATGATATTCGTCAATGTTAATGACATGAAAGCGAGGAACGATGTGACGAGCTTTCTTCACCAATTTAGTTACATAAAAAGGGAGGAACGAAGTGATGACCTTTCTTCATCAATTGCATGGTCTCATACGAGATATTATTAACAAACCACTATGATTCATTATCCCATACTTTTAGTTGGGCCCTAAATTAAGTTGAAATCTTCTTCAGGGTCGAGGAGCATAGGACTTAAATCTGCGAAGTAGATCGAACCGCTATACAGTACTAATCACCTTTCTCCTATTATATTGTTATAACTACATAAGTTTTGTGAGATTTTTAGAGATGGCGGAGCCCTAGCTGAGACCCCGCCGTAGGCGGGGTCGACGCTAGTATATTTCCTATTTCTTTTTATTTTGAAACTACAGTTCAATTGAATAAAATTTTAGACTTATTATTAATAATTATGATATTTTCAAAATAATTGCTTGGATAATTTCAAACTTTCTACACATAAAAAAACCATTAAAATTTAGTTCATTTATCTCTTTTAAGATCTAAGCTATACAGCAATTTCATTAAATATTTGAACTGATTTTTCTTTTAATACATATGGCTAAAAAGTTTATGGAAATGTGCATTACTATTTTATTTGATTACCAAAATTTATTGATAACATTAAAATGAGGAACATAAAGGACCAGTAGCGTAAAGATTGTTAACTATATTATTTGCTAACAACGTGTGAAATGTTAACAATGGGCAAGAAGACTGATACGGTATTTTACACATTTTGATATTTCAGTCCAATAATTTTTACTTTAAAATTTCACTTTTAGGTAAACAATAATATGGTATACGTTTTAAATAATTAATTATTATTCAGATTTGTTCTGAAAATATATAGGATTAAAAATTGAAAGATTAAATTTTTTAAATTTATAGAATGCGTTGTGTGTTATTTCAATTCAATTTATTTTCCTGAGAATTGTTTATAATTTCGGACAAATTAATTATTAAAAATTAGGAGACGGGATACTTATATAGAAGAGAACGAGATATAAAGAAATGGCAACTGTTGTTATTTTACATGTAATATATTTCGGTAAATTGCTGTGTTTCTATTGTGATATAAATAATTTTTATCAACGATCGTGTAATATATGCTACATATTCCACTCATTTCAGACAGGTAATGACTTTTATCCAACACCTCTCAATAAATGCTCTATAACTATGGCGATTTTAAACAAGCAAAGTAACAAATTATCCACTAGTGGGTATAATTGTGAGGAAAGCCACTAGTGAGTATTTTTTATTTATAACAATAATAATAACACACAACACCTTGGTAACTACTTCGATTGACATTTTAATTTAAAAATTTAAAGCATATGTCACTGTCAAATAATATTTCTTTAATAATTTTTTCATTTATTAAGAAGTGTTGGATAAAACGTTATACTTCACACGTGGGCAAAGTGGAATTACCCACTCGATAAAATTATCTCACTCAGCCTTCGGCTTCGTGAGCTAAGATATCTCTCGTGGGTAATTCCTTAATTTGCCCACTTGTAAAGTAAATAACTATTATTAGTACTTTTTATATATTACCGCACTGTTTATTTGGTTGCTGTAATTTTCAAATCGTTGCTATCATATTAAACATTATCTTGGCCTGTTGTTAGATACTTTTATTACAATAAAAACTATTTTACAAAATTCCGCACGATCGTAGATAAAATTTTGTGTGCAATATGTATGTTATACACAAACTTGTTATACAGTTTCGTTGTGCAACTTTCATAAGCGAGCGATAAATATTAAACCTGGTAGCTATAGTTTTATTCGAAAGTGCAGGATATTAATTGCACAAAAATATATTTTTAAATATAGGTTACCTATATAATGATATTTAACAAACGTCAGTTTTAAAGCTCTATGACCAACCTTAATTTACACAGTAAAAAAATTTATTTGCGATTTGTTAATTTTTCAGTTGTTAAGTATTTTTAGTTAATATTGTCAAATAATGGGACCTATTCTGTAACTTTACTTGTTAATTTTTAACGATTTGTTAAAAATTTTAACCAATAAAAATATATGTCTAAAATGATATTTTAAATTGTTATCATTGGTTAAAATTTTTAACAGGCCGTTAAAAATTAACAAAAAACAACAACAAAGATTAGGCCCCATATTGTGTTAAATTAACAACTTGAACAAATATGACATTTCTTAAATTTAAATTTGGTCAATTCTGAATTTTTAACAAGAACAATTGTTATTTTTATTTATTTGATTTATAAAATTTAACAAATAGATTCGTCAATAATAACTATTTACTTAACTTATCAATTTAAATTGTTAAAGAAAGTTTATATCCTCTGTGACAACTTTTGTTATAATAACTTTGATTTATTGTTCTGCTTTAATATAATCATTAAAATGTTTAGTCAAAAGCACATAAAAATAAATGTTAATAATTACTATATTCACAAATATATTTAGTTTTGAAATACGCAAAAATAATTTGTTACTTCCTAACAAATTTGAAACTTGTTAAAGTAACCAAAATTAACGATGATTCGTCCGGGACTAGAAATTTTGTCAATTTTGACTATAAATTTTTTACTGTGTATGATCTACCTATTTGACGTCTAATCAATGGCGCAAATTGCATTAAATTTAATTTTAAATTGAAAATATCACAAAATTTTAAAATTATATGATTGTATTTCATATTATTATTATGAGAAAATAAAACTTATTTTTAATTAAAGGATAAATAAATAAATATATCATTATGCCTTTTACCAATTTTGAGTTTGACACTCTGCTTAATTTTACATGTGTATTTATTACATTAATTTTAATAATTTTCATTAGATTTAGAGATAAAAAATATAAAGAAATTAGATTTCATAAATCTTGCATTCCTTGTACACCATGGAAACACTAAAAAAATTTCAATTTTTTACGAAATGTGACACATGTCATTTTGATTGTGAAGCTGTTTTCTAGTGAAATATATGTCTGAAAATAAATATACGAAATAAAATAAAATTTTTCTAATATAAATAGAAAATAAACAAATAAGAAGGTATGTTTCTGTATCATCAAATACTATAAAGTACCGTTTAAGAGTAGTATTGGGCGGGAGGTTATGTGCTGGGTACGTCACATTTTTTACTAACATTGCTTGTTGAATTAAATAAAATAAATAAATAAGTAAAAATATATCATCATGCCTTTTACCCATTATGGGTGTGGCACTCTGCTTACGCAGATCTCGGTAAGTGATATATTTTTTCGCATGAAGTGCGGTTACCAGCCGTAAAGTAATAGGCCCCAAAAGATGTTAGTGGAGGAGGAACCACAGGGGTAAATGTAAATTGGCAACTGTCGGCTGTGGGATTCGAACTGAGGATCTCACGATCCACAGTCCGACACGTTAACACAGAGCTATTTATTAAAATTACAGAAAAATAATGAAGGTGAATCATCCTCTGCAAGTTGCGAAACAATTTTCCAGGGCTCATAGCCACCCTCGCCCACCAGTCTACGTCAGGGTGCCAGGGTTAGTGGTAGCCATCCAGACGGCGTCGTCTGCGTCGGGACGCCTGGCGCAATGTGACGCTGCGACTGCGAGCCGCGAGCGACTACCATCCAACAAACGCGGCGCGAATTTCACCAGACGCACGCCGACTCTCCTACAAGTAATGCGTCCGGACCGCTACATCGCTGCGCTATCAGTTACGTGAAACGCAAAGCAAGTGACAGATAGTTAGGTGGTGCGCGATCAAACGAACGTTCATAAACTTACTTTAAACAATATTGTTTGTTAGAGTTTATTGCGACAAAGTGGAAAAAGTTGTGGAATAACAAAAGTGATAAATAAAAATATGTGAAAGTTGTATGTGAAATGCATTTACGTAAAAGTTTTAAACTAGTTACACTGCTGATATTGCTGTTTAAACTTGAAAAAATAAAATACTTCTGTGGTTGTTAAGTGAAATATAAACAATTTCAAAAGTGCGGAAATCTGTTTACCAACAAAACTTGAATCCTAATCCGCGCTGAACCTGTGACAACTAACTTTACTCCAACGTGTATTTATATTCATGAACTAATAACTTGCTACTAGGCGTATAGTGAATGTCACATACTTGCAACATTCCTTTAAAGTCCAATTAATCTCCGAATCCAACCCGCGTCAAATAAACAAATGCCAAACATATAAACAACGATCGTCTTATGAAGTGTGCTTGTGAATAAAACAGAAGAAGAAAGAAACAATTAGCAGGCCGTAGTGTGTGTGTGTGTGTGTTCATCGCTGCCTCGATTCCGGGATATTTTCGCAAGGTTATCCCAAGGTCAAGGGTTGCGTTACTGTAAGTACTAACGATTATGAATATGTATAATTTGGATTTATGAATTTTGATTGTTTTAATGTCTATTTTGGGAGGCTATTTGTTCGCTTAATATGGCTAAATGTTCCTGTTGACAGTTGAATGAGATTAAGCAAATTTGGTTACAACGATACATTAAATTTAAATACGATTGTTGCTCCGTTTAAAATTGTCACAGTCAAGGGCGGTACTTAAAGTTTGAGCAGGTGATTAAGATTAAAGAGAAGCAGAAATATACATTTTGACTTTGGTACAGAAAAGAATAACATCTTATAATAGATAGTGCCAGATTTTTTTACGCATCATTATGCTTATAAAATTTGTTGGCCTTCTATTTAAAAAATACACAGGTGTTAAAAAAATTTTGACATTGAAAAATATAAAAAGAAAGTACTTAAATACTGATTTACTTTTGTGCAAAAAATACATGTTGGATTTAAAGGAATTATAATTAAAATAATACCTGTTATTTTACATAAAAATAAATAAAAAAACTTTAAACGCAAATATTTAATTAAGATAGCTACGCTATGAAATTCGAAAGCAAAAAGTTGATAAAGTGCATAAAATACCAGAGCGAAAACCGCACAGTAAATTTTCAAAGCAAAAAAATAAAATTTAAAGTTTTAAGATTTTTCCATAATTAACATTTTGTTAATGACAGTCTGAAAATTTAATCATTATTTGTATTAATATAAATATGTATATTTGTGTTGTAAATTATACCCCTAAAAAAACTAAACACATACATAATTTTTCCCTGAAAAATGTAAAATTTAAATTAACAAATTTTATTCATAAATAAAGCTCCTTTATTTTAATTAGGCGTATACAGTCAGGTTTTCTAATTTAAAGGTAAGTAGTATAACATGTGTAGATCGAAACAAAAAGATTTTTTTTTAATTCGCATATTTAAGGATAGTTTTCATGAAACTAACATTTTTTGTAACACTGGATATTTTATCCATTGCATTATTATTTTCGTTAAAAAAAAACGCTAATTAATTTAATTATTAAGAATAATATTTTATAGAACTAATTTTGGATGTATTTCTGATAACCATATTTTTAATGAAATATTAGTTAAAACAATAATAAAAAAGTTTCCTTAGAAAAGTTGAATTTTCTTTTTTTAATTAAAAAATAATTCTTTCTATTTCGTAATCTACACATGTCATACTACTTACCCTTATAGTAATGACATTAACTTTAAAACTACCGTGTATGTTAAATACAAACAAATGATCAAATTGATAAAATTATCATTCAAAATTATTTACTCCGAACCAGTTATAGATTTATGAAAATGAATCAATTGCTAGAAAACCTTGATTCTTTGTCTTCAAAAATTGTATAATTCATACTAATTTTCATTTATTACAATAATGATATTTTATTTCCACCAAATTATTGTCAAGGAATGAACTGCATCTCTCTTAAAGTGCAATTCTCAGACTCGGCAACTGAAATTTCTACCATATATTATGGATTTAATAAATAAATAATCTATAGTATTGTATCAATAAACTTTAACGGTTTATTTTATCTTGTAATGGAATGTCCAAAAATTATATTTGTATATTACAGCTTTTTTTTTTCTAAACTACGAGGTTTGTTAAATAAGTAAAGAAATCTATTTTACAAGTACATTATAATACTGATAAATATTTTTTGTCGACCACTTGCTTCAAAAATGTGGGATACAATTTTGTAAAAATTTTTTACGGAAGAGAGTTTTATTCCGAATTATACGAGTACAAAGTTCAATACCACATTGTAAGATTTTTGAGGAAAATGAATATTAATTTGACATTAATTTCATTCAAATTGCATAGGAATCAGAGTGCTATGAATAATGATTAATAATTTCTGAACTAACGTGTATTGAAAAAAAAAAATGTTTCTAAACACAAAAATACAGGGTGTAGAATTGAAATGTGGAATATAGGGATTTAATGCTATTTTTTATTATTGCAGTAAATTTTTATTTATTTATTTTACAGCAAAAGTTTAAAAATAATATTTGTTCAGAATTTACAAATGCATACAATAAGGCCTATTTGGTTACCTAATCACTATAATCAATCAAATTAAAATCAATATTTATTAGAAAAATTGTAATACGGCCTTAGAAAATAGACTAAAACGAAAATTATTTACATTTCAAAAGCAGGTTTAAATTTATTTATTTATTTAACAGAAAGAAATGGAAAGCTATGACATCTAAAATTCGCCAATACAACACTGTAATAAATAAATCTAAATCTTTTTACTGAAATACCAAATATTTTTCATTTTTGTTTAAATTCTCATGGCCGAGTTACAATTTTTTAATAAATATTGATTTTAATTTGATTGATATATCATGCAATACTAACGTTTAGGTAACTAAATGGGCCTTATTGCATGGATTTTAAAATTCTGAACAATTATTGTATTTAAATCTTTGCCATAAAGTGAATAAGTAAAAATTTATAACAATATCAATAAAATAGCATTGAAATCCCTATATTCCATATTTCAATTCTACAGCCTCTATAATTTTTAATATGGGAATAACAGAAAAATAATTTCGCAGTAATAGGCTCATTTTTTTCGGAATGATGTATAACTTTTACGCTTCCAATAATATTTAAAAAATGAGAGAATGAACAAAATTAGCAACTTTTGTCGTAGTATTTATAGTTATCGAGATCCCAATGATCAGCCTATAAATTAAACACACTGTATATATATTACACGATTCAACAACAAAGAAATTACACCTATGGTTTTTCTTCTATTCATTTCTTGAGCAACAATTTTAATCTGACAACACTGTACCACGCCGAGGAATGGATAAAATTTTGTCTTGTCCTGGTGTTCTTATTTTATATAACGTTATTCGCAGTCGACATGAAAAGATATAACCAAATTAAATTATTCCTGTCTTATTCTTTGCGAATATTGACAGCGCAAAAATTTATTTTATATAAAAACTTGAATTGCACAAAGCACATTTCGAAAAGTATGAGTAAAATAAAACTGAGAAATGGAGCCATAAAGTTGCCGATTTTGAGAAATATAACCTCACTTAAAATTTTTGGAGGAGGTTCGTGTTCCGAATGTTTTTATGCTGTAAACTAGCGTTTATAGATAGCTTCGCATAGAATGAAAATAAGAGACACTTTATTTTTAGGTCGTACGAGACAAATTGCTCCTATTTTTTCTGAACATTACTGCGGTTTTTTGTGCGGGATATTATATGAAGCATCAACGAATTTTGTTGATTTGTTACTTTAGGTACTAGCAAATATTGTTGAATATGTTGAGCATGGAAGAGTCTATTATGTGCTCGTTATTGTTGTCTATTTATATTTTGCTTCTGCTCTAATAATAGCCAGTAAAGTGTTTCGATGAAGGTTGACAAAACGGTATCAGATTACGCCAACAACTTTCTTGCTCAATTACTTGAAAATATTAAATTTATGAACAGGACAAGTGACATTTCACACTTATATGGTGCGCGTTCTAAATTCTTATTATTTATAAGCAATTTATACGGAGGTGTAATGAACCTGGAACTTCAATATTTACTGAGAAAAATAAAAACTGATCTTCGGAATGTGATAAATGGCTCTTTGGTAACGCATTGGACTGTGAATTATTAGATTTATAGTTCGAGTCACCACTTACAAATTTACTAATGTTTTCCTCTTTTCACTAACATCTTTCGAGGACGTAACTTGATGGCCGGTAAACTGCATTTCACGCGCAAGATATATTAATTACCAGATCTGCGAAAGTAGAGTATCACACTCAAAATGAGTAAATAATGTGATGATTTATTTAGCTCAAATCAGTTTTAGAATAAACATGAACTTTTAATAACATATTGATGTGGGTAACACATAATCTTTCGACAAACTGTTTATGGGGTAAATAGCTCCGTGGTAACGTGTCGGACTGTGGATCGTGAGATCCTCAGTTCGAATCCCACAGCTAACAGTTACCAATTTACATTTACTTGACGGCTGGTAACCGCATTTTATACGCAAAAATATATCACTTACCGAGATCTGCGTAAGCAAAGTGCCACACCCATAATGGGTAAAAGGCGTGATGATATATTTATTTCATTTTTTGTTTATTTTTAAATTATTTCCTCCCGTCTAGCAGACGGTATTGTTTTTGGTCAAAAAATTGGGTAGTGAGTTTTCAGTGAATAAGCAGGTTTTAGGGTTCCTACAATGCGATTTTACTATTTTCGCTATGATGTGTGTCTATATGTATTGTTGTGTGTTTGTGTGTGGTCTGTGCCGATTTTTCGTCTCGCATAACTCAAATACTATAATATCAAAAAATAAAGTTTTGTGTATTTTTGCTTCTTATATTTATATGAAGAGCTGATTAGATTTTGGATAAAATTGGTCAACCGGAAATAGCAGTTCACTGGAAGCCCTTAACAGTTTTCCGTGAAAAAACACGGTTAAATTAAATTTTTCAAAAATTTTTGTTATTTTGAAAATTGTGGAATATTTAATTTTACGTGTGTTTGATTACACTAATTTTATTAATTGGTATTAGATTTAAGATAAAATAAAATAATAAAATATAAAGAAATTAAATTTCATAAATATACCATGGAAACAATTAAAAAATTTCAATTTATTACGCAATGTGACACATGTCATTATGTTTGTGAAGCTGTAAAATAGTTAGCTCTAAAACGATGACGTCAAGCAACCGTGTCTATATCTATGATTAGAATAAGAACAGTGTTTCTATTCTAGTAATTGCGGTACGTAAATGTTTTCATAATTTTTAAGTTGGCAAAATTTATTTGAGCAGAAGAAATAAAATCAAAAAATCAAAAGGACATCAACCATCAATCACCAAACATACAATAACGAGTCCCAAATGTCAATGTCTACGAAACAGAAAAACCAACTCTGATTAGAGCTCTAGAAGAATGTAGGTATTCTCGTCCGCCATTTTGGGTCCAGATGTCATAAATAAAACGAGTTATTGGAATCCAGTTACTTAAAAAAACATTTAAAATTTGTATCTGTCAAATTTGAAAACATATTTCTTGAAATTCTGTAACATCCAACTACACAAATCATACGGTAATATATTAGAAAGTATTCTGTACACTTACCTGTTAGATATGAAATATAATAATTAAGAGAATGATATATCACAATTATTATTCAATATCAACTTCAAATTTGACAGAAAAGAATTAAAGTAACTGGATTCCAATAATTTGTTTTATTTATGACACTTGGACCCAAAATGACGGATGAGAATACTCATATATTCTAGTGCCTTACTCTGATAGCTCTAAACCTCCAAGAAATAGAAACTGACATGACGTCATATGGGTAGTTCGTTTAAATCTCCGCTAGATACCAGCGGTGCAAATAACAACAGCATCGACATAAGTTAAAAGTTACAGAATAGTTACCCTGTTTTCTGTGAAATATGTCTAAATGTGAAATAAATATACGAAAGAAAATTAAATTTCTTATATATAAATAGAAAATAAACAAATAAGTAGGTATTTTTCTGTGTATTTTGTACCATTTAAGAGTTGTATTGGGCGGGAGATTCATTAAAGCTCTACTAAATGCCATCACTTAAACAATACGACTGTTTGTATGTTTTGTTTACCATGGCACTCTGGAAACAGCTAAAAATTACCTATACATTTTATTTTAGGTCTATCTCATGACAGAAATGTATCCCATCAATAAATTTAGACTCATTTGGTGCAATTTTTGTAACTGAACATTTTTTATATTTACACTTTTGTTCTAAAATTCATAGGGAATGAACTATCGCATAATGAAAAATTTAACATTGCATTTTCTATGTCCTATAAAGAAGTAGACACTCGAAATGAAAAACCTAATAAGCTTTTATGTATATTACAACTTCCAGTTGATAGGTTGCTACCAAAATCTAATCAGTTCGTATATTGAACATCTCAATTCTAAATATATAATGAATTATCGTAGACAAAAAGTTGTTACGGACAGACATCATACTGAAAATAATAATATCATATTTTCGGAAGCTAAAATAATGTCCCAAATGTGTGAGGTAAAAATAGAGCCAAAATTTAACCTTAAAATTCTGTTGACATTTACTAGAAAATTTATCGAACCCGAATTGGCGATCTGTGTAATAGATATAACGTCTGGGGTCAGGGCCATTTAAACTCTTTTGGCACTTGAGCCAAACTGTCGAAATGGCTTCTTTAAAATTTGTATGTTTAATTTCCAACACCAGATTTATGTGTCAGAAAACTGAAAACTGAAAATTCTTGAAGGCAGTGAAATAATTTGCAGGTTTTTTAATACACGGACACGTTTTGTATATAAATTATTATATTCTGAATTTAATAAATATCATTCTACATATACATATACCCAAACAACTGTTGTCAAATTGGAGATATGAAGTTTATAACCATAGTCGAAATATTGAAATAAATTATAATAGTACCTAAATATATTATACATTAAGGGAGAAAAGTGTATGATTTTTTTCTCGCGGAGTAAATTAAAGCACGAGCCGTGTGCGAGTGCTATAATACCACAAGGAAAAAATACACTTCTCTCCTTTTAACGATCCAAATATTTTTGATGGTTTTTATGTATTTCAAAATTATATGAATTGTAATATATTTTATGATGGTAACCTTCGATTTGTTTAACTTTGTTCATTTTTCGCATTATTTGAGCACGTTCCCTCACCGCGAGAGAGAAAGTGCACAAATCTCCTGTAGCTATGAAATTTATAATATTTTAATTTTCAAAGTTGATATTAATTAATTATCATGAATGTACACACGCTATGAATTAGCTAATTTGTTGTTGTATAAATCATGTTATGTGAAATAAATTGCTAAGCTGATAATTAAGCGAGATATTTGCTGGTAATAAAATAAATAAATATATCATCACGCCTTTTACCCATTATGGGCGTGGCACTTTGCTTACGCAGATCTCGGTAAGTGATATATTTTTGCGTATGAAGTGCGGTTACCAGCCGTCAAATCATAGCCCCCGAATATGTTAGTGGAGGGGGAACCACAGGGGTAAATGTAAATTGGCAACTGTCAGGTGTGGGATTCGAACTGAGGATCTCACGATCACGTTAGCACGGAGCTATTTACCACATTATTTGCTGGTCTCATTTGAAAATAACACCCCTGTATATCATATTGTGATATAAACATTTTTATGTTACTTCTAAATTAATTAGAAATGAATATTTTATAATGACAGAAAAATGTATTTCTCTTATACATAATTACTTTTAATATAATTGTAGCTATACAAATGTGTAGTATATTTTATGTGGATCGATTATAATATTTAATTGAATTGAAAAAAAAAATATTATAATAGAACAATAATTGTATAATTATAACCACAGACTTTGAAAATATTATTGTACACTTACTTTACATACTACAGGTACAATTCTATCAATAGAAAATTTATGTAAATTATAAAAGTTGGTCCATCGGTCTGTATTTTTTATTTTATGCGATTATTACAAACATTACCGAAATTTTTTTCAGACAAAATTTATTTTACATTAAAATGCCTATGTATCTGCAATATAAGTTGTTATACCGGGTGCTCCATTTTCGTGCAGTGGTATGCAACTTAGTATTTTTAAATGGAACACCCTATATATTTTTACAAAATTTTAAAGATCTTATGTTTCTCTTATATTCTTATTCACTATGTTCCTAAAAAAATCAGTTTAAAAACTATTCACATTTTTATGCTCCAATAATCACACAGAAAAAAAAAATATATATATCATCACGCCTTTTACCAATTATGGATGTGGCACTCTGCTTAAGCAGATCTCGGTAAGTGATATTTTTTTCCGTATGAAATGCGGTTACCAGCCGTCAAATCAGAGCTCTCAAAGATGTTAGTGGAGGGAGAACCACAGGGGTAAATTTAAATTTGTATCTGTCGGCAGTGGGATTCAAACTGAGGATCTCAGGATCCACAGTCCGATGCGTTACCATGGAGCTATTTACCCCATAGAAAATATGCCATAATATTGTGTGTGAATGTTTAAACAATCAGATTAGTTGCTGTCAGATCTTTAATAATAATTATTTATTATTTTCACTTAGTTAAACAACTTTTTTTTTGTTATGTTTTGTTTACTAGTTTAATTTGAAAATTTTTTTTTATAAATTTATTTATTGTTTTTAATTTCATGGCATATTTTCTTTGTGTGATTCTTCATTAATAAAAACGTGAATAGTTTCTGTACTAATCATTTATGACTGTAATGAATAAGAACTATTTAAAAGGGAAACCAAAGGTCTTTGAATTTTACAAAAAATTTATAGTGTGTTCCATTTAAAAATACAAAGTTGCATATCACTGCAAGAAAATGGAACATCCGGTAGAAAAACTTATACTGCATATACATGGACATTTTAATGTTAAATAAACTTGGTCTGAAAAAAAATTTGGTTAATATTTATAATAATCGCATAAAATTAAAAATACAGACCGATGGTGTATGTATACGTATACGTTCAGTAAATTCTGTACTTATTATTTGTGATCATGAATGTTTTTATCATGAGCTACTATTATCAATACAAGTGTTTATATTTAGGTACTCGGTAACCGTAAGTTTTGTACATTCATTATCGAGGTAATGACAACTCATTTGACAATAAAATATGTGGGCCATTTGATAGAAACGTAGAAAATTTATGTCGAATAACAGTTTGAGAATGAAGTAGATTATTCTTTAGTTCATTATTTGTTCCTATCTAATCTACCAGTGCTCGTGTCCAAAAATAGCTTCGCAAATGCTCAAAAAATAATTTAGTTTCTAGCCCAGTAATCAGGAAACTTCATTGAAAATTCTATAATTATTTATTGCATTTAATCTGGCAGTTATTATTGAAATGTGTACGTGTAGCTGTAATTAACATCGTTCGATGTATTGTAGTAGTTCAATTTAAAATAAAACAAAAAGTTTGTTAAATTGACACGGTTCCATAATGGAGCTGCAAATGACAGGTCAATGCAATCCAGGTAATACGAGAATCGAGAATAGTCAAATTGAAGGATGTGTTATTGTTATTAATTGATGTTTTGAGTACTTCAGTTAATTTGTGATTGATAATTTGAATTCTGCGATTGGCAATTTTTGGAAACGGAATTATAAATTCAGGGTTTTACTACGATGATAATATTGTTTTGTTATTATCAACGCATCGTAAAAACGTTCGAACATAAAATCGTATTTAATTTCGGCTTATCTTGATATTTATTCATACACACATGGTTTGTGTTTGCGTAAGTATTAATTTTCATTTCATCATTGTTTTGTAAGTGGAAAACTCAAAAAATAATGAATTCAATTCACCATTTGCTGAAAAATTTTAATTATCTTTATTTGATTTTCAAAATAATACTAGATTATTTTACAAGTGCGTAAAATATGTTGTACTCTTTATACATAAGTGAAATGTTTGTACTCACGAGTGATATACGATGTTCTATCTTACACTAGCAGCTTCTTATAAGAAATTAGTTTAAATATATGCTTTAAGATTGACGTTTTATGAAAAATTACCCAGATTATACTTGGCTGCTATGGTTATGTTACTTAACTGACATTACTGTATATAATGAAGTATTTTAATCACTTGTGAATAATAATAGTATTTGTTTAATGTACACGAAAAAAAAGAAAAAAAAGGATTGCTAGAATAACAATATTTGTCTTACGTTTAGTGACAGCAATTTAGATATGTACAATAACTATAGTTTTATTTATATTAGTAATGTGATATTATTTTTGATTACTGCTTCAACTCTCTAAATATTTATGTGTTTTTAATAATCTAGTATTATTGCAGTATAAGTATATCTAGATCATGTTGTCTCAAATTTGCTATAATGTTAAGATTATAATATATTCAAGTCAACAACTAATATTGCTATTTCAAGCAGGATATTAAATTATGATATACATATATTATTGCTAAGAAATAAATATATACGTATTGTTACAGTAAGAATATATAAATTGCTATCACTATATGTAAAATAAATATTGCTATTGTAGCACTCCATTTTTTTTTTCGTGTACAATAATAGCTGCTATTATAAGATAAATTTTTTTTTAGGAATCAGGTTTATTTAGTTTTTTTTTTTTTGTAGAAATCATTCAAACATTGACTTTAATAAAATAGTATATTGTGCAACAAGTGCAGAAAGTTATCTATTTAACGCGAGTTTGAGAGTTTTATCACGAGACGAAGTCGAGTGTTGAAATCACACGAGCGTGAAATAGGAAATTCTGCACGAGTTGCACACTATACTTCTTCTACGATCACACTTTTGTCAAGATATAATAATAATAATTCTTACACTTAAAAACAAGAAATGACATTTCAAACTTTAACTATTTGACGTTTTTGACTACAGCATGAAGGAGGCGCAAGCGCAGATGTGCGCAGTGTTACCAACTATAAATCTATAGATTGTAATATAAAAACTAATCACATATTTGATTAAAAAATTGATTTTGTATTTTTTTTTATAATACCAATAATGAAAACGAAGATTTATATAAACTCTGAATAATTATGAATTATTTTATGATATATAAATGTAATAATACTTCACATATTAATATCAGACAGTATTGTATTATTAGTAAATTGGTCACACTTGCGTGTAGAATAATTGTGCACGCTATTCCACACGACTCTGCGAAATATACAATTTTCAAGCTTTGTTTAGTGTAGAGAAAGTGTAATTTTCAGTACTGATCATAGAAAATAGTTATTTGTAAACTCGGCACGAAAATACCAGATTTACAGCAGAATCTATAAATCTGTGTTTAGTTATTATTGGTTCTAGTAAGAAATTTAATTGATATAGAACTAATTAAGTTTAAGTAAAGGCAGTATAAATGATTGAATTTACAACTATTGATTTATCGAAGTACATTTATTTTTGATATGCAAGTTTAATATAGAAACGCATTTTCTGAAGTAAGAAATATAGATTTGAAGTATAATTCAACATGACAAATTGACTTTAAATCTATATTTATATCCAAGTAGAATATTTTTAGAAGGCGAAAATAAGAATGTAAAAAATGCAATTATCTTCGGAATATAACCAATCTGATGTCTGGTGTCGAGTTAAGTGCTTCTCGTCAAACTCAATCAATTTTTCATCTTCTTAAAAATCTAAAATTCAGATTGTCATCGTACGGAATGCGATCAACACAATTCTAAAAGTGCTTGGATGCGGAATTTGATTTATGTACCTTAATCGTTATACAAGTTTCAGAACATACCTAAAATATTTTACATCCGGGTGTGCCTTCTCCTTTAACTACAGAACTTGACGTTCAATGATCGCATTGGAGGTCATTTTTTGCAATGTAAATAAAAACAATTCCAAGGAATTTGAAGCAATGGAGTTAAATAGTCGGTTTCCTAAATTTGGAAAACTGAATTAAGATTTTAAACGAACTACGACCTTATCAGCTAAAAATTGTATCCAATGTTATTATTCTATTTACATGTTATTTATTACATCAAAATTTACTATAAGTCAATTATTTACTGAGATAAACATTCAATTAAACTACTACTTACAATTTATTAATTGCTACCCAAATCTAATGATATTCCTACGAGCTAGTAGCCCCTCCTATTAGTACGCTACTGAGTATGATATTGAAAATAAAAATATATCGTATTTCAAAACATTAAGCAAATAATAGTACATACAGTCGTAAACTCGATATTTTAGTGTACGTCTACTTTTATAGATTTAAACTGGAATTTAATTACATAAAAAGAGGGTAACGGTGTTGTGTCTGTAGTCTTTGTAAGAGAGAAATAAATAATTCAATAGGCTTTTAGGTTTTAGGCTTTCCGTGATGTTCGCTTAAACTAATATCGGCAGAAAGTTTTTTGTAGTATTATATTGTACTTTCTGCGTACATAGTAAGAGTAATAAATTTCGCAAAATAGTTATTTATGTATCAAGGCACTGAAGATCAATTTTTTTATCACGAATATGAAATTTAGTTGCCGAGGCTCGTAGGGCCAAGGAAAATAAACAATGTGAGTGATAAAAAGGAACTTCAGTGCCGAGATACATATTAAGTTTTATTTGAAATCAAAAATTCGAAAAAACTGTGAAAAAATTACAATATCGGTTAAGTTTATACATCTGTCAGTTGTCAATTGAAACTGACAGATGTAAATAACACTCAAAATTATGTGTTTTGTCCTCAATTTTGTCATCGGAATTAATTAGTTAATAGACCATTTCAAAAATGTGCGCGACCTCTACATTCAAGTTTCGAACTACAAATTTAGTGCCGTAAATGGCGGCATTTGGAAAGTGTCACAATGAATTCAAATATTTTAATTTTAAAATGCTCATGATACAAATGAAAATATAAATTAAAATCGAAATAAATGTAACATAAATATTAGTCAACAATCATTTGCATAATAAAACTACTAATAAAAGCTTCATAAGTTTTAAGAATCTAAATCAAACCTCAAACTTTACAGCAGAGGCAGAACTGTCATATAGACCAGGGGTGGGCAACCTTTTGTATAACGGGCCAGAATAAGATTTACGTTTCGTAAGCGGGCCGTAGTTGTTAATTGACACATTTTTGTTACTTAACAGTAAATCTCCCCTTTTTCTTTATGTTGGGTACTAACATAATTTAAAATTTTTATTTTTGAAAATATTTATTTATTATTCTAAAGATCTCGCGGGCCAGACATTGCCCACCACTGATATAGACAGAGACGGGCATACGGCACTAAATTTTGTTGCAGTCTCACAGTTCGCACATGCGCTTTGAATTTTTGAAATGGTCTATTCTTCTTGCAAATTTTGTTTCATGTTACGTCCAAATTTACTATAGTACATCAATATATCTGCCAAAATTGTCTTAATTGTACAATAGTTATTTACTTTACAAGTGGGCAAAATAAGGAATTACCCACGAGAGAAATTTTAGCTCACGAAGCCGAAGGCTGAGTGAGATAATTTTATCGAGTGAAGTATAACGTTTTATCCAACACTTCTTAATAAATGAAAAATTTATTAAAGAAATATTTGACAGTGACATATGCTTTAAATTTTTAAATTAAAATGTCAATCGACGTGGTCACCAAGATGTTGTGTGTTATTATTATTGTTATAAATAAAAAAATACTCACTAGTGGCTTTCCGCTAAATTATACCCACTAGTGGATAATCTTTTACTTTGCTTGTTTAAAATCGCCATAGTTATAGAGCATTTATTGAGAGGTGTTGGATAATAATTATTTAACAGTTGCCTACACTGGGTTGCTAAAATCTTCGTATAATGGGTTACTTTAGTGACGATTTCTGAGCTTTTAATGACGATTTTTGAGCACTTTAGTGCTGATTTCAAATAAACTAAATTGTGTAATAGAATTAAATAATACTTATAATTTATTAGTGTGCTATCGAAAGATAAAACTCTATTATACAGTAAGTAAAATACATTTTGTATTTATATTCCATGAATATAAGGTCAGTAAGTTATTTTAATTAGCATACATACATATTTACTTAAAAATTACTTTAATTTTCTATTAAAAACATATTTTTCTCTATTCTAGCTCAATTGAAAAACACTGCATACAATTGCGTATGTATTTTATTTTACATTATACAATTTTATTCAAACTCGTATCAATAAATTACAATACTCGTATACGATATAAAATAAATTAAAAATCATATTATATTATTATGTATATTTCAATCGCTAGAAATATCTCGATACCTTAAAGCAGAACAGCCAAAGGCTGAAGAAGCTGTTATAAAAATAAAATAATTTAAATGGTTGGTTCATCAGATTTTTAAATCATTTTAAAATAAAATAAACAAACTTCTGGAATAAAACCTAAAAGCAATGTAGTGTTTTATAAATAACTGTTGAAACTTGCAGTCTGTGAACTTGTTTCAACTTAGTTATTAGCAATGCGCTGCAGAGTACACGAAAAATTAGGTTTGCAATTGCAATCAGTTGTGCGGGGACCTTCGCAGTGATTTGTACCGTGTGTTGTTTGATCCAATGGAGAATGCAGTATTTCAATAGCAGAATCATCAACATGTAAGTTTACTTGATTGTTTAACAATTTACAATTCATCTAAATGAAGTGAGTTGTAGATGTATTTAATATTTACAGCAAGATAACTGAAATATATTGCATAGTAACCTACAATCTATAAATACAGATCTAGCACAGTATTAGCAAAGATATTAGAATAATATACATACTACTTAGTTTAGAATTGAAATGTGGAATATAGGAATTTCAATGCTATTTTTTACTTACTACCTCATCCTATAAAGGAGGTATAGGAAACATGCTAAAAATTCGGTAGTGAGTTTTCAGTGGTTGAGCACGTTTTAGGTTCCCTAGAATACGATTTTAATAGATTCGCGATGATGTCTGTGTGTGTTTCTGTCTGTTTGTCTGTTAGTCTGTCAGTCTGGGTGGATCTCTGAAGTTATGGTTTCTCAAAAACTATCTCCTTTGGAAGAGCTGATTAGTTTTTGGCGATAATCTAATAACCGGAAGTGGTAGTTTACTTGAAGCCCTAACCAGTTACATGGGCGTCCGCAGGATTTCTTGCAGGGGGGGGGGGGTCAATAAAAAAATAATATACGGTTTTTAAATCGATCACACGCACTGCACCTGCGCGTCGAGACAACTATGCTATGAATAAAATTTAAATATTCTGTATTCCAAAGTATAACTACATAAATAAAATTACAGAATAAAGAAAATAAATACTAAATTTAAGTTTTTTATAATATATTTCAAAATCCAGGGGAGGGGGCGGCAAGCACCCCCCTTGCCCCCCCCCTCGGGACGCTCATGTCAAGTTATTTTGAAATATCTAACTAGATTATGATTTATGACAATTTTTGTTATGAGAATAATGTTTCAAATATTATTATCCACAATTATTGTTTGAAACATTTTTATCTTACTGTCACCATTTACGAATTACAACACGGTAAATAAAATAGTTATTTGTGTATCAAGTGCTCTATCCGACGAGATACACACAATATTTTTTCTACAATCGTTGTACAATATCGACATTGTTATTCCATTTTTGGTTAGGAAATGTTCAAAATTGTCGCTCTAGGGCGACAAAGTGACATATTGTCGCACTAGTGCGACAAAAATAAAACAAAAATAAATTAGGTAAGAGAAGTAAATGATGCATTGGATTTTTCTGGTAATAACTTTGCTATTGCAAATGCAGTTGGTATATACGTACATACACTTCAACTTAATCACCATAAACGTATTCACACTGTAGATTTTATGTCAAATGTACTCCATATGTCAAATGTACTCCATGTGTCAAATTATGATTTCTTTGAAAATTTTTATTTTGTTCAAAAACGTTGTCATGATTACGGTGACATGGGTAACTACAATTTTACTGAATTGTTATAGGCGTGACCAAAGATAATTTTAAAAATTAATTTTTTTCTACATCTTGACATTGTTCAACGATTGTAGAAAAAATATTGTGTGTATCTCGTCGGATAGAGCTTGTTCGGTGCACTTGTCGAGTTGTAGATCTCGGCTTCGCCTCGATCAACAATTTCTCGCCGCGTGCAACAAACAATGCTCTATCCGCACTTGATACACAAATAACTATTTTCTACAATCGTTGGACAATGTCAAGCTGTAGAAAAAAATTAATTTTTTAAATTATCTTTGGTCACGCCTATAACAATTCAGTAAAATTGAATTTACCCATGTCACCGTAATTATGACAACGTTTATGAACAAAATAAAAATTTTCAAAGAAATCATAATTTGACACATGGAGTACATTTGACATATGGAGTACATTTGACATAAAGTCTACAGAGTGAATACGTTTATGGTGATTAAGTTGAAGTGTATGTACGTATATGCCAACTGTATTTGTAATAGCAAGGTTATTACCAGAAAAATCCAATGCATCATTTACTTCTTTTACCTAATTTATTTTTGTTTTGTTTTGGTCGCGCTAGTGCGACAATATGTCACTTTGTCGCCCTAGAGCGACAATTTTGAACATTTCCTAACCAAAAATGGAATAACAATGTCGATATTGTGCAACGATTGTAGAAAAATTATATTTCGACATTTTCGTTTAAATCTGCAAACCTACGCTTTTTGATAAAAACAAAGCAACGGTTAAAAAATGGAAAAATGTCATTTTTTGACATGTTTCATAATTGAAAACTCAATTTTTTTAAGGGATGCTTTTCTTGATAGTGATAGTCCGTGTTTCTGTATTGTTCGATAAGAAATCTATGGCGGGAGGTATTGTGGTGCCCACAATAGATTTTATTTTTTAATATTTCAGCAAATTTTTACCTATTCACTCTATAGCAAAAGTGTAAATACAATATTTGTTCAGAATTTAAAAATGCATGAAATAAGGCCCATTTTGTTATCTAAATATTAGTATTTCACGATATATTAATCAAATTAAGGCCGGTATTTCCATCTACGAATAAACTTTCGAATAAGTTATTCGTCGAATAAATAAAAAAATACGCATAAAAAAATGACAGCTAGAACAATAAATATCATTTGAGCTATGATTTAGATGCGACATTTTTAATTTATTCGAGGAATAATTTATTCGGTACTTTATTCGTAGATGGAAATATCGGCTCTTTATCAAATTAATTCTTATTTATTAGGAAAATTGTAACACAACCACAAAAAATTAGTCAAAAACGAAACAAATTTGACATTTCACAACAGTTTTACGGTTATTTATTTATTTAACAGAAAGAAATGGAACTAAATGATTTCTCATATTCGTCGTTATATCATTACAATTTTCTATAAAAGTTCTACAGAAAATAATACAACACTGTAATAAATAAATCTAAATCTGTTTTTAGAAATATCAAATATTTTTTATTTTATTTAATTTTCCAGGGCCGTATTACAATTTTTTTAATAAATATTAATTTTAATTTGATTGATATATCGTGAAATACTATTTAGGTAACCTTGTTCCATGAATTTTGAATAGGCAAAAATTTACAGCAATATCTATAAAATAAATAGCACTGAAATCCTTATATTCCACTTTTCAATTCTCTCCCGTTATGTCTTCTCTAGATCTTCTCCAGGTGGCATTAGAAATTGGTGTTTCTAAAGGTATTCAGATAAAGAACAATATGGTCCAATTTGAGTTTTATGTAGTATTTGTACTAATTCTATTATTCCAAAATTAAGATGGAAATAGCATACATAAAATCTTTTTGTTTAATGTTTTATAAAGAAATTTAACTGCCACTTAAATTTACTTTTAATGTAAATTTTTTGTTTTTAACAAGTGCACATCGTACGATATTATTTTATGACTTACTTAATATTGCCGTCAAAAATTTAATTGTCATTTGGATAATTTGATGTAAATTTAGTATGGAAGTAAATTTAACTGGAGTTTAATTTTCTTTATAATACCAAGCATATAAGTGTTTTAATTATATAAATTAATTTTTGAATCATAAATTTGTACGGCGTAGAAATTTGAACGCGGGAGTTTTACTAACTGCACTACTTGGGCCCCCGAATACATTAATAAATAAATTTTATAATTTAAATTTATGTTTATCAAATAAAACTATTATTTAGTTTAATATATTCTCATATCTACAAGAGTATTTAAGTACTATGGTGTATGTATGTTATGTGAAATAAAGACGGAAATATTAATTAATCGAACTTTCGAATTATATTTAATTATATTATTTTTTTATTTCATCATCAGGCACGCCACTAATCTATTTTTTGCTCATTTTTCATTTGTGTTGGTAATAACTATATGACATCTGATATTTATCAACAAAAACAAACAAGTTACAGATATTATTCCTGGGAATAATCACTAGAGCTTTATCCTCAGTATTATAATGACTGGATTGGTTAAAACGCAGACACGTGATGAAGCTATTCATTGATTTTGAGGAACGTTAAAAAATAATCATTGGTCAAGTTTATGTTGTCTCGCTAAATTCAAAACAAAAGTTTGGATATTTCAATATTGTTACGTTAGTAACTGACGGGATCGGTGAAGTTTATTGATCAACAATTAAAAGTCACAAAGAGTTTATTCACTAACACTTCTATTTATTAAAACATCTTATTTACTTTAAACACTTATTAATAAACACAAAATAACAACAAATCAATAATAAGCTAAGAATATTATACAAAAAATATTTATTTACACTATTTATATTCACTATGCAAATGTTTTAATTATTTCCACTTTATTCGATATTTCCTAAACAGCGTATTGGAGTCGAATGAATCGCTGGGTATGCTAGCGCATTTATATATCTGTTAAGCTGGTGGTCTGGAGTTCTCTAGTAGCTTCGACCATTGAACAATTCGAGAACTTGCTAGAACGATGAGTCATCGTCACGCGCTGTCTGTCCATGGCCGTACTGTCCCGCTACAGTATACTACATTGTGTTTTAGGTTCACCAAAACAAATTTTGGAGTGTGACAAAATGAGATCAAGGTCTTTAATACTAAAGTTTGAACCTCAAAACTTAACCTAATTTTCATTATTGAATACGGGTTAATTCTCTCTTTTTAATTTCCATACATTATGTATATGCGGGTTGTATTGTGACGGGTCAAAAATTTTAGTAGTATGCTTTAACAGATACGCATGTCCCTAGAAAAAATATAAATATTTACATCACTCTTTCGCAGATCTCTGTAACTAATATATTACGCGCGAAGTGTGGTAATTAACCACCAATTCCACCCCCCTCCCCCCATAGATATTAGTGGAAGCACAATGATAAAAGATTTCATGATCAGCAGTCCATCATATGATATTAACTAAGTAAAAATAACCTAACATCCATTAAGGGATTAATAAATGAAAATCGTGTAGTGTGAGTGTTCACCGGTTTCAATTTCACCCTTGGGTGTCTTTCGTAATTTTCAACCTTTCAAATTACTCCACAAAACAGTAATTTCAACCGAAAATATTAGAACTCTGCAAAAGGTATCACAAAAACTAGACATTATTAAAATTCACAGAGCAGTCAAATATGTTTTAATTGGCATTGGAATTTAATAACGCTGTAGAATTTTTGAATATCACGGGAGATGAGAGCTAATGAGCTATGATGTTTCTTTTTTGTTCTTTGTTGGTCTGCTCGGAATCAGATATCATCTGGAGGTATTGAAAATATTTGAAACCTAATTTTACGAAATATGTTTTATACAGGGTAGTACGTTTTTTGTAATATTCAAATATTGGCCCCTCTAATTGCTTTTCAACAAAATATTTAAATGGTTTTTTGTAGAGAAAAAAAAAATTCCACATCTAATGATATCTTAACTCAATAATTTTTCTTTAACCGAAACAGGATAAATTAATTAAATAAAATTTAATTTGAATTAAATAACTAGTACCATGAAATTAAAAAAAAATTATATGGCCAGCACATAATCTCCCATAAATTTTAATTTCTAAACGGTACAAAATATAGACAAAAGCTTCAAATTAAAATTGTAGCCAATGCTAGTCTACATCTTTTTTCATATACAGGGTGTTAATACTATGTTGTAACACCCGAAATCGGCAGTTAGAACTCATTGAAACAAACAATTTCTCTTAGTTCAAATTTTTTATTTGGAGCTCCAGTTCATAGTTATTAGCGTTCTTTTGTTTTTCGAAAAATCGTCATTACTACCATAATTTAATATTAATATTAAAAAAATATAAAAACTTTCAGCTTTTGTTTTCAGTTCTCTAAAATATTTGTATTTATATATTTTTTTCTATTTTATCAAATAACAAAATGACGACCGATCAAAAATTTCAAAACAAGATATTTTGAAGACAACTCGATTGATTTTTGAAAATAAAACATTTATAAAATACTTAAACTATCTACTACAATATTCGTCTAAATAATTTTTCCCGATCTGAAAAAAAGTTTTTATTCCAATTGAATTAAAAGATAAATTTTAACAAACTGTAACAATTATTTTAAGCTTAGTAGCCTTGCTGCCATTTAACAATAAAACAAAAGCCGAATAATAAACGTGTATGTTGCGTGTATGTCAAACCTGTGTCAAACTTGAGGCACATGTTTTCTAGTTTGTACGTTCAAATTTAAATACTTTTTGATATTGTTCCTTAGAAATATCTTTATTAAATAAAATACTGCTTCATTTTGGAAAGTTATTTGCATAATTTGTGTATAAAAATGCATAATTATCAAAACGCTGAACTTCTTGACATGCTTTTGATTTTTGGAGAGGCAAGGCTTAATGTACAAGAAGCTCATAGAATTTATCGGAGAAGATTTTCAAATCGTTATAGAGTAAATTTTGTTATAAAAAAAGATTTTAAATAAATAGTTACATTTTTTATTTGAAACATTAATTTTTATTTTGTAACGTTTGAAAGTTTAAGCTTGAAGTTATGTGTTGGATAAATAAATGAATTTTCAAAATATCACATATTGCAACATATAACGTCCCGGTTAAAAAAAATTATATAAAGTTATAAATTAGAGAAAAAATAGTTATTTTTCTACAATCGTTGCACAATATCGACATTGTTATTCCATTTTTTGTTAGGAAATGTTCAAAATTGTCGCTCTAGGGCGACAAAGTGACATATTGTCGCACTAGCGCGACAAAGCAAAACAAAAATAAATTAGGTAAAAGAAGTAAATGATGCATTGGATTTTTCTGGTAACCTTGCTATTGCAAATACAGTTGGCATATACGTACATACACTTCAACTTAATCACCATAAACGTATTCACTCTGTAGACTTTATGTCAAATGTACTCCATATGTCAAATGTACTCCATGTGTCAAATTATGATTTCTTTGAAAATTTTTATTTTGTTCATAAACGTTGTCATGATTACGGTGACATGGGTAACTACAATTTTACTGAATTGTTATAGGCGTGACCAAAGATAATTTTGAAAATTAATTTTTTTCTACAGCTTGACATTGTTCGACAATTGTAGAAAAAATATTGTGTGTATCTCGTCGGATAGAGCTTGTTCGGTGCACTTGTCGAGTTGTTGATCTCGGCTTCGCCTCGATCAACAATTTCTCGCCGCGTGCAACAAACAATGCTCTATCCGCACTTGATACACAAATAACTATTGTGTATCAAGTGCGGATAGAGCATTGTTTGTTGCACGCGGCGAGAAATTGTTGATCGAGGCGAAGCCGAGATCAACAACTCGACAAGTGCACCGAACAAGCTCTATCCGACGAGATACACACAATATTTTTTCTACAATTGTCGAACAATGTCAAGCTGTAGAAAAAAATTAATTTTCAAAATTATCTTTGGTCACGCCTATAACAATTCAGTAAAATTGTAGTTACCCATGTCACCGTAATCATGACAACGTTTATGAACAAAATAAAAATTTTCAAAGAAATCATAATTTGACACATGGAGTACATTTGACATATGGAGTACATTTGACATAAAGTCTACAGAGTGAATACGTTTATGGTGATTAAGTTGAAGTGTATGTACGTATATGCCAACTGTATTTGCAATAGCAAGGTTACCAGAAAAATCCAATGCATCATTTACTTCTTTTACCTAATTTATTTTTGTTTTGCTTTGTCGCGCTAGTGCGACAATATGTCACTTTGTCGCCCTAGAGCGACAATTTTGAACATTTCCTAACAAAAAATGGAATAACAATGTCGATATTGTGCAACGATTGTAGAAAAATAAAATTAAAATTCTAAATAAGATCATTTCGTATCATTTTGAATATGATAAAATTTTCTTTCACTCAATTATTTTCTAAAATATGCTTATTATCCCTTCAGGTAAACTACCATTTCCGGTTGTCAGATTCCTACCCAAATTTAATCAGTTCGTAACTTAAACAGACAAATTTAAAATATTATATATTTCAAGATGATATCTTCATTATATTTTGAGTTATCGCGGATTTGGGTTTTATTTTGTCTATTGTACAGATTTGTTTGTGTATTATTTGATTTTGCTGTCTAAATATTATGTATATTTAATGAATGTAGTCATACCAATCAGTGAAAATATGCCACAAAAAATCATTTACAAATGAAGTTAATTCCAGCATTAACAAGCGTGCAAGAATATGTCATTCTAATGTTGAAACCAAGATTTATGTATTGTGATAGATGGATTAGATGTTGAGGTTTTTAATTTGGGGCCAACAAGGGAACAAGGTCCCCAGATTTAAGTACTTTATTAGATTTATATATTTGGAGACATGCAAAGCAGTTAAAGTTGACTTTACATTTAATTTGTTTTATTTTATTCTTCTTGGGTGACTTGGTATTAAACTCATAAATTTACCATTCCAATAAAAGAAACTATAATTCTTTATAATGGGGTATTCCGGTATAATTGAATTTATCCAAAGTAATTACGTTTTATTAATTTATATCATAATAAAATGGGAAAATACAATAACATTGCTAAATAGCAAGTTTTTATTCATAAATTTATGTTAGAAAGCTTCAACTTTTAGGTTACTGTAAACTAGCCTACCGCTAACGTCACATTGCAAGCATCATGAGAAATGAATTTGTTTTGTGAGTATTTCAATACAGGTCATTTCATTTTAGTACAGGTGCCATTGCTAGGATACTTATTTAGAATTGTCAAATATTTAAATAATGAAAATATAAATTCATTAGGAAATACTATCGTGGCCATAGAAAAAGTATAGTTTACAACTCGCATGGAATGTCCATTTCATACTCGTATGATTTGCAGCGTTCCTTTTCGACTCATGCTACGAAGTTTCATACTCATAGGAAATGAGTCCCATTCCATGCTTGTTGTACAATATATTATTGTTAAATAGTTTTTATTTACAATCGGCACTAAAGTGCTCAAAAATCGTCATTAAAAGCTCAGAAATCGTCACTAAAGTAACCTATTATACGACGATTTTGAGCAACCCAGTATTGGCAATCGTTAAATAATTATTGTACAATTAGGACAATTTTAGCAGATATATTGACGTACTATAGTAAATTTGGACGTAACATGAAACAAAATTTTCAAAAAGTATTAACTAATTAATTCAGATGACGAAATTGAGGACAAAACACATAATTTTGAGTGTTTTTACGATAACTTCACTTCTCGAGGTTGGCAACACTGACTGTTAGTTTCAATTGACAACTGACAGAAATATAAACTTAACCTATATTGTAATTTTTTTACAATTTTTTTGAATTTTAGATTTCAAATAAAACTTAATATGTACCTCGGCACTGAAGTTCCTTTTTATCACTCACATGGTTTATTTTCCTCGGCTCTACGGGCCTCGGCAACTAAATTCCATATTCGTGATAAAAAATTGAACTTCAGTGCCTTGATACATAAATAACTATTATAAAATTTTATTTATTTATATAACTTAACAATATTTCAACATATGTCATTTCCACTTAGGTGTAATTCTTTGTAATTATAATTCATATTTTGAGTCGTTTTAAGACGTTTCAATCGATTGCTATTTATAATTGTTAATAATTGAGTCTTCCAAATACAACTTAATAGTGGGATTCTGAGCATTATCTTAAAAATCTATAACTTTTAAGATCTATAGCTTAAGAGAAATCTATAAGTTGAAGTCTAATAGATTTTCATAAATCGGTATTTTGAACGCAAGTCTATAACTTCTGATTTCTATAACTACGACTTTAAGATATCTTAAAACCAAGACTGCCACTCTTTGGAAAATAAAACAAGTATCTACGTTTAATACTTATAAAACACGGATATTTTATTTACAGCTATATTATTTAACGATATTTTTTATTAAAAACGAATTAATACTATTAAAATAAATAAAAATACAAGTTTTCTAAATTCTTAAATGCAAAAAAACAGTATTAATTTTTCTGGGGTTAAGTACACTGATTCATTGTCAATTGACAGTTATCAAAAGTTGACAGAACGATATATGTCAAAATTGTTTGTGTCGTTTGTGTTGTTTATAATTATAAATGAGCTAAGATACAATTATTATTATGTCATTTTATATATTTCTGTTGATTCGGATTATAATAAAAATATAAAATTATTTTAATTTATTATTATTTGTCATTTTGTATATTTCTGTGGATTCACATTATAATAAAATGATATAATAATTTTACAGCAAAAGAAAATGAACAAAAAATACGATGTAAGAGCAATATGTGGCATATTTACAATACATGGAAAGGAGATTACGCCTTCAGATCAAATACCATAAACCTCACACTAGGTGAAAATTATTTAGTGCTAAAATGAGAACAATTAACTGGCAAACCAAATGCTTATCTTGCAATTCAAATGGGTTCATTGCATCCCTTATATTTTTTCTTAAGATTCGCATGTGATTACTATAAATATAGCATTGGTAACCTCAAATATTAACAAATGTCAATAAATTTTAATTATATAACGTAAATATTACTTACTGTTCATATTCATCTTCCAATAATAAATACGCAAATTGTAAAATTTGCATATTATTATGCATTTGCAAGCTATTTATTATTTCTATAACAAGTTATGACAAACTGAACAGTAGCCGTAACTTTTTAAGATAACTTAAGATATTTAAGATAAACCTATAAGCTATAGATGCGCGCAGAATACCACTCTAATATTTAAGATCTATAAGTCCTTAAGATCACACTTATAGAAGTTATGGAAACGCTCAGAATACCACTATTAATGTTTTTTTTTTACCCTAGTTAGCAATTTTCCTATATTATACATTGTACACTCAGATTTTCGATTTGCGGAGTTGCTAAATAATTTTTAATTTGTATTTTGTGAAAATACCTCCAAGTTGTTATTTTTACTTAATGTACTAGAAGTGTTCTAAAATGAGGGTACCTAACATTAAGCCCGCTACCAAAAGTCATTAAATGGCTAACGTCGTTCGGGAAAAAGAAGATTGTACAATCGCAGAATATATAATTCCTTGTATAAGAATAAAAGAATATTAGACTCACGAAAATAGGTTGCAATAAAACAGTTTTATTATCATTTTAATGTATATTGTTTATTCTGGAGGTATTTAAATGTGCATATTATAGCTTGGCAAAAAATAGCAAAACACCCTTCAGGGAGTAATAAAGGAAAATTAGGAATGGAAATTGTAATTTTGTCCTTGACCACCTTCACCGCCTATCACCCTCAAATTATTCTATAAAAAGGGAAATTAAATCGTAAAAATCATTTCAATATTGCAATTTAGCATTCAAATTAATTCGATCACGTGCACTGCAATATTAAAAAATATTAATTGAATTAATTTTAAAATGAATTTTAAAGGTGCTCTTCGTCATTACGCTTTTTCTGTTCTTATTTACATAATTTTAATTAAAAGTGTCATAATGTAAGATGAATCCATGCAGAAAAGGAACATCATAGCAGGCTGGGCACACAGAGCAAGCAGACAAAAGATACGCGCCGGACGCTGAAAACAAACGTTAAACGTGGTAATGATGCTGCCTGCCGTGCAAGGCTGATGCACCGGGATGCATGCTTGCAATCTCTAATTTCAATAGGAATATTACAAAGTGTTACTGTATAAAGCTTCCCTTTCTATATCGTGTTTGTAAATTGAATTGTGTGAACGGTCTTTGTCAAAAACAGTGCTATGTAGGTAAATTTTGTGCAATTGTTTTTTAGGCTCGTATTGTGCAAAATTGTCAAGTTGTTCAATGGAGGGTTAAATTTTGTCGTCACAGGCAA
This sequence comes from Poecilus cupreus, assembly GCA_963942605.1. Taxonomy (NCBI): domain Eukaryota; kingdom Metazoa; phylum Arthropoda; class Insecta; order Coleoptera; family Carabidae; genus Poecilus; species Poecilus cupreus. The sequence continues at coordinate 25,329,418 of OZ012720.1, read as the reverse complement.
GAAAGAGAAAAACGAGGTAAAATTTGAGATGGAAGTTCATAATACAAACATCCATGTTTTGACGTTTGAGATGGTGTTTTAACAATGTTATGTTTTTATTTTTGAAGTTTATTATTTAGGTAACCTAATAAATTTAACACAGGCCATATATTCTTTATAGTAATAACGGGAGTCACTATTGCACAAACCATACACACACTTTATTTTTCATACTTAGTATCATTTTAAGAACTCTCATTTTGACAGCGTTTTGTTTGTATTTCGGCCACGTGAAGTTCAATGAAAGCATCAATAGATGGCAGCACGAAAATTTGCTTCTGTATAACCCTCCATTGTAAAAATCCTAAATTTTCTTAATTATTTATAAGCCTCTAGAAAATAACATGGTTACTTCGCTTGAATAAAAATGTAGTCACGCAATAAAATACTACATATTTTATTATTTTTTATGAATAAATAAATAAATCATCACGTCATTTACTCATTTCGGGTGTGGTACTGTGTAAGTGATATGCTGATGTGGCCAGCATATAACCTCCCGCCCAATACTACTCTTAAACGGTACAAAATAGTGTTTGATGATACAGAAACATACATTTTATTTGTTTATTTTCTATTTATATTTGAGAAATTTTATTTTATTTCGTATATTTATTTAATTTTTTGACATATCACTAAGAAAACAGCTTCACAATCAAAATGACATGTGTCACATTTCGTAAAAATTTGATAATTTTGAAGTGTTTCCGTGGTGTACAAGGAATGCAAGATTTATGAAATCTAATTTCTTTATATTTTATTATCTATAAATCTAATGAAAATTAATAAAATTAGTCTAAACAAAACAGATGAAAAATTAAATATTCTACAACTTTTAAAATAACATAAATTGTTGAAAAAGGAAATTTAACCGTGTTTTTCACGAAAAACTGTTAAGAGCTTCAAGTAAACTGCTACTTCCGGTTGACCAATTTTATCCAAAATATAATCAGCTCTTCATTTCAATATAAGAAGTAATAATTAACAAAATTTATTTTTTGATATTATAGTATTTGAGTTATGCGAGACGAAAAAATTGCCGTAGACTACACACACACACACACATACATACAGATAGACATCATCGCGAAAATAGTAAAATAGTATTGTAGAGACCCTGAAACGTGCTTAATCATTGGAAACTCACTACCCAATTTTTTGACCAAAAACAATACCTCCCTTATCTAGAGGTAGGCGGGAGGTAAAAAGACTTTTGTATGTAGTTCTGTAAATAAAATTTTACATTTTATTAAAATTTAATTAAAATAGTTACTGTTTCTATCTACTTGTTTATGTGTAATAATTCGAAACGTTAAATTTAAATAAATTTAATCTACAGAACTACATTCAAAAGTCTTTTTATTTTAAATAACGATAATTAACAATAAATACAGAAAATTTCTTTAATATCAGTATTTTTTATTGTTAAAATATCCTAAATATAATCATTCTTTTCATTGCTAATTACATTTGTTTATTCACAAATTAAATTTGGTTTTATGTTTTTCGTTTTGGTTTTAACAATCTTAAAGTAGTTTGCAAACTTCAAACTTTCGTTTTAGTTTTATTTTTTATGCTTAGTAATGAATCAATAGGAAAGATCGTAGAATGAAGAAGCGATATATTGTTATCCATATTTAGAATTGTTAATTGTGTTTTGTTTGGGAGAGCCGTATTTATTATACTTAAAAATGTATAATAAGATTTAATTAATAAAATTATATAACAACAAGAGAATGAAAAATATAAACAGGTGGTGGGTTCGCAGTTCGCTCAAAAAACAAAGCACAACTTGGAAATTTAGAAAATTTAAGGTATAAGATGAGGTTAAATGACGCAGAGATATTTTTTAAAATATCTGAATGAATATTAAACAAGTTGACAAATTATTATTAATGGCTACTCTGCTAATAAGACAAGTACGACGCCCGACAATAAATACATTTGTAATTTGTGAATGTTGCTTCAAAATAGTATAAAACAGAAAACTTTGATTTCCGAATGTACCGTGAAATAATTGAGGAATATTTGGAAAATAAGTTGAGTATTGTAAATTGTTATTAGAAATTTGTTGGAAACTTTGTTTCCAACCGAATTTAATTAGATTTATCATTAAAACCGACTTTGAAACTGATACCTGTAAAAATTAAACAAAGTTTATTAATTAGATACACATTATTAATTATTTCTACAATTATATGAATTATTCACTTCGTGTAAAGATCGATTATACTAATAATATATAAGTTATTAATCAAGCAAAGCTGTGTCAAAACTATTCTGAATAATGACAGTAAATGTCTTAATACAATTATAAAAAATAAATTGTTTTTTTCACGACATGGTAGGAAACCCTACCGTTCTTCTCCCGAAATAGTGAGGAAAATGTGTTGTTCCTCTCTAGAGGGGAAAATATAGAAGTGTTACCAATATGAATGTTATTTACAAAAAATACATACATACATAACGTCACGCTATGTCCCACTTAGTGGGGTAGCACGAACCCAGAAAAACAGTTAACCAACAATCAATCTCCTCCAAACATTCCTATCCTGACACACCACTTTCGCCTCGTCCACATTCATAGTGCGATTCATACATGCTCGTTTATTCTTCACACTCGGAATCATTCGTTCACGCAACAAACCATCAATCATACCCAACCAGTTATTCCTCGGACGCCCACGCAATCGTTCACCTTCAATCTCACCCACTTATATTAGTTTTACCAACCTTTCATTCGACATTCGCTCAACATGTCCAAACCACCTCAACTGACTCACTCCCACTTTCTTAACAACATTCTTCTCAATCTCACACTCATCATACACCAATGTATTCCGTATACGATCACGTCTCGTATACCCACATACTCCTCTCAAATATCTCATTTCCACAGCTGCTATACGTCGTTCGTGCTTCTTCATCCACACCCAACATTCAGAACCATACATCAATGTAGGCACTAACACACCACTATAAACACTCAATCGAGCATCTCTAGATACATTCACGTTTCGAGCAAATGTACCCAGAGCATCCAATACCTTGCACCCTGCAGACACTCGCCTTTCAATCTCCCGGTCAATACGTCCATCCCTCGAGAACATACTACCCAAATGTACAAATTCATTCACTTGTTCCAGTCTCACACCATTCACAGAAACATTACAATCAGTCACCAAATCATTCTTCTCAATCACCAACACTTTACATTTATCGACATACAATAGCAGATTTAAACCTTTCCCTACTTCATTTATGCTCACAATCATTCTTCTCAATTGCTCCTCAGTTTCACCCAACACAACATCATCCGCATAAGCTAACGCAGGCACTATACGTCCACCAATACGTACACCATCTGTTCCATTCAATGCCTTTCGTAACAACACATCCATATACAAATTTAACAACCAAGGAGACATTCCACAACCCTGTTTCACACCAACATCTATACGAAACCAATCACAAAATATATTACAAAAATTATAAATAAATTCCTAATTTGATTGAAAATCCCTATTTTAGTGATATACATAATTTAAATTATCTTACAATAATTATGTCTTATATTTTTCTTTATCTTATTAAATTACAATTTGACAACTTATTAAAGATATTTAAGATTGGTCCATTGACAACACTGCTACACCGCCTTGTGTCTGATAACCTAGCTTTTAACGTGTCAGTTTGTCAGTTGTGTTCTCAAAGTGTATTTTAGGTCCGAGCAAATCGTTTTTAGAAACATGTCGTGAAAAAAATGGTCTGTCTAACACGAGAGGAAAGCTCTTTTTCCACTCTCGTTCGAAATGTCTCACTCGCTGCGCTCATTAGGCAAACTTCGAACTCGAGGGGGAATAAGAAGCGCTTTCCTCTCTAGTTTGACAAATAACTATTGATTCAGTCCCAGAAAATGTAGACATAATCTGAAAATAACAATAAAGTCACCATTAAAACTAACATGACGATTTTGCTAGAACAATTTTCATTCTCTTGTTTACATATTTCTTAAGAATAGTATCAACCTACTCCTGTTCAATGTAGTTAGCCTTGTTCTTAAATTTAGTCTACTTCTCCGAAGTTTGTTACAGTTTAGTTGCATGATTAAATAATAAAAGCGTAGGTGAAGTCTAAATATGAAAATACACTACCTGGCTGCTGTCGAAAATAATTGAACATCATGTAAACAACTTACACAGCACTCTTGAAAATATCTCAGTGCTCACGGGAAAGCGAAACAAAAGCATTCGCGGGAAATTGTATAAATAAACAGTCAGCGAGATGAAATGATTGTTAATAATTGAGTGGTTAAATAAAAAGATTATGAAGTGCGAAAAATAGTTACAATGTAAATATTTACATAAGGTTGGGAGAACAGGGTATTAATAGATTTATAGTATATATACTGGTTCTGATTCGTAAAACTTAGAACAAAAATGTAGGTAATCATTGCGGTCTATTTTTAATGTGTTTAGTTACTTCAAACAGCAGATAAATTTAATGAATTTATCTTTTAATTTATTATAAATATCTTACAGATATTGTATTTTTGTCCTACCTATATTTTATATATGTTCATTATGTGTTAGAAATGAAAATATATGGCTTAAAATTTTCCAAGAATTTCTCGCAAATTTTAATTTTTAAACGGAACAAAATTCTATTTTTTTGAGTATTAATAACTTTAATGTCCGACCGTTACGTTATTGTTATCATAACTGTAGGCTAGCTGGGCAGTTATACCAAATAACGCCCTAGGGTGTTATAAATTTGACTTTGTTGCTATCGGACTCATAATACACAACCACTGACTTCTATTGGCAGATATAAACAAACACTGACTTCTTTTGACAGATAGAAATTGTAAACAAATAAGAATATTGCGTGACCCAGTTACAGTGTTTGCAAACGAATAGATTAATCACTCAAAAACAAAAATTTTGTCGCTCGTTGCTGTTGGAGACGAGCGATAAAATAAAATTCCTCAGAAAACATCAACTTTGCGTTGACAAATGCAAGCGCAAAAGCAACTTTCTGTAGCAGCCGTTGGAAAAGTAAATATTATGTCTTTTCGTTTCAAAAAGGAAACGGAATATTTGTTGAGTTAGATTAAAATAAAATTTAAAAAAATAAAAAACAACTACATAGTTTTCGATAGATAAAAGATAAGTATTCATATTCACATCTCTTTCAATTTACATGTACATTTGTATTCTACATCGAGAATAGAAATATACGATTACATAAAATTTTATAGTACTATTTTTGTTATGGTTGTAACTCATTGTTGTTTTTATTACTATAGGGTGTGACATAAAACGACTTCCATAAAAGTGTTAAATATATTCCAATGCACAGTTCTTGGGAAATAGCGGAAAAGAACGGAAATTTTTAAAGATCGAAGATTGTAGAGTTGCTTCTAATTTAAATTTGTTGATTTCAAAATGAACAAGTGTCTATTCTAAGAGCTGTCACTGTAAATGTTGGCATTTTATATGAAACGTTATATTGTCTGTGTTGACAACATAACGCGAAACCAATTAAAATTATATAGTGCAACAAAGAAAAGTTGCTCTTTATACGTTTTTTATTTCTCTTCATTATATCTCTCATTTAATACAAAGTGTGTCAAAGTAGTAACAGGAATAAGAGGAACGTAGTTAGTTTTGTATGAAAGTAATGCCAGAAAAAGATGAAACGTGAATATACAGCGAGTGGAGGAAATAGTGATAACTCTTCTGTTTCCTGTGCATCTATTCTGTGCAATATCACTATCACGATAGCATCAAATAAAAGGCCTTTCAGAAAGTAAGAGAATTTTGATGACAATTATTGAGGCCTTTAGTGGGGTAAATAGCTCCGTGGTAAAGTGTCCTCAGTTCGAATCTCACAGCCGACAGTTGCCAATTTACATTTACCCCTGTGGTTCCCCCTCCACTAACATCTTTGGGGGGTATGATTTGACGGTTGGTAACCGCACTTCATACGCAAAAATATATCACTTATCGAGATCTGCGTAAGCAGAGTGCCACACCCATAATGGGTAAAAGGCGTGATGATATATTTATTTATTTTATTTTAGATCTAGATGATTACAGCTCTGTGCGGATAATTTTTTTTGTATCCGCTTTCGAACCGCATTCTTACAGATTTCCTATCCGATTTTTAAAATTCTCTTTTCTTATAATAAATAGACAGTATTTGACAGAAACATTTATTATTCACAGTATTACACACAATATACAGAAGATAAGAAAAAAATATTATTACAATATCTACCTACTTCCTAAAGCGGTCAGTCTTCATTCTTCAAAGAAAGAAGAGACATTGTAAATTAATAAACAAATTTAGGATACTTCAATTTTATCAATATTAAACATGATATTCTGTAACTGCCTCACGGCAGTTGGCGGGTTACACTAAGCTGATGAGTTCCAATAAGAAAAAAATGCGTCCGTAGTTACCGATTGATTGGATTGGCCGGTCTCTGTGACTTAGTAATTCAGTTATTATTCAGAGACTGATTTTTATAGAACATTGATAATCTATTGTCTTTATATTTTTTTTATATAAAAAACATGATATATACTTAAGAATATGAAATTCCTCGTTTCGAAGAATAGACAGTTGAAAAATACATCCGGTCTTCAGGACAATACTGAACAACCATTGCTGAAACGTTTTTCTTTAATGGAATACGAGCCCAGAATCATATCATTTGGCCCAAAAAAAGACTTTTAGAATAAGTTTTAAAAAAATTGTTCTGATCTTACAAAGAGAAATTTGTTGTATTCATTTTATTTGTATCTTATAATCTGTTATTTTTAAGAATATTTCAAGGAAAAATAACAACTGAAATAATAACAAATTACAAAATTCACTAACATAAAGATCTTATTTGGTACAAAGGTATTAGCTGATACCACGAACACTATTTTTGAATCTGATGATAAATAAATTTTGATTCGAAAGAAATTTACTCTATCTCTTTTATTTACTAAGATACACCCAAAAATCCTTATAGGCCTTCAAATTATTTACAACTTAATGTTGATGAATTGTTCCCAAAATCTAATCAATTCGTAACATAAACATAATACCTGCCCTTATATGTATGTGCAGGAAGTAAAAATGACAAATTTCAAGATATGATTTTGGGCGACGTAATTTTATAAAATGTACATGGTGTTCTGAATTCGATACGCATCCACAAGAATAAATCGAAATGCGAATCGTAGTCACATAAAATTATTCGAATCTAAAAGAATTTGCGAATATCCGCAGTTCTGCAGGGCTATGCAGAAAAGTCTAATTTTTTTAAATAGGTAAACTATAAAATGTGCTGAAGTCTGTCAGGTTTGCAAAGCGTAGGGGAGAAAATTACTAAATGAATTTTGATAAATGATTGTTGAACTGATTGAGAGTAATTATGTGTTGATTGTTAAATAAGTAAATAATAATATATTATGTGTATTACATATACAAGCCCAGAATCATATTATTTGGCCCAGTTAAAGTCATAAAAAGGAAATTTGTTTAATTCACCATTTTTATATCTTAATTCTATCATTTTTACATTCCGCACATACATATACAGGGTGTTTCAGGACTAGTGTAACAAACTTTAACAGCTTATTCCTTAGGTCATTTTGAGCCAAAAATGTCAAATGAACATATGTCCTATTCCTTCTAGTTACCGAAATACAAGAGGTTGAAGTTCTACATATAACACGAAATTTTCTAATTTTTGTAATCAAGGTACTTTCGGAAAACAAGAATTTTATTGAAAAGTCATACCTTATTTGTCTTATGCCCAGTTTTTCAATCGACTGTTATAGTGACTGACAACCACATAAATATTAAGTAAACAACAGGTTAACTTAACAGGTAGAAATTTCGCCCGTTAAGAAAATAACAAGCAGGTTAAATATAAATAATATTTTTTTTTTTGACAATGGCGAATTTAAATGTCAACGTATTTTCTGATGATTCTGATAAAGAAATAATATATGTTATAAATGTGGTATACAGGAATATAGTCATTATACTGCACAACGAAGGTCAGATCATATGAACTTTTGGGACGATACAGATTTCAAAGGTACAATTTCAAATAATTTAGTTCAATTTTTACCTCCCACCACATCCTGTAAGGGAGATATAGGAATCATGCTAAAAATTGGGTAGTGAGTTTACAGTGGATGAGCACGCTTTAGAGCAGCGGTTCTTAACCTTTTTGGCTGGCGACCCAAAGTACGAATATATTTGAAGTACGCGACCCTAATCTAATTTTTTTTTCCAGTGGCAGGTACTAAAATGATATATTATGTAATTTTATAGGATGTAGTTGTAAAATTAGAAATAAACAACTTTATTTAAATGTTCTGTATTAAAATCAGACAATTCAGCATTAAAACAGTTAAAAAATTTACAACAAAATAATTAGTGACTACCCTGGTGTTGTATTTTTGAGCAAAGATCATGTATACGTGGAGTTATGTTTATAGAAAGTGCACACCGCATGTCATGCTGAGGATCCAACCTATTCCTGTACTTATTCTTCATAACAGCAAGGCATGAAAATCCTGCTTCACATAAATAAGTAGTTGGGAAAGGTAGTAGGGCTTTTTCAGCTGCATTGCTCAGAACAGGCTTCCCAGATAATTGTGCCCAAAATTTTGTGAGACTCGTTCTGGCAAATCTCTCTTTTAAAACTGCATCACCTTGCATTTCGAGCAATTCTTCTTGTAATCCAGCTGAATCGTTTTCAACGCCCATTACATCTACTTCAAATGGATTTCTTACCCAACTGTATTTCACGATATGGACATTTTGTGGAATATATCTTTCCATTTCATTTTCAAGTTTTCTCAAATGTTCTAAAAAAATAGGCATGGTCTTCACGAAAATACGGTTTCCATTAAGATTAAGATCTTCCAAAAACAAGTTTAATGTTGGAAACGCTGCCAATTGACATTGAGCAATTTTATTTTGCCAAAGTTTTGTTTTGTTTTTAAAAACAGTAATTTTTTCATAAATGTCTACTACAGTGCGATTTTGACCTTGCATTTTTGTGTTTAACTGATTCAAGTGGTGGAAAATATCACCCAAATATGCCAATTTAGCCATCCATTTGTTGTCACTGAAGCGATCAGCACATTCGTGTCTTTTATCTGTCAAAAATATTTCTATTTCTGTTTTAAGAGAAAGAACTCTAGCTAGAATCTTTCCGCGGGATAGCCAGCGGATATCCGAATGGTATAATAAATTCTGGTGATCTGAACCTATTTCTTCGCACATCAGTCGAAATATCCGCGAGTTCATAGCGCGCGCCTTTATGAAATTTATAATTTGTATTACGTCCTTTAACACCTGATGTAGATCTGGCTGCATATCACGTGTAGCCAAGTTTTCTCGATGTAAAAAGCAGTGTATTAAAACAACCTCTGGATTTCGTTCCTTGACTTTGGCACAAAACCCGATGCGACTCCCTATCATTGCCGGTGCTCCATCTGTACAGACTGCGAGACAATTGTCCCACAATAATTGGTGTTCCACAAAGAACTTGTCTATTAAAAGAAATATATCAGCCCCAGTTGTAGTTTCAGAGAGCTTTTCACAAAGCAGGAACTCTTCATTGAAATTTTGTGGAGTTCTGTATCTTACGTACACCAACAGCTGTGGGAAATCTTCAATATCAACTGATTCGTCGATTTGAATTGAAAATTTGATGACTTTTTTGAGATCCGTTATTAATTGTTCTAAAATATCTAATGACATTAAATCTATTCTCTTTTTCACAGTATCGTTTGAAATTGGCACCATTTCCAGCTTCTTCGCAATTTCATCTCCACAGACAGTTCTTGCCATGGCTATTGCAGCTGGTATAATCAACTGCTCAGCAATACTATGGGGTTTTTTACATTGAGCTACTTTTAAAGTTACTTCGAAAGAAGCGTAGGTAGTTTTTTCTAACGAAACTGTTGCTGAACTTGATGATGCATCAAGTCTCATGCGCTTTGCTTGTGTTTCTTTTTCTTTCCAAAAAGCAAGCGGTTTATTTGCGTACGTTGGATGGACTTTTTCGAGATGTCTCTTCAATTTGTTTATTTTTAGCGATTCATTTGAAAGAAGTTGCATACAAACCACACATTGTGGACGTGGCACAACAGAACGATCTTTTATTTCAATAAATCCTAAGGCTAAAAATTCTTGCTTGTATGTTAACATCCGTTTCGCCATGACTGTCCACCATTCGAAAGACTTACCACAATTGAGTAACACAATTTTGTAGCACTGTTTATCTGTAGTTGTCAACAAAGAGTGTATTGTAGTCAAGTACAAATGTAATTCACGTAAAACAGTATGAAGAACGAGCGTGCAATCGTAAACAAACTGAGTGCGTATCGCACCGAGGAATTCTCGTGGCAAGGATTTTTCACAACACTGCTTTATCATAACATCGAAACCCGAAGTGTGCTTCGGCTCTTTTCGACAACGCTTTGGCGAGGACCGACTCACACTAGAAAAATTAAACATTGTCGATGCTACCATAGCGCCTCTATATATTTTTTGAACTAAAGTGACATTTGTATGATAATATTTGGAATATCTATTCACTATTATTAAGTATGAAATTATTTTCGCATAAATATTTTGTGATGGAAGTATCACCATGGAGAAAATTACATTTGAATTTTGTTAGAATATTTAAAATTAAATTTTCCGCATTTCATATAATAATATATTTCATTTCTATATTTAAAATCGTATAATAAAGTGATACTTTATTTCATAGCGACAATTATTGCATAGCAACTAATAAATAAATGGGATTTAGACCTTGCTATATATCAAGTTGCCATGTTACTCGTGTGACATTCTAATATATTTTCGTAATGTAATACCTATAAATATTTTAATTATTTACATTTCTGTACGAAATGCGAAAAATAGTACATGCAACTCGTTCAGAGAAGTGTTTTAATTTAATTCACTCGTACTTCTTGTAACGACAGCCATACTCCTTCATTCAAACATCGCTTTTCTAAACTCGTTTCATTTTATACCATTAGAAGCTAGTTAATGGAATTTATAATTATTTTAAGAAAGCATATTAATTAATCAGAATTTTCCATAAGAGTTGTAATAAATGGTTTGTTATGATTTATAGAAATTAGTTTTATTTTGAGTCATGTAAACTTATGTTATTTTTAAACTTATTAATAATAAAAGTAATGAGAAAACTCAACTCATCTTAATGTATATCTATATATACCTATATAAATTATTAAAACAGTAAGCCATAGAAATAAATATTTTATTAGTAGTATCTTAATTGTATAAATATATAAACAGATCAATGTGACAAACATAACTGAAAAAATAAATATTCTATTTGAAGTATGTAAATAACATAAATATATAAAAAATTAACAACACAGTATTCTCTACAGAGCAGAGGCTGTAGTATTGTTGAAAGGAGCTAATGTTTTTGTAAACGAAGGTTTCGGACAAATGATACATTGTTAAATCCTGCATCACCTCACAGCCCAGAGATCAGGGACTAAAGAATTGTTTGCTGATGCTGATATTTATGTATATGATAATTTTGGACAAACAATGATGGTTAAACCATGTATCATCTCAAAGTCCATGCAGCAGGGCTGGCGCAGATACTTTTGTATACGATGATTTTGGGCAAACAATGAATGGTTAAAGCATGTACCATCTCACAGCCCAGGGAGTAGAGACTATAGTATTGTTGGATTGATGATAATTCTTGTATATATCATTTTGGACAAACGATGGATCTTGTATTTCACTGCCAGGAACATTTTTATCCAACTAATGCAAAAATGTTAAACCATATACCACTTCACAACCCGATCCCGACGAATTGATTGTTGATGATTGCATTCCGAGTTACGCAAATAGTTCTTCAGAATATACTAGTATGGTCCGTAAATTTGTTGAACTTCGGTATTCCTAGAAAAGCTGCTGCTCAAAATAAAGGATGATATTAAGCACATGATGTATCAAAATAAGTGATATGGGAAAATGCCGTGACTGCTAGATAACAAGTGGTATGAATTTTGAGCACCGGATTAAGACTACGACAAATGATATTTTCAGGAGACTCTTTTTGGCAGAAGAATTATAAGCAGGAATGATCATCGAATCAAGAATGATTCTTCTGTATGACAAGCACATTTACGATGTACAAAGTTGTACCAAAAAAAAGTACTGGATCGCTTCAGTATACCTCATACTGTACCTGTTGCTGGAATGCAAGACATGAACCCACAAATAAAAATCTGTAATGATGGATATGGGTAGTTCTTCAAGAAACAGATCCAGCTTCTGGTTCTATTTCGCTCAAAAGCGAGTTGCGTCGACTGGACTGGTAACAAAAAAAGCGAACAACTACTGTCCGCAACGTGAAGATGATGACAGTGCCGACGGAACTGCGGCTTGCATGCTAGCTACCCGCCAGCATATTCACAGAGAACTAATAATGCAGCTGAATACTCAGGAATTTCATGCGTAATATCGCTACAACGAATGGAACAGTTGAAGTCGATTTATTTCCAGCATCTTCGCAGTTGTACAACCGTAAAAACCACGTTACTGGCAACAAAATCTTCGAACTCACAACATCCACAACTTCTTGGAGTACAGATAATGAAAGGTTCGATGGTATCTGCTACAAATTTCACGTACTCTGAGGGGATCCTTATTGACTCGCCATGGATTTCCATGTAGCTGTAAAATAAAAAACATAAATTACTAAAATTATCTACATAAATAAAATTATTTTACTCAAAAATCTAGGGAGTTTTCATCATATGCCCATTTGACGGAGGCGGGGAAAAGGATAAAATTATTGGAAAAATATTAAAGGAGGTGGTGAATTTGAACGGTTTGGTTGAGGAGGGCGAACTGAAATTACTGGTAAAATGGGTAAAAGGTCTAAAGGATTAGGGTAACGAGGCTGTGGACGGGGTTCACGATCTATGGGTGGTGGTTGTAGTTGTTGAGGTTGAATGTATGGTTGGGCAGGATGCATAGGAGGTTGAGGAATATCTTCCGCATCGTCGTTACGGGCTAAAAAAGAAACAAAAATTATAATATACGGTTTAGCTAACTAATAACAAAATTATACTCGCAAATATATCATTTATCCATCTTTCACTGATATTAATATTTGGTGAAAACCATTGTCAAGGAATATGTTTGATTATTATCTAATAATAATAACATTAATAATATTTACCTAAAGCTACGCCAAACATATTCTGTAGTCCCCTCACTGCATGTGACATGTGCAGCAAAAACCAACGAACGTTGCCTTCTGCATCCAAGATATTCTGGGCGTGGTTGATCCGTTGATTTAGACGCTGGTAAGTGTAACGTGGCCTCCGTGGTTGTCTCACTGCGTCTAGACTGCGCTGGAAATCAACCGCTTTCATATGTTCCACCCGTTGTAGGCACTCAGTGAACACCCAGATGTTCGGGTGCTCACGCGATACCAAACGCATGAAATCCCGGTGGAATGATTCAACTGCATTGTTGGTCCTCTGTGGCTGTCTGTAAACAGAAATGTCAGCGGGTAACCACCGTGCAAGATAGTCAAGGAAAGGGTTGAACTCAACCCTGTTCCTCGTCTCTGTCCGCAGCTCCTGCAAACCCTCTGCCACCAGACCCTCTGGTAACAAGGGCAACACCATCGCCATCTTCACGACGCGGCGAGTGAGGTCGTCCGAATTCCTCCTAACCAGCCCATTCGCTGCAGCTCGCTTGTGCACGGCACGAGCGAAATGAAACCAGCATCCCAAGAGCTGAGCTTCTGGGATTGTTGCTCGTACTGCTTCCCGAAGAGCCGCCTATAAAAAGACAATAAATATTTTTTAAAAATTATGTCAATTGCTTACACATTGTAGTAAATAAAAATTATAATAAATTCATCTATTTAGGTCGTTCATAGAAAAATACGGTTATATAATTTAAATCTATTTAATATATCTAATTTCTAAATTTTATTTTTTATATTTAAAATTTATAAAAATGAAACGTTGTATTTGTGCACTTTGTAATAATAAAGTGTTACGTACCTCATAGTCCGTCATCACAGATCTGGCGTTAATCTGTGGGGCCAACTGCCGCAGTACCGTCAAGACAGCGACGTATGCGGCATGCGTCTTACGTTCCATCAACACGTACATGATGGGGTATACTGTGCCATCATAATGAATATGAATGGCAAAAAGTTGCGATCCAGCACCTCTTCTCGGCACAACTTTAAACGTCGCGTCCATGTGCAGGGCCACCTGTGCACCTTGATTGACATACTGAAGAATTGTTGGTGAAACGAAGACCACTGCTGCCGACTGGTCTTCTGCAACGATGAGCCTCCTGAAGAACTCCATTCGTCCTGGTCCTAATTCCGTCGCGTATCTTCCACGCCACCGGTCCTCCTGCAGCGTTACGGCATATTCCCTCAAATTCCGTGGAATTTGTGGGGTTCCCTGGTTCCTACTTCGATACATCATGGGCCGCATGCCATGTCTCCCTCCAACTCGCGCAACAGCTTCTTGCGAATACCGAAGTTCGATGTCAGAAAAAATACGGGCCATGCTTGTATTTTCCGTTGCGCTCCGGTTGCGTAAATCCTGTTTTAAATGCAATACCTCAACATCCAAAACATCGGGTTCGTGGTTGTGTTGTTCGGTCAATATTGGTGGAGCATAGTTTAACATTTTTGCTTTAGCTGGACAATAATTTTCGCGACACTTGAAATACAGTTTTGATCCATCGTTTTTCCTTTTATTTAAAACATACAAATAATTACCGCCATCCAGCCATACTATAGCCCCGGCTCTATCGCCTTCTAGTTCCTCCCTGTAATAAAATTAATAATTTGTGTGAAATATAATATATTTCAAAATTTATATTGTAATTTATTTATTATAGTAATTAACATGTCAATGGCGTTATAAGGACAATAATGCGTCAGATCAACATTGTGCTGCTTTATTTTATAAAAGAATTTTATCCTCGTATTGTGTTTTGTTAGAGAGATTAATCTATTTGCTTGCAACACCGATTTGTTTATTTCAATATTTCTATCTACCAATATAAGTTAGTGTTTGTTTATTGTGTCCAATAGCTACAAAGTCAAATTTATAATTCCCTAGGTCGTATTTAGTATATATATATATATATATATATATATATATATATATATATATATATATATATATATATATATAGAAAGGTTTTGTTTTTGACCGTGAATATTATAGAGGATAGTAAAATTCTTGGGAAACGGTCAGGGCAGAGTATACAGTTGTTTTATTACTTAATTTTATTTCAAAGAATTCCAATATTTCGGACAGTAATTGTGTCCTTCATCAGGGAAACTGTCGAACACATAATAAAAATACATAAGTTATCATTAGTTAAATCGGTTAAAAAACAAGCCATGCTAATAAATACTTACAGAAAAGTATTAAGTTTTATAAGTTTAAGAACAAAATGACTTAGCATTATTCATATAATTTCTTTTTTTCCTTCCAACATTTGTTGTTGTATGATATTATTTTAAGCATATATTAATTATTATTTAACAACCATATATATATATATATATATATATATATATATATATATATATATATATATATATATATATAACGTAACGGTCGGACATTAAGTTAATTAAATACATTTATACTTACATTTCTCTCCAAAAAAGAATTTCACTGTTTCTGCAATCTGCACCAGATAAAAACGGGCCAAGTAATACACTTTTGCTTAGACGCTGCCAGATGTGAAATAGTGAGTAAATTTTACAACCCCATAGAGATGAGTTTCTCTGCCCAGTGGCGTAGTCAATATAAAAATATTTCACGTAAAAATGTAATTCAACTAAAATTGAAGCCGATTTAGTGTATTAATAAATTTAAATTAACATTCTTCCGTTCATGTGTGATTTAAATCCTATTGAATTAGAATGGGCAGGAATGAAAATAACACTGCTGTTGATTTATATCTTGTAAATTTAAAAAGAATTTCTGCAGATGTAATTGTAAAGCATTTCTGATGAAAATTAAAAAAAGCCATGCAAAACATATGACGGCAATGGAAAATCATTTTTGCCAAGCTGATGGACAAACCGAGGTAATTCTTCAATCAATTTATTATAAATGTTGGCGATAGTTCTATTACAGAATCTCAATTAAGTTCTGATAAAGAGACTGCGAAGGTTTGTTAGCAAAATAATATTTAATTGCTTTTGATTCTTTTTAATATTTTTTTTTATTGGAATGGAAAAGTAATGGGTACACCAGTCTTATTCGTTACTATTATGTTTATGTGTTCATAACGGTCTGACGTTTCGGCCCTATTTTGAGCTTTCTTCAGAGACCAAATGATATCACATAATATAGTCACTTTTACGATCAAAATGTGTAATTTTTTTGGCAACTAGATCTTCCGTACCACTTGGCAAAAACAGATGAAAAATTTTTGACATGTACTACGAAAGATCTAGAGTTCCCAAAAATGACACTTTTTGATCGCAAAAGTGACGATATTATGTGATATCATTTGGTCTCTGAAGAAGACTCAAAATAGGGCCGAAACGTCAGCCCGTTATTAACAAATAAACATAATAGTAACGAATAAGGCTGGTGTACCCATTATTTTTCCATTCCAATTCCAAGTGTGTAGGCAAGAATAATTTAGAAAAAAAAAATTTTTTGATTTACGACTTACTGTGTATTTTATTATTATTTGTGTTAGTATGTTGTACTTAGATTTTTGTTCCGTAAATAATAAATAAATCTTCAAATTTATAAAATTATTGTACATATGCGAAAAAAAAATTTTTTTTGTCGCGCCTATGGTTTGTTGATGTTTCGTCCATAATTCCTAACTGTTTACAGCCCTAGGCCAAGTTATTCTACGCGTCCTGCACAAATTTGGCGCGTTCGTAAATTATGAATGTTCATATATTTTATTTCTTGAAATTTGTGTTTACAATTTTCTTAAAATTATTTCTATTATAAGTTTTATATTTCAGTTATTTTTTTATATAATTTTTGTTGTTATTGATTATTTAATACAACTAATAAATATTTCAATGTATGAGTCAAGATGGAGCTGTGTAAGTGGCGCGAAAACAAGTATTGTCGAATATATAAAATTCTATAACCTTTTTTAAATACATATATCGTATTAAAATAAACTGATTACAGTAGAAATTATTTATATTATTATATAATCTTTCTTCAAAGAGAGCCAGTAAAAAATTCAACATGCATTGAACAGTCCATACATAATTATACCAGATACTTACCAAATATAATATTCATGTTACCTACCTACCTTAAAGCACCAGTTTCCTCACATATGTATAAATAAATATTATAGTAAGAAGGTATTTCGGCCATAAAATTCAATACATTACGTGTGCGTTAGGTTTATTATACATCGCTGGTTTTTATTAAAGTACTCTGCTGTGCGTCGTGCTTCAATACAAAAGCTAGCGCTGTAAAACAAAACTTACCGCAGGTTAATGTTAAAAACTATTATAACATTTCTATTTATATGTAAATATAACTACACTGTTTTTCTCATATTCAAAAACATTATGTAGAAAAAGGACAATCATATGTTAATTAAAGCTTATCTCACTTTTATTTTATTTTTTACAAGGTCGGGTACTTTTCACTATTTACTTGCTTTGTGTTTCCAAACTACTAAATTATACCTTAATGAAAAAGCCCATGGACGGTAAGTGAATTATCACCTGAGCAACAGCATTAGAATAAATACAAATCACAGTTGCCTTTAATAAAAGAACTAATTCCAATTTCTAAAACATTTATCTCTGCAACAGTGAAGAATGTAATACTTTCAGGACACAAAATAAGTGCGGAAAAAAGCTATTTCCCGCACTAATGGTCAAGTGACAAATATACATATTAATGTACTTATTACAAAGGAATACCGTAACCAGAGCGTCTTCGGCTGCGTACCTTAGCAAGAGCCCAGTGAAATAAATAATTAGTGTTTCGGACAAAGTATTTACTTTCCTTTGTCGTCACCACTCCATGAGTTGTTTGTACATTTGCTTGTGTCTAAATCGTGATTTTTCCGGTAGTAAATTAAGTGTTGCCTGATAAGCAGCTGCTAAAATGTCCTCAGGGACATCTTCTTGAACCACAAAATCATAATTTTCAGTTGTATTTACCATTATTTTAGTTAAAATTTATTGGATACTCAATATTATTTTCTAAATATAAACTGTTAGCATAACACACATATTTACTACAGTTTACTTATATTCGGAGCCACAGTAACAATTAATCTTTATACCGTGTGTCTGTCTTAAAGGTGTACATATGAGATTAAGATGGGAAATCAGTTTTTGCGTGCTGTTGCTCGGTGTTCTACCGGACAACAAAGGTTGTAGTATCAATCGAAAGATATCATTTTTCTGAATCAAATGATGTAAAATACATCACAATTTAGAAGTAATTTGATTCCGTAAATTAAATTTTAAATTTTGAAAATTTTCCGATTTATTCAGTTTTTATCGAAAATAAAAGGAGTTACCTATGCCTTTTTTGTTTTGATTTCTTTTAAGTGATTTATTTGACGTTTCTGACAATTTGTAAAATATGGCTATATATTTTTATAATTTTTTCCGGAAAGATTTTATAAATAAATAAAAGTCTAAAAACCAGTTTTCTTTTAAAAAAATATTAATTTATTAAGAGTTAAGTTTTTTAAATCGATGACAAAAAAAATTTCATTTCCAGTAGCCCTGCTTTGCATATCTTCAGAAAATATGTACTCTTCTACTTTCTTCGTCAAATGGAAAAAGTTCTTGATTGCAGTGCATTTTGTAGGAATAATAAGAACTTTCTTTTCAAAATATTAATTTATTATTGTGCTCTCTGGAAGGAGTATTAAAATGTCAAAAAATAATATAGTTACAGTACAGGAAGCCGTAGTATAAAATTTAATATTAAGGATAGTATATATATATATAACATCCCATCATTCCGTTTCGGAACATAGGGCCTCAGTAAGCTTCTTCCATCTGACTCTATTTACAGCAATGGCTTTTATTTCTCCCCATGATTTGTGTACACGTTTTGCCTCCTCAATGATGGTTCGTTTCCAGGTGACTTTTGGGCGTCCCCTTTTGCGTGATCCTTGCGGGTTCCAGTCTAGCGCTTCTCTGCAGATGTCATCTCTGGGTTTTCTGAGGGTGTGGCCCAGCCATCCCCATTTTCTTTTACGTATTTGGTTCTCGATAGGTTCCTGGTTGGCTCTTGCCCAGAGTTCTGTATTTGTTATCTGGTCCGGCCAGAATATCCTAAGTATCTTGCGGAGGCATTTGTTAACAAAGACCTGAAGTTGACTGGATAAGCTTTTTGTCACTTTCCATGTTTCGCAGCCATATAGGAGTATGGATTTAACGTTGGAGTTAAAGATTCTTATTTTAGTTTTGTTTGAGTACGCTCTAGAAGCCCAAATGTTGTTGAGGAGACAAAAAGCTCTTCTCGCTTTTTGTATTCTGATTTTCACATCTTTATTAGTTCCGCCTTCTTCATCAATAATACTGCCTAGGTACGTAAATTCCGACACAGTTTCAATGTGTTCTCCGTTTAATGAAAGAATTTCATTACTTCTAGTGTTTATTTTTAGGTATTTAGTTTTATTTACGTTTATTTTAAGGCCAACTTTTCTTGCTTCAGTGTCGAGTTGGTGTAGTTTCTGGGTCAAGTCCTCGAAATTGTGTGACAGGAGACAGATGTCGTCTGCGTAGTCTAAGTCCTCCAGTCTTTTTATGAGGCCCCATCTGATTCCTCTTGGAGTGTTAGTTGTCACTCGCATGATTCGGTCTAGCACTATGTTGAATAACATAGGCGAAAGTACACATCCTTGCTTGACTCCGTTCAGTACTTTTATTTCTTCACTTATTTTGCCTCTGTGGAGTACATGACAAGTGGAGTTGTGGTATAATTCTTGGATTATATTTATGATTTTGGTAGGGATTCCGGCTTCGAGCAGTATATCCCATATCGCGGTATGTGACAGGGTGTCAAAGGCGCGTTCAAAATCTACAAAGGCCAGGTGTAACGGTGATCGAAATTCATTGGATTGTTCGACGATAATCCTCAGTGTGTTTATTTGATCAGTGCATGATCTGTGTCTTCGAAAACCTGCCTGTTCATTTCTTAACTTGTAGTCTATGGTGCTGGATATACGTTCGAGTATGATTGAAGCCAGAATCTTGTTTATACCATTTAGGAGGGTTATTCCTCTCCAGTTACGGCAATTGCTAAGGTCGCCTTTTTTCGGAAGTTTTATAATTAGACCGTTCTTCCAGTCATCCGAAATTTTTTCTTTGGTCCAGACCTCGTAGATTAGTGGTTCAAGTAAATTTGCCATCATGAGTGGACAAGCTTTGAGGATTTCTGGAGGAATGTTATCCGGCCCAGCTGCTTTTCCGTTTTTTTGTTGCAATATTGCTTTTTTAATTTCGAGAGCAGAAGGCGGATCTACGTTGATGTTTAGTGCCGGGGGCATGGGTTCTGTGGGTTCGTTGAATGGTTGTGGGGGAGCGCTGAGGAGTTCGCTAAAATGCTCAGCCCACCGGTTTAACTGTTGCTCGTCCGTCGTTAAGGGAACACCATTTTTGTCTTTAACGGTTGCGGTATCGTTTATGAAGTTCTTATTTGCGAGTTTCTTTGAGAGGCGGTATAATTCTCTGGTGTTATGGAGTTCTGCTGCCGATTGCGCGGCTTCTGCCAGTCCATTGACCCACTCTCTTTTATCTTTTCTCGCACTCTGTTTTACAGTTCTATTGGCGATTTTATACTTGTTTCTTAGGTCGTTTAACTCTTCTTCCGTTGTTGCGTTGTTAATTCTATTCTTTATTTCCTTCCGTTTTTCTATTTTGTTCCAGGTATCACTCGTTAACCATTCTTTCCTTTTAGCCCTTCTTGTGCCTAGAACCTCTTCACTTGCTGTTAGCAAGGCTGTTTGAATATCTGTCCAGCTTGCTATGCTCTCGTTTTCATTTTTGCTTTTTGTGAGTTTTTCTCTAAGGCTTTCGGTGAACTCGTTTCGTTCTTTGGTGTTCTTTAGTTTGTCCGTGTTGAATTTGGGTCGCCTAAAGCTATTGCTTTTGCTTTTACATTTGGCTAGCTTCAGTCTTAATTGGCCCACAAGAAGATGGTGATCCGAGGCTACATCAGCTCCTCTGACACTCCTTGTGTCTAGCAGTGATGAGCGCCATTTTTTGCTGATCGCTATGTGGTCGATTTGATTTTTGACAGCATGATTGGGGGAGATCCAAGTGACTTTGTGTATTGTTTTATGGGGGAACAGAGTGCCCCCTATTGCTAGGTTGTAGTTGTTACAAACATCTGTGAAGAGTTCGCCATTTTCATTCATGGTGCCCAGTCCGTGGCTCCCCATGACATTCTCCAGATTGGCGTTATTGGATCCAACTTTAGCGTTTAAGTCTCCCATTAGAATGACAATGTGGCTTTGTCGGATTTGGCTAAGTGCTGTGTTCAGTTCGCCGTAGAATTCTTCTTTTTGTTCGCGAACAGCTACTTCTGTGGGGGCGTAGCATTGTACGATGGTTATTTTACGAAGTTTACTTTGTAGTGTTGCCGTGATAATTCTGTCCGATACGGGGTTCCAGGAAACAAGACTGTTCTTAATATTTTTACTCAGTAGAATACCCACTCCGCTTTCATGCGGATCGTCGGGTCGTTTTCCCGAAAAGAGAAGTAGCTCTCCTGTAGAGAGAGAGTGTTGACCGTTTCCGTTCCATCTAGTTTCACTTAATCCAAGGAAACTTAGTTTATAGTTGTTAAATTCATTAGCTACTTGGGCCAGTCTTGAAGTTTCCATCATTGTGCGAATGTTCCAACAACCGAATCGTGTCCGTTCTTTCGTGCCAATCGTCGTCATAGAGTAGTCCGTCCGGGTTTTGCTTGTTGAGGTTTCAGGAATCGATAGGTTTAAAGTGTGCAGGTGATTAGCCGACAGCACTCGAGTCTGGTATCGGGGCTGCCGATTTTAGCTCCCAGACTAGCCTCGGAAAGGTCCGGTATTACAGCAAAGGTGGTCACGCTGGGATCCGGTGCAGGATATACCGCCTGAATTCGGTCGCCAGGGCCTCGTTAGAGTTACCCAGGGTGTACCGCGGGGAGGTGAGGTTGACAGTTGAGGGAGTTGAGTCCCTCCTTACACCCCAAGGATAGTAACAAATTAAAACAAATCGAAATTGTTATTTAAGAATTCATCTACAGTATAATAAGGATTATCAGTAAAATGTTTTTTAATTTTAAATTTAAATAGATTTCTGTTACTTATGTCCTTAATCGCGCAAGGAATTTTATTGAAAACTTTAATTCCAGTATAAAAAGTACTAGATCTAAAAAGTGCAGTCTTATATGCAAGAATAGAGAGCTACTGTGTTCATTTGAAATAAAATTATCCTTGTTATCATACATAAAAAGACAGAGATTGTACAGGTAAAGAGAGTGAATTGTCATAATTTTAAATTTTTGAAACAGTGGCTTACAATGTTCCCACCAAGAGGCACCAGTCGAAAGTCTAATAATTTTTTTCTCAATAACAAATAGTCTATTAACCGGCATAGAATTTCTCCACATGATTATGCCGTACTCAATAAAATATATGACATTGCTGTGATGAAAAATAAGTAATATATTTAATCCAACGCAATTACGAAGAACAAAAATAGCGTAATTCGAGCTGTTAAGTTTACCAGCCATGTAAGCAATATGCAACTTCCACGTCAGGTGATCATCGATAATAAGGCCTAAAACTTCTTTCGACTGCGCGACTGGAATTGAATTACGATTTGTTTTTATGAGAATACTGAACGAGTTAATATTATGAACGATGTACACCAAATTCATTTCCAATAAATCTAGTGCTATATGAAGGATCTACATTTATCATTCCTAGAACCTTTTCTTCCAATAAAGCACGTTCTTCTGCTCTAGCTAAATTGCAATTACTAAGCTCACGTGTATTTTTCACGAATACTATATTTATTTACGATAAACATTGAATAAATCGGAGAATTTTCAAAATTTAAAAATTAATTTACGGAACCAAATTACTACTATCACTTGATTCAGAAAAATGATATCTTTCGATTGATACTACCTTTGTTCGTTGTCCGGTAGAACACCGAGCAACAGCACGCAAAAAAACTGATTTCCCATGTTCATCTATTTTACGAGTCGTGGTAATAAATAATAATCCGAGAATACAGATTTAGCCAATATACTTTCTGTTATCACTTGTTGCACCCAAACAGTGAAATATACTCTTCTTTGTTCCATCGTCGGAGTCATATTTCCATATAGCTGTATCCAAATTAACACTTTAATTATTATCATAGTAGAAGACCGTTCTGGTATTTTACAAATACAAGAGCATAATAATCACCACTAGGAATTTTAAATATGACAGCATATGATTATATCATAATAGTATATTGTGTTATTAGGAGTAAATGTGATACTTTGGGTGCTGAGCAAATAAGTTTGAATGACGAGCGAAGCGAGTCGGACAATTACATGCGAAGCATACAAAGTCACATTTACTCCGAATAACACATGCTATTTTTTCTTCAAACATAGAAAATAGACATTAAAACATTAAAAAATGCTCAAAACTTCAACAAATATTCTACCTTATCCAGTATTTCTAGTTGCCACAGAATATGTTATTTTGTTATTTTTGTTTATTTGTTTTATTCTTAACTGTCAAATCATTGAATTACAACCTTACTATTTTGCATGATATTTTACTTTGTCCGCCGCCGGAGTAAATGTGTTGCCAAGGAAATACTTTTACGCCGGCGGCGACAATGTTGAACTTCTGCTTGTTGAATACGAATACATAACAACGTACTTTTATTACGTTTGAAGAAAAAATTGTTTTTAAATGATATGTTAAGAGTTTAGTTTATACTTTAACAATTACTGATTTACCAATCTAATAAAAAATTAATTTTTGAATAGAACTATAAGCTGAATAATATAATACAACACACCTACTAATTTTTTATATAAATTCCTATTAATTCTAGAAATACGGTGGGCGTTATAAAACAAGAAATTAATTTATATTTTAAATGTAGTTCAAGATAAACAACAATTAACTTATAAGAAAATAATACTACTATTTTGTAATTTTCTGTAACACTAGAAGAGTATTTGTCAACAAGAATTAATGCGATTTGTTGGTCTGTAGTGCTACAGAAAAGCACCATAATATTGCTGCCAAAATTTAAATTGTAGTTTGCAATAAATGTGCATTTAAATATTCCAATAATTTGTTTAATAATTTTAATATATTTTTATTCTTTTAATGTTCTAAAAGTTAACAGATATCAAAAAAAAAATTTATGTAAAAAGAGTTCGTCTAGATTTTAATTTAGTTATTTTGGTACCGCTAATTTTCGTTGTATATATTTAAAAATTAGTATAAAACTAAAATGATGCTTGTTTGAATATGAGTGTACTCCTTTCTACTGCAGATATATTTATATCAGTTATGGTAGTTGAGCTTTCACACGTTGTAAGATTTGTTCCTATTTATGTATTTGGTTAAAAATTACTGAAACATTCATGGGATAATTTGTTATTTATTGTAGGGTCACAATTATAAATAGAAACACACAAACCGCAGAAGTTGAAGGCGTAAAATATAAGCCTATGAATGTAATAATTATTTACATAACAAATAAGGAAAGTGTTCAGTTAAATGATGAGAAGGTAGGTCCGTTACGAAAAAATATAATGATAAAATTAATTTTATTACATAAATATCACATATTAAATACTGTTATTCATAGTAGTATTCTGAAGATTACAAATATTTATTCCAGGAACCAGATGCATTATTTGAAATTAAAAATTTGTTAGTGTTCTAGATGTATTGGGTTGGTAGATTTGTCTCCCATATTACGACTTGCAGTTGCAAATTTGTTTTCACAGAATCATATACATGTTCTTCTGCCACGGAGGAAGAACGTCAATCTCCATGTATTATCAAACACGTTATTTTGTATGGAATTCTCCGAAAAGTGTTCGTTACCTTCTTCAACCACAAAAGTCTTGCTTTATTTGTATTTGGAATTTTAATAATTAACATTCTAGACATTTTAATCAGTTCACCGCAACGGCATGCTCCTGCAATATAAAATTGAATAAGTATGTACACATACATTGATATAAATTGATGTTCACCTTTACCATGAGAAATTCTTCACCTAGAGCATCTCTTATAAATTTTTCAATTTCGTTTCGTGTGAAACCTTTTGATTTTTCGGTGCTTATCCAATCGATTTCCTTTTCAAATATACAGTTCGATTATCATATATCTTTATATCTATATTGTTTAGAAATATAAGCTAGTAGTAAATCATCGTTTTCTTCGGCTCATGCTACTAACTGTCATACTCGTATGAAATACATTTAGATGTAGTTATTTGTCTAAGTGAAATATTACAGTTTTACTTGCAATCATTAGTAACACATGCGTTGAATTGTAATTTTAAAATTATAAATTATCTGGCATAAAATCACTTATTCTTCGTTTTGCTTTTCATAGTAAATGATTTCTTGCAGGTTATGTTTTTTTTATGAAATGAAATATATATTTATATATTGTATAATGGTTAAATGAATATGATTATTTTTGTTTTACCTTGAAAGGTTGCAATGAAAATATATAAGTATTTACTTTAGTAACAAAAGTTTGTGGATTCTACTACAATTCTTCTTTTGGTCAAATTGGTATATTGGCATTGTGACATTCCAATGGATGCAGTAGGATTTTCTTTTAATTTGACAAAGTTTGGCTGATATGCTTTCTGCCTATTTTCTTATTCTGCACATATAACTACCTACAAATGTAAATATATTACAACAATAATATAGTTGACAAGTTAAACTAGTTCTGACAAAATACATTAGAACTTTACCTGAAATAAATGGTAAAAGTCTAAATATCAATTCGTAGGTTTCCTCACCACACTTTAGTAATATATTTAATAAAATATACTTGTTCTATGTTCTTCTTCTCATTATAAATGATTTCTTGTAACTTGTAGTTTTCTTTGGTTATATTTATTATTTGTTAGCTGAAACACGTAAATATATATTTTCTAATAATAAAATGGATGTGATTATTAATATTCCGTGAAATTACCTTCTCAAATTCTTGTATAAACAATAATTATATAATTTTTGTTTAGAAAATTTTTCAGATGACAATGAGTTGGTACTAAATTTTAGCTTTGTGTTTCTGACTGCCTTCGGTCGGTCGTACGAGATCGGATATTTTCGGCTATCGAAGTCGTGAGAAAGCCATGTATTGAGAAATCGTGATTCCGAGATGCTCCCAACAAACTCGCTAGCAAACTGACCGAGCCGAGCCGAGCGATGCCGACGGGTGGCGATGGCGCGCACTCGCCGCTTTGCGCCCCGCGCCCTTCCGCCCATAAAACAGAACTAACATGTCGCGATTGTGAACGGACAATAGATGGCAGTAACACAGCCTTTAGTCTTTGATCTATGAGTAGTAATAATTGTCACTATACTAGTTTAGTGACATCGATCGAGCTATCAATACAAAATAAAAATATTCGCAATTAAAAACGTGAAGTTTTACCACTTCTTTAAAGTCGTTTGGGGGATTTCCGCGACCCAACCCAATACCTCTCGCGACCCGAATTTGGGTCGCGACCCGAGGTTAAGAATCGCTGCTTTAGAGTCTCTAGAATACGATTTGAATAGTTCCGCGATGATGTCTCTGTGTCTGCCAATTGTATCCCCATGGGAAGAGCTGATTAGTTTTTGGTGATAATTCAATAGCCGGAAGTGGTAGTTTACTTGAAGCCCTATCAAGCTATTTTAAAATATATGAATAAATTATGGTTTAATGAAAATTTTGTTATTAGAATAATGTTTTAAATATTATTATCTACAATTATTGTTTGAAACATTTTTCTTTTACTGTCACCATTTACGAATTACAACACGTTAATAGTTATTTACTTTACAAGTGGGCAAAGTAAGGAATTACCCACGAGAGAAATTTTAACTCACGAAGCCGAAGGCTGAGTGAGATAATTTTATCGAGTGAGTAATTCCACTTTGCCCACGTGTGAAGTATAACGTTTTATACAACAACTCTTAATAAATGCAAAATTTATTAAAGAAATATTATTTGACAGTGACATATGCTCTAAATTTTTAAATTAAAAGTCAATCGAAGTAGTTACCAAGGTGTTGTGTGTTATTATTATTGTTATAAATAAAAAAATACTCACTAGTGGATTTTCTCAAAATTATACCCACTAGTGGATAATCTGTTACTTTGCTTGTTTAAAATCGCCATAGTTATAGAGCATTTATTGAGAGGTGTTGGATAAAGAAAATTATATTTTGATATATTCGTTTCCATCTGCTAATCTGTGTTTTTTGAAAAAACAAAAGAACGGTTGAAAAATGTCATTTTTTGACATGTGTCATAATGTTTTGAAGGGATGAGCGTTTCTTGATAGTTGTGGTCCGTGTTCATGCGTTGTTCGTTAACAAATCTATGGCGGGAGGTATTATGATGCCCACAACAGATTCTTTCCTTATCCTT
Source organism: Poecilus cupreus (assembly GCA_963942605.1). Classification (NCBI taxonomy): domain Eukaryota; kingdom Metazoa; phylum Arthropoda; class Insecta; order Coleoptera; family Carabidae; genus Poecilus; species Poecilus cupreus. The sequence continues at coordinate 25,301,638 of OZ012720.1, read as the reverse complement.
TGTTGATCATAAGTGCTCTTTTGGCAAATTGACATGTACAAGCATACTCAAAATGTGCATGTAGAATTGTAACCTACTGGTAACTAACTAACGCATACATTTTGTTTGAAAAACGCAGTCACACATAACAGTCAGTTTAACAGCCACATTATAGTTATGTTATTGGTAACTAACAGAAACTTTAACAGACGATTGAAAAACCGGGCATTAGGGCCGGTATTTTCAACCTCAGATAAACTATAGGATAAATTATCAATGGAATAAACAAAAAATATCGCATCAAAAGATGATAGCTAGAATAATATTCATCATTTAAGCTATGATTTTGATACGATATTTTTTTTTATTCTCTTGATAAATTCATTCTCTAGGTAACTGAGTTTGGAAATACCGGCCCTTAATTAATTTTATTTATTAATGTTAACGAATACAATATAAAGAACAAAACATACAATGACACAATTAAATAGACAAATAAATAAATTCTAAACACAGAACAACAACAACAACATTTGAGACAAATAAGGTATGACTTTTCAATAAAACTCTTGTTTTCCGAAAGTACCTTGATTACAAAAATTAGAAAATTTCGTGTTATTTATAGAACTTCAACCTCTTGTATTTTGGTAACTAGAAGGAAAATGACCTATATTCATATGACATTTTTGGCTCAAAATGACCTCAAGAATAAGCTGTTAAAGTTTGTTACACTAGTCCTGAAACACCCTGTATGTAATGGAGCTATTGTTGATGTTACGAATTAATTAGATTTTGGAAACAATTCGTCAATAGTAAGTGGTTGATTATTTCAAGGCCTATCAGAGTTTTTGAGCTTATCTTAATAAATAAATGAGAGAAAATTTCATTGGAATCAAAAAGATGTAGAATAATATTACTTACAATTTTTATTTGAAACAATTTTGTGTATTTTGTTGTCATCAGATTTAAAAACAGTGTTTGTGGTATCAGTCAATACCTTTGGGTCAAATTGTAAATTTGATATTATTTCAGTTGTTATTTTTCCTTAAAATATTTTTTAAAATAACAGAAATTATGATATAAATAAATTTAATACAATAAATTTTCCTTTGTTAGATCAGAACTATTTTTTAAAAGCTATTCTAAAATTGGGCCATATAATATGATTCTGGGCTCATATGTATTTCTAACAATATAGAAGAATATAGATGTGCAAATTTTAAAATGAATGTTAACCTTGTTTCCAACAACTTTTGATGATAACTGCCTAATATTCATCTTCGCGTGTTCGTGTTTATAATTAAATATAGACCAGGCAGACTAGAAATATTCCTTTGGCAAGTATTTAGCAGACCTGTTACATAACACGGAGTGTTCGTGTTGTGATACACTCATACACACATTGGTATTATCAGTTTCGTATTAGTTGGCACGCCTGCAAACTTAATGAACACAGATTCCGTACAACACAGGAAGTCTACGGGAAAACGTTTAACATGAAACTATGTTTATCCCAGAAGCTTGCTTCTCTAATTATTTTAAAGGAAATTAATTCGAACAGCGGCTGTTATCTATGAAAACATAGGAGAGCTGTAGAACTAAAAAATACAACACTGCGAAGCGAAAAACTACCAAAGAAGAAACAGAACTGAAAACTTTCTTCTGTATGTATACATCAAATAACAGTAAAAGAAATACAAAATGGTTCATACACTCATCTGCTTCCTCACACATGACAGCAAATAAGAATTGGATTGAAAAGCAAACACCGTGTAAATAGTTATTTGTATACCAAGGCCGCGAAATCATTCTTTAGTGTACCGAAAGAGAAATTGTCGCCAAGGCCGCGTGCGGCCGAGGCAGGTGGATGTTAAAGGAATTCCAGGACAAGGTGTACACACTATTTTTTGTGCAACCGTAAAAAATATTTATTACTAATTTTAAACAGTTTTATTGTAAGTGGCTATGAGATTGACATTTGATAAACAAAATAAATTATTTTGAATTTGCGGCCGTTACCATAACAACAGCCGCGAAATTCAATTTCGCGGATTGTACTGCGTCTGCGAAATGATTATTTCGCGTCCGGTTGCACAAAAAATTTATAAAATAAAAACATATAGTTTCAAGTAGTGCTGCCATTTGGATCCGGATTTGATATGTATCCGGATACCCAGATTACGTATATCCGAATCTCTATGGATCTCAAATCCGGATCTCGGGTATCCGAGAATCCGGATCCAGCATCGAGTATAGAGTATCCGGATCCGAGTATCTGGATCCGGATCCGAATCTGGATTTTACTAACATTCTTTTACCAAATCGTTAATTAATTGACTAAGTAGAATTATAAGTATTAGGTATATTATATATCAAAAATGTAAATTCGTTTTCTTAATAATTTTGTTGTTAAACATTTGTTATTAATTACATTTACTTCAAAACAGTAAATTGCATGTACACTAATAAAATAACGTCGATATTCAAGGTCTATTATTCTTTGTATAAAAAGAGTTTTCGAAAATCATACATGCACTCCCTTTAAAAATATTAAAAAATCGAGATCCGGATCTTACAATTATCCGGATACCTAAATGTACGGATCTGAGATCCGGATATCCGGATAATTGTCAGCCCTTGTTTCAAGGTTTGAAGTTCTTTTCAACACTCTTTTACAATACATTTTTGCACGCGGTGTAGGTGTAGTATTTATGTAGTATCATAGTACTATCCCGGCGTGCAGGTAGCGAAGAAAGTCCAGGTTTTCCAACAATATCTAACTCATTGCAAATAAACATGTTTTTCTTGGTGAAAAAAAATTGGAGACCTTCCCGAAATTGTATAAAGAGATTTAATAGTTATTAATAATAATATTTTTTTTATAATGAGCTAAAGTGATGGGCGCTTAAAGTTTACCGATTAGCTTCTCAAAATATGAGCTACCATTTATTTTACTAATTATATTTTCGGTATAGTTTCAATTTTGTAGTCTATTATATAAGTAGAGTAACATGTAGAGAATAATACAACAATTATCATTTAATTGAAAAACTACAATATTTGTAAATAGTTATTTATCAAACTAGAGAGGAAAGCGCTTCTTTTTCCCGCTCGAGTTCGAAGTTTGCCTCATGAGCGCAGCGAGTGAGGCATTTCGAACGAGAATGGAAGAAAAGCTTTCCTCTTGTGTTACACACATTTTTTTCACTACATGTTTCTAAAAACGATTTGCTTGGACCTAAAATACACTTTGAGAACACAAATCACAAACTGACACGTTAAAAGTTAGGTTATCAGACACAAGGCGGTGTAGCAGTGTTGCCAATGGACCAATCTTAAATATCTTTAATAAGTTGTCAAATTGTGATTTAATAAGAAAAAGAAAAATATAAGACATAATTGTAAGATAATTTAAATTATGTATATAACTAAAATAAGGATTTTCAATCAAATTAGGAATTTATTTATAATTTTTGTAATATATTTTTCGTAAATAACATTCATATTGGTAACACTATTATTCTTTCCTCTCTAGAGAGGAACAACACATTTTCCTCACTATTTCGGGAGAAGAACGGTGAGGTTTCCTAGCATGTCGTGAAAAAAAAAATATTACCTATAATAATAAAAAAAAATTAATAACATTTTAATATTTCATTAACAAATGGGGTAAATAGCTCCGTGGTAACGTATCGGACTGTAGATCGTGAGATCCTCAGTTCAAATCCCACTACCGACAGTTGCCAATTTAAATTTACCCCTATGGTTCCCTCTCCACTAACAACTCTGGGGGCCAAGACTTGACGGCTGGTAACCGTATTTCATTAGCAAAAATATATCACCTACCGAGTTCTGAGTAAGCAGTGAGCCACACCCACAATGGGTAAAAGGCGTGTTGATATATTTATTTTATTTTATTAACAAATTTGGTTAGTATTTTGTATGCTTTTTCATTAATAACAGATTGCATTTTTCGTTTTGTGCTTCGAATGAATGAATCGCATTTTGAGCTGTCTTCCCACTCTTGTAGCAACAGCTTCCTCTACATCACAACCTGAATAAATACCACATTGCATACAAAGAAAAGTTTATACTTCTATATTTTAAACCCCCGAAAAGAAGCGTGTTATAAGTTTAAAATGTATAAATTTGCGTGTTTGTCTGTGACGTCGTAGCTTTCAAACGAATGGACCGATTTTGATGCGGTTTTTTCTGTTTGAAAGCTGATGTGTTCAAGATGGTTCTTAGCTATAATTTATGAAGATCTGTTCAAGCGTTGGAAGATCATAAGCTCATTTCCTATTTGACATAATTGTCTTACTTTCATATAAAAATAAAACATATTATGTACTTATGTGAATGTGGAGATAGAACCTTTTTCGTAGGGTGTCTACTAGTAATTTAAAAAGTCAAAAATTCAAATAACACCCGACACGAAGAAAACTTTGAAAAGTGTTGTTGGCCCTATCACTTTATTATAAGTACCAAGTAATATTTTGATCCAAATTAAATAAAAACCGAATACAAATAAAAGAAGTTTGGTAATGATAAAGTATGAAATTTTAATACAAGTACTCTATCTTTTTTAATTTAATTTGTATTTCAAACTTTTTAAAATACTAGTAAACAATAAATCGAGACGATGTAAGTGGTGTATCTGATCTCTATTACTTAATAAAATTTCTACAATAAATATAAATATATCATCACGCCTTTTACCCATTACGGGTGTGGCACTCTGCTTACGCAGATCTCGGTAAGTGATATATTTTTTCGTATGAAGTGCGGTTACCAGCCGTCAAATCATAGCCCCCAATGATGTTAGTGGAGGGAGAACCACAGGGGTAAATTTAAATTTGTAACTGTCGGCAGTGGGATTCGAACTGAGGATCTCACGATCCACAGTCCGACACGTTACCACGGAGCTCTACAATAAATTAGCATATTTATTACAGTGTTTGTAATTTGCTATTAGGATTATAAGTGGCACTTAGCTTAATTTGCAATTAAGAATGTTAAACGTTTAATTATTAAAATAAAGGCGCGTTCCTCCATTTCAATTTCTGCAACTCTTTTTCACTGTTTCATTAAATATGAACGTCTGAACACTCGATTAAGTAAAAATGAACATTTCAGACTTTAATTGAAAGTGAAAAGAATTTCAAAGTTGTTCATAACTATAATCATGTTTAAATATTCAAAATAAAATAAACATTGGATCGTATGTTAATGTTACGTAATTAAATTAATTTTGGAAGGTAGTAAAAAATGAATTACTTTTCAGGAGTATCATTAAATATGAATAATTGAGAACAAATCCTTTCATTAAACATTAGTCAAATGCCTTGATTTATGTTCTATATACATATTAAATATTTTTAAGGAAATGTCAAATTAAATAAAAACAGTGCAAATTTTACTACAATATCTGAAGCTGAAGGTTTATCGCACACACCACCAAATGTAACCACTAAAATTTTGCGAAATATGTGAGTGGATGAATTTGTATTTTAGTGGCAATAAAATGAAATATTTCTTTACAGGTATTAAAAAGTTTAATATTTTTACATTAGCAATATAAATGTCAAGTTTAGTGACATAATAACGCTTCTTACAACTGTTGAAATTAAAGAAAAAATGTTTTTCTTGAATTAATATGTTTCTTAAATTTTCATGTAATAATCACTTAAATAGGATAGGTGAAATATCATTTGCTTAACTGATTATAATTCAATTCTAGGAATTAATATGTATGAGTCATTTCATTTCTATTCTGTATTTCACCTTAGACGGCGGGATAACGCAGTGGAAAGAGTAGATCCCTCTGGAAACAGAGGTCATGGTTTCGAAATCGAGTCAGGTCAGAGCAATTTTCATGATCTGATTTGGATCGGTACTTACTCGTATTACCATTCTAAGTTGGGAAAAAATTAGGTTGGTAACTACAAAGCTATCGGGCACTGACTAGTAGTTGTAACAAGGGCTTGCATTAGGTGGGCAACACAAAAGTATATATTATTCTTAAAATTTAAAATATAGGTAGTTATGTATGTATCAAGGTACTGAAATTTTTATTTTTATCACGAACGTGGAATTTATTTTCCGGGACCCTTAGGGCCGAGGAAAATAAGCCATATGAGTGATAAAAAGGAACTTCAGTGCCGCGGTACATATTAAATTTTATTAAAAATATAAAATTAGAAAAAACTAAAACAATGATTCTGCACAGCAAAAAAATTATAGTCAAAATTGAGAAAATTGTAGCAAAATTTTTTGTCCCAGATGATCCACCCTTAACTTTTATTAATTTAATAAGTTTTAAATTTGTTAGCAAGTAACAAATTATTTTTGTGTAGTGTGAACATAGTAATTATGAACATTTATTTTTATGTGCTTTTGACTAAATATTTTAGTAAATTATATTGAAGCAGAACAATAAATCATAGTTATTATAACAAATTAAGTTGTCACAAAGGATATATACTTTTTTTAACAATTTGATAAGTTAAATAAATTTACTTGTTATTTTTTTTTTTAATTATGAAGATGAGAAGCGGACTAACTACTATGGTCATATGCCGCTTCATGAGTAGATGAATATGAACTTATATGAACAACACAAACGACCATGCTCTTCAGTGGGATTCGAACCCACGACCTCTGGCGTGCTAGGCTAGCGACATAGCCACTACACCACCGAGATCGGCTTACTTGTTATTATTTACGATTCTATTTGTTTAGTTTTATAAATTCAGCAAATATATAAAAGCAACAATTTTTCTCGTTAAAAATTATTCAGAATTGACAAAATTTTAATTTAACAAATTGTCATATTTGTTGAAATTGTTAATTTTACACAATATATTAGTCATTATTAACTAAAAATACTTAACAAATAGCAAATTAATTTCAGTGCCGCGGTAGGCGGTACATATAAAATTTTATTTCAAATTAAAAAAACTGTAAAAAAATATTATAAAGGTTAAGTTTATATATCCGTCAGTTGTCAATTGGAACTCACACTCAATGTTGGCAACTTCGAACATTGAAGTTGTCGTAAATAACCCTCAAAATTATGTGTTTTGTCCTCAATTTCTTCATCGGAAATAATTAGTTAATTCTCCTTACACATATTGTTTCATTTTACGTATAAATTTACTACAATACATCATTTATCAAAATAATCCAACTTATAATACAAACAATAATTATTTTACGGTTGTAACCACTGCGTTGCACGAAATCGTCGTATAATGGGTTAATTTAGTTACGATTTCAGAGCTTTTAATGAAGATTTTGTCGTTTTTTTAGTGCCGATATCAAATTAAAATAATTATTTCAAAACCTGTTTGTGAAATCTTCTGCTAGTAACCCTGTGTTGCTTATTTCAAAGGGAATTTAACAGAGTTTACAGTGAACCCAATATTCCAATAGATATAAACGTAAATCAGCTCGTGTTGTTTCTGTTCCTGTGATTATGACCGTCTGTGATTCTGATTGTCTCGCTGTTTGACTGACTGACGAATTGTGTCGTGTCGACACAGCAACATCGCGGGAAGCCATGGCTGCTGTCCGTCTGCCCATGTCACACATGAAACAGATGACAATCACACGCTTCATTTGCATATTGTACTCGTTCGTTTGTTTGTGTGTAGGCTAACCGTGGCTTCACGGTTTCATGGCCAATGCGAATAAGAGTTTTAATTATTGTCATTGAACTCAATTACTGACTCATTCTAATATACTTTGTATGCTAATTCTTATAGTGCAGATTCTTTAATGCTTTTAAGGATTTCCAGATTTTAAACATAAGATAATAGTAATTATCAATGATTCTCTGCTTGTTTCTGGGTAGGGCATCCAACAACGGGACACCTGGATTTCTAATCCCAGGTATTATAATCCCGATATTTATTTTATAGGTATCAGAATTTTCTGTATGGATATTAGTTAATACGAGTAGTATTTACCTAGTACCTACTAGAATAAGTTGTGTTAAATGTTAAATTTTCGCCCTTGATTGTATAGTACGATTATTTTAAGATCATAGCTTAAAGACAAGATTATAGTAACCGCTTTAAAAGCGGTGTCGTATTAACTCAGCCGTGTAGATTCAGCCGAAAGTACCTGTGTAACCCTTCCAGGAAATCTTCGATCCTTTATCACAGCAGGAGACCATGGGTGTAGAACACTTTATTTTGATAAATTTTTAGGGGACAAGATTGCATGTACTACTTGCTTGAAATACATAATTTTATTGTATGTATTTTGCCTGATTATTGTTTGATTATTTGGGTGACAATTAGTGAAAGTAGATTTTATTTTTTTAGGGAAATACTTATGTGAGTGGTCTTGGTAGTCAAATAATAAATAAAAAATAATATATTAAATCATAATATTTAATTACCAAAAATACAATAAAAATAAGATAAATATATCGAAATAAAAAAGTATAACGACAGTAAAAAAACATGAAACACTAACAAACATAAACTAAACAAATATTATTGTTAAAAAATGTACATTAGTAAAATAAAACAATTTGTAATTACAAAAATTAAAATTTCACAACAGTTACGTCCAAATTACAAGAAAAAAACGCTCAACATATGTAACATATATATTATCAATAAATTTCGCTAATTGAGACAGATACAGAATTTTATACTCTATAGGTACATTTTCGATTTGAAGCTTATTTGCCTAAAATTAGTAGGAAAGCAGGCCCTTAATTTGATATATTAGTTTGTAACGATGATGAGTAGGTACCTAGTGGTCAAAATCTACTTTAGTACATTTTATAATAAAATTATTTAGTGAAGATAAAACCGGCTGCCCATTGGCCAGAATGAGATTATCTACATGTTATCATTTGTTGAAATTTTAGTGTGAGTATTACAAGCAATCTTATCCCTCTAAAAATTTATCAAAATAAAGTGTTCTACGCCCATGGTCTCTTGCTGTGAAAAAGGTACGAAAATTTCGTGGAAGGGCTACTCAGGTAGTTTCGGCTGAATATCTACACGGCTGAGTTAACACTGCACCTTTAAAAGCAATGGTTAGACAAAGAAGGATAGCCCAAGACATATTTGTCTCAGACATGTTTTTCGCTTTCATAATAGCCTACAAGTGCGCATTTGAGTATTACTTAATTTCAGTGGCTGCACTTCTGTTTGCTAGAATTCTTATTATTTTCATTCAATAAGAGAATAAGGATTTATTATCAGAAAAACTTTTTAAACTTTCAACATTAATATCTGCTCAATAAAGTGTTATTATAAACATGTTCACATAGCTTATGTTGTGTTATGTCTGTGTCATGTCGCTGTGTTATGTTATGTCTGTTTTCCGAAATGGCAAATATTTCTCGTTTTAGTTAAATTTTTCATGGTCGTGTTACAGTTTTTCCAATAAATATTAATTTAATTGTTAGATCAAGAAATATTAATATTTTTTTAGGTAATCAAATAGGCCTGATTGCATGAAATTTTCGGCCAAGGAATTCGCCGAATATTCGGAATACACTATTCGTTGCAGCCTACTTAAAATCGACCGATTTTACTTTTAATTAAACTTTGAGAATTCGGATGGTCCCATTTGAAATTTAAAACCAGTATTTCTGCAACTCCTTAAAATGAATCCGAATATTCCTAGGTTTTTTTTTTAACTCGCAAATGAAAAAAAATCTGATGCACCACACTACTTTCTTATACATATAAAACCAACTGAACCAGTATGACTTGTTTCTTGGAATTTATTGTTTTGTTTGTCCAGTAAATTTCCTCTTCCAGTTTTTCAATTTCATTCAAAATCAACTCAGCTCTTCATATTTTTATAAAACTTATAAAATTCTAAGTTGCGTTTACATATCTTGTCTCGTTCAAGGGATATTGCGCACACAGACATCCATCCATCCTCACACACCGACATCATTAAGAAATTGGTCTTAAGGGATTCTTTGGATCTCAAAATATGTATTTCCGTAAAAATCTCGTCAACTTTTTATTTACTGATTCAATACTTCCTTATACTATGTATAAGAAAGTAAACAGATATATTAACAAAACTTTATATTTTCGTGTAATTATGTAGAACAGTGTTGTTAAATTTTCTAATATAATTATTTGTTTATTTGAAAGGATTAAACTTACGAGATTTGCTTATTTGTAGTAGTTAATCAGTTTACTAATAATTCATAAAGTTACCCAACACAACGATAATAGTATTAGAGCGTATATAATGCATTTTGTGGTTTTGTTGGTTTCCATTGAAACCTATCCAAAATGAACAGCGGAATCTACGGGCACGTTTGCCAAAGCCGCACTGATCCAATTCGAGGGCACGAGAGTTACGAGTCAAACCCACAGTTAGCATGGAGTGTGTGGAGTTGTGCAAAGTACAGACAGACGCTCGTCTAGACGTCCTGGCACCCCATACTTCACATTCACCCCGCCTGCGCCCTCACTTTGATGCAAGCTGTAATTTATGCGTACTTTTGGATGTGTAATATTAATGCTGAAAGCACGAACGGTTGAAAAACTAGCTGAGTAATACCTTTCAATTTAAAACTTCACTGGCTTCAAACGTACAACAAAAAATACAACTGCGATCAAATGATTCAGATTTTGCCATGATGTAGATAACATGAACTGTCATTGAAAATGCTCCCTCACTTTGATGCAGTCTGTAATTTATGTTTACTTTTGGATATGTAATAAAATGCTGAAAGCACGAAACGGTTGAAAAACTAGCTACAATGAGTAATACCTTTCAATTTTAAACTTCACTGGCTTCAAACGTACAACAAAAAATCTGATGTGGCCACCACATAACCTCCCACCCAATACTACTCTTAAACGATACAAAATAATATTTGATGATACAGAAACATACCTTCTTATTTGTTTATTTTCTATTTATATTTGAAAAAATGTAATTTTATTTCGTATATTTATTTATATATATTTCACTAAGAAAACAGCTTCACAATCAAAATGACATGTGTCACATTTCATAAAAATTTTAAATTTTTAAGTGTTTCCATGGTGTACAAGGAATGCAAGTTTAATGAAATCTAATTTCTTTATATTTTATTATCTCTAAATCTAATGAAAATTAATAAAATTAGTGTAATCAAAACACATGTAAAATTAAATATTCTTCAAAATTAAATTATTGAAAAAGCACATTTAACTATGTTTTTCCGAAAAACTCTTAAGGGCTTCAAGTAAACTGCCACTTCCGGTTGACCAATTTTATCCAAAATCTAATCAGCTCTTCATATAAATGTAACAAACAAAAATTCACAAAATTTTATTTTTTGGTATTATAGTATTTGAGTTATGCGAGACAAAAAATTGCCACAGACTACACACCCACACACATACATACAGGCATCATGCCGAAAATAGTAAAATCGTATTGTAGGAACCCTAAAACGTGCTTATTCATTGAAAACTCACTACCCAATTATTTGACCAAAAGCAATACCTCCTTAACCTAGAGGTAGGCGGAAGGTAAAAATACAAATGCGATCAAATGATTCTGAATTTGCCATGCCATGATGTAGATAACCTGAACTGTCATTGAGAATGGGATTAATGTCTTGTAGTGTGCAATAAAAAATAAGTAATTAATTACACAATGTTACATGGGTTTTAAAATGAAATGAGATCTTGTTTTTATAGAGGTTTTTCAAAACATGCCCAGTTATTTTTATTGCAAAGTTTATGTTCTACAACTATGAGGAAGTTAAAGTAGACAAGTATAGAGTATAGGAGCTAAATTTATGCGTACATAAATTGGTATTTTTATTTTGTTGTGTCTATATTTAAATAAATACAAATTTCTTCACTTCATTTATTCAATACACTGATGTGACATTTTTGCAATTAAAAGTTCCTATTATTCTTTTTTTAATTCTCCATATACGTTCTATTTTTATTTCTGTTTATCATTTTCAATCTTAATGCGTATGATCATATAATTATTGTACTACCAACTTTGTAAAAACACATGATGCCTTGCTATAGGTAACCAGCAACTTTTAATTCGCGCACTCGTGCGTTAAAGATATACAAAAACACTGGATTTCCCTGTGTATTCTACAGCAAAATCATCTTAAAAATAACAAAATTTAGTTCATAAATAATCGATGAATAATCGTCAATAATTTAAAGAAAAATGTGTGTAAATTGTTTTTTCAATGGGGTCTTTTACAATTTTTTTAATGAAACTTCTTTTATATTGAAGACTATCTACTCTTTTAAAAAGTCTTAATTGTTATTCATTAAGCCACAATGATTTTTTAAAAATATTGTGACGTCATTGTTGAGGTGTTGCTGGATCTTAAACAGTACATATTGTAATAATATATTTGTTTACTTATTTTATTATTATTATTACAATAAAATAGAACATTTATGTGACAAAAATTATTTAAATCTCTACTATTTGAGATTCACCAACACCTCTATAATGACGTCACAGCATTTAAAAAAATCATTGTGGCTTAATGAATAACAATTAATACTTTTTAAAAGTGTAGAAAGTCTTCAATTTAGATAAAGTTTCATAAAAAAAATGGGCATATCATCAAATTCCTTAGCATTCACTATGACTTTGCTATTGTATAATTTGTAAATTTGCAAGTATTTTGATGACACAAAGGATCGCCTTGCGGGAAGAACGAAAAAAATCTATTCTGTATTTATAAGTATAAGAAAGTCGTGTAGTACCCACACCAGATTTTTGTATATGTACTCTATTATCTGTATTAGTATTATCCTAATTACCGCGTTGACTGCGTTACATATCCCTGGGGTACAGTATCAGTTATTCCATACAGACGGCGACATTTTTCATGAAACTTTCCTATTTTACGAATGTTGTGGATCATGTATTTTTTAGAATTTTTAGATGTAATAAGTAGCATTATATATGTTTTTAGCCAAACTTTCTTTATATGTCAATTTAGTGGTACATATCCCCGGGGTACTGTACCGCACTGGAATAATAAATGATTACTCCTGTGCGGCACATAACCCCGGGGTACTGTACAGTAAATGATATTGAAATTGATTTGATGAATTATATTTACAAGTTATACCGTGTTCGTTATATTTGCTGCAACATTTTAGATTAGTTTCATTTGAACTGTGACTGTATGATGATATTAGTGTATATTTTGTTCTGCATATTTTTACTATAACGTGAAGTGAAAACGGTAAGGATGTAAATAAGTTTGAGGTATTTTTAAGAGATGTATGCTACTAAAAATTAAAAAAAATAGTTTTTTATAAACTCCAGGCACAATTAAAGTTGATCATGCATACATATCCCCGGGGATCTGTACCGCAGTGAGAGACAGGCTTGGTACATATCCCCGGGGATATGTAACATGCTTATTTTCTAAACATGCTTTTTGGGTGCCGCAGTCAACGTGTTACCAACAGTTAAACCAGGATTTATAAAGTTGATTGGTAATACTGTACATGGACCAAGGAATTATATAGGTAATATCGTAAGTTGTAAAAGCTTTCAGAACTCATAGTAAAAATGAAAAAGTTCTGGTTTAAACTCTGTAAAATTTTATTAAAATTCAACGTAACTCAACATCAGGAAAAACAAGTAAACAACATAAACAAAACAAAAGAGTAACTAAATAACAAAAAATATGGTTTATAAAACAGAGGAAGCCATGTTTTTTCAACTCGTAGCATTCATTATTATTCATTGTTCTACTTATAGATTTACCTTCTCTTATGAGTTTATCATTGGTACATTTCAATCGTTTTTTCTTCAACATTTATTTATTTTACACAACTAAATCCTATCTTAGTTTTGTGGAAAGTAGGTACATACATGAGAGTTCAATCAACCTCCCTAATGTTTATTCGTTGTCAGCAGGTGCAGTACGTGTGCACGTGTCCAGGTGTAACACGAAACACGTCGTATTTCCGTAATTGCATCACGTTGACAGCAGAAAGCACGAAAAGTTTCGACGACGTCTGCAAAGCAGTGTAGAGGTCACACTCAATTTACTTCGAATTTACTGAACAAAGAAATCCTGGAGGTGTATGTTGTAGATACTTGCATACTCAATTAACTTTACACCAAACTTAAAATAAACAGTTTACCAACTAAAAGGACGACTTAATGTTCTGAGTTCTTACAGACTTACGGAGTTCAGGGAACTGTAAAGTTAAAATTAATTGTGTGAGGGAACAAAATCAAATTTAGATCGTATTTAGTAAGTTTAAGTACACTAGGGTAGTTAAATACGTTTTACTTTTTAAAAGTAACCCTAAACTTTAAATGATTAAAGTATAGATTGAAGATTGAACCACCTTATGAACATATAGAATAAGGACATTCGTTCAGGATAACTCAAAATAATGATGCTATCATTTTAAAATTTCTTATTTAGAATTAGAATGCATAGTTACGAATTGACAAGATTTTTGCAACAATCCATCATTTGGAAGTGCTACTTTACTTGATCTGAGTAAATAATTGATTTATGTTAAATTTTGTTATAACAAAAAGAAATGTAATAGTTATTAACGCAATTAGTTTGATATAATCATGCAGTATTCCATGTATTGTGTACAAAATTTTATCTACGATCGTTCGGAATTTTGTAAAATATGTAGTTAATTTATGTTTGTTGAAATAGACATTTAATTAATTACAAATCAAGTTTTTAAAATGATAGAAATGCAATGAAAACAAAGGCAATCAAATAAACAGTGCGGTAATATTAAATACACTTTTGTAGACATTACAATACCTCCCGCCATAGCCTTCTTATCAAACAATGCAGGAACACAATTCAACGAGTAAAATGTATTCTTTCTTCAATTTGACTTGCAAATAGATTCACTTTCACAGCAACAGTGTAACAATACAATTGTTTCAAATTGTCGACGGAATCACTAGTGAAAATTGAAGAAAAAAATATCGATGAGATCAATAGTGAAATATGTCAGTAAAATTCTTTTCAATTGTGTTGAATTGTCAGTAACATGAGAGTGAGAATAAATTGTAAATAATTTGACAGATCTTTCGAAAACTTGTTGCCAGGCAATAGCCACTCAAGCCTATGGCCAAATGGCAACAAGTTTGAGAAAGATACTGGAGATTTATTTCCTAATTTATCGAACTCTCGAGTTATATTTAATTAGATTATTTTTTTATTTCATCTTCACGCACATTACTAAATTTATTTTTTTTGCTCAGTTTTTACTTATGTTGATGATAATTTTCTGATATCTGACATTTGTCAACAAAAAAAAAAAAAAGCTACAGATATTATTCCTAGAGAATATTTCTTTAGCTGTCAAAAAACGATAAAATTTTGTCTTAATGGGCCCATAAACCAATTTTTTTATCATGAAAACCCGATGTGAAAATTCCATATATTACCTGAGATATAATTTTTTAAAGTTTGTGTGACGTCACTGGTACTGCTCCAGTGGCACTGAAACAACGATTTTTCATGATAGTGGATATTATATATTTTTTATTGTAAAAATAATGTTTACATATTATAAGTCTTTATTTACAACAATTAAACTTAATATAAATAAAGATAAAATTCGTTTAACAACTTTAGAGTATTTTATTTGATATTCGAGTAAATAACATGCGAAAGTTTGAGAACAGTGGCGCTGGTAGTAAGGTAACCTAACCTCAACACACAATTTTATTCAATAGTTTTTCAACACAGCACAATAAAACAGTGAAATTATAAAACAAGTAATAGAAGCCCAACAAATATAATCTTAAATACCAACAAACAAAACAAATGAAATGACATTTCGTAGTTCTATTTTAGCCCACAATAGGCGTCGGGCGTAACGGCAGACGCGCGATTTGCAATTTTCATATTTCTGGCCAATAGCATCAATGTAAGTAACCGTGACGTCAAAATATGTTCAATTCGTTATATCGCTTTACTGCAATATATTTAAAAGAAATAATAATAATTTACTACTAATTATTCCGTAAGTATTACACGATTTTGATATAAATTTTCCATATTTCGTTTATGCGCCCATTATCAAATTGTTGAAGCAATTTTTTAGAAAATAGGCCCCGATATCTATATATTTGGTAAGAAAACATTACACATTTGTTCGTCATTTTGTTTTATTCCATGTCGTACACTATTAAACAGTAATTATGTAAATTTTCATTTTTAATTTCTGCAGTTATGACCCATAGTAAATAAATTTTATTTAATGATTTACATGCAAAATTTAAAGCTTACAACATTTACTTCAAGCATTTTTGCATAAAATAATTTGGGAAGCAATGTGAATGACATAAATGTTTATGTTGAACCCTCGATCAGCATAATTCTAATATCAGTTTATCAGTGATCAACGGTATGTTGGTAAATTCAGCTGTTAGACAATCACCGACAAACAAGCAAATAAACAAACCCTTCTGAGATTAAGAGCATTCTCATCAGTTTAAAATACTTTTATTTGAGGAAACAGCTGTAATTTTACAATATTAATTATTGTTCATTGTACGTTTGTTATTTTTATTATAGCTAAGCAATTATTGCAAGAGATTTAAGGCGTTGTTAACCGAACAGTTTACGAGTTTCCATGCTATAATTTAGATGTAGTCGTTGCGTGATGTGGTGGTATTTCAGAAGCGTCGTTATTTTGTGGAAAATAAAAGTGGCCTCCAGGGATGTATTCGCGCGCTGCTAATGTGAAAAGTTTGGAGTTATTGTGGCTAAACACAAAATAATCTGATTTACAATTATGTTACTAAGTGATAAAATAAATTCTGCAAAACAGGAAAACCTGAGTTTGCTCAATTTAGTGAATTTACTAAATGACGCTGTATTTCCAGATAACGTGAAACGGAAACAAACTATAATTTATTTGGAACGAATGAATTAAGCGGATTACTAATTTATGAACTGCATTTATTGTCGCGATAAAAGTTGGTATATCTAATCATTGTTTATGCATAGTGCTTCAACACTTCAAGAAAAAATTTATGGGAGATATTGTATGATGCAGTATGCACCAATAATAAAAAATTCCAAATGTGGCACTTTAGTGCTAACTGGTAGCGCATCGGACTGTGAATCAAGAGATCCTCAGTTCGAATCCCACTGCCGATGTATATATCTGTGACCAAATTTCATGATTCTAAAAAAAAAGACATTTATTTTCAAATTGAGGAATTATTTATAGTTTACCTGAAATTTAATATTGAGAAGTAGGATAAGGGATACGTGACGTAATTTAGGTACGAGAAGGATGGATATATTTGCAGAGATGTGATAAATACAAATATATATTTAGAGGTAGGTAAATTTGTAACAAATACATAATTTAGGGTTTTATGGGCAAGATTATAATACAATCGAATATATGTAAATAAAATATAATCCGCATAGTCCTATACGATTTTTTTTATTAGTAAAATATAGGTTGTATCACCCAACATCTGACAAACTTGAGTTTCAAAGCGCTACGAGCTCCTTAATATATGCTCTACTAATTTGACGTCACAACATTGACGCGACTTGCAATAAATTTAATTTCAAACAGAAAATACCATAAAATTATAAGATTATATGTAGTTTTTATTATTATTTTTATGAAATAACATTATGGTTAATTTTTACCTCCCGCCTACCTCTAGGTAAGGGTGGTATTGTTTTTGGTCAAAAAATTGGGTAGTGAGTTTTCAATAAATAAGCACGTTTTAGGGTCCCTACAATATGATTTTACTATTTTCGCGATGATGTCTGTATGTATGTAGGTGTGTGTGTGTAGTCTGTGGCAATTTTTTCGTCTCGCATAACTCAAATACCATAATACCAAAAAATACAATTTTGTGAATTATTGCTTCTTATATTTAAATGAAGAGCTGATTAGATTTTGGATGAAATTGGTCCACCGGAAGTAGCAGTTTACTTGAAGCCCTTAACAGTTTTTCGTGAAAAACTCGACTAAATATCATTTTTCAAAAATTTATGTTATTTTGAAAGTTGAAGAATATTTAATTTAACATGTGTTTTGATTACACTAATTTTATTAATTTTCATTAAATTTAGAGACAATAAAATATAAAGAAATTAGATTTCACAAATCTTGCATTCCTAGTACATCATGGAAACATTTAAAAATTTTCAATTTTTTACGAAATGTGACACATGTCATTTTGATTGTGAAGCTGTCTTCTTAGTGAAATATATGTCAAAAAATTAAATAAATATACGAAAGAAAATTTAAATTCTCAAATATAAATAGAAAATAAACAAATAAGAAGGTATGTTTCTGTATGATCAAATACTATTTTGTATCGTTTAAGAGTAGTATTAGGCGGGAGGTTATGTGCTGGCCACATCAGATTTTTATTTTGTAATTCCACAACTAAAAATTGTATTGGAACAACTATCATTCCATACGCCGCGTTTGGAATAAATTCGACAAATCAGAGCCGCATATTAGTGTGATATATGAAGTATTTTGGCTCGGTTGCTATGGTTACGTCTGTTTTAATTTTATTTATTTGAGTTTGACTCTTTGAACAGTTTGGTATTTTACATTATTTGCTTTGCTCGTGTGGAATATGTGCCATTCCATTACTTGTAGAATATACTATTCTGTAGCTGACAACACTTTAAGTAACCGGACAATAATTTCTTGTCATTATTATTCATTGATTGATTGGTATGTATGATTGAGTACTAACTACTCTTACTCGCATTACGCATAAGAGATAACAGTCTGATTTCCTCAACTCGCGATTCCAAGAAGTCCTCTAATATTAGTGTACGCTGTTTTATTTTAATCGTGGTCCAATTTAAAAATAACTAGTTTGACGTATGTTCACTACTTTATAGGATTATGCACGGGTGTTTCGCGGAATGGCATCAGCTGTGCTGTGTGATGTTCGGCAACGTGTACATTTATAAAATTAATTCCTGTTTTATTGTTTGTTGCTTGTTTGGTGCATTATAGAGGATTAGTGTGCGGAAATACATATGGGAGAGCTTATTTTTATTGAAACTTCAATAACAGAATTTTAATTGAAATATATCGTATGAAAGTTTGTTTATTTAAGAATTAAATCCGGAGTTTTAATATTTAAAGGAAGTTATTTAATTAAAGAATAATATCAAAAGAGAACATTTGGAATATTCATTGAATTTATAAAATTTTTCAAAACTGATAAATTATAATACAGATATTCTTTTGCGTATTTCGAAAAATCAACGTTGTAATTATAAATATTTAAATTATATTGATTGAAATTATAGTTTGGTTCCCGGATAAGTGTAAAACAATTTCGGGAATCGAGTGCACAAAAGACGTTTGCATTTGTATTTATATTCAACAAGCAGAAGACCATGATAAAAGTGTCTCTTTGGTAACACTTCTACTCCGGCGGCGGACAAAGTAAAATATGAAAGATAACAAGATTGTAATTCAATAATTTGACAGTTCAAAATAAAACAAATAAACAAAACAACATATTCTATGGCAACTATAGAAATGCTGTTTTTCGCATGTGATTACCCGACTCGCTTCGTTCGTCGTTCAAACTTACATAACCTAAAGTATCACATTTACTCCTAATAACATAATATATTATTTTTTTATTATATACCAAATTCACATGTAAACAGTGCGGGAATATTAACTATACGCACTAGTGCGGTAATGTAATGCCTGAAATGAGTAGGATATGTAGGAATATCGCAAGATGTTGAATTTATAGGTTATGTGTAAATAGTTCTGAGGTAACATATCGGATTGTGATCATGAAATTCTCAGTTCGAATCCCAGAGCCAGTGATTATCACTTTAACTTTACCTCTATGGTTCCTCCTGCAGTAAGATCTGTGGAGGCATTTGTTTTGCTCGTTCATATAAATTTATAACAACTATCACTAAAAATATTGTATATAAAAATGCTGTTTTGTTCAGTTTATTTAAAAACAAATGGTTCATTGAAATTACACTCGTTATTTTGTAAAACAACAGTGAATTAGTTTATAAACAAATTGGATTTCAAACTAAAAGTGATTTTCTGTAAATACCTAAATGGTAAAAATAATAGCGGCTCTTTCTAAGTACTTGTACTTTTCCATTTCATTATCTTCTTTCTATAATTGGCAGTTGGTATTTTTTATTAGTTTTATTGATATAGATTTGCTAGACGTATTTCGTAGAAAATGAAAAGCTTTTGTAAATAATAAAGCTAACAAGATTCTGTGAATCAGTGAACAATAACTTGAACAAGAATATTGTTGGAAGAATAGTAAACATTGCAGTGAATTCTTTGTTCGTTTACAGAAAACTATTTCAAACTTAATAAGATCCTTTGGATATTTATTATAATTAACTTGTAATTTATTAGAAAGAAGATAGATACATAGTAAAAAATGTATAGTCAAAATTGACAAAATTTTAACAAAGTTTTTAGTTCCAGACGATCCACCGTTATTTTTTGTAATTTAACAAGTTTCAAATATGATAAAGAAGTAACAAATTATTTTTGTGTATTTCGTAACAAAATATATTTGCGAATATAGTATATAGTAATTATTAACTTTTATTTTTATGTTCTTTTGACTAAATATTTTAGTAATTATATTGAACAATTTCAAATTGATAAGTTAGCTAAATTTACTTATTATTATTGACGAATCTACTTGTTAAATTTTATAAATCCAGCAAATAAATAAAAACAATAGTTTTTCTTGTTAAAAATTCAGAATTGAGAAAATTTTAATTTAACAAATTGTCATATTTGTTCAAATTGTCAATTTAACACAATATATTTATCAATATTAACTAAAAATACTTAACAACTGCGAAATTAACAAATCGCAAATCAATTTTTTTACTATCTATAGGTGAAGTTTACACATCTGTCAGTTATCAAACATTGGAACTTGCACTCAGTACTGCAAACCTCGGACATTGCAGCTATTATAAAAACACTAAAAATTATGTGTGTTGTTCCAAATCTCTTCATCGGAATTAATCATTTCGTATTTGTCAATATTAACTAAAAATACTTAACAACAGCAAAATTAACAGATCGAAAATAAAATTTTTTACAGTGTAGTGAAGTAATTTCTTTTAAATCTTTCATATTTTTCTGTAGTTCCTTCATGTTTGGAATGTAATTTAAAATTGCGTTTTCTTTTTAAAATATCTATGTTTAAGTTTACCTAAATTTTAATACGAGTTATAAAAAATATCATTTCCAAGTTTCCAGACGAAACGATTAAACTACAGCGAAAGCAGAAGTATGCCATTACATTTCAGTAAAATTGAGTACCTTTTAAAACGGCTAATTTTTTTCATTTCAAATATGTATTTTATTTATACCTTCCAAACTTTCATTATTTCATGTTTTTATGCTAAAGTTAATATTAGAAAAATGAATACTATACGTGTGTACAAAACAGTGTAGGTAGATACAAAATATTTATTTTATTAAACCAGTAAATTCATTTTTGTTTGCTTTTAATACATCTGCAAATATTTGAAAGTGTAGCTTGGAAAATAAAAAAAATGCAAATATCAGGTACATCAACATTGATGGAATTGATTTTTTTTCTTTGCCCAATCATTATAAACACAAATATATCATCATCCTTTTCATGCATGGTGTGGGTAAGAGTTCTGTTATTGCAAATATTATCAAAGGTTTGTCATAGGCGTTTAACAGGGGTAAACAGTTTTTTTTTTTAAATTACCGATGCTATAATGGTGCATAGAACAATGCTACAACTATTCCTATATCTTATTGAATACTTATTGCCCCATTTTGCTAACAGCAAACAATTTATAATCATTTGGTTTGTGGTTAGACAGTTCTACTCCATTGGAAAAAAATTACTTGAACATAAGTAACCTTTCTTCTCCTGCAATAGTGAGTAAAATGTACTTTTCCTCTCTAGAGAGGAAACTATAGAAGTGTTACCAATATGAATATTATTCACAAAAATATATATTGTAAAAATTCCTAATTTTGTTGATAATCCTTACATACATACTTTAAATTATCTTACAATTATGTCTTATATTTTTCTTTTTCTACATTAAATCACAATTTGACAACTTTAATTTAGATTTAAGATTGGTTCATTGGTAACACTGTTACACAGCCTTGAATCTGATAACCTAACTTTTGACGTGTCAGTTGTGTTGCCAAAGTGTATTAAAGGTCCAAAAAAATCGTTTTTAGAAATATGTTGTGTAAAACGAGAAGAAAACTCTTCTTCCACTCTCGCTCGAATTGCCTCATTGGCTCAAGTGGGAAAAAGAAGCGCTTTCTTCTCTAGTTTGACAAATAACTATTTTGTGCAACCGGACGCGAAATAAGCATTTCGCAGCCGCCATACGCGAAATCCAGAATGTTTTTTGACACGTGAGAATTGACACTATTTTTTCAAAAATAATTGTTTTGTTTATCAAATGTCAATCCTATAGGCACTTCCTATTTGCAATAAAACTGTTTAAAATTTGTAATGAATATTTTTTACGGTTGCACAAAAAATAGTGTATACATCTTGTCCGCGAAATCCTTTATCGCCCTCGAGATTGTCCTGCCTCGGTCGAAAGCGGCCTCGGCGACAATTTTTCTCTCGGTACGCTAAAGAGTGATTTCGCGGCCTTGGTATACAAATAACTTTTGTCTTATGTCCTTCTTTTCCTTATAATGAATAAGTACGAATAAAAGGTATAAAGTTGTTTTTTTTTTTAAATATTTGTTAGTGATAGGTATTGTACTAATAAAATTGTTTGTTTAAAAATAAAAGAGACATGCCTAAATTCAAACCTGATTCTGTATGAAGTTTAAGATGTTCTGTCCGTTTGGATCTTGATCTATTAGGTTATGTTAAGAGGTTTCGTTTTGAGCCTTTTTGCTTGTTTGGGTCTTGGTCAATTAGGTTATGTTACATTTGGAGGTTTCGTTTTAAGTTTCGGTTGATTAGGTTATGTTAGATTTGAAATTTTAGTAGTTTTGGTGGAGTTATTGTGCTCGTTTGGATCTCGGTCGTTTAGGTTATTTTAGGTGTTGAGGTTTCGTTTTGAACTTCGGTTGTTTAGGTTATGTTAGGTTTGGAATCTTTGTTTTGAGCCTTCCTGTTCGTTTGGGCCTTAATTGAATAGATTATGTTTGGTTTAGAGTTTTAATTTTGAGTCTTTCTGTTAGTTTGGGCCTCAGCCGATCAGGTTCTGTAATGTAAAGTATAAGGTATTTGTTTTGAGCCCTTCTAACTAGTTCGCGTCTTGGTTTGGTCGATTAGATAAGGTTTGATTTTTCGTTTTCTTCTCTTATTACGTCTTTTTTATTCTACTTTTCTTTTTGTGACAAAAGTTTTGTGGGGTGCTCGAGCATCGGAACACCCCTAGAGTCGGCGCCCCTGGAATCAAAGATTAATAGTTCGATTTCGACTGTGGCAATTTCACTTTTTTATTTTTCTTTTATCTTGTGGAATTACATCCAAAAATAGCATTTTCTGATCAAAAGATTCAAAATATTGTAAAATATTTAAACGGAATGTTTTCTTATTTATAGGATGAAAAAGAATAAGTAAATTCAGTTGCTAATTTGAATGTATATGTAAACAACTGCTGAATCCCTTTGCGCTTCAGTGCTCCTTCAGCTTCAGCTTCAGCAAAGCAAAGATAAATATTAGACAGTTAAGCACGAGGTAAACACAAAAGAAATTGCTTTTTCATTCGCTTGTTCGTTTTTTACCCTTGTCTGTTTATAAATATGCCTATGTGAATTCTGTGTTGGGTGTCTACTTTTTTCTGCTCTAGGAAGTACAATGGTACCGTTTTTATTTAGCGAAAGATGCTATTCTATTAATTCTAGAACATATGTGTAAAAAAAAGATGTTTAGAATTAAAAAGTCATCCATTCTCATTTGATATTGATAATATTTTTTAATAATGCATTTATAAAAAACAAAATACAATTTTTTTTTCTCTACAGATTCAGGCTTCAGGGCCAGTTTCATACAGCACTGAAGCATTGTTAACTAATAACACATTTAAAGTTGAATTAATTCTTAGTTTAATATAGTCTGTTGAAAGTAGAAATTATCACATTTATTGCATGTTTTGTTATGTTATGTAGTTATCAAGTAGTTCCGGATTTTTTTTAACCAGTATCAAATAATGATTGAATCTGACAGAGATCATTTTATACGTAGTAGAAAGTAAAAGTAATTAATGCGAAATAGGAAAAATTGCATGATAAATAAGTAATATAGTAACCAGTTATAATATTCACATTTTGCTTAACGAATTACAAGTTTCATTTCAAGAAGGATTATTGTCACATTTCTTTTCCAATATAGTTATTGAAATATTAACCTGATTTATCGAATTTTCCGCGAAACGCCATTGAATAGATTGAATTTTATTCTGCTCGGAAACATTTCCATATTTAATACAATTTAACGTTAATTGTTCTATAATTATCAAAGCTTACCATATATATTTTTGTGTCATTGATTTAGGTACGTCTATTTATATAATTAAGAATTTATTTTGTCCTCTCTGTCTCTCAATTGCAAGTGGGATAAAATCTAAAAAAAAAATCCTATTCCATCTGCACTGTTAAATTTCCTACAAAGTTTAATGAACGAATAAGTTTCTCTGTTAAGCAATCATTTTACAATAGAAATGAACTCAACATGCTTGACGTTTGACAGATAGTACGACGTCACTGACATACTATACTCTCTTTTCTATGTTTACTAAGATATCAGTCTAGTAGCGGACGTTGAGCAGCCATTTTGTCAGTTGCGTACTGATACACGCCCATATCATATTTTAAATGCCGTTACTCTATTAATTCTTATACCGTGGTTGTATTCTATATTAAAAGAGGAGGCTATGTTCATACGCGCTAAACTCGAGAACTACAGCAACGATTTTGAAAAAATTTGTGTATATTCTAGGCATCATGAGCAGTGTTTCTGTAAATAAATCAATTTTTTTTATTTCATACGCATAACGGTTTATTGTTGAGTTCTTCTGGTATTATATTTCTTAGTTTAACTCATTCAATCATATTTCGAGTCTCCCCCACTTTAGAGGCCTTTTCTAAATGTAGGTTCGCGTAAGAGCAAACGCTTTATACTGACCTGGAAGTGAGGAACGAAGTGACGAGCTTGCTTCTCCAATGCACTGATATATAAGCGAGGAACGAAGTAACGAGCTTGCTTCGTCATTATACTGGCATGGAAGCGAGGACTACATGCAGTGACATCTATTTAAATCGAGAGGCAATGCAACACAAAAAGCTTACTTGGAGCCAGCAACGCGGACCGGGACCGGGCCCAGCTAGTAATACATGTTTCTCATGAACGTGAAGAAATATCTTGTATCCTACGGGATTCTAATGGCATACTACATCCCTCAAATATTGCAACAGTCGTGCATCATAAAGCGTCGACATGTAATATACTTATAGCTTTCCTTATGATGAAATATACCATTGTATATAACTATAACAATGACAAAGTAAACGAAGAAGAATTATTATGGATTATGGAAAAAAATCAGTACCATAGTAGGACCCAAAAAGATATCAAATAAAGATACAAATAAAGGTGAAAATTTTATGACGAAAATGAAACAGCTAAAGAGCAAAACAATGAAGTCTAGGATAGAGTGGAGCCCAGGAGGTAAAAGAAGAAAAAAAAAAAAATAGGTCAAGGTCCAGAAATGAGCAATTGGAAAGAAAAAGCAACAGGTAGAACGAAATGCCGAAAGTTAGTTAATAAAATTTAAAAAGAATGGAACAACCGGAATTTCTACAAGTTAAATCCACTATATATAAATAATTGGGGGTGAAATTATATTTGAAATACCTGTAGGTCCTTTGTCAATGCACCATCCTGTATAGTTTTATCTGTAAATTACATTTGTGTGCATTGTAATGTGAGCATTGCAACAATAAATAAAAAAAGTTAGCGTGCTTCGTTCGGAGATCCAGTGAACGCGACAACGAACGATTAGTGTTGGGTGTGTGTATATTTCTACCTGTGCTTCCATTATTGCTAATTTCCGTAAAGATAAATATTCAATTAAAATGGAAATGCTTTACATGTTCATGACCACGATCGCAATAACAGAATGCCACCACTGCTTTCATATGGCGTAGGACGGGGTGGTTATACATTGATTAATGACATTACTTATGAGTTGCTGCTCACAGCACAAACTTTCACCCGAAATGAGATGGCGTGATAACTGTTGTAAGTGTAACGAGCGAAAATTACAATGCTTGTAATTTTGCGCGTCTAGGGGTATTTGTTGAACGTTCACGCAAATTAAAATGAAAAGAAAATTTATCATCGTTTGAAAGTTTCACACCACTTTGTGCAAACAAATTTTAATATTTTATTACAGCATTAGGCACTAGTTTCTGCGTTTAATTGTCATAAGCACTAGACCCACAAACTTTTATAATAGGTATTTATATCACAGTTTAGAAACTGCAGTTTTACGAGTGCCAGTATATTTTGACAGGCAAATTGCAAATTGCAAATTACGAGCACTTGTAAAACAGTTTCTGGACGTGTGATACACATTATTTTTCGTGGCGATTCTTGTACAAATTTATTAAATGAGATTACTGATTTATTTCTCAAATATGAACTAGGAATTTTTTTATGTTGGTAACATAAGAGGATACGAGGGATTTATAGATTTTAAAAATTCATTTGTTTTCTTTGAAATTTTAGGTGACCTTTTTTTAGTTATTTATTGGTTGTGAATTGCAACTGAAAATTTAATTACAATTATGCATATTTGAGCGTACAATTCACAATTTTAGCTCTAAAATTTATGGAAATCCCGAATTTCAAAGCACACAAACACTGAACAAAACCAACTTATAAAATTGACAGCCAGTTGATGCCAATTTTAATTTCACAGCCATTTATATCAATATAGAAATACGTATGTTACAAAAAGAGATTTTTGACAGGTTTCAGTACTCCTTGCTGCATAGATTTTGAAACTAAGATTTGAAAATGTTCCTCCTAGTTTGAAAATAGAGGATAGTAATTGGAGACATTCCCTAGGGATTGCTGACAGTAACTAGGGATTTCCAACAATCCCTGTCCCTGGCTGGGGAGAATTGAATTACATTTTAAACAAGTAAAACGTGAGTCTGTTGGACTACATTAGATAAGCATGAAGTTTATGTAGTAAAAATGCAAGCGAAACGATCTAACCTAAAAGTAAATTCTGTTTTAAATGAGCATAGATTGAAAAACTCTTCGAAATGCAGTCAAAATTTATTAATATTCTAAAAATTGAGGAACAAGTAGATTCTTGTTGGATGCAGTTTTTAATTATGAACATTTTTTGTATTTACTCTTTTGGTCTAATTTAATCAAAGAAACAACAAACTCCATGTTAAAATAGTATATTGTACAACGAGCATAGAATGGTACTCATTTCCTACGAGTATGAAAGTTTGTAGCATGAGCCGAAAACTCATGCTTCAAATCGTACGAGTACGAAATGGACATTATACTTTTTCTACGATCATGATATTATTTCCAAATTAATTTAATTTTAATAATAAATTTGTCCCGCTTTCACCATTCCAAAATTTGACAATTCTAAATAAGTATCTTAGCAATGGCACCTGCACTGAAATAAAATGAACTGTATTTAAATACTCACAAAACAAATTCATTTCGCATGATGCTTGCAATGTACCTCATTTCCCTAGCAACAACAAACATACAATGAGTAGATTTCTAAGTTGTAGAAAAAAGTATTATTGTATTCCCTATTACATATTTCAATTCAACACCTGGTATAATTTCAAGTTGCTAATTTGTATATTTTTGTAGCTTCCCTGAAGATGGTTATATACATGACTAGAGAGCGGATTATATGCAAAGTGCATATATTTTAATTTTTACATATCATTAAATAAAATCAATTTTCTGGACGAATTACATTGATTATAGTTAATTAATGCTAATTACTAATTGCATGTATTGCATATTTGGGTATTCTTATGCATATTTTTACAAAAGGTCAAATAATTGCATATTTCCTTTTTCTGTGATCTTGCCTAGTGATAAACATTCTGAAATTTCTAGTAATGCTTATTGATAATTCCCAAATATTGTAGGAGGCCGCATTAAATAGAAGAATGCCACGGAAAAAGCAATGAACAATACAATAAGTAAATACACAAACCAATAAATTCTAATATTTCTAGGGAAATTCCTGTAACGGTAACGGTAGGTATTCATTGTATACACGAATGCTGGTAAAAATGCCTACAATGAATATAAGACCGAGAATTCTCAGCTGGATATATCTTTTACTTATGTTTCACTTTTTTTTTTTAAGAAAATTTTTAATAATTTGTTATTGTAATTATGTAAATATGTCATAATCTTATAATATCAAGTTTCTAGAATTAGTTTTTATGTATATTAGTAGTATATTTGTTAATTTTGAATCAGGATTAAGACTGCATTGTGCAATAAAATTCATAATGCAATCATTTATACTTTTTATCTAATAATTTAAGATTTTTTTTGCATATTTTGCTGTATATATTGTCATATTTGAGCATGTATAGTGCATATTTCTGAAAAAAATCAGTACATATGCGTATATAATTCAGTTTTTTCGTGCATATAATCCGCTCTCTAGTCATGACCGAAAAATCGGATTTTTAGGATATTAATATATTTTGATTGCAGTTCAAATATTTTTTTAATTTATTAGGTAGATACAAAGTGGAGTGTTTGATGTTTTTAATTATTTGCATGAAAATGATGGCGTCAATAAATGACAGTTGATGTAGGTATATTACAATTTATCTAGTGATTTTGATGCGTTATTTTTATCACTATCAGACACTAACCGCAGATGGTAAAACTAGCAAGACTGCGGCAATGGGTCTCGTATGACAATGACAGCAAGACAGATGACGTGTTGGTCTGAGCTGTAACTGGTGATTTGTTCAAATCTACCGGATGAGAGTGAGACGTCGCGGTGTTCACGTGACGTGGGTCCGATGTGCGTTTGTCGTGCATCCTTCTTCTTTCTCCCATTGTCAACCGGCGAGACTGTAGATCTCTGGGAGTTCGCGGCTGAGAGAGAAAAATAACTCATGATTTGGTACGAGATAACACGCACGGTTAACGCCTAAATGTCACCAACACTCTTCCGCCATGAACAGGACATCTATCTATCTCAACACTCTCCTAAGTCCTCTCTAGGTACACTAGCATGCAAGAGAGGGCGGATAAGAGTGGACCATCCCAGCTGACAGAGAGCAAGACGCAATATATATATATATATATATATATATATATATATATATATATATATATATATATATATATATATATATATATGTGTTATGATCTTATTGATTTTAATCATAAACACAAATGTTTAATATTTTTGGGTCTCACTTAGTTAAGGCTTGGGAGCCATACACTTAAATAAAACCATTGAGTTTATAATTTTTAAAGTGATATTTTATTATTACTACTTCTACTACAAGTTGTTATACTAAAAAAGTTTACGAAGATTAAATATTACAGACTAGATTTTACTATGTTTGCTAAATAATGATAATGCCAATAACGATGTTAATAATATGCCCCCGAGGCAGTGGCGTCTTCTCCATGCAAGCAAGGCAAGCAGTGCTTGCCTTTATATTTTATAATTTTTAATATATTTCAAAAATATATTTGTTTATAATGATTTATTTAGAATTTTAGTATTTCGAAACTTAATAGCAAACAGAAATACACAATTATGTTTCAAATTGCCTACCGCACCGCTAATGCAGTACGAGTTCATACAATGACGTACGAATATTAGGATCTTACCCTGTTGCTCAAAACCTGCAAGCACAACTTCGAGTGCTTTCGCCGCCCATGCTTACAGTATACCGAACATTGTCGAACATGTAGCTTTCTATACTGGAAATAATGCGCCGTAAACGTTCAGTTGAAACCAGTTTTTAAAGTGCTTCTATGAAGATAATTTACTTGTAAAAATTAAGAGAGGACACAATAGAAGTAAATTTTATTTATAAGGTATATTGCTGAATTAAATTTGTTATAAATAAATTTTGGAAGTAATAATAACTCTTTTATTTAAATAAAATGAACGACATTTGCGCAATAAAAAACTTGCTAGAAAAACACTTCGGTAGTTGAAGAAAAAGCTTTTATTGTATGTGGTAGACCTGTTCCTATTATGAAGTTATTAACAACTATTGTTAAAAATACAATAAGATATTTACATTATTTTTCACAATTTTTTTTTTTATCTATCAACTATTTGTCATTGCTTGCCTTATTATAAAATCCACGAGACGCCACTGCCCCGAGGAGAAGAGACGCTGAGTTTTTATACACATTTCAGCTAACACGTTAGCATTTCTCGCGTCCCCACTCACAAGAACGTGTCTTTTCTTACTTAAATGCAATAATTTGAGAACAGGTGTATGAGCAAATATATTTCCATGAAATTGTCAACATTTATTTGACCTGAAGTTCCTGAGTTCATACACGTGTTAGCAAATTATGCTGAGGATATAACATATGTAACAATTACATATTTTATTTACAATCGGTATGTCAATTTTAGATTTACAAAAAGGTGGAAATTAATTGATTCCTTTCTGTCTTTTTTAAACAAGACAGAAAGTTACCATTTTACTAACTGATTGTGAATCCTATGAAGTTTTTCTGTGGAAGTGAATTTTCTATCTTCTGCCACTTGCCCCAGTCAGGCTGGAGTTGAATTGATATATTTTTTGTGTATGTTTCATTTATTTTTATTTTTTGTAATGTTCAGTGAATGGTGTGAGACTGGAACAATTGAATGAATTTGTATATTTGAATAATATGTTCTCGAGGGATGGACGTATTGACCAGGAGATTAAAAGGCGAGTGTCTGCAGGGTGCAAGGTATTGGGTACTCTGGGTTCACTTGCTCGAAAGGTGAATATATATATATATATATATATATATATATATATATATATATAGATGCTTAGAGTGTTTATAATGGTGTGTTAGTGCCTAAATTGATGTATGGTTCTGAATGTTGGGTGTTGGTGAATATGCATGAACGACGTATTTATTTTTTTATCTTAGATTGTAAGAATTACAATTATTACATACAAAAAATAAAAATTTGTTTCTGTCAAAATATTAAAATAAAAAAATATTGGAGTAGAATCTGAAGAAATAATAATTACAGTAAGAATAGAAGTTAATGAGTTTCAAAAATTCAAATTTATACCTTGTAATGTAATGAATTAAAAAAAAAAAAACCAGAATTGGGTTGGGTTTTTTGATAAAATCCGGGTTTTTGACAACCCAGGTTTTATAGGACAAAGACATGCGTTCAAATTTAGAAAGCACTGGAAAGTTTTCTAAGTGGCAAGGGCGAAAAAAGTATCATAAAGTTAGTCTTTCATACCATTTTTATTTATGTATTATGTCTTGAGATGTTAAAATATATATTTTTTTAAAATGATATATTCAATTGAGTTGATTTTGAGAAATTTTATATCTAAAATGTTGTAGTTGGTAATATTGGATTGACATTTATCATTTGTTTAAAAATTCATGTTAATTTTGCATAAAGAATTGCGTATCGAAATGAAGGTTCTTTCGACATCCAATTGGATTTAGTAATGACTTCATTATGAACGCAGAATATAAAATGTAAATTTTAGGCACTGAAATTATAGATTCCGATAGGTTTTTAAACATTAAAACATACTAAAATCTACTTAAATAGCAGGTCTTTCATATTAATGAGATTGCCTCGTCGCAAAGATAATTTTTAATAAAGTTTTAGGCCCTGTGATTTCAGATCAGTAGAATTTCTTCCTTTTTCGCATAGATATGTGACCTGAATAAAATATACATTATATATAATAAAATTAATTAGGAACATTATTCCATTTCCTGTATCTATAAAATTTCCTTCTAGAGCATGATGTACTGCACAAGTACATAAAAGGAATGTAATTAGTTGATATTAATATTGATACTTTATATGTCCTTGGATCGACTCCATATGCCAGTGCTCCAGAATACTTGATATTTCTACCTTTGTAAATTTTCAAGCCAAATAATAAATCCTTATTTGGTAGTAGTTACTATACAAAACAAGGGCATACTTAACATATTTGTAATTGAATTTTTATCCAATTGCAAACAGTTTTCTTCTAAGTTCGTAGATCCGATATCAAACTCACAAAAGTTAGGTTTCTATAGGGAGTTTTTATAGAAGAGGTGAAATATCTCTAGTAATGATTGATAATTGTATTGAAAAGTATTTGTTTTAAAAATTCATTAAAATATGCAAAGCAATTGTGATATATTTCGCCTCGCTTGTTATTTGGGGCGAATAACCCACTACCCTCCTCTTACTCCGCTTCTGTAACAAACCCACTTCTAGATTGAAACCACATTCTGCTGTATTTGTCTTCAACACACACAGACACACACATATACAGCTACAGTGAGATTGAAGTTGTTGGCTCGCCATGAGAATAGAGAACATTTAATTCAGATTAATAACAATATAAATGATGGTACAGTGACGTCACGGGTGCGAGCGACGAACCGCTGGTGGGTTGAGAATGCGGGGGAGTATATTTAGGGATGAATCTTTGTTTGGCAACTAGCCAAGTGCGAATGAAGTCCGAGAATTCACAGTGAAATGGAATAATTGCTAACAGTCGATAGGTCTTTACTCTTGAGTTTTACACATTTCAAAATGAAGTAAATTTGTGCTATTTCACGCGAGGTGTAAGGTTGTCAACACGAGATGACATGGAGTTGTTGGAATCACATTCTGCATATCAAAAATAAATCGAATTTGGAATTAGTTTACTGTTTGCCTTCTACACATATACCGGGAGTTTTTTTTTTATCAGTATACATATTGTATGGATCATTATCATAGTACAGTTTTGATTGAAAGCAATATATTAAAGCGTTTTTTTTTTATAAGTGAACATAGGGACAACTTATATTGTATGGATTTTTAATAGTAGTCCATTATATTCCTAGTTTAAAGAAATATGAAATTTATATTAATTATTTTAGTACCTAATAAATTATTTTAAATTAATAAGAATTATTATTTTTATTATTGTAAATATTCTTGTTGGAAAAACTTAATAAATGAAAAGTGTGTTTACATAAAAAATAACTATTTAAGCATTGATATCAATCAATTTAATTGTACCTATAGTAATTAATTACACATGCCTAATACATACCGATAAAAAAATCTGATGTGGCCAGCACATAACCTCCCGCCCAATACTACTCTTAAACGGTACAAAATACCTTCTTATTTGTTTATTTTCTGTTTATATTTGAGAATTTTAACTTTCTTTCGTATACTTATTTAATTTTTTGACATATATTTCACTAAGAAAACAGCGTCATAATCAAAATGACCTGTGTCACATTTCGTAAAAAATTGATAATTTTTAAGTGTTTCCATGGTGTACAAGGAATGCAAGATTTATGAAATCTAATTTCTTTAATTTTATTATCTCTAAATCTAATGAAAATTAATAAAATTAGTGTAATCAAAACACATGTAAAATTATATATTCTACAACTGTCAAAATAACATAAATTGTTGAAAAAGGAAATTTAACCCTGTTTTTCACGAAAACCTGTTAAGGGCTTCAAGTAAACTGCTACTTTCGGTTGACTAATCAGCTCTTCATTTAAATATAAGAAGCAATAATTCACAAAATTGTACTTTTTGGTATTATAGTATTTGAGTTATACGAGATTGCCACAGACTACACACACATACATACAGACATCATCGCAAAAATAGTAAAATCGTATTGTAGGGACCCTAAAACGTGCTCATTCATTGAAAACTCACTATCCAATTTTTGACCAAAAACAGTACTTCCCTTACCTAGAGGTAGGCGGGAGGTAAAAATTCCAGATATGTAGCAGTACGGGAGGAATTATGATGGCTTAAAATTTTTTGTAGTGAGTCTTCAACAAATAGCACGTTTTGGGATCCTTAGGAAGATTTCACTATTTGCACCAATTACGTTTTATGTGTATGTGTGTGACGATTATTTTCCACCTTAACTCAAAATCAAAGAAAATATCATCTTTATAATTTACGAGCTGATTAGATTTTTCTAGCAATCTATCAACCAGAAGTGGTACTTGAAGACCTATCAAGGTTTTCTGAAATATCTCAGTAAAAAAATGAGAAAGTAAATTTTGTTAAATTAAGAAGATGTAGAACAGTATTGCCTATAAATTTTGAAACTTGTTTCTCTATTTTGTACTGTAAGCGGGAGTTTATTTGTTGGGTACATCATCTTATATGAGTTACTAACGTATTTATAAATACGATATCGATTCTTGGAAGTGTACACTTCCAACTAAGTTTTATTACAAAATCTAATTATTTAGTGTTCAAAATTTTTATAAACTTAACTTAACTTCAACATATAATATGACTACATTATAAATATATTTTGTAATTTAAATTTAGACCTGAAGCTGGCTGTAACCATAGCCGAAACGTCGTCAACGACGATATAAATTGTAATAAATTTACTTAAAGGCAAGTTATCCAATAAAACACATATTGATTTATTTACTATTTCTTCAATTTTGTATGTTTATTCATCACTTGACAGAAACTGAATAATAAAAACCTTAAAATTAAAATCATACGCACCCCTTACATTTCCTGTGCAATTTCGCAACATGATATAAATAACCTTAAAATTAAACACAACTGTAGTACAAAATAAACCTTCCATTGTAGTGTCCCTTGCCGTTGTTTGTTTGCGTAAATATCTATGAACGCATGACGTCAGGGGTTGTTGTGACAACACCGGAACCAAACCCTTGCGTGACGCTGCCCCTGTACCGTGAATGTCCTGAACTTGACATTGTCATCCTTGCGTCCTTCCCGTGCTGTCCCATGGTTTTCTAATCTCCGTTTCATACCTCTAAACTCACTTGCGGCCTGTGTCCAGACCCGTACAGTGTCCCACAGCGAGCTTGTAAACTGTGGCTATCGAGAGATTGTGGGAGATTTGTGTGGGTATTACGGATTAATTGATGCCCTTGTGATACGATCTTGATGTTGGTTGATGTGTTTGTAAAGAGACTAGAGGACTATAGAGATTTGACGGGAGGTTGACAAATTGTTTACGGGTAGGGATGGATTTAGTATAATGTTCATTCAGGGCTGACTTAATATTTGAAATCTAGTGGAATTGTAGACTGATGGTCTTGATGCAGGAGAAAATTATATTAATGTTACTGCCCGGTTTTATAAAAGCGAATTAAATATTGAATCCTAGATTATAATTAAAATCCAAGATTTTCTATACAAACGCGTTGTAAAATGAATATCTAGTATATAATCTTGGATTTCGTAATCGCGAATTATTTCTCAATTAATCCAAGATTATATGATTTTTGCGTTTTATAAAACGAAATAGTAGATTATATGGCAATATAATTCAGAATTTTGTAATTCGATATTATTGGCGAATTATATTGACATATCAATATTTTAAGGAGTGAGAAGTGCATTTTCTTCCGTTGATTTCAAATAAAGCCTTGTTTTAAAGTACAAGAGTAAGTTAATAAAGTTTATTTTTGACAGTTTAACAATATTACACAATTATATTGTAAATCGTACACTTGAAAATTTATATGCAATACATCCTTGACCCAACATACGAGTATGTATAAACTTTAATAGTATATTATGATACAAGTGTATAAGTAAGCTTTTAAAGCACTTACGACGAGTTTAAGAGCACGACGCGAAGCGGAGTGCTTTTAACGTCGCTAGTGCTTTAAAAGCACTTATACACGTGTGTCATACGTTATTTTTTATTATACCTGCATCATATTCTGGAAAAACACTGGAAAACAACATTTTTAATTTGATTCATTTCATAATTTTGACGTTTGACGTATATTATTTACATGGAGATTGATTTGCATTTATTGTTTGTCATGACAGTTTTGACAGATATTAATAGTATTTATTTTTGTTGTTACTTAGCAACCTTTAAAGCACGGCGTGTTTTAATCTTGCGTTTATGTACGCTGTAGCGTGTTTTAAACACGGATTATGATGCAGGTATAATAAAAAATAAGTTTTCATATTTGTTTGTTATTCGTACATTACTCACAAGTTCTTATTTGGAATGTGAACATCACTATACATTAACACTGTACTAATGTAACCAAACCTAACCTAAATATCTACAGTATCAAACTAAATAAAGCACTTATATTACATTAATATTAATTTTCAGTAAAAATATGTATTCAAATAGTTTGAGTAGTTTAAAATCACTATCAGATTTTGAAGAACCAGTTGAGATTTTGTTTAAGCGCCGACCACGAAGATTTCGTTCTCGTAAAAATCCCTTTACGGAATTTGATGACGTAGAATTCAAACAACGTTATAGACTTTCTAACAGAGTTATTAGAAGTATTACATCCTGCAGAAAATTCCTCAGTTTGCTTATTTTCAATTATGTGAGAATACCTACAACATAACCAAACTTTGATTTTATTCTATTAAAAATTTAGTGTAAACATTCAATCTACCAAAAATTTATTATATTCTATTAATAATACATTACTTACTTTTCAATAATTCTACTTTCTCCTCTTCCGTATAGTTTTTACACTTTTCACGTTTTGCGCTTGCGTCCATTTTGTGAAACTGACAGCTTCAAACTTCACTGACAGCAAACAAATGGTATTTGGTTTTGGTAAATTCACAATTACTTATTAAATAATCCTGAGTTTTGTAATTCGATATTCTAGTGTCTTTATAAAACGCGATTATATATAATCTCGAATTAAATATAATCGCAGATTTTGAAATTCGAGATTAAATTTTTGTTTATAAAACCGGACATATTTCATAACTATTTTCTATTTAAAATATTTGTCTCAGGGCCGATATTTCCATCTACGAATACAGTACCAGTACCGAATAAATTATTCGCCGAATAAATGAAAAATGTCGTATCGAAATCATAGCTCAAATGATACTTATGCTCTAGTTGTCATTTTTTTATGCGTATTTTTGTATTTATTCGGCGAATAACTTGTTCGGAAGTTTATTTGTAAATGGAAATATTGGCCATTATACATATTAATATGATAAATTCTGAAAGTTTGTTTCAATATAGAAATGCATGATTATTCTCGGGATTAATTTAGAGTCCAACAAACTAAGACTTTATTTTGCATTTACTTTTGCAGGTATTTCCAATCTTGGATAAACTAGAGAATAAATTTATCGGGGGTAATATCACAAGAACTTCTGATTTTATCGATAATTTAACTCCAATAAATAAATAAATATATATATATATATATATATATATATATATATATATATAGTAAACTATAAATAAAATAACAATTTTATCCAACACCTCCCAATAAATGCTCTAAAACTATGGCGATTTTAAACAAGCAAAGTAACAGATTATCCACTAGTGGGTATAATTTTGAGGAAAGCCACTAGTGAGTATTTTTTTATTTATAACAATAATAATAACACACAACACCTTGGTAACTACTTCGATTGACATTTCAATTCTAAAATTTAAAATATATCGGCTTCGTGAGCTAAAATTTGTCTCGTGGGTAATTCCTTACTTTGCCCACTTGTAAAGTAAATAACTATTATCCAACACCTCTCAACAAATGCTGTATAACTATGGCGATTTTAAACAAGCAAAGTAACAGATTATCCACTAGTGGGTATAATTAAGGAAAGCCACTAGTGATTTTTTTTTTATTTATAACAATAATAATAACACACAACACCTTGGTAACTACTTCGATTGACATTTTAATTTAAAAATTTAAAGCATATGTCACTGTCAAATAATATTTCTTTAATCAATTTTTCGTTTATTAAGAAGTGTTGGATAAAACGTTATACTTCACACGTGGGCAAAGTGGAATTACCCACTTGTAAAGTAAATAACTATTATCGTTTTGACAGCGGTAAATGGGAAGGTAACTTTTTGTAAATGATAGTTTTTAACCTCTCATAATGTAAAACACTTGAAAATTGAACCAATAAGAACAATACTGATAAAATCCCGTTACCCGGGTTACCCCTTATAATTTCGCACTACCAAGGAAATAAATAATTGTTACTGTCAATAACTGTGAGTGTAAGAGTTAATTAATATTTTAAGTTACATTTTGCTTTGTCTTTGGAATTTATCTCATCACATACCACGCGACCTCTCTGAATTTCTCAAATTTTAATTTATTTTTTTTTTTTGCTTTTAAGCAAAACCACTCAAGCAAACTGACATTAGGTAAAACCCCTCCTCCTTCGTAGTCGGGATTTACCATGCAGTTTGCTTTCGTTTTTGTTGCTAAGCAAAAAAAAATTCGTACAAAAATAAACATTTATCGATAAAATTAGAAGGTCTTGTGATACTACACTTGAGTGGCACTCAAAGTATCACTTTTACTTCTAATAACACAATATACTATTTTTGTATTGAGATACAACCAATTAAATATGTTCTGTAAAATTAGCGATCATTTGGCCACTTTTTATCATACCACATTATATTATTTCTCTCATAATGTCTCAATAAATGATTGGTTCTAATACACCGTGCATAATTTTTGAAAATCACATTGACTCGTGGTCATTTTCGTAGCAATAAAACTCATACTCCAGGCGGTAAATTTCCGGAAATTAAACTAGCACTTAATAGATTTTATCCAACACATCTCAATAAATACTCTATAACTATGGCGATTTTAAACAAGGAAAGTAACAGATTATCTACTAGTGGGTATAATTTTGAGAAAATCCACTAGTGAGTATTTTTTTATTTATAACAATAATAATAACACACAACACCTTGGTAACCACTTCGATTGACATTTTAGTTTCAAAAATTTAAAGCATGTGTCACTGTCAAATAATACTTCTTTAATAAATTTTGCATTTATGAAGAGTTGTTGGATAAAACGTTATACTTCACACGTGGGCAAAATGGAATTACCCACGAGAGAAATTTTAGCACACGAAGCCGAATTTTATTCACTCTAAATTCGAAACATATTCATATTTTTTATTTAAAGTAGTTTTTATTCATGTTTGTATTGGTAGAATGTGAATCAAAAAGAGCCAAGATAAGTATTATTTAC
This sequence comes from Poecilus cupreus, assembly GCA_963942605.1. NCBI lineage: Eukaryota > Metazoa > Arthropoda > Insecta > Coleoptera > Carabidae > Poecilus > Poecilus cupreus. The sequence continues at coordinate 25,262,377 of OZ012720.1, read as the reverse complement.
TTTATCGAAAATTCTGAAGACACTAAAAAACTTAAAAGCTGATATAAAGATATACTCGTAGAAATACGATGAACAACGCTGAATAATACGGTATTCGTATTTCAATAGAGTTCTGTGAATTCATTTCTTTTCGCCTAGAATTCAAAATACTAAAACCTTGACCTGCTCTGAAGCGATTGTGAATTTTGATATTTTAAGAGTTTGCTATCTGAATAGCTGGCACTCATGTGTATCTTCTAAAAATATATGCAGAGGAACCTACATTTGAATACAGATCACATGCAAAACAAACAAATTACATGTGTTGGTAATTATAATTTATTCAAGCACCTTTACTAATATTTTCTATTCTGTGATTTGTTAACTGGTAGAATATTTATGGTACAAAGATTACCTACAGATTTCCTGACTATATTCAGATATGGATAATGTGTATTGTAAGTAAAACGAGTGTTTTTTTAGAACTGTAAAATGAAATAAAACACCTAAAATTCGTAGTAGTTTTGGTATTAGCTTTTTAAAAAAAATTATTTTATCCAACACCTCTCAATAAATGCTATATTACTATGGCGATTTTAAACAAGCAAAGTAACAGATTATCCACTAGTGGGTATAATTTTGAGGAAAGCCACTAGTGAGTATTTTTTTTTATTTATAACAATAGTAAAAACACACAACACCTTGGTAACTACTTCGATTGACATTTTAATTTAAAAATTTAAAGCATATGTCACTGTCAAATAATATTTCTTTAATAAATTTTTCATTTATTAAGAAGTATTGGATAAAACGTTATACTTCACACGTGGGCAAAGTGGAATTACCCACTCGATAAAATTATCTCACTCAGCCTTCGGCTTCGTGAGCTAAGATTTCTCTCGTGGGTAATTCCTTACTTTGCCCACTTGTAAAGTAAATAACTATTATGCCATTAGTGTTGGAATATGATTTTGGGCCGTTTATCGGCAATAACGCGGCGAATGTTGGCTTCCATGTCGGCCATCCCCTCTGATTTATCGGCGTTCACTAATGACTTTAAATATCCTTGCAGAAAATGATCTGAAGTTGTTAAATCACAAGATCTTGGAGGCCAATCCACGGGTTCATTGCGAGAACTTATGCACTCAAATCGAGTGAAGCGCGCACTGTGTGACATGTTGCGCCGTCTTGTTGAATCCACCGCTTTTCCATGCTAGTGATATTTAATTAGGGAAGGAAAATGGCACAGATTTGTATTCCAATTTAATTTTTTCCATATGGCAAACTACTTTTTTTCACTACATGCCAGGAAACCCTACCGTTCTTTTCCCTCTATAGAGAGGAAAGTATAAGTGTTACCAATATGAATGTTATTTACAAAAAAAATATTGGAAAAATGATAAATAAATGCATAATATAATTGAAAATTTATTTTTAGTGATTATAAATAAATAAAATAAATATATCATCACGCCTTTTACCCATTGTGGGTGTGGCACTCTGCTTACGCAGATCTCGGTAACTGATATATTTTTGCTTATGAAGTGCGGTTACCAGCCGTCAAATCATAATCATAAGTGATTATATATATATATATATATATATATAAATTCTATACTTTCCTCTTTCTCTCTCTATAATTATGTCTTATATTTTAATTTTTCTAGATTAAATCACAAATTGACAACTTTAATCTATATTTAAGATTGGTTCATTGGCAACACTGCGTCTGATGACCTTACTTTTAACATATCAGTTGTGTTATCAAGTTATCGCGTTGTTATAGCAACCATCAACCTTTGGCAGCCGTATTGGTTTTTCCGAACGTATGTACCGAACAAATCCCCACTCCAACCAGAACCATGGCTTGCATGCGTCTGCCCTTACCTGGTTACACTCTCTTTGTTCCTAATATAAGGTTATGCACTCTCCTTTATCTTCTTTCCTCCAAGAACCGAGCAAATCGTTTTTAGAAACATATCGTGAAAAAAATGTTGTGTCTAACACAAGAGAAAAGCCTTTCTCCCAAAAAGAAGCGCTTTCCTCTCTAGTTTGACAAGTAACTATGTTAGCTTTGTATCATACGTGAAAGGTTTTGGTCGTAGAAATATAAGTGACAACAGGCAAACTAGTTTGAAATTCGGACACAAAGACAAACGAATGAGAGGTTGAATTTCCTTCTGCAACAAGTGTTTCATGCTATATATTTACTTTGTTTAAATTTCCATTTACATCATTTATTTATATAAATAGTTAATAATTTCCATTACGGGGTTATTTTTGTTGGAATATTTAGGTTGATGATAATGATTTGTAAATGTTTTACGCCATTATTGTCTAGATATTATGTGTATTTAATGCAGTCATACCTATCCATGGTAACAATGTCATCAAAAATCGTTTTAGAATCTAACATCAATAAGCGTGCGAGAATATGCTATTCTAGTGAAGAAACTTCAATAATTATAATTACCTTCCGTTAGTTCCTTCTATATTTATATCTTTACAAGAATTAGGTCACACTCAAAATAATTAATTGACGTAATGATATATTTTTTTATTATTTTTTCTTTTTTTTTCTTTCTTATTTATCATCGTTGTAGTAACATAGAATTGATGACTGTAATACCCACCAAATATGTTATTGGAGAGGGAACAACGGGAACAACAGGAGTAAATTTAAAATGGCAATAGTCGGTTGTGGGATTCGAAATGAGGATCTCACAATTCACAGTTCAAAGCGTTACCTATTTAACGTCTGACATACTTACTATACTACTATAGCATGATTTTCAGCAAAGATGCAACTTTTATTTTTCTGTCGTTAATGTATTACTATTAGTACCATCTATATATATATATATATATATATATATATATATATATATATATATATATATATATATATATATATATTACTATGCTGTTCTTAATAAAATGCAGTATAGGTTGCCAACATTAAATGAACTTTTATCATAATTTTATGGGGTAAATAGCTTCGTGGTAACGCGTCGGACTGTGGATCGTGAAATCCTCAGTTCGAATCCCACAGCTGACATTTACCAATTTAAATTTACCGCTGTGGTTCCCTCTTCACTAACATCTTTGGGGGCTATGATTTGATGGCTGGTAACCGCACTTCATTTTAGAAATGTTCATAATATGATTGTAAATCAGCATATGTGGTATATACTAATTTTTCCAAAGCGTTTGATCGTTCCGATCATAAAATAATTCTCCATAAATTTTTAATTGTACGGTTTTTCTTCATCTTTAACTTCCTTAATAGCTTCATATCTTTTAAATAGAACGCTTTTCGTGCAATACGAGCCCAAAATCATATTAGTTGGCCTAGTTAAGACTTTTAGAATAGCTTTAAAAAAATTGTTCTGATCGAACTGAGGGAAAATTTATTGTACTAAAATTATTTATAACATAAATTCTGTTATTTTAAAGAATATTTTAAGCAATAATAACAACTGAAATAATATCAAATTTACAATTTGTACCAAAGGTATTGGCTGGTATCACAAACACTGTTTTTAAATCTGATGACAACATAATACAGAAAATTGTTTCAAATAAAAATTGTAAGTAATATTATTCTACATCTTTTTGATTCCAATGAAATTTTCTCTATCTCATTTATTTATTAAGATAAGCCCAAAAACCATGATAGGCCTTGAAATAATTAACAAGTTACTGTTGATGAATTGTTAAAAAAATCTAAGTAATTCGTAGCATAAACAATACCTCTGTTACACATATGTATGTGCGGAATATAAAAATTATAGAATTTAAGATATAAATAAGGCGAATTAACAAATTTCCTTTTTATGACTTTAACTGGGCCAAATAATATGATTCTGGGCTCGTATATGGGTCATAAATTCTCCTTCATTTTTTGCAGATTCTGCTGCGCCCCAGTGCTCTATTCTGGGCCCTTTATTATTTTTAATTTTCATTGATGATAACTTCTGAGTTATCAATAACAAGAATTTGCTATTTGCGAATGATTTGAAATTATGATACTCTTATTAAAAGTATGACTGCATCTCTTTGCAAGAAGATTAAATATCTGGTGCAACAATAATAAAATCTCTTTAATTATTAATAAATGCAAAACTATGACGTTTACAGTTTACTAGAAAACACTTCCCAATAAATCACACATACACATTATCTGGTTTAATCCTATAAAAACTAATCACATGTGTTGATATGTTATTACATTTGGTCCAAAGTTTAGAATTAATTTACAGATTGATCAAGTTACTTCCTCATCACACAATTTGTTAGGTTTCGTTTTTAGAAACACTCGTTCATTCAGAGATTCATTATCTGGGATCCCTATTATAACTCTTATTATATACAGCAAATCGAACATGTTCAAGGACATTTTGTGAAATTTATTTATTACAAAGTTTAAGAACAATATCCTGCACAAAAATTTTCTATCGATTGGACATGTTTAATTTCACCAGCCTATCAGATAGAAGGAAAACTGCTAGTTCAATTTATTTGTATAAAATAATTAACAATATGGTGTAATTCTTATGCCTGGTTGTACCAACGTTTGTTAAATCTATCTAATTTTTGTCATCAATGTCAATTACTCCATATGATATATTCCTTCGATTTGCTTTTATTTATTTAAACTAAGTTTAAAATTTAACCAACGTTAGTGCAACCGTACATTAATCGTATTGGGTTGCTCTTTTTATTACTCGAAATCGTCTCACATTTTATTTACCTATACCTCGAATTAATGTAGCATTCTGATCCATTATTTTCTATGTGTAATTCTTTATAATATAGTTCAAAGTAATGTTGATATTTTTGGTGATTCGCTTCCAGTTTTTAAGAGAGGAGTTAGTGATTTTCTGAAAGCTTGAGTACTTTTTTGAGATTTTCTTAATTTATTTCTTAAAGCCATTTTCACTGTTTTTGCATCTTTTCTTTATATTATCAGTTAATTATGTTCTTCGCTTTAATGTTTATTTACAGTTGTTTGTTTCCAAAATGTGTATAGGTACTTATATTAAGATGAGCTTATACTAATCCTTTTGCTCTAACCCTGTAATTGGGTTTCTTGCCTGTTATATCTATGTATAAAATTTCGGTGTTCGTAATTCTTCTTCTCCTGAAGGACTTGACCGATTTTAATTAAATGTTTTTTTTGTACTTATGGGATCAACTGGATGATTAAATGCATAAGGACCAGTAACACCAAGGAAGCTTAAATTTTAAACTTGGTTTAAAAAAATAAAAGCAAATCGAAGTTACATGTTATATGGAATAATTGACACTGCTGTAAAACATTCGATTTGCTTTTGTCCAATTAATTCAAGTTTAAAATTTAAGTGTGATTGGTGGAACTGGCCCTAAGTCATGAATATAAGTTACCATAGCGCCACCTATCGGGTCCAACTGTAGCTAAGAACCATTCAGGTGACCCCATAAGTACAAAAAAAAATCATATAAAATGGTCAAGCTGCTTAGGATGAGAAGAATTACGAACAAAGCTGCACCCGAATTTTATATAACTATAAAGATTAATAAATAAATATTATTTTGACAATTAAATGAACATTGGCATCCTGTTACATTTCATTTAAAACAGTACTGTAATGTATATAGGCGTATAGTAAGTAGTACATTAATGACAGACTAGTAAATGTTGCTTCTTGACAATTTGTTAAAGTACAATTTTGTCAAAACTGAATTTTTAACAAGAAAAATTGTTGTTTTTATTATTTGATGTATTTATAAAATTTTACAAATAGGCTCGTCAATAATAACAAGTAAATTTAGCTAACTTACGAATTTAAAATTGTTAAAGAAAGTTTGAATCCAACGTAATTTGTTATAATAACCCTGATTTAATGTTCTGTTTCAATATAATTACTTGCATATTTAGTCAAAAGCACATAAAAGTAAATGTTAATAATTATTATGTATCCTTTCTAACAACGTAATTTGTTATAATATCTTTAATTTATTGTTCTGTTTCAATATAATTACTAAAATATTTAGTCAAAAGCATATAAAAGTAAATGTTATAATTATTATATTCACAAATATATTTAGTTACGACACACAAAAATAATTTGTTACTTTCTAACAAATTATAAACTTGTTAAATTAACAAAAATTAACGGTGGAACGTCTGGGACTAAAAATTTTAATAAAATTTTTCCATTTTGACTATGTACTCTGTAGCTTAAACTCACGGGAAAATGGAGTTAGGTATGTACGTAGAGGGCCAAACCCGATATTGTAGAAAACTGTAAAATGAGGTATTTATTTTATGTACATTGCTGTGCTATCATCTAAATTATTCACGTATTTATATTAAAAATCCCTATATTAGTAATTTTGCCTGGATAAGAGGTTAAAGTACTTATTTCCATGTAAGTTGTGCGGTAAAAATATGCAAAAACTTTTTACTTAAATCCATAAGCAAGAAAATATAAAGAAAAACTAATAAAAAAGAATCATTGAACCCTAAACATAAACTTGCAGAGCTGAATATTTAGTAAAAACACAACCTCTACTTTAGGGGTGAACAACCACTTGATTGAAACTTCACAAAAACCATGCGTCGTAAAACTGGAAAGCCAGAGGCTCTACGCTCCATGAGACGCTTCCCGGATCAACCGGCTTGTCTCATCCAGGATGTGGAGAATGGAGAAATGATTTTTTCCGTGATGAGGAAATCGTAAAATGGAATGGTTAGCTTCCTACAACGCTAATGATCGAGAGCGGGCGAAATGTCAGCGGGCAATTAAGATAATGGAAGTAAATTTATAAAATTTTGTACCCGTACATATTGTGGTGTTGGTGGATGATGTTTTTTTGTTGGAAGTGTTATGTGGGGTTAGTGGCCGCCTGCCTGTATTAGGGTAGTTAGAGCTTACTTAATGTACAGGACTTACAGGAGTACTGGGAACTTGCTAAAACAGCAGTACTCAATCTGTTGTGTGTTAAGAAGATACCAGCTAATTTGCATTTTGTATTTGAAGTAGAGTTCGAAATTCCTGTATTGAACTTATAACAATATAATATAACTTTATTTACGGCACTTCGGTCACAACTTTATACAAATATGAACAATATTTTAATATAATTAACATAACATTGACTAAGAATTTCATAATTAAATTGTATACACATGACTCTTTACTCTTTTCTTAATACTAATAATTATTATATTATTCAATGAGCGTGTAATGATGGCTTTTTCTCATGAGGGTGAAATTTTCATACAATAGTTATTTACTTTACAAGCGGGCAATGTAAGGAATTACCCACGAGAGAAATTTTAGCACACGAAGCCGAAGGCTGAGTGTGATAATTTTATCGAGTGGGTAATTCCACTTTGCCCACGAGTGAAGTAAAACGTTTTATCTAACACCTCTTAATAAATGAAAAATGTATTAAAGAAATATTATTTGACAGTGACATATGCTTTAAATTTTTAAATTAAAATGGCAATCGAAGTAGTTACCAAGGTGTTGTGTGTTATTATTATTGTTATAAATAAAACAATACTCACTAGTGACTTTCCTCAAAATTATACCCACTAGTGGGTAATCTGTTACTTTCCTTGTTTAAAATCGCCATAGTTATAGAGTATTTATTGAGAGGTATTGGATAAAATCTATTAAGTGCTAGTTTAATTTCCGGAAATTTACCGCCTGGGGTATTGAGTTTTATTGCTACGAAAATGACCAGTGTATTAGAACCAATCAGAAATGACAATTTTACACGAATTTGCCAATTTAATTTTGATTAAACTGGAAATAATTCACCGTGCATGACCAATCAAATTTCGATTATATTGGAAATTTGATTGGTAGATACGTCAAAAATTCTCATTTCTGATTGGCTAAAAAATGTAAAATACGATTTTTAACACAAGGTTTCAAATAACTGTACTCATACATTCATAAAAATAACTTATTTCAAGAAAATTTTCAGTTATCCTTTTGTATGCAATCGTTAAAGAAAATTCTATTTCTTACAAAAGGATTAGGTTCAATTCAAAAAAAAATTAATTTTGAATATAAATTTTATTTATCTTTTTTTTTCTGCATTGAAAGAAAATGAAACTATTTTAAATTTTGTTTTTAAAAATAATGAAAAAGAAATCGTTTTAATTATAAACAAATCGTTTTTATTTAAAACGATATCATTTTGAATTAAAACTACTTCTATTCAAACTACTTCGTCCCCATAATGAGTCTTAGTTGAATACTTTGATATGTTCCTTCAAAACAATATTAATTTTCATACAAAAATATTTATTAATCCTACAAAAGTTTTACAATGAAAACGAAATCGGATTGTAACTATTAAAATCTTTATTATTTATCTTTATCTTCATTTCCAAAGGAATCTGTTTCCAAGAAAACATTTTTATCAGTGTATGTAATGCTTCTTCAGAAAAACAAGGGAACAACGTAAACAAATTAACAAAAAACAGTAACTAAATAGCAAAAAAATTTATGACTTATAAAACAGAGGAAGCCATATCTTGTTCAAGTCGATACTTCTTCAAAATTTTATTTACTGCAAAAACTCAATGGCAAAATGTTTGAGAACCGATGTGCTACAGTATAACAGTGCAGTTGTTTTGCAAATTTAAAGTTAGCATATTCAGGACTCTTAAAATTAGGGTTGTTGTAAAAATGTTATATTCTTTTTATGTTGCGAAAAACATGAAAAAGTAGTATTATGTCGTAATTAATTTGAGTTCCTTTAAAAAAGGCATCTAGACAAAAATAATATAAAACAAGAACAGCAACCTAATTTAATTATTCCTTTTCATCATTGTACCGCCATTTCACTAACTAAAGTTCACGAGTTCAATTCCTTTTTACTTTAACTTGAAATAAAAAAATACAGCTGTGTTTATATTTAATAAGGAATAATGTTAAATGCTCCTGAAATATTAATTAAAAAAAAATTAATGAAATATATTGTTTTCTTTTGATTAAAATATTCAAGGAGAACAACAACATTTATTAATGAGTGAATTGAAGAACCACATGTCTGTACCAAAAACAGCTAAATAATGTTTATGCTTGCATACGCGAAATTTTAAACATTATTACATTCATAATATACTCCCTATAACCAGTACGTGTTTTTCTAGAATTCTGGCAATATATCTTTTTTTGCTAGATATGTAAATATGCACAATAGTTAAATTTATATATTTTATAGAATATATAAAAATAGAATATATTTTTTTCTCTGTAAAAATATTGAAACAAGTTTATAGATATTTTTCTAAGAGCCGTTATCACCATCCACGGTTTATCATAAAAAAAGAAAATTATACAGCAGAATTTAGTAAATTGAGGATAAGATGCTATTCTGAAAATTTATTTCTAATGGCATAGTAAATAATCCTGTATAATTCTTAACTGTTAGAATGAGTTTTTTAGAAATCTTATATCCTCAGCTTACCGAATAGTTGGGTAAATTCTACGGTAATTTTTTTTATACTTGTATCTGGTTTTAATATACGAATTTGCCAATTTAATTGATGTCACCATTTTTCAGTTGTTTCTCATAACTAAAATATCGATAAGACAAGACATTTAAGTAACTCTTCAATAGTTTGTGGAAAGAAGTCACGTGGTTAGTGTTGTGGAGTATGTCATATCCCGAACGAAAGTTCATTAAAACTTTCAGCAATTTTCCAATTTGATAAATTAAATGAATAAACATGTTTAGTGTATTATTAAATGAGGAATTTTGATAGACATTAATCACGAAGATGTGGATTATCTGAGTGAATAATAACTATAATCCTGAATATAATACTATATTTTTCTACTTCTTTATAAATATATCCCGTTTATTTAATTTTTTTCGATGAATTATTGCACCCATAATTCACGATAATGAATTATGATTCATAATTCACTCTTCTCGACCAATCATAGAATGAGAAATCCATAATTCACGATTATTTTAAAGATATGATGTGGATCACCTAGCAACGGCCGTCTGATAGTTGACATGTAGTTAGTTCTCATTGTATATTTGTTGACGTTTTTCAATGTGTGTTTTCAACGAATTTCAATCATTTCCAAAAATGATTTCCGAATTTACAGGAGTAGAAGAAGTATAGTATTATATTCGGGATTCGGATGATTTGCATCACAAGCCTTCGTGAATGATGACTATCATAATCCCTCATATAATAATATACTATTTTCTACTCCTGTAAATTCGAAAACCACTTTTGAAAATGATCAAATTTTTTTGAAAATACACGTTGAAAAACGTTAACATATAAATACACAATGACAACTGACTACATGTCAACTGCCAGACGTTCGTTGCTTTGTGATCCATATCACGTCTTTAAAATAACCGTGAATTATGGATTTCTGTCTCTGTGATTGGTCGAGAAGAGTGTATTATGAATCATAATTCACTATTGTGAATTATGGGTACTATAATACATCGAAAAATTTAAATAATGTGGATATATTTATATAGGAGTAGAAAAACTATTGTGGGTCAAATAAATAAAAGAAATGGTACTTAATAATATTTATTTTAAAAATATTAATATTCATAGTTAGTTCTATTTTTATTTTAGAAAATAAATAAATAGATATGTTGGGGTGTGATATACCCCACCACCCTAAAGAAGGGTTAACTGTCATAATAGCTTGGTACGCATTTTATGGCAAATAGTTAATTCAAGAAGTACCTTGAGTTATATAATTCAAAATACATAATTAATTGCTGGGTAATAAACAGAGACACAAAAGACGTTGGTGAAATATCAAACTGATATAAACTGTAGAATATATTAAACTTATAGTTAGTTAACTGTTGATTTAATAGCAGTTGGTGAAAACGGCTCTAAAGTGGTACATTTCGCTCTTAGCCGTATTAAGCTTAATCAATCTTGCGTGTCAAATAATACCTATAGTTATATAAAGTTTAATTTTCGTAGATTTGAAATTATACCCTGATATTCTATTAGTATTTTCCAGTCATTCAGATTTTAATATCACGATAAGAAATTTCCTGCAATAATAAATAATTTTTCCTGTTTTCCTCGACAAATCCACGATGAAATTTATTGATAAAGTTTCATCTAGATTCATCACATCAGTGTGTTGATGATGTGTTGTGATCGCCCTGGCTTGTATTACGCACTACGTATACGCTTGTGCGTATATGTGTGTACGTATGAATTAATAGGTGATTTATTGCTTTTTACATCGATGTCGGCAGACGGAGAACGAGGGATATATCAATCAATCCTGTCAGATCGTAGACAATGTGCCGCGGCGTCGCACGCACGCCATACGCAGCTCAACGCACTTTCATTTCATACTACGACGTACGAAGTAAATGGAACATTATTACATTTACCCATTTTTGGCTGTAATGAAAATTAGAATTGACGATTACGATTCCAGAAGAAAATATTGCTTAATGGTATATTATACGTCAAGGTGAAATGCATTATTTCATATACGACAGAATAATTGAAGAAATATAAGCTAATCACCTTGTTAACTGCGGAAAAAACTTTAAATGGAATAAAAAACAAGGCATGTAATAAATGTCAATATTTTGACATTTCAATATTCAAACATGAGTAACTTTAATAACAAATGTAGGCAGCGGTTTGGCAGGGTGCGTTGATTCCGTTTCACTTGATAACGCAAGTTAAGCAATACTGCCCGCGGTTAGTAGTTGGATGGGTGACCGCTTTGCAAAAACCCGTTCCAACGAACACTGCGCGCCGTTGTCACACTATCGAAAATGAGGAACCGAGGCGGCATATGTAGCAGTTGAGAACGCTTTAATAATAATAAAAAAATAACAAATGTTTTAATTATTAAATACGAGTCCAAAAAATATTTTTGCCTTCAGCATCGATATCTATTTAGATTTACTTATTAATTTAATCATCATTAATTCAATTCGTGTTAAATTAATTGAGGTTTTCTTTTAGCATATTATATCAAATGTGTATATACGATAAATAAAAATGATACATTTCTAATTTAGCATTTTTCTCAAATATTTTGTATTTGGTCATTACATGTGGATATCGTTGAATTCAGATAAAAATACTGTATCGTATAGGTAAATAAAAAAGAAATACGTTGTCATTTAAAATAAGAAAGTTGCATAACGCAATTTGAGAGCCATTGGTCTAAAACAGGGGTGGGCAACCTTTTGTATAACAGGGGCCAGAATAAGATTTAAATTTCGTACGCGGGCCGTAGTAATTAATTAACAAATTTTTGTCACTTATAATACCAAAAGTTGCTGCATTACGACTTTCTATGTTATGAACTTGGTACTAAATTATGAATAAAGATGCTGCTATATTTGTCTAATTTAAACTATAAATCTCTCCGGTTTCTTTATGTTGTGTACTAACCTAATTAAAAATTTGTGTTTTTGAAAATATTTATTATTTCTTCTCAGTAGATCTCGCGGGCCGGATTGGAACTTTACGCGGGCCGGATTTGGCCCGCGGGCCGTAGGTTGCCCACCCCTGGTCTAAAAAATTCTTGTTTCGCTTATTATAATTGTCTTATGATATAGAAATTGTTTACTAATTTAACCGCCTCGTAGCTCTTATAGTTCTCAAAATAGCAATAGTGTACCACTTTAAATGAACACCCTGTATATGATATCTCCGACCGATTTCTGTCATCGTGGACACAGGCCTTAACACATTGAACTGTAGATCACAAGATCTACCATCCTTGGAGGCCGTGAATTGACGGTTGGTAACCGAACTTCACGAGCAAAAATATATCATAATACTATATTAAGCATAGTGTCACTCATAGAAATGTGTAATTGGCGTGATAATATATTTATTTATTTTATTTTATTTGAATAAAGTAATTACATTTTTATAATTAAATGTTGGAAACATTATAATTGGGTAATTTTAAACTGTAGATTATACATTTTAGAATTAAAATAAACATAATTTTTTAACTGTGGTCCCAGCAAACTTGGTAATTATTAATTTTTAACTCATAATTTCTTCACATTATAGTTAAACACGCTTTATGTAATAGGTGCAAATCTAATACTTTTAACATAAAAAAAATCTGATGACAACACATAACTTGTCTACAAACATTATTAACGATACAAAATAGAATAAAGTTTTAAATACAAATTATAGCCAATCACATCTTATGCTCAAAATACCGTAATACTAATAATACTTGCTTGCTTCGAAAATTTGCTTAGCTTGTAATTTAAATATCAAACTTCTAAATATAAAATTTGAAAATAATATTGTTTTTAAATTTTATCTTCTAAACGGTACAAAATATAGAAAAAAGTTTGTTGCTAATGTTATTATTCTACGTTCTTTTTTAAATATCACAAAATTTACTCAAATTCATTTATTGAGATATTACCAAAAAACTTGATAGGCCTTTAAAATCTAAATATGAAATTTAATATTGATACCCTCATTAAATTTTGAGTTATCGAGGACGACACACACGCAAACATCTTCATGAAAATAGTGAAATCATATTCAAAGGACTCCATAATGTGCTTATCTATTAAAAACTCACTACCGAAAAATTTGGTCCGTCACAATATCTCGATTACATACATTATTTACTATTTTCACTTAGTTTAACAACTTTTTTTGTTATATTTTATTGAATTTGTTGAATTCATGTTCAATTTAAACATTTTTTCATAAATTTATTTATTGTTTTTAATTTCATAACATACTTTCTGTGTGCGATTCTTCATTAATAAAAACGTGAATAGTTTCTGTACTGATCATTTTAGGACTATAATGAATAAGAACTATTTTAAAGAGAAACAAAAGGTTTTCAAATTTTGCAAAAATATATAGGTTGTTCCATTTAAAATTATAAAGTTGCATATCATTGTGAGAAAATGGAACTCCCGGTAGAAAAACTTATACTGCAGATACATGGGCATTTTAATGTTAAAAAAACTTTGTATGAAAAAAATTTCGGTAATATTTATAATAATCGAATAAAATAAAAATACAAACCGATGGACCAACCTGTATATGTTGGTGTGGGAGGTAAATATATCACTTGTCTAAAAAATTAACTCATTGTGTGATATATTTAATTATACACGTAAATATGAAAATGGCAATTTATTAAATATTTTTTTTATGACAAATTATATCAAAGTTAGCATTCCATCGTTGTATCATAAAATTTTATTTGAAAAATAAAAGTATATACTCGTCGAATTTGTATCTGAAATAATAAAAACACAATATAAATTTTTCATTGCCTCCAGTAAAGTGACAGGTATAATACCTGTCAAACAAATAAAAAGTTCGAATTGGGAAACAAATGGCACTCTGTATTATTTTACAATTTAAACTGGTACATTCAGTATTAATGCGATACTGATATTCATCTGACAGCCTTTGATAAACAATTTCAATGTAATTTTGTCCACCGATAAAAATATGGGAGTATTATATTTATTTGTTGACAAAATTGCATTGATTAATTTTTATCGTAATTGCAATATTTGATTAAATTGTTCCTGTTCCTGTTTCATCCGTTTGTTAAAGCTTAATTAGTTGTAAACTGATTAGCTAAATACGATTTATATTTTACAGGTCACTGCTAAATTCTATTAATTTAAGCTGTGATCAAATCCGATTTAGTGATTTAGAGATTTAATTGCTTCTGTGATGCTGGAAACATTATTATTAACACGCTCTGTCAAAGTCTGACAAATCTATAATAAACAGACAGATTCATAAGAGGTTTAGGCACCCATAAAACAAATTAATTTAATTTTAGCAGTAATTAAATAAGGATGATACAATGACGCTGCTTCGTAAAGTGATTCAATTAAAGTTGATTTATTGTCTTTTGGCTAATTTTTATTATTTCGCTGCGAAATAAATGATTAAAATTGTTTTGTGATTTATATATAAAGGATTGTCAAGTTAGGAACGTTTCATAGCGAAAAATATTCTTACAATTAGATAAAGATAGTGACGTTTAATCTGTATTCATGCAAGCGAACAATGAATAATATGAAAAAGAATTAATGTTTCTTTATTATACCGGGTGGTCATTCGGTCTGTATATTTTATTTTATGCCATTGTTTTAAACATTAAAATTTTTTCAAAATTAATTTTATATTAAAATACTCACATATCTGCAATGCTCCATCGTATCTAGCTAATAAAATATCGTTTCGTTCTAAAGTCCATGACAAGAATTTGAGGGACAAATTTAATATTCACATTCCTAATCATCGCACCGCTGTTTTCAAACGTTGTATCAGTTATAATTGTTCATTCATTTATAACCAAGTTCCGGACAAATTCAAGCAATTAAAAATCGTACAATTTTCTATAAACTTTAAACATTACTTACTTCAAAAACAATAATATTTCATCCTTCAGTTCCCGCATTTGCTCAGTTAGTATCTCATTCTAATAATAATAACATTTTGTATTATATTTTATTAAGATTATCATGTTCGAACTCAGACCATTTTTAATTGTTCACTGAACTGTAAAGGTTAAGTGTAAGAACAGCCTATGCTGAACTATCGCCAAATAAAGTTATATTATTATTATTATAAGTTTTTCTACCGAGTGTTCCATTTTAATGTCACATTACATATTTTAAAGAACTTTTGTTCTCTCTTTAAAACATTTCTTACTCCTTACGAGCCCAGAATCCTATTATTTGGCCTAATTTAGACTTTTATAATTTATTGGAAATTTTTTATATTATAAGCGGATCGAATTCTAGGATCATTACCGCTTATTAACTAGCAGGTGAGGACTACTAAATTATAAAGGGAAAAAATAATAATAAAATAGAATAGAATTCAAAATACACGCAGATAAACTATAATTTGTCATTTATGTGGCAAAGTAAGAATAAACAATACGAAAGTTGATGGACAATCATATGTCATTTATATGCCAAGAAGAGATTAACAGTATGAATGGGAATAGGTGAACTATAAAAGGACATAAAGGAATACAAACAAATAATGCATTTAAGCTATGGGATGGTAAATAATTTCGCTAATTAGATCTGTAGCATTTAAAAAAGCTAATAGTTTTTCCATCTTATTCTTGGCATTAACCAATATAGATGATAAATTATTATCTATCGCATATAGTTGCCTGTAGTGACAATATTTAGGACATTGTATCAGAATATGGAAAACTGAATGAGGTAAATTACAAGACAAACATATGGAAATAGATTGTCTCAGTAAAAGATATAAATATGTTGCCTTCATGTGACCTACACGCATGTGTATAATGGCCACTTGTTCCTTTCTACTGCTGGATATAGGACTTTTCCATTTATCAATGGACTGCTTGACTTGCCTAAGTTTGTCATTTGATCGAGACCATTCATCTTGCCACTTGGACTGACAGTACTGTGATATGGTCATCAACATATCATCCGGTCGAACAGCCTAACGGACACTATACGGACGGCTTCCTCCATCACGTGCAGCTTCATCTACAATATGATTCGCCTGAATTCTCACATGTCCGGGTATTCACATGAACGTGACGCGTACATTCCGTGTGTGTAGGTTGAGGATAATGTTCCTGATTTCTAGGACCAGTGGATCTGTACTAAATGTATTGGATATCTCAAGGATTGCACTGTAGGAATTAGTGCATAATAGTATATTATTCAAACCCTCAATACCTACATGTAAAGCTAAGTAGATAGCATACAATTCTGCGCAATACACTGAACATGTGGGTGATAGTGACTGAACGGATTTCGCAATTAAAGATGAAAGCACATCCTGTATTACTGTCAGTTTTTGACCCGTCTGTAAATTAATTGGTATGTCTGTTATTTTTTAGAATATTTTAAGGAAATATTACTACTGAAATAAAAACAAATTAATAAAAATCACTAAAATAAAGATTTTTTGAATCTTATGGCAGAAAAATATTCAAAAAATTCAAATGAACATTGTAGGTAGGTAATATTATTCTACAACTTTTTAATTGAAATTTACTCTATCCCATTTATTTACTAAGATATGCCCAAAGGCCCTAGTAGGCCTTCAAAAGATCTACCACTTACTGTTGATGAATTGTGCACAAAATCTAATCAATTCGTAACATAAACATATAACCTACTTTACTTATACCGGGTGTCTGTCTTAAAGGTGTACATAGGAGATTAACATGGGAAATTAGTTTTTTGCGTGCTGTTGCTCGGTGTTCTATCGGACAACAATGATTGTACTACCAATCGAAAGATTTCATTTTTCTGAATAAAATGATGTAAAATACATTACAATTCAGTAGTAATTTGGTTCCGTAAATTAATTTTTAAATTTTGAAAATCCTCCGATTTATTCACTTTTTATCGAAAATAAATGTAGCTACCTATGACTGTTTTGTTTTGATTTCTGTCAAGCTATTTATTTGACGTTTCTGTCAATTTGTAAAATATGGTTATATTCAGTAATGACAAGCGTACTTTTATAATTTTTGCGTAAAGTTTTTATTAAATAAATTAAAGTCTAAAAACCAGTTTTCTTTAAATAATATTAATTTATTAAGAGTTAAGTTTTTTTTAAATCGATGACAAAAAATTTCATTTTTATTAGCTCTGTTTTGTATATCTTCACAAAATATTCTTCCACTTTCTACGTCAAATGGAAAAAAGTTCTTGATTGCAGTGCATTTTGTAGAAATAAAAAGAACTTTTTTTAAAAAAATATGAACGTCGTACACCCAATTCATTTCCAAAAAATCTAGTGCTATACGAAGGATCTACATTTATCATTCCTAAAACCCTTTCTTCCAATAAAGCACGTACTTCTGCTCTTACTAAATTGCAATTACTAAGCTCACGTGTATTTTTCGTGGATACTGGCATTTGTGGTTGCACTTGGATTCTGTCGATTCATAAACTTAATAGAAAATAGATCTCGCACTCTGAGCTAACTGTTTCCTCCAAAAAATAGTTTTACTATAAAAATACGCTCTTCAGTAGTATAACTAGCCATATTTTTACAAATTGTCTTAAACAAGTCCAAAAGTCAGCAACGTCAAATAAATAGCTTGACAGAAATCAAAACAAAACAGTCATGGATGACTATATTTATTTACGATAAAAATTGAATAAACCGGAGAATTCTCAAAATTTAAAAATTAATTTACGGAACCAAATTACCACTAAATAGTAGTGTATTTTACATCGTTTGATTCAGAAAAATGATATCTTTCGATTGGTACCACAATCATTGTTGTCCGATAGAACACCGAGCAACAGCACGCAAAAAACTGATTTCCCATGTTAATCTCCTCTGTACACCTTTAAGACAGACACCCGGTATGTATGTGCGGGAGGTAAAAATGAATTTAGGATATAAATAAGGTGAATTGATCAATTTTCTTTTGTATGATTATAAGTAGGTCAAATGATATGATTCTGGGCACATGTAGTCTTAAAATGATCAGATCCGTACGTTAGTACGAGGACTATGATATGTTATACCGTGTGTCCCACGTAAATGTTGGCATAGTCAATTAACATGTAAAATCAGTTTTTTGTAAATAAAAAGTGCCCGGCAAAAAAATTATGCATCCAAATTTTATATCACAATACTGCCAATATCCCTACATCTTATTTAATACAGATTAATTTATTTTGATACCGTAATTTAATGAAATTAATAATAATAATTCCTAATTTTCCGCCTACTCTTTTTATTGCTACTGACGTATAGTGCTTGAAATTTGTTTAAATATTTGAATTGTACTACTGTGGTGTCGTGCCGTTTTTAAATTAATAATTAATTTCATTTCATTCAAATTTTATGTGATGCGCGAAATAATTCATTACCATCATATTTTATTTCATTACAGCGAAATTGGTAGACCACGATATAAAAATTAATTTTCTACTTTTAAGGTACAAAAGTTGTGTCACCCAGCTGTATAAGTTAACAAATATTTAATAATTGACCTTTTCCATGTTAGCTGTGGTGAAAGCACTCGTTTTTTCCAAAACTTTTGTTTGTTCTTGTGTGATTCATCTACAACAATGGTCTGCCCTTTCTTTTCATGCCCATTCATAGAATTAGTTCCCGTTCTCAAGCATGTTTTCTGTGTTGGGTAATTTCGTTATGCGTGTGTTGGCAGAATTGATTAATTAGATTGTTTGTTTGACGGTAATTATCATTACTTTATTAAGAAAGATTATAATGACGTGTAATTAATTAAATTGTTACATTCTATTATTATTTGGATGTATTTTGATATTTGAAATATTTTAGGAATTACCACGTGGAGATGGAAATATATTTGTTACAAATTTGCTGTAGCAAACATATTACGCCCACAGTAAATATCCCACTTTTCTAATTAATTAATTATTATGGTAAATGTAAATGTAAGAATTAGTATTGATTTTTTTTTCTGAAATAGTACTGATAACCAAATATATCTTAACAATTATATTTATTTATTATTCAACTGTAAATACACAAGTTTTTATTTTGCCGGATAAATTACTGTTTGTTACGAAACCTTGTTACCTAGAAATTTTACACTGTTTTAATAAAATCACGACACCGTAGGTGGAGTTTGCGTCACGAGCCGTAGGCAAGTGTTGCATATGATCCAAGTGAATAATGACAATAATCCCGAAAATGATACCATACTTTTTCTAGTCCTGTAGATTCGGAAATCACTTTTGAAAATGATCAGCAACTGACTACATGTCAACTGTCAGACGGCCGTTTCTTGGTGATACGCATCACATCTTTAAAATAAACATGAATTATGGATTTCTGGCTCTGTGATTGGAGAGAGAATTATTAATCATAATTCACCGTCGTGAATTATGGGTACTATAATTCATCGAAAAATTGAAATAATGGATATATTTAAACATATTTAAATACATCAATTTGCAAAATTTTGCTATGATGGAAACCTCATTTAATATCGTGATTCTAATTCATAAATTATGTATTTTTTAAAAAATATTTATTGGTTTTTTTTTCATTATATCGTAGATAAAATATTGTACGACAAACGATACAACTACGTAAAGCGAAAATCATTTTTAGTTACTCAGGTGTCTTGACCCATTCGTGACTAAAAACTAGCTTTACGTACTTGTATCGTAAATTACTATTGTTCAAGACAATAACGATTAAAGTTACCTACCGGGTGTAGAATAGAATTTACAGCAAAGGTGTAAATACAATAGTTATTCTGAATTTAATCAAATTTGCATTAAGGCTCATTGGGTTACCTAAATGTTAGTTTTTGGCGATATATAAATGAAATTAAAATTAATATTAGTAAATTTGCCACGGAAAATTATATAAAAACGAAGAATATTAGACATTTCAGAAAACAGATTTAGATTTATTTATTACAGTGTTGTATTATTTTCTGTAGAAATTTCGTAGAAGGTTGTAATAATATATTTGTCGTTTTTGTTTAATGGGGTCTTTCACCATTTAAAAAAAAAATTTATGAAACTTTATGGTTATTGAAGACTATCTACACTTTTAAAAATTCTTAATTGTTATTCATTAAGCAACAATGATTTTTTAAATATGTTATGACGTCATTGTAGAGATGTTGCTGGATCTAAAACAATTCAGATTGTAAATAATTGTAGTCATATATATTTTTACTTGTTTTATTATTATTATTATTACAATTAAATAGAACATTTATGTGACAAAAATTATTTAAATCTCTACGGTTTAAGATCCACCAACACTTCTATAATGACGTCACAACATTTAAAAAAAATCATTGTGGCTTAATGAATAACAATTAAAACTTTTTAAAAGTGTAGATAGTCTTGAATTTAGATAAAATTTCATAAAAAAACAAAATAAAATGGTGAAAGACCCCATTATGGCCGTGTTACAATTTTCCTCATTAATATTAATTTTAATTTATTTGATATATCGTGAAGTACTGTGGATCGTGAGATCCTCAGTTCGAATCCCACTGCCGACAGTTACAAATTTAAATTTACCCCTGTGGTTCTCCCTCCACTAACATCCTTGGGGGCTATGATTTGACGGCCGGTAACCACACTTCATAGGAAAAAATATATCACCTACCGAGATCTGCGTAAGCAGAGTGCCACACCCGTAATGGGTAAAAGGCGTGATGATATATTTATTTATTTTATTTTATTTAAATTGCATGCATTTTTCAATTCTAAATAACTTTTGCATTTACACTTTTCTTTAAAGTGAATAAGTAAAAGTTTACAGTAATATAAAAAAAACACATGGCACATTTCTATTCCAAACCTGTGTATATTATTTATTTGATCTGCTTATGATTATTGTTTTAATATATAAAATATAAATTTTTATTAATTATTTTTTTCTTTGTTATAGGTTCATTCGATCTAAAATACCCTGCTACTGCTACTACAAAGGTAAGTTATCTGAATTTCTTTAATAACTTCATAGTTTTGCGCTGTTATAAATGCATTAAAAGTTGAAAGTACACAAATTATAAATGAATTTTTACTACTACTACTACTTTCGTTAATAATTTGTTCTTCTTATAGTACTATTATTAATATATTTTCTACAAGTTATGAGAAATTTTCATTCCACATATTAGGAATTTACTACTAAAGCGCAGATATTAAATTTGAGCATATGGGAGCGGAACCCAATAAATATATTTCAACATGAACGAGCGCCAAAAATATTTACACACTTGTCTCTGTCCCACTCTTTTATATATGCATTTCAATTGTATTTTCTTTCTCACACACAATCCAAGTATCATGTGTGAATCTCCAAGTCCCACTGACCCATTTCGGAGGCGTACGCAGTAGGCTGTTATTCTTTAACTGGGGACTATATTGCGTTGTGCATTTATTTATTCTGTATGCTTATAGCTTAAGGTGTCGCAGTAGGCTTGCAGAAGAGTGTAGAATGTGAGACGAGACGTGTGGAATGTATTTTCGTTTTTTCAATTTGTCTCTTGGCAGCAGAGGTGTAAATGTGTCGACTATTCAACAATTCTCACTCATTCGTATACTTAGAATATTAGATAAAGTTGGAATATTACGTTTTTAAAATGGCGTGAAATACCTGCATGCTTACTCATGGGTCCTATATAAAATTAAAAACCAAGACATCCGAAACCCGTAGGGAACTTATTGCCCACAATACTTATTTGAAAATGCTTTATTCACAACCGGTTAGAACTAAGTTAATTTCGGACTTTTAAAAAGTCGGTAAAAGATCTAACTGAGTATGAATAATATAGGCTTTTCTGTAAGAGCAAATTTCTGTTGCTTATTTGTGCCACTCAAAAGCTTGAAAAATTATTGATAAATTGTTTACAAAACAAATTTAAAATTCACCACCCACTAAACAAAAATATTTCATCTGAAAAGCAAACGTTAAAAATAAAATATTGAATGATGTTTTCAGAAAGATGTTTCAGCAGGTTAAATACAAAAAAGAATAAATTAAAAATATGTAGTTAAGAGTACATGTTTTCAAAATAAAGGTAAATAGATTAAAGATTATACATTCCCATCCTGGCACACTACTTTCGTCTTGTCCACATTCATAGTGCGATTCGACTATTCTTCACACTCGGAATCATACAAACTATCAATCATACCTAATCACTTATTCCTCGGACGCCCACTCAATTGTTGACCCTCAATCTCGCCCGCATATATTAGTTTTACCAATCTTTAATTTGTCATCCGTTGGAGATGTTCAAACCACCTAAACTGATTTATTCCCATTTTTAAAATAAATTCTTCTCAATTTTGCCTCACCGTACACCAACATATTGCAGACGCAATCACGTTTCATACACCCATATACACGCCTCTCAAATACCTCATTTTCATGCGCCGTTCTTCATCCACACTCAAAATTTAGAACCATACATCTATGTAGGCATTAATTCACCATTATAAACAATCAATCGAGTATCTGTAGATACAATCATATTTCGAGCAAATACGAGTATACCCAGTACCTTGTACTTTGTGGATTTTCGCCTTTCAATCTCCCGATTAGTACGTATATCTTTCAAAAACATACTACCCAAATAAACAAATTCATCCACTTTTCTAATTTCACATCATTTTCTGATAAATTGCAATCCATCATTTTAAAATATTCCACCATTTTCTTTCATTAATATTATTATGGCAAAGGACATCTGAAAAACTATACTTTTTTATTATAATATTTTTTTTATAAATAAAAAGGCTTTTCGATAAAGTTCTGTACAATATTTATTAAATTCAATGTTGTATTTAATACATATTTTGCATAACTTTATCCAAAAGCCTTTTTACTTAGTATGTGTTCTGAAAGCTTTTTCGACTTATAGTTATTTATTCGAAATCGGCACTAAAGTACTCAGAAATCGTCAATAAAAGATCAGAAATCGTCACTAAAGTAAGCCATTATACGACGATTTTGAACTACCCAGTGTTGGCAATGGTTAAATAATTATTGTACAAGTAGGATAATTTTGGCAGATATATTGACGTACTATAGTAAATTTATACGTAAGATGAAACAAAATGTGGAATTTAATTCCGATGACGAAATTGAGGACAATTTTGTGTGTTATTTACGATAACTTCACTGTTCGAGGTTGGCAACACTGTGTGTCAGTTTAAATTGACAACTGACAGATGTGTAAACTTAACCTATATAATATATTTTTTTACAGTTTTTTATAATTTTAGATTTCAAATAAAATTTAATATGTACCGCGGCATTGAAGTTCCATTTTATCATTCATATGATTTATTAAATTCCATATTCGTGATAAAAAATTGAACTTCAGTGCCTTGATACCTAAATAACTATTATGTATCAAGGCATTGAAGTTCTACTTTTTATCACAAAAATAAACCATATAAGTGATACAAAGAAACAGTGTCGTGGTACATAAATGAAATTAAATTTTATTTTAACAACATATTAGAGCCAATTAAAAAAAATATATTACAGGTTAAGTTTAAATATCTGCCAGTTCTCAGTTAAGTCAAACATTGGAACTTGTACTTAAAGTTACGAACCTCGGACATTGAAGTTACCGTAAAGAACATTCAAAATTTAATTAGTTTATTCTTCTTGCACACATTGTTTCATTTTACGTACAAATTTACGTTCGTACATCGTACACCTACCAGAATTATCATACTTGTACGGTTCCCAACATTGCGTTACTCAAAATTGTAGTTTACGAGTAATGAATTACTTTAATACTGATTTCAGATTCTGCTGTTCTTTAGTGCCGATTTAAACATTACAGTTATTATGATTTTTATTTATTTATTTATTTATTTCAATATACTGAAAGATACTGCTACCCAGAACCTTAATTACAAAATTATATAACAGGTTAAATATAAAAATTCAATTATAAAAAATTATTTTCAAGTAAAAATGAAACATAGTGGATATAATAATAAATGATAAATGTTTAAGTAATGGGGATTTAACATTATTAATCAAAACGATATATAATTTTTTTACAATTTTCTTGAAGGTTTAGATGTTAGTAATATTTTTTATATCATTATTACGGATAATATATACTTTATAGCTAGAAGATTTAAATAACTGCAGTATCTTTTAAATAAATACTGTAGATATATGAATTTCCCGCACGCTTATATGATGGAGACCCGGGAAATTGACATTTTGGATGTTGTTGAGGTATCGCGAAACAACACATTAATGTATGAGTACAAAAAAAATTTAGTCTTTAATTATTGGATGAATAATTCCAACTTAGGATCTGATTATTTCAGTTCGGTGCATTAGCCTAGAGCTATTTAAGTATTCCAAAATGAACCCAACAACTCTTGGAATATAATTAGAATTAAACAACTAATTCAATTATAGTCAATCTGCTGATGACAGATACTTTTAATTATTTACCTTAAAACTTCAATAGTACAATAGTTCAAAAGACCATTTCATTCGTTTTAACCGCTTGTATTCAATACAACCATCAGCTTGATTCGCCTTCTTTTATTTCAATTACTTAATCAGCTGTCGTTTAAACTACAAGGACAATAAAAAGGAGAAGGGGGGGGGGTATCTACAGCCAATCACAAAAGTGAATTGAATCCAGCTTAATTCTCCACAGACTTTCCAACTGCGAGAGAAAGATTATTGCTTCCATAAACCGTCTCGCAAAGTTTATTTATTTTTAACTTAATTATTTTAAAGCACAATAAAAAAGATTGAAATATATTTAATGAGGAAGAAATTATTCTCCCTCACATATATCTATTTTAATCCGTTCCCATTTTTCTTAATTATATTGTAACAAATCTGTCATTCACGTTCTTTCATCACCGCACCTATAAATATTTTGGAACTCGTTAGTCTGAAATTAATAATGCATTTTTCAAAATAATCTGTTTTTGTTGTCGGCTTCGTCAAACGCGTTTTATTTCACAATGGACGAACAGAAAATAAGACAAATATTAAACTTCACATTTCGCTTTTTGATTTGATTGTCAGACACAAATGGAACAGGAAATAGCAAAATCCTGCATTCAATTTTAAAATGTCATTTTGTATCATCGTAAAAGTGATTTGCCAACATCAGAACGTTCGAATAACTAATCGTATTAGTATCACTATGGGAAATGGGATTACAACAAATTTCGGGATGCACTTTTTGGATTGTTATGATTAATTTGTGCACTGATTTCAAATATCGATACACTTGCACCACTAAGAGCCGGTTTATCAATCGACTGTTATGTTATTGTTATGGTAACTCTCCTGTTAAATATAGAAAAATATGTATTATTTATGCTACTGTTAGTTAACATTTGATTAACAGTCGATTGATAAACCGGCCCTTAGTGGGGTAGCACGTGTATTCGCCGCACTCGGAATCATTCGTTCACGGAATTAAGCATCAATCATACCTGACCAATAATTCCTTTGACGTTCAATACCATCGACCCCCTTTAATCTCCTCCTCAAATCTATTTTAATTTTTTGTTCATAGTAGGAACAGACAATATGTGACTGTTAATCAAATGTTAACTAACAGCAACATAAATAATACATATTTCTCTATATTTAACAGAAGGGTTACCGTAACAGTAACATAACAGTCGATTGATAATCCGGCCTTGAGCAATGTATTATGACAAGTCAAAAATTTTGATTAAAATTAGCACGTTTTGTTTAAAATTATACTCATTTGTTTAGAATTAGCCTTTTAGATTTTTCAAACATATCACAAGTAATTGTTGGATGTTATTAATATTTTTGACATTTATATTATATTATATACAAATCAAATATTGTTATATATTAATATTATGTAAGATATGAGAAAAATGAAAAACAACAGTTGTTAGAAAAAATAAAATATAGAGATTTTTTATGTATGTCAGACTTATGTAATAAAAATATATTAATACAAATAATAAATAACAATTATTTGGTTTAGCGTAAATTTTGGCTACAATTTTTATTTTTTATACAGAGTGTTATTATTAATTGGAACCAGTAAATATCTCGCATGCTTATTTATCAACTTAGCAATTTATTTCACACTACACCTCACGGTAGAAGGGTTCTTGACTATATACAGGATGTTCATTTTAAGTGGTACACTATTGCTATTTCGAGAACTATAAGAGCTACGAGTTCGGTTAAATTTGTAAACAATTTCTATATTATATGACAATTAAAATGAGCTAAACAAGATTTTTTTTAGACCAGTGGTTCTCAAAATGCGGGTGCAACTTTATTTTAAATGACAACCTATTTTTTTATTTCTTATTCGATTCAATATTTTTTTTCTGTATTCAACGATATCCACATGTAATGACAAAATAATGAAAAATATTTGAGAAAAATTCAAATATAAAAATGTATCATTTTTATTTAAATATGTCTATACAAATTTGCTATGGGAGAAAACAAATTAATCAAATACAGAAATAATTGCAAAAATTGTAATTTTCTTAAATTTGTGAATAATTATTAGTTAATAAACAAGATACAATATGAATTTATTTCTGCATTTGATTTATTTGAAATAAGCATTTCGCAGCCGCAATACAGCTTGCGAAATTGAATTTCGCGGCTCTTGTTATGGTAACGGCCGCGAAATTCAAAATGATTGTTTTTTTTTTACTCTATTTCGCGGTCGTTGTTAATGATAACGGCTGCGAATTATTTTGACACTTGACAATTGACATTTTTTTAAAACTTATTGTTTTCTTTATCCCACAGCCACTTTCTATTTACAAGAAAACTGTTTAAAATTTGTAAAATAATATTTTTTACGGTTCCACAAAAAATAGTGCGTACACGGTACACCTCGTCCACGAAATACTTTATTGCCCTCGAGTTTGTCCTGCCTCGGCCGCAAGCCTCTTGGTACGCAAAAGAGTGATTTCGCGGCCTTGGTATACAAATAACACATATTTGAAAAGTACATTAAATTTGCTTTATAATTATGTAAAATAATATATGTTACATTATTAGAAAATAAAATTGCGAACACATTAATTATCCTTAATCGGAAAAAGAATAATAAACCATGACGCTGGCTTGAAATAATAAAATTTCTTTTGAGCTTCTTATTGATTTTTTACAAACAGTGATCTGGATCTAGATCAAAAAGAATAAAATTTATGATCTTAAAAAAGATCAGATATTTTCCTCTAAAATTTGACTCGCAGTACCAGCTCAGTACTAAATAAAATTAATATTATTTAATTTAATTATTTATATAATACAAGAAATTTAATATATCTTTTCGGAAAAAAATATAAAATAACGTTTCTGATTTTATTTAATAAAAAGTAATTTGTATTTTCTTTGTTGTTATTAAAATAGTCACCTTTCTATTTTCTTAATAAGTATTAAAAATTTTGTGAAAAAAAATATCTTTTCTGATCTAAAAAAATAGTTCTGATCATAAAAATTGATCTATGATCTGATCCAGATCATATTAAATGTGAGTATCTTGATCTAGATCATTTTTAATATGATCTGTCACAACACTGTTTACAATCAGTCCAGGATTTGAATCTGTATAATGAGGGTTAGAATTCTATAACCTCTTCTCTTTCTCCTAGAGCCAACCCTGACCCTGTCCCTCGCCCTAACCATGGCTAATGAATGTAATCAGATTAACACGATGTAGATGGGCCTGGTTGGGCAATATACTAAAAATAGCTCAAAGTTGTTCTTTTTATATCCCGGCTAAATGACGCCTAATCTTCTGATTCATTAGAATTGTTCCCAAATGGGTCATTGCGAATTCATTTCTGAAATTCGAATTTTTTTGGGATATTAGACGAGAAATATAGGAAGAGTAAACTGAAAGCATTGTTTTTTAAGATAAATACTGCTCTAATCAATTACTTTATAATTATAATAGAACATTTGAAAGTGGCAAGTGTGTGAATTGCATAAATGTATGAGTACTGAGAAAGATGAAAGAGCGGTTGTAATATATGACGTAAATTTGATTCTAAAAACCAATAACTTTGTTTAACTTTGATCGTTTGTGTCAAACAGTTTTATGATCTAGTTGTAATGCAAATGAGTATATTTATAATTTATGCTATATTGGAGGGCCAGTTCGAGTAACAATTGCAAATGATTTATGGTGATCGCTTTTATTTCAAACATAAAATATTGACGTTGCTTGTTGAACAATGTGTTAGAGACAAACTGGTACAGTTCATTTATTGCCGCTTTTAATCGCAAATTGGAGTTGCATAAAAAATAATGCTCAATGTAAAACATTTTGTATAGATCTACATGAGACACTGAAAAATTTAACCTGTGTTCAAAGCTATGCAATTATCAAATTCGTTAGCCTTCAAACAATAAAATTAAGACGTTAATAGATAAGTACTGACTGAGAATATAACCACAGGTTAAAACCGACCTGGTTAAAATTTGAATCACTGGCTATTTTCTAATTTTATTGCTCAGATGCTAAGTTGTGAAGAATATAAATAAAATCATAAAAAATACTTAATACTAAATTTTAGGAAGAAATAAATGAAATACTGTACACAATTTTAAATAAATGTATTAATCAAAAAAGTATTATAATTTCAACATAAATAAGAAACAAAATCCAAAAAAGAAATATAATAAACGAGTCTTTTAATTTGTACTATTCCTCATCAAGTTTTGTTTCTCTTGCAGTTGAATTCAAAAGTTTATTGCAACCCACTAAATTGGTAATTTTCTCTAACACAATTCTGTTGCGTAGTTCAGTTTGAATTAAATTTTAAATTCATGATGCGGCACAATTTTGTAGATGTACAATAAAATGTTTAATATATATATATATATATATATATATATATATATATATATATATATATATATATATATATATATATATAATATATAATATTTTTAAAGATAACCACCAAGATGCTGGTTTCACTTGATCCGAGACTTGATCTCACAAAATTTGTCTAATAAAGGTTTTAGATAATAATTCAATAAATTCTTCCTGTGCTGAAAATTTTATTATTATTGGCTTAAAATTTTCATTAACATCTTGTGAAACCTACTTCCAGCAGTTTCTTTCTCAGTAGGCTTCAGATTTTCTCCTATATATTTTGGATGCAACATATATGTTAAGAGATTTGCTGATGTAATATAGTTTTTATACCGATTGTTCATTATATTTTTAAAGGGTGCAAAATCTGGATTATTTAAAATAAATTTTCAATAGTAATTACATGATTTTTACATAATTTTCACATCAAAATTAAATATAGAATTAATATATGGTTTACACCAGTTTTGAAGGATTTAAACTAGTTTTTACCAGTGGCCTGGTTTTTATTTGAAAAGGTTTTTTTTTTTTACAAACCCTGCTGAGAAGCTACAAACTCCACATTTTCCATTAATAATTTTTTTCTCTGATATGTAGAACAGCAGAGCATCTTACCGCATTTCATACGCAAAAATATATCACTTACCGAGATCTGCATAAGCAGAGTGCCACACCCATAATGGGTAAAAGGCGTCATGAGATATTTATTTTATTTAAGAATAGAATAGAAGTTTTACATATAAATGATATAATTTATAAAACATATACTATTTTTTATTATACTTGCATCATAATCCGCGTACAGCGTTCGCAAACGCAAAATTAAAACAGGCAACACACACAACACACAACACACAACAACAACAATAGTTATTTGTCAAACTAGAGAGGAAAGCGTATCTTTTTCTTCTTTTTTGGAAGAAGAGCTTTCCTCTCGTGTTAGACACAACATTTTTTTCACGACATGTTTCTAAAAACGATTTGTTCGGACCTAAAATACACTTTGAGAACACAAGTGACAGACTGACAAGTTAAAAGTTAGGTTATCAGACACAAGGTGGTGCAGCAGTGTTGCCAATGTAGAGCACTAGAAGAATGTAGGTATTCTCGTCCGCCATTTTGGGTCCAGATGTCATAAATAAAACAAGTTATTGGAATCCAGTTACTTAAAAAAAAAACATTTAAAATTTGTATCTGTCAAATTTGAAAACATATTTCTTGAAATTCTGTAAAATCCAACTACACAAATCATACGGTAATATATTAGGAAGTATTCTGTACACTTACCTGTTAGATATGAAATATAATAATTAAGAGAATGATATATCACAATTATTAATCAATATCAACTTCAAATTTGACAGAAAAGAATTAAAGTAACTGGATTCCAATACTTTGTTTTATTTATGACACTTGGACCCAAAATGGCGGATGAGGTCAAATTTGTGATTAAATAAGAAAAAGAAAAATATAAGACATAATTGTAAGACAATTTAAAGTATGTATATTACCAAAATAAGGATTTTCAATAAAAATAGGAATTTTTTTATAATTTTTATAATATATTTTTTGTAAATAACATTTATATTGGTAGCACTTCTATATTTTCCTCTCTAGAGAGGAACAACACATTTTCCTCACTATTTCGGGAGAGGAATGGTGGAGTTTCGTACCATGTCGTGAAAAAAAATAATTACTATTAATATCTGTCAAAACTGTAAACGTAAACAATAAATGCTAACCAATCTCCATGTAAACGACATACGTCAAACGTCACACGCGCAAAATTATGAATTGAATTAAAAACAAAATGTTGCTTTTCAGTTTTTTCAGAGTATGATGCAGGTATAATAAAAAATATCGTACGACACACGTGTATAAGTGCTTTTCAAGCACTAGCGACGTTAAAAACACTCCGCTACGCGTCGCGCTCTTAAACTCATCGTACATGCTCTAAAAGCTTACTTATACACTTGTATCATAATATACTATTATCTATCTCTGTATTATTAAATTATTAAAGTTGTTTCTGCTTATTCTAACAATATTCAATGAAAGAGTAATAATTTTAAATCGGTAATTTTGAGATGCTTCAACCGATGGCTAATGCTATAATAACTAAATTCTTTACGATGGCAAATTTTGTGTTTGCTACGTGTTAGATTTTTAAAAATGATTTGCTATAGAAATTAATGAATAATAAATCGAATGATGCAGGTCACTTAGCACAAGGTTGCGCGTGATTCAATGATTTATGATATAAGTTCGTTCAGTGGGGCTCCAATACCGGTCCGTTGAAAGCTTTCCCACTTTCCTCTTTTCTAAAATACTTTAATAACCTGTGGATTGACAAAATGATTGAAAGGTCGCAGCCATTTTCCCACAAATATATATTTTCTTTGTGTGAAATAATGGCAACGGGTAACAAAAGAGAGTGCTGCGTTGTTTGGTGGCAGCGTCGACTGGAAGAACGGATTTAACCTGGTAAAGACGCTGGTGCCGAACTGACGCTCTGATTCGCAGCTGTTTCATCGCCAGATGGCGTACGTTACTGTCGCTTATATTACTTTCACTATATCTTCTTATTTTCATTTTTACCGATGGCTTTTTTCAGAAATTTAACGGAAATAGGTATTCAAATATGTGCTATATTAGTTCATAAATTTTAGTGTCAAGAGCAAACTTTGATAAAATATTTATTTTTTCAGGTTTCATTACATAAAAGATATTCGTTGAAGTATGTGGAATTAAATTTCATTTAATTTTCATTCTTTTTATAAAATATTTCATTAAATTTGGTTTCTGTAAATAGAATGTAATGATTGTGACTATTGTCGGAATTTAGACATTAAATTTAAGGAACATTTAGGCAAATGGAGATTTTACAAAGTGAACTCTTTAAATATAGTGAAACACCTGTGTTCTAACATAAATATATATGTTTAATAGATTATTTCCAAATAGTACTTCATGTGGATAATAAAGGATTAAAATTGGATGCAGTAAAAACTAGGGAAATTCAAAATACCATAAGTATTAATAGGAAATAACCGAACGAATAACGAACAGTTCGACTTGTATACTTCACCTCTTCTAAGAGCCAAATGATTCATCCATATCTTTACCTGCCTTTAAAGATGAGCTTTACATACAAAAATAACTACTTATCACTTGTAAAAAGTTACCCTCCTATTTATCCGCTGTCAAAACGATGAAAATCGTTTTTTCTTTATGGCTTACTTTATAATGGAGTTAAATTATAATTTTTAAATTACTTCTAATTTAGCACTTGTTGAAAAAAGATTTCAAATAAAAAAGGTATATTTTTACTGCCTAACAAGTAGTGTAGATTTTTTTTCTGTAGCCCTAGCAAAAATTTCATGAAAAAAGGCTTTATGATTATAATCAGAAAAAAATAAGCTCTTTTACTACGAATTTTTTTTTACTATTAGTTGAAAATAGTAAGTTTGTGTTATATCTCGAAAAAAATATTTTCCAATTTCACTAGTTAAGCAGTAAAAATGTCTAGGTACTTCTTTTATTTTAAACACTTTTCTCAATATGTGGTAATTTAAAAATAATTCTTAAATAAGAAAAATTAACGAAAATAGGTTTTTGTCTATAACAAGTAATAGAGCGAGAGCCGATCGAATAACAGAATAAAATGTTTTTAAATTGTTAGTACTCATAGCGATTATAACAAAAATCACTGTGTGCCTGGGCAGAAGTTGTGCACACGATTTATATGGGTGTAGAAAAGAAATGTGGAACATAGGGATTTCAATGCAATTTTTTTGATGTTACTGTAAATTTTTACCTATTCACTTTACAGCAAAAAAGTCAATACAAAAGTTGTTCAGAATTTAAAAATGCATGCAATAAGGCCCATTTGGTTACCTATATATTAAGCATAAACACAAACTTGTATTTCATTCTGATAATGGTGTAGAAACCGAAATGTACATTAATAATATTTAACAAATAAAATATTTGATACATAACCGAAAGTAAAAGTATTTAATTAATTATTTTGTTCTGCTCTTTATTTAGCATCTAATGTCAACTGAGTAAGCCTCCATTAAAACGAATAAAAATGCATCATAAAGATTTCCATGTATGTGTATACATAACATAACAATTTGAACATACATATAAAAGATAATAAAAAGGAGCACAAATTTTAAAGTAGAAATTACCTAGTTATCTTTTCAGGTTTTATTGTTAATTCACTATTAATAGATGCTTATTTGTCGTGTACGAAATGAAACCGTTTTATAGGTATTTACACGCGTGTTAACCTCCAATCCTCTGTGCGTGAATCATGCGCCTTGTACGTTGTACCATTTCACGCTATAAACCTTAACCCTCACAATTTAGATCGATTTTCCGTTTACACCGTTTCCATCGCTTGGCCGTCGCATTATATCTGGAACTCTGTATATACTTTATACAACAGAGAGCACTTGTCGGACTGCTCTCTTTCCTTGCTGATGATTTATTTACACGTTTTTGTTGCTTTCACGGTTAATCTCCTACACGCGTCGCTCGGCCTCTTGACGCCCATCAGCGCTGCAAGGAGGCTGCTTACTTGGTTTATAATCTGCGATAAGTCAACAACTACTTGTAATTATCAACTTTAACAAAGTAGAATTACTAGGAGTATTCGCAGTGCCCTGCCCTGCTGGTGCATGTTGTGTTTACATGCAACTATATAATTACAAAACGCATGCAATGAGAAATGAGAATTGTTAAAATATATTGCTACAATTATGGTAATTGAAATAAAATGTTTGCTGAATTGGATTGCTTCAGACTTGCAATAAGATTATATTGTATTTGCAGAATACATTTATATGCTGTTTATGATAGATAAAGTTTTTTCATTTGAAATCGGCACTAAAGTGCTCAAAAATCGTCATTAAAAGCTCAGAAATCTTCACTAAAGTAACCCAGTAAAGTAAACGATTTTGAGCAACCCAGTTATTATTGTACAATCAGGATCATTTTGGCAGATACCGGGTGGTCCATCGGTCTGTATTTTTTATTTTATGCGATTATTATAAATATTACCGAAAATTTTTTTAGACAAAGTTTATTTTGCATTAAAATGCCTATGTATTTGTAGTATAAGTTTTTCTACCGGGTGCTCCATTCTCGCGCAATGGTATGCAACTTAGTATTTTTAAATGGAACACCTATATATTTTTATAAAATGTTAAAGATCTTATGTTTCTCTTTAAATAAGTACTTATTTAATATAGTCCTAAAATGATCAGTATAGAATTATTTATGTTTTTATGATTCAATAATCACGCAGAAAATATGTCATAAAATTGTGTGCAAATGTTTAAATAATGAGATTAGTTGATGTCAGATATGTAATAAATATTATTTACTATTTTCACTTAGTTGAACAACTTTTTTTTTTGTTTAGTAGTTGAACTAATGTTCAATTCGAACATTTTTTATAAATTTATTTATTGTTTTTAATTTCATGGCATACTTTCTGTGTGTGATTCTTCATTAATAAAAACGTGAATAGTTTAAGTACTGATCATTTTAGAACTATAATGAATAAGAACTATTTTAAAGAGAAACAAAATGTCTTTCAAATTTTGCAAAAATATATAGGGTGTTCCATTTAAAAATAAAAAGTTGCGTATCATTGCGAGAAAATGATACACCGGGTATAAAAACTTATACTGCAGATATATGGGCATTTTAATGTTAAATTTACTTTGTCTGAAAACATTTTCGGTGATACTTATAATAATCGAATTAAATAAAAAATACAGACCGATGGACCACCCTGTATATTGACGTACTATAGTAAATTTGGACGTAACATGAAACAAAATTTGCAAGAAGAATTAACTAATTAATTCCGATGACGAAATTGAGGACAAAACATAATTTTGAGCGTTATTAACGATAACTTCACTTCTCGAGGTTGGCAACACTGACTGTCAGTTTCAATTGACAACTGACAGATGTATAAACTTAACCTATATTGTAATTTTTTACAGTTTTTTCGAATTTTAGATTTCAAATAAAACTTAATATGTACCTCACAAGGTTTATTTTCCCCGGTCCTAAGGGCCTCGGCAACTAAATTCCATATTTGTGATAAAAAATTAAACTTCAGTGTCCTGATACATAAATAACTATTTTTTAAAGAAATTCTTGAAGTTGGAATGTAGAATTGAATTTTTTTTTATTCTTTTTGTTCCAGGTATAGAAAACTTATGAATTGGGATATCGTTAGATGCAGTATTTTTTTCTGTACAAAAACAATGAAATTGTTTTGCTTAGAAACAATTAGGGGAGTCAATATTTGAATATTTCGAAATTAACATAAATATCCCCATGGTCCATATATCGACGCACCTTCTTGTAGACGTAAAATAAAAAAAAATATATATTTACCTGCATATATACCGGTGTAGAATTGAAATGTGACCTATAGGGTTTATAATACTAGTTTTTTTTAATATATATTTCTGTATCGTTATGTCTATTCAATTTACAACGAAATTGTAAAAACAAAAGTTGCCCAGAATTTTTATTTATTTTATGGGCACTACAATATAATAGCTTTTGCTATAGAGTTATTATCAAACAATAAGTCAGCAAAACGAACCACCAGTATCAAAAACGCTTATCCCATCAAAAAATTTAGTTTAAATTATGACAAATGTCAAAAATGATATTTTTCAAGCGTTGCTTTGTTTGTTTAAAATGTACAGGTTACCAGAAAATGTTAAAATATAATTCGTAAATGGTGACAGTAAGAGATAAATGTTTCAAACAATAATTATAGATAATAATATTTGAAACATAATTCTAAAACAAAAATTGTCATCAGGATGTGGCAGGAGGTGAAAATGCATGTAATAAAATATATTTATTTACATATATATTAATATTTCACATTATAACCATTAATTTAAAATTATGAAATGTCAAATTATTTTTTGTTTTAGATCAATTTTTCATAACAATTTTTGTAACAAATATAAATTTGAATTTATTTGGTATATCGTGAAATTTGAATATTTGGGTAACTAATACAATTATTGCAAATATTAGCATTAATATATGAATGAATAAGAAATCTCAGTAAATTCAATTCTGAAAAGATATTTAGCAATTTTAATAAGTCTTGTTTTGACAATAAAACAACAAAATAAATTCTAATTTAACTTTCTTACAACATAAACAGTGCACGCTTTAATTTGTTTACCAAATCTGCAAATAAACCTTCAAAAACTGTTTATTTTACTGAAAGTTAATTTGTAATGTATACAGTAATATTAAATTTACTATCAAACTTCTTGCAAAAATTATTTAAAAAAAATTTTTTTTTGTTAAACTTTCGTGGTTGCTAACGATATGAGGTTAATTTAATACTTATATATTTACGATTTAGTTGTGAATTTCTTTTAGAAGTGATTAAAAATATTCTTGTAACAATGTTCTTTAGTCTTCGATAAAACCAAAATATATTTTATAACCACAACGTCAAGAACATTAAATTATAAATTTGTAGCAAAATTAACCGCGATCAATGGTGAATATAAACCAGCACATTACTTCCAAGTCACAAAACCACTCATAAAATCTTACAGCGCTTTTAAAACCATTCAAATTTCAAAAGCTCAACACAGTTTACAACCCAAGCATCGTCTTAAACTTTCAAATATCCAGTCATTTGCCTCGGAGCGGAAAATGCACAAGCAACTGTCAAAGAGCACAAGGTATAAGCTGTATTATATTTTAGTACATTCACTTGACTTCTTCATTAGTAGGTTGGAAGTACAGATAAACGTATAATACACTCGAAAAACACTAATCTCTCGAATTTTGTACTTGAACTATTGTAACACGCGTATGTATACATACTTCGCATGTAATAAATAGGCAAAGACGACCCATTATAGAAACTATATAACAGACGAGAAAATTTATAACTAAACTTAAGTTACTGCTGCAAAAATGTATCTTTGAACCTCTGCACTAAATAAAACAGAAGGACAAGAAGCCCGAAACATAACAACTTATAATTGGTAAAAAGGGCAAAAATTGGGAACAACACCTAAATAAAGATTTACAAATTACAATGTTTAAACACACTTAAACTCAAGTTACAGTTACCAACAATATTTATTTGTATCCCTAATACAGAAACTGCACTTTTGAGTGTGCGAATATGATTTGATAGGTCGAGCTGAAAGCGAGACTTGCAAATTACTAGCTTTTGCAAAACAGTTTCTGGATTGTTCTTAATGTTTATATTGATTTTATCATAAATTTATTTTAAACTACTTGGGTAACATTCGTAAAAAAGGTTCCTCGGATTTATAAATAAACAATTAATTTGTTGTGGTTGAAAAATTCGTTGACATTTTAGTTGATATTTTGTCGTATAATGAATACTCTATGACATATACCGGGTGTCTGTTGTTTTATAGGACATAGGAAATACAATGCTAAATTTGCATTAGGCGATAGTTCGTTCCCTATGAATTTTATAACAAAAGTGTAAATAAAAGTGTTCAGAAACAAAAACTGCACCAAATTTCTGACATGAAATATACTCAAAAAATAAATTTATAATTTTTAGCAATTTCCAGAGTGCCATGGTACATGCAAACAGTCGTATTTTTTGAGTTTGACAGATGGCATTTGGCATAGTTTTAATGATTATTGACTTGTTTAAACTATTTCTCTCTAATCATGGACACATTATTATTTATAAATATTTTTATCCACAACTGTCAAATAATATACCCATAATCGTTGTCTATCAATTAATGATCTTTGTTACTGTTGCTAAATTAATAATATTGACAGTACGATGAAATAATATTATTCATTCGTTTGTAAAATTCAAATTTACCTGTCAAAGAAGTAAAATCAAAATGATTTTTAAGTAATTTTATCCACATAAAATGCCAAAGACACTAGTTTTCTCATTTTTCATACTTTTTTTTCTTTTTACCTTAAACTGTTGGCTGAATAATTTTCTGCTAAATGTCAAATCACTTCAAAATTTTGTTTGAACAGTACGTAACCTAGCGATGGATGCTGCAATTTGTCTTTGTTGATAAACAATAGTATATTGTGTCATTAGGAGTAAATGTGATACTTTGTGTGCTGAGCATGTAAGTTTGAACGACGAGCGAAGCGAGTCGAACAATTACATGCGAAGCACCCAAAGACACATTTACTCCGAATAACACATGCTATTTTTTCTTCAAACATAGAAAATAAAATTATAAATATTATAAAATGCTCAAAACTTCAAAAAATATTCTGTCTTATCTAGCATTTCAAGTTGCCGTATAATATGCTGTTTTGTTATTTTTGTTTATTTGTTTCATTTTTAACTGTCAAATTATTGAATTACAACCTACCTATTTTTCATAATATTTTACTTTGTCCGCCGCCGACGTAAATGTGTTGCCAAGGATACACTTTTATGCCGGCGGCGACAATATTGAACTTCTGCTTGTTAAATACAAATACATAACAACGTACTTTTATGACGTTTGAAGAAAAACAATTTTTTGTGTTTGTCAGAGCAAAAATTCTACTTTTCGTATAACCGATAAGAGAAAAAAATATCAAGTGAGCCTAATGAAAGGGCTAATGCTGTCTTATTATGGAAAATAAAATGTTAAACAACTTTTATATACAATTCTTTTTTATGAAGTCGATATTTACCTAGATATATACTATATTCCATACATAATGGACATCCTGTATTATCATAATAAATACCTATTACGTTCTATAATTATAATTTTCAATAGTTTTTTAAACCGGTTAAATAAGCCGATTTCTTTCCGTGAGTTAAACTATACTAATCCTTTTGATATATTACTCAACATTCGAGATTTCCGAATATTAACGTCTTACAGAGGTCGCCTTTACGAAATCTCCCCCTACTCCATTCCACCCTTTTCCTTTAGATCGCTACGGCATGCACCATCGCTCGTAAGCCCGAAGCACCAGATAGCAAGCAAGCAAGCGCCCATTATATGTAAAGTAGTAAAGAAGCATTCGCTACTCGCCGATCTTTCCTCAACGTATAGTGGACAATTTTTCAGCGTGTCAGAGGTCAAGCGAGAGTGCATTCACTTGTTAGTCGTAAAGACGTAAAGTGACAGCAATGGGAGCTAGTCGGAGACGCCGGGACGCTGCGACGCCGCGAGGATCAGAACAAGGAAAACGTGATGCAGATATACGACGCCTCGGTTAAATGAAAATTCTTATTTCGCGGGGGTTGAACAGGGTCGACTCCACTCTTTTCGATGCCCGTAGGGTTTTTACATAAAATATCTACAGGGTGTTTCATAACTTCAGGTACATACGTTAATGGTATATGTTATTTGATATGCTGATTACGAATCAAAAAGATTTTTTTTATCGCAAAATTATTTTCCATGTTTCCCAGTCCAAAATTTTTCGTTGCCACTGCCACTGGGTGGATGAATATGTTAATAATTATCGTTCCATTAAAAATAATTAAATTTTGTTCTTTTATTTTACTAGTATTATGTAATTTAAATTGTTGATTACCTACTTCATTGTTTGTGTTTAATAGGAAAGCGAATCCAGTGCAGTACTACAAAAAATATTCTATGTAAAAAACCCTTAATTTTTCGAATTAAAAAAAAAATTCCTTTAGATTCGTAATCAGCATATCAAACAACATATACCATTAACGTATGTACTCGAAGTTATGAAACACTCTGTATAGTTCGTTCGGAAATGGCCTGGATTATTTGCAAGAATAGTAATGGATTTTTCTTAGGAATGCTACAAATAAATCCACAGGAAAAATGAGATGTAAGTTTATTATGGAGGGCATAGAAAACAACACTACAGAAATACTGCAATATACGTTTAGATAATATCTTCTCAAAGGTAACATAGGAGTTTTTAGAGGGATCTGTTTCCATATTAAATTCACATAGTTACATACAGATTGAGTATGGTGATTTTATTTAATTTTATAAGATGAATGAAACGGTTGATCTCATTCGAATTCAGTGTTTCCGAGTATGCCTTAGCTTAAAATTATTGGAGGAATCATTTTGATGGATTGAGTTATAATGATCGATAAATTAATTTTAATAATTGCAGCATTATGGTTGGTGAGCATCTCGCTACGCTCGTGTTTTAATTGACCCATTCGTGACTAAAAACGCTTTACGTATGTGTATCGTACAATATTTTATCTACGATATAATGAAAAAAACCCCAATAAACATGAAAAAAATACTTTTATTTATGAATTAGGATCACAATATTAACTGAGAAGTTGCCATGATAACAAAATTTTTGCAATTTTGGCGTATTTAAAAATTTTAATCAATCGTTGTTCGACAACCCGTGACTAATGAGATCGTGTTACTAAACAACCGTTTTACAAACTAAATATCAATTTTACACACTATCGTAGATCAAAAATATAAATCAGATTTACTCGGGTAGTGATGATACCGATCAAACAGAATCTAGCTAAACTTGATTAAACTTCTTCCACTAGCCGAAAATAGGTATCGGTTTTATCCCATAATCATATATCTCCTCCTCAATCTAATAACAAAGTAAGTTTTTTTTTCAAATTTGTGTAGAAAAGAATACAAAACAATGTACCCAAATGCAAGAAAAAATATATATAATTAAATGTACTTTTAATGCGGAATGTAAAAATATATTATCAAGATATCAAGATTTCTTGATTC
This sequence comes from Poecilus cupreus, assembly GCA_963942605.1. Taxonomy (NCBI): domain Eukaryota; kingdom Metazoa; phylum Arthropoda; class Insecta; order Coleoptera; family Carabidae; genus Poecilus; species Poecilus cupreus. The sequence goes on along the minus strand of OZ012720.1, from coordinate 25,221,243 downwards.
TTGATGATACTTTCTTGTCTTGTCTTGTGAAACGAAAAAAAGAGTATCTGTATCTTGATTCTTGTGAATCACTACTTGAAGTCCTCAATTGCCATCAAATTTCGCATAAAACCTTAAATATCCTTCATTTCATACCCAAGACACAAAGTTTTAGATGACTTTTAGTAATAAACAATTGACAATCAGTTCATTGTCGTATTAATATGTTTACTAGACAATCCTTTAATAATTTCAAGTTGGTTTTTTGTCAGTTGTAATGTTCTAAAGAATTTCCTTAATGGGAAAGTCGGTCCTGGATTTGAACCATACAAGTATGCGTGTGTGTGCGTGTGTCTATGAGAGTATAGAGGGGAGAATGAGGGATGGTGACAGAGGTCTGATTACGTCCTTGGAGATGAACGAGAAGACTTCAATGCGTTGGTGACGATGTACTTGCTTGAGTGATTGAACAGGGTTTTGTTACATTATTATTTTAGACAAATGTGCAATACTTCGCACGATCCAATATCCACAATCTATATTTGTATTTTTGTATTCTTTAAGAAACATCTCAAGTTACTCTGAAAAATACTAATCTGTTTTTTGCACTTCCGGGTTTAAATACCCTAATTTATTTTTCCTTTTGGTGGATTGAAGTGCCAGGGATTAAATTGACAAGTAAACAAGTAACCACAACAAATAGTTAAATATTTATTAAAATTATTTTATATAAATTACATTTATTGTTAATAGTTTTAGGCAGTTGATAGGTAATTACAGAGTATATTAAAGTTTTTGCTAAAATTAATTACTTTGAACATTAAAAATATTTTGTCTAGTGCATCTTTTAAGAATTGATCAACTTAATCTGCTGTAATTTTGACTTTTTCGGTTAGTAGTCTTAGTCAGCATTTCTTCTTTTGAAGAAAGTAATTAATTTCGTGAACTTGCTTGGGCCAGTATTATTTCTAATCGTCACCATTCTATTCAACATCGCATTTCGCCCAAATGATAGTTTGTACAATTTTTGATCGTTCACAATAATATACTAACAGCACAGTTTTCGTGTATTTTTAAACTTCTTCATTGTCACACAACTTGCTGAAAGCTTCGAATTGTTTTTATATATTTTTCTAGATTTTATCGGCAGTATTTCCACTGTAGCTTGTTCAAATTATCCCTAATGAAACGTCACTCAAAATAAACACAAATTTTCACTTTGTTTATGTGTATAGGCAAACTACAAAATTTAAATAGTGCTATCGTTGTTATCAAAGCCATTTATTTTCAACATACGAATGTGTATTTTATATCTTTTAAAATTAATCATTATTTATAATGTATTGCTGAAACAAGGGTTGGAAGTGCAAGTGATTATTTTCCTCGTCTACGGCTCGTGAAGTAAACTCCACCCTCAGAATTAAGTCAGGCAATTCAGTCCTTTGGTATATACACTACTATTAAAACATGCGTGTTCCAGAGCTTTTTTGGCTGTAAAACAATAAATTGTATTCTGTACTCATACCCAGTATTATAAAGAAAATCTACGCCCGTTAGTTAAATGTCACTTAACCCACTCATATTGCGTGGGAAAAGAGCTTCATTAACGCACTTGTTTTCATTAACGTACTATATTATAAATATTGATAATAATAATATTTAGAAAATTACTTAATTAATTAATAATGCTCTTATCCCACTTATATCGTAAATATCTATTAATCTCCGTAGTTTACTGCAAGTTATCCAAATGACAATCAAATTTTTGACAGCAATGTTAAGTAAATCATATTAAAAATAAATAAATTTACTTCTAGGTAATTTAAGTGATAGTTAATAAGCGATAATACTAATGCAAATATTTGTACTGCCCTTCGTAAAGAATTGATCAAAGAATCGTTCTACCTGTAGTTTATCAGTACTTTTCCGAATAACCCAGGTGATATGAGGTGATAGATAACTCAAATTTTATAACGATAAAAGGTTTCGAAATTTTCTTTTCAGTAGTACTTGAGAATTGATCTAAATTCTACACATTCATCTATCTATCCACACGACCGTACATACGTAACATACACACATAGACATCCTTGTAAAAACAGTAATAATGAGTTATAAGTGCCGTAAAACATGCTTATTGACTAAAATCCCAATATTGAAATTATTTACGATTCCTAAACCTCCCTTTTGGCGGGAGGTAAAAACGGTCCCACCAGAGCACGTCACAAATGAAGGGTTATTGACATTACAGAACTCTATCGAAGGGCTGCTATTGATTTAATTTGTTTGCCAACATATCCCATTTAAGTTTGCTGTATTCCACGAGATTAATTTGTTTTCTTGTTTTATGCGTTCATAGCAAAACAAATCGCCAATATTTTAACATTTTTTACATCCATTTGATCTCCGTATGTCAGCCAGAAATGAAAATTAATTACCATTGTTACTATTGAGCCGTAAATAAGGAAAATAAATCGATTCGGGGGGAAAATGAAAATGGAAAACCGTTCCGTTGACATTGGCAGGCGGCTGCGTCATTTGTGGAAAATAAAAACAATGGCTGCTGCTATTGCGGTAAAAAGTGAACACGGACAACAGTCCCGCAGCCAGCCTGGATTCCGCACTCGGACCTGGACCAGGGGTTGTTTGATGGGGGTTTAATGGACGTAGCTACCCTCATTTTCACACAAAAACAACACTGATCTCTCTATACGAGAATGTGTAATCATACAAACGCGGAAGTTTTCAAATTTTTTCGTGCCAAATTTATTAATAATTAAATTTTAGTATTTCATATACAGGCTGTTTGAAAACTTCAGAAAAAATCTGATGTGGCCTCCACACAACCCTTGTAGTTCTAATTTGATTATTTACTAATTAAAATAAAAAAAAATAAATAAATATATCATCACGCCTTTTACCCATTACGGGTGTGGCACTCTGCTTACGCAGATCTCGGTAGGTGATATATTTTTTCGTATGAAGTGCGGTTACCAGCCGTCAAATCATAGCCCCCAAGGATGTTAGTGGAGGGGGAACCACAGGGGTAAATTTAAATTTGTAACTGTCGGCAGTGGGATTCGAACTGAGGATCTTTCGATCCACAGTCCGACACGTTACCACGGAGCTATTTATTTTACTAATTACACTTGACATATGTTTGTTATAGATCAAAGATAATAGTAAAATTCGAGGGGATCTAAAAAGCGTATGTATATGTCTAAAAAATATATCATACTAAAAATTGTAGTAAACAGCGTGTCGTATCCAATAATGAACAATGACCTAATAATATACCGCCCCCTCCTGCCCTTCAAATAGCTTCAATTTTGTACTAAACTCGATAAAATTTTAATACCGATTATAAATAAAATTGACAATCATTCTGAAGTATTTTTTGATATTTTGATTAAACCTTTCTTGAACAACTTTAATTTCTTATTAAAATCGAAATTAGTTTTTGACATATTTATTTAATTTCTAAGATACAAACTCCCTTAAATTCAAATAACGCTTATAGAAAAATAGTTGATGAAAAAAGTGGGTACAAGCAATTAAAATAATAAAGGAAGTACATCCAAACGTAATTATAATAAATGAATTTTATGTAATATAATTTTTTAATCGCAATTAATATTAAAATATGTATAATTGAAAAAACATAATTCTTTTTGTTCCACCTAGTTAATATGAAAGAAAAATTATAATTATTATATTTATGTTACGTTTATTTTGTAACATTGTACATAACATTTATTTACAGTGACAGCACAAAATAAATTCAATTAAAACATCGTACTTCTCATATGAATTTTGTGTTATTTTTATTTGAATTGTATTAATTCATTTACTTAATTTAAATATTGAAAACGTTGTGTTTTTTAATAAAAATATTACAGAACTTAAACCCAGTTATTGTTATTTATTTACTAAATTTAATTTAACCTTTACTTACCCAGATATGATGCTTTATTATAATAATTTATATTTTTTACTTTCTTATACACTAGAATGATTCTAAATAATTAAAAAAATAATATTCTGGCCTTTATTCCGTTTAATATTAATATTTGACCGTGCCTAAATCCATTAAATTTTTTCCATTTATGTAACATAGAGCTGTGACACATTTTGGAACTCAATTTTGTTCTGAGGCAATAGAAGTTTCAAAAAAACCATTCAGTGGTGGAATATAATATAAAGATCCGAGAATATTTGTGGAAAGTACTAATTATTATTCTTAAGATATTTGTAGCTACAGATTTTCGGTCTTTAGAGCGATAGTTTGTTTGTCTACTAATATCTTAAGAATATTTATTGGGACTTCTAATTTTTAACAAGTATTCTGGGATCATTGTATTATATTCCATCATTAAATAGATTTTTTGAACCTTGTATTGGCTAGGAAAAAAAGTAAGTTCTAAAATGTGTCACAGCCCTATTAATATTAAGTGGACTAAAACCGTCTTTACTTTTTCTTTGATTTCTCATAATTAAATATTCGATAATTTTGTCCGTGAGTATATATATATATATATATATATATATATATATATATATATATATATATATATATTTATATATATATATATATATATATATATATAGGCGTTTAACATGGGAAATCAGTTTTTCCGTGCGCAAAAGTTCCTAAATGGTTTTAGACGAAAATGGTTCAAATAAAACTTGTAGAGAATTTAATTCTGCATCTAAATCACTAATCAGATTTTATTTTACACCTCTTGTAATCCGTAAAATCGACTTTAAAGTTTTATAAATATTGTTCATTTGTAGTGATAGCCATGGAATTGAAACAAAATTACAAACAATTACATATCACTAGCAATATTTATAAAACTTTAAAATCAGTTATACCGATTACAAGACGTGTAAAATAAAATCTGATTAGTGATTTATATGCAGAATTAAATTCTCAACAATTTTTATTTGAACCATTTTCCTCTAAAACCATTTGGGAACTTTTGTGCACGGAAAAATTGATTTCCCATATTAAACGCCTATGGCCCGTTTTTTGATTTATATATATATATATATATATATATATATATATATATATATATATATATATATAAATATATAGGACATTTTTTTAGCAGGTATAGCAGACGTTTGGGCTAAAATTAAAACGCTCTTTTTAAATAGTCAAGCTTTCGGAAATATTTATTCCTTCTTCAGGACACTATAATACAATAAATACAAAATAGAAATTAAAAGACACACAAAGATAACAATAAGACTTACATTTAGTTGAGATTAAATATAAAATAACATCAATGTAATAGAAATACTTAATAAGTGGACTTAACAGCAGAATAATAAAAATATATAACTGTCTTGAAATAATAGTATAACATGAAATATAAATATGAAATAAAATATTGACAGTTCAAAAATATTTAAAAAAAAATCAACTACGTACATGAAAAATAAACTAAATGTCAAAATATAATCTGTGAAGGTGATGTATGAAGTATAAATATTATAAAATGAGTAATAACGGATAAAAAAGAAAAGCAGTTTCAAAATATTTAAGTATGTGATCTGGATTTAGTTAGTAAATATGAATAAATAGAACTCAAACTATCGACATCTGTTTTCTTGTTCATCGTGTTAGACTCATTATTAATATGAAAAATCTCTAGACAATCTTTTATGTAGGTTCTTTTCAGTTTCTAGAATATTCTGCAATATTATATTTCATTATTAGAGAAATAAAATTATTTGACACACTTAATTTATTTCACTTTTTGTCTCATTTTACAAAAACATTTTAACATTATCGAAGTTAGGTAGTTGGTGGCGCTGGTATCGTACAGTTTTGCATTGAGTGCTGCATTGTGAAGCAGCAAGCACGAAAAGACAAAAAAATGACCCGAGCAGAATCCGAACCGATCCGGCACGCCAAATATGTATATTCTTAGTGAAGGAGGAGTGGGAATAAATACTTGAATTCCATTTGCTATACACCTCGAACGTCATCAAAAACAAAACATGCCGTATTTATTATCCGTGCCCTTTACCTCATAACTTTCATATTTTCAATAAACTTTAACCATTTTTGATTATGGTGGAATAGCCTATTACAATAAAGTAACTGATCTCTCTGATAGGTTTACGAATTGCAATTTAAAAATCCAATTATGCAAGTAATGTACCTATCTCAATTATTACACTCTCATTAACTGAAACCCCCTAATTTGCCCCAATTTCCTCTAACGAACCTACACCCGAAAATAATCAAAGCCATTACCATTGTCAACACCCCGACTTTTAATTTCAGTATAAGTACGGATGGGGATGTAGGTGTAAGTGTCAAGGCTATTTCCATCCCTTATTTGCATATATACTAGTTCAGTTTTCCATTTAACTTTCCAATGAACCAGACGGAGACCACGCTAAAACAATTACCTTTAAGACACACGCACACACGCTGTTGTGGTGTGTAGTATGTGACCTTGGCCGGGACCAGGGTGAACAATTGAATATGGTAAATGTGTGGAGGAACCCAACCCGAATCGGAACCGGACGTTCTGACGCACCGCAGCTAAACTAGTGGATCCCGATCGTGTTATATGTATAAAGTAACTTGATTCTGTTTCCTGATTAATCTTGTTTGGGTTCAACTAAATTACCGATAGTAAATATGCTACGGGTGTTTGTATTATACGTAGTTGTGATTAGTTTTGGGCGTTGGCATAAATTATATTCGTACATATAATCAATTTAATTTTAGAGAATTCCAAATAAATTGCATGTTGCATTTTGTTCATCTAAATATAGGACCTAAGTATGATTACTCATCATTTTTAAATGTGTATTTCAAAGTGTAGATACCAATCGATAAATAAAGAAAAGTGACCAAAATGAATTACCTCCAGCCCACCTCTAGTAAGGGAGGTATTATTTTTGGTAAAAAAATGAGTAGTGAGATTTCAATGAATAAGCACGTTTTAGGGTCCTTAATACGATATTACTATGATGTCTGTATACATGTGTATATGTGTATATGTGTGTGTGTGTGTGTATGTGTTTGTATGAGTGTGTATGTTGTCTGTGCCGATTTTTTCGTCTCTCATAACTCAAATACTAAAATACAATTTTGTGTATTTTTGCTTCTTATATTTATATGAGAAGCTGATTAGATTTTGGATAAAATTGATCAACCGGAAGTAGCAGTTCACAAGAAGCCCTTAACAGTTTTCCTGAAACAACACGGTTAAATTTGATTTTTCAACAATTTATGTAATTTTGAAAATTGTAGAATATTTAATTTTACATCTGTTTGATTACACTAAATTTATAAATTTTCATTAGTTTTGGAAAATAGTCAAAGATAATAAAATATGAAGAAATTAAATTCCATAATTTTTGCATGCAATGTAGACCATAGAAACACTTTTATTTTAATTTAATTTTAATTTTTTTGCAAAAGCTGATTTCTTAGTTACCTATGTCAAAAAATTAAATAAATATACAAAAGAAAATTAAATTTCTTAAAAATTATGAGATAATAAACAAATAAGAAGGTATGTTTCTGTATCATCAAATACTATTTTGTACCGTTTAAGAGTTGTATTGGGCGGGAGGTTATGTGCTGAACACATCAGGCTTTTTTTATAAACATTTTCTTCCAAATTATATTAGTAACATATTATATTCGCAGTTAATTTATTGTTGTTTTTTCAAGTAAATTTTCACTTCCGGATTTGAAATTAATATCAAAATTAACTCAGTTTATCGCATTGTTATGAAACATAATTATGAAGTTTTGTTGCTTTATCTTTATTCTTTCTTGAGTTGGGAAAATATACCGACACACATCCATCCATCCATCCACATTGACGTCATTAAGTAAATGGTTAAATCGGATTTCCGGGGACCTGTGTGTATCTTCGTTAAGTTCTCGCAATTTTTTTTTTCCATGTAAAAAGTGTAATTTTGAAAAAAGTGTTAAACGAGTACTTCTGACACAGAAGTACATTAGATCATGGATTTGTCTCGTGAACTTATAATGTGTCCGTTATATTCGAACCGCCATTTTGAATTTTACAATTTTGACATCAAATTCGTAATCAGCAATCCCAAATACCCTATTTTACACTTTTATATCTGAATGGCGAAGTTTTCTAAAATGTGTCCGCCATATTGAAACCGCCATTTTGAATTTTACAATTTCGGCATCAAATTCGTAATTAGCGACCCGTATTATACACTTTTATAGCTAAAATTATCGAAATTTTGGTTCCGTTATTTTGAATTTTACAATTTTGACATCAAATTCGTAATCAGCGACAACAAAACTCATTTCTCTTACACTTCCGGTCCACGCTGAACGTGTGTCTACATGGTTACTACCCGCTCGCACTTCCGTTACACGCTGGACGTGACATACATTTGTCCATAGCCAAGCGGTAAGACAAATCCATGTCAATTATTATAAATAATGCATGAGCAACGTACTACATCTCTGCATATTTCATGTAATCCAACAATAAGTAGCACAAACGTTTTAACTACTGACATACAAACAAAAGCTTGTCCTAATTTCCCATCTGGAATAAGAATAAGAAAAACGAATAAGTAAAAATCAAGCCAATTTCTCTCGCGCTAAATACAACTCCCAAGTAAATTACGCGTGTAATCAGTTATGCTGAGCGCAAGGATAATACACCACAATCAGTTAACCAGTTAACCTCAATAGTTAACATCGCGTTACGGTGTCATTGAGGTCAGCACCGCCACCATGCGGAGGGTGAAGGTGCATGATGTTTACGACGCAGACTAAAAGGTTGAGGGTTGCGCGAGTGAAGCAAGTGGCCACCAGGGAGCGATGTGGTTTGGCGGGAGCTGCAGGAGGCAGATTAGATGAGCGGTTGACCTGGTGACCTCTGTGTGCTGTGACACTGGATGCGGTGCAAGCCACGTGGCTGCTGTCGTCTTCACTACGCAACATCTAACCTTTTCACTTTCTCATCGATGTTGGATGTAGGGCCATGTTTCTTTGTCCAAGGGAAAATTGAAAACGCGATGATTTTGTTCCTTTTACTAAAATTACTGGTAGCTTGATCATCACCTAGAACAGGGGTGGGTAACCTTTCGTATAACAGGGGCCAGAATAAGATTTACGTTTCATACGCTGGCCGTAGTTGTTAATTGATACATTTTTGTTACTTATAATTTTTTTCTGAAAATTAAAAAAAACGATAATCATACAAAATTAACTAAGTACTATATTTATTTCTTAATTTAAACTAGATGAATTATATCGAAAATTAAACTGTAAATCTCCCTTTTTTCTTTATGTTGAGTACTAACCTAATTTAAAATTTTTGTTTTTGAAAATATTTATTTATTATTTCTTCCAAAGATCTCGCGGGCCGGGTTGGAACTTTACGCGAGCCGGAGGTTGCCCACCCCTGCCCTAGAATACAATAATCTTTGGAGTTAGGTTAGGTTAGTTTAAAAAAAAGATGGACTCTGTGACTAAATTTGGATTTTTTTATGTATGGTACTAAACAAGTAAATATTTTTTTTTTAACCTCAATCTGACAGCTGCTTATTTTGATACCTATTTTTCCTTTTCTTATATTTACACAGGTATTGCAAAAAATAACTTACTAACCTCGAACTGTAAGTGATTTTTTAGGTCTCGAATGTTTAGGAAATATCGAGCCTACAGGTCTCGACATCCCAAACTACATTCTCGACCTAAAAACTATCACTCAGAGTTCACGGTACGTACTATACTATTACCTTTCTCCTAGCAATCAAATCAAAATACTAACTACATTAATGTCATTTGCAGTATATATCAAAAATATGATATATAATAATAATTGTATTTTCACCAATTGTATTTTTAAATAAACCTTTCCTTAAATAATATTAAATTATCTCGCTGAATTACACTCGAGCATTTCATTTTCTTCGGATAAATTTCAGTTGAACAACTCAACAGCAATTTGACTTGAAAACTGTTAAAAAATAAAATCACTCTACCTACGGTGTCGTGATTTTATTAAAACAGTTTTCTTGTCAAATTACTATGTAACTAGGTTTCGTAACAAACAGAAATTTATCCGGCAAAATAAAAAGCTCTTGTGTAATTACAGTTGAAAATTTTCACTACATAAAATTACTCCTTTGGCTCCTTTACCACTACCAACCTTGGAGGCCGTGATTTGACGGCTGGTAACTGCACTTCACGCGCAAAAATATATCATAATACCGAAATTTGCTTTGAATAGAGTGCCACTTCTAGATTTATCATCATACTTTAAAAGATGTTTACTAATGAAGAAAAAATTCGAATGGATACTTGGTACAATTCTGGTTATAGTTTGCGAAATGTTTGTGATGTGTGCTTATTTATTTCTTGAACCTCCTAGACAAATCCTTCCACAACCAATGTTGCATTTTATCTGGACCAGTACGATAATGTATAAAGCTGATATGCATAGTTAATATATTAATGACAGATTAGTAAATAAAGTAATAAATAATTGACGATCAATTAACATTGTTTTTTGACAAATTAGTTTAACTCTCCTCTCTGAGATCTTTAATTTCATACTTTACCTAGTAAGACTTAAATAACTCTTAGAAATAACAATCAACGATCGTTTATAATAAAATTTTCAATTCAGTTCCAGTCTCCTCCTTGAGGACTTTAACTCGATAGGGTTTAAAAAATATTAAATGTATACCATTTTTCAAATTGCATTATAAATATATAATTTAGTTCTTCGTAAAACTGGAAATCGGTACGAGAAAACTGCAAATAATATTTTATGTTCCGAATTTAATTTTTGAAATTTTACATTTATTCATTTACGGGTTTTAATATGACAAAAATTATTTCGGCTCTTCATATTTTCATATAACTTATACACATCCATTCACACAGACGTCGTTTCGAAAAATATGAAGACGAGTTCAGGAAACGGGTGCATATTTCGGGGATGTTATGGTGCTCGAGCACCCCTTCCCCCTAGAATTTGTGTGCCCTTCTCAAGAAAAAAAAAGACCCAAAGAAGAAAGATGCTCAAAATAAAAAATCTAAATGTAACATATCTAAGTCGACCAATACCGAACTAGTAGAAGGGCTCTTAATAAAAGCATTATATTTTACATAAACCTAATCGACTAAGGTCCAAATTAACAGAAAGGCTCAAAACAAAATCTCCAAACCTGACAAAATGTCATAGGCCGAGTCCCAAACGAGTAAAAAGGCCAAAACAAAACTCTTAAGACAACCTAGTAGATCAAGGTTTCAAATGAGTAGAAATTCTTAACCTAAACACGACTAGAAGTGTTATTTATTTTAAACAAAGTTTGAATTATTTTTATACTGGATGCGGCAGATAAACCCGCGAGATAAAATACACTTCTCTTTGAAAGGCAATATACGAGCTAAACGACTTTTATATTAAATCACATAATAAATTCCACGCTGCTTAAAATACGATAAAAGAGAATATTTTAAATCGCGATTTTATATAACAAACACAAAGTTACAGCGCCACGAGTAAACGATACATTATTGGCAGCATCGGAACATTCGTCATTAATTCTCTGATTTTTTATTTGTCGGTTGTTTTTGATGAATGGCGGTCCGTGAATAGCAGCGGTCGTGATCGCGGTTGATGTTTGTGTTTCGATTTAAACGCAACATTTTATATAAATGGCGAGATATAATACACGGGCTTTATTCACGCATTCGCGGCAAAAGAGAAAAATGCCTCGTTCATTCCACTGCGAAAAAATCTTGTATTGTGAATGGGAACATACAGAAACCGTCCCAGTTTTAGCTTTCCGTATTGTGTGATTCATTTATCATACTTAACGGATAAGGACGATATTAAATATTTAGGAAATAATATTGCAAAAATGTTATGGATGAGCTAGTTTATACGAGCATCTTGTCGTCATTCGTAATAAAGCTTTTCATTCTATTTTAATTAGCTTCTAATAAAAGTTATTTATGTATCAAGGCACTGAAGTTCAAGTTTTTATCACGAATATGGAATTTAGTTGCCGAGGCCCGTAGGGCCGACGAAAATAAACCATGTTAGTGATAAAAAGATACGTCAGTGCCGAGGTACATATTAAGTTTTATTTGAAATCTAAAATTCGAAAAAAACTTTAAAAAAATTACAATATGGGTTAAATTTATACATCTGTCAGTTGTCAATTGAAACTGACAGTCAGTGTTGCCAACCTCGAGAAGTGAAGTTATCGTAAATAACACTCAAAATTATATGTTTTGTCCTCAATTTCGTCATCGCAATTAATTATTTAATTTTTCCTGCAAATTATGTTTCATGTTACGTCCAAATTTACTATAGTACATTTTACATTAATATATCTGCCAAAATTATCCTAATTGTACAATAATTATTTAACGGTTGCCAACACTGGGTTGCTCAAAATCGTCGTATAATGGGTTATTTTAGTGACGAGATCTGAGCTTTTAATGACGATTTTTGAGCACTTAAGTACCACTTTTAAATAAATAATTATATTTTCTATTTTATTTTTGTTTTCAGTATTAACATATTTTATGCTTTCATCACAATATATTTAAAATTGAATATTGTGGCAAATGGCAATATGTTTCGACTTTGTTGAGTATGAGTTATATAGGCTTAGGGTTTGTTTGTGAAAAGTACTACCGAAGCGAGCTTATCTACAGATAATTGTCATTAAAAATGCTTGAAGTTGAATGTATATACCAATTCTTTCTTGTTTAGAAAATATTTAAAAAAAAAGCGGAAAAAGAACTATAGGAAAAAATGAAATGGAAAGAAAAGCAAGTATAATTATAACATCAAGCTTTATCTCACTCAGTGGGGCAGCATAAACTCAATTTACATTCCTATCCCGGCACACCACTTTCACCTTGTCCACATTCAATCATACACATAAAATCTTCACACTCGTAATCAATTGCTCCTGCAATAAATTATTTGTTAACCATCGAACATCGAATTACCCCAGACATTAAAATGTAAGAGCAAAAAAATCTAAAATTTATTTCGAGAACTAAGTTCTCATCATCTGTAGAACTAAGACAAATTAATCATGATTTACTAAAATATTTAATATCTTGTTTTTCGAAAATTCATTCATTTATAACTTATTTAGATTAAGATCTTTTTAATACGCACATTGCAAACCCTTTAAATATATTAACGTTATTTTGTAACATCTGTATTTGTAGGTATTAAAATAGTTTTTAAACAGTGCAAAATAAAAAAGAAAAATTCAAATTAAAATTATAGTTGGTGTAATATATTCTGTGAAATAATCTTATGTAAAATTTAACATAAATCAATTTACTGATTTGTTGTTTGATAATCCAGCTAGGCTTTTTAGTAAACTACCACTTTCGGTTGATGGATTACTACCAAAATGTGTTTATCTGTTGAAATTACACACAAAGGTGTTAAATTTAAGTATGTCACCAATGTTATTTCGGAAAGTATAAGAGCTACGAATTTGGTTAAATTAGCACACAATTTATATTTTACAAGACTATTTCAATGAGAGAAATAGTTATTTATGATAGTGTTAAAAGTGGCATTTTATGAGTAAGTAGGAAGTTTGTGAAACGAGGCGAAGCTGAGTGAAACAACATCACTAACAAAATAAATCACTTTTAACATGAGCATCACACAAAATTTTATCTACGATATCCCTAGTGTATTAGTAAATACTAAAAAATGTAGAATGATATTTTGATAAGTATGATTATATTTGTTGATTTATTGATACAAATCGTTAGCAACGTGTTAAAAGTAAGTATGAAATCACTTTTATCTCGTTGCTATGTTACCCTGAACACTAGTGTTAAAAAGTGACACTTTTAATTTGCTAAGAAAGCGTTAAAAGGGCCACTTTTATTAACGGTCGTAGATAAAATATTTATAAAGCTGTCGCTCTTTGAGCAACCTATACAATCATGGGTTAATAAGGTCTCTACCTCATTATGTTCATTGAAATAGTTTTGTGAAATATAAATTATTTGTTAATAATTTAACCGATCCCGTAGCTCTCATAATTCACGAAATAGCAATGGAGGTGAATTGAACATTCTGTATAAGCGAGAGATAAACAGACATGTAATAGTAAAAATAAATTTAATCATATGAGTATTCATTATGTATATATTGCAATATGATTTATCGTTGATGAATACGATTGAACAGTATTAAAATAATACATACAAACATGTTAATAAATCGAAATACGATTAAAATATAAATTATGTATATTATTTTGCCTGCATATCATCCAGATTTACCAAACAATAAAAATTAATTTCACATTTAATAAATTATGCACTAATACAAATATAACATGAAACATACGCGCATATTTTGAAACTTCTACTCATATACTAACTGCAATATATATACTAGTCTGGCAGGTGTCAGACTGGTATTAAACTAAATTGGAAGGGTATTTGTATATTTTACACGGATTTAATTTCAGCATAACAACATTGAAAACTCAGCAGTACAAAGGTCGACGAATACACAACGCAGACACGCGAGCTACGGGCCTAACAAAGGTCAGATTGGAATTTTTATCAGGGCTTTCAGACCATAGAAATTACAGAGTTAATCCATTTTATCTTTTTATCATTGTTATTTTTAATATTAAAAACTTAACAGCCGAATAGCATGAGTCATTCTGTGTTAAGTGTAATTTTGTTGAATAATCTTTGCGGTTATAACAAGTTAGAATTATAAAAAATTTATAAAAAGGAAACTTCTAACTTTTCTGTGGTTTCAGGAACAGATGAAGCAATTTCTGTATTGTAGTACAGTGATACTTGCTACTTGCTGAAATTGACGAAAGGGAACAAATTTAATGGATAGTATACCGTGTGTCCCACGTAAACGTTGGCATAGGCAGTTAACATGTAAAATCAGTTTTTTGTAAATAAAATAAGCAAAAAATTATGCATCCAAATTTTATATCACAATACTGCATTTTATTTAATACAGATTAATTTATTTTGATACCGCAATTTAATGAAATTAATAATAATTCGTAATTTTCCACCTACTGTTTTTATTGCTACTGACGTATAGTACTTGCAATTTGTTTTAAATATTTTAATCTCTCTCAAGTTCAATATTTATATACACACGCTCACGGTTTATCACGGACTTAAGATTTATCATAGACTGACGGTTTATAGAAGACGGTCCGCCGTTAGTCCGGCATCCTCTTATATTGTATTGCAGGTTCTGGAATGTTCTAGGCTTCTCCCGAAGCTACGAGAAACGGTGATGTCACTCCGACTTGTTTAAAAGGTGTTTCCGTTACAATACTATACCCTATTCTCTCTGGTATCAAGTTACATTTTAAATAAGATATTATCTTATTAATGGCGTTGTTGTTGAATATAGGTACTCCAAGAAATTTAATGAAAGATATTTTAATATACTTAAAACCTGTAAACAATTAAATGTTACAATCTTAATTTTCTTTTTAGTGTGCAAAGTTGAATTTACCCTTGGTAGTACAAAGTTGCCAGAATGTAAAATGAATGCCATTTGTTAGATTATTAATGAGATTTTAAAACGTAAGACATAGTAAAAGATATTTGAGTTTACGATATTAAATAATTGTTTGAAACTAGTTTATTGCTTCATTCTGTATGCGGACAAATATAAATTTTATACTTTCTGTTTTTACTGTCTCATAAAGATGATCATAAAACTTTAAGGGAATTGTTTTTTATATTTAAACTTGTCATTAATTTTATATTAAAAAAAACTTCGAGCTCGAGTGAAAAAGACAAGCTTTTTATTTTTGTAGAAATGAAAATATAGTTTTCTTGTCAAAAATACGTACTGCAGTGTCAATACCAGCCTTTCTTCAGGGCAAATACCATCTATAATTAAATTAAATACGAGGAGAAAGCAATTCTTTCACTCTCACTCGAATGGAGCATCGCTGCGCTCATGACGCAAACTTCGAGCTCGACTGGGAAAAAGAAGCTTTTTTTTCTCTAGTTTGACAAATAACTCTTCCTCTCTATTTTGCACTCATTTTATAGTATTTAACCCAATAAAAATGAACTAAATATGCACGAAATACTGTGCTTTGATGTTTGACAGATACTAATGACAGTGACATTGATATAGGTACTATATTCTTTTTCTACGACCACTAAGAAATCTGCTTCTTGTAAGTTTGTTGTTGCTAGGGATATGAGGTACATTGCAAGCATCGTGCGAAATGAATTTGTTTTGTGAGTATTTCACAATGACGTCTCATCTATAGACAAAGTATAGCGCTGTTTGTTGTGAAGCCGGAGGGCTGGGGCGAGACAGGTGCGCGGCAAGAGGGGGCATTAGAATGGTGTGTTGCACGTTGCATACATTTTTGTTTACATTGGTTATGGCAGCCATTTGTATTTGTTGTGCGTGTTGAAAGAACTGTTGTTTTGATTCACTTTGACAAGTTTATTTTGAGATTTTCGCAGTGTCGTGTAATTTTTTTATATTTGAAAGGCGAGTCAGCTACGTTTTATACAGTAGCTGTATGCAACGTGCATTACACCATTCCCCCTCTCACCGCACGCCCGTCTCGCCTACATTTGTTCTATCCTTTTCTGCTTCAAAACATTGCGTTGACTTGGATACGACATTACTCGTCTATAGATGAGACGTCATTGGTATTTCAATACAGATCAGTTCATTTAAGTACAGTTGCCATTGCTAGGATACTTATTTAGAAGTGTCAAATATTGGAATGGTGAAAGCGGGACAAATTAAATATTAAATTTAAATTAATTTTGAAATAATATTGTGGTCGTAGAAAAAGTATAGTGTGCAACTCGCATGGAATGTCCATTTCATATTCGTATGATTTGCAGCATTCGCCTTCGGCTCATGCTACAAACTTTCATACTCGTAGGAAATGAGTACCATTCCATGCTCGTTGTACAATATATAATTTTCTGCTGCTATATGACAATATAATCTGTTACTTATTATGACAACATAAAATTTTACGTTGATTTTTATACTACTAATAAACAGCTTTTTTGTATATTTCACTGAATAGTAGTGTGTATACTTTACTATAATAAAAAGATCTTTCAAAGAGCGAAAATTGAACGCGACCTAAAGGACGGCTATCAAAAAGGCGCGCACGCTAAAAAAGATGCTAAAACAAAACCGCAGTGATTGTATGACCGTAACAGATTTTTTCCGGTTATTTAACTCGGAGCCATGATTCGAGTATGTTTGCGCGGTTGCTCGTATTCAAACATTTTTTTCCATTATAACAGACTAACAGAACAACCCCATCGCATGGTGTAAACACAGAACATTTCCGAATGAAAAGTGCTTTTAAATCTGGGATTCCGGATCCGGAAACACGTGGGATTAATTCAGTCATTGGTGGAAATGAGCGGCTGTAAATCAGAGACAAACGCTGCTGCACACTGCTGCCATCTATAATTCACTTTGGGCCATTTAAACCAATTTGCCCGCGCAACAAACAATACACACACATACACACACACATACACACACACACACATACGCACACATACACACATGTATTAGTACCCTGCAAACTTTAATACTGATACTTCATCAGTGGCAATGCTGCAATGGGGTAGGTTTGGACAATGTCACGACAAATGAGGCAAATGAGACAAATGTAAACTTAATGTAAACGTGGTAGAATGTTTAATGAATTTTATGTAATGAAAAATATACAGAAAATATTATTTTGCGCCAATCATTGGTTTTAAATTCTGACTGACCTGAAATGCCACGGTCTAAATAAAATACAAGCAAATAGCTGTCATGATGATTGCCAACTCTTCTTCTAAGGCCTTTAATTTATCAATCTTTAACAATATCAATATTTGTAAAATGTCATTTTCGGATTTCATTATTATAAACATTTGAACATCGAATAAGTTTTTCTTAAACTCGGAAGCAGGTACAAGCAAATTACAATTAATATGTTGATTTGACCTTAAAACAAGTCAATAATCATGAAAACTTGACAAATGTCATCTGTCAAACTCAAACAATACGATTATTTGTACGTTTTGTATGTATTTTGTATTGTATGGCACTCTGGAAATAGCTAAAAATTATATATTTTATTTTACCGGTTTCAGGAGATTAAACCTATGTTTACATGCACAAAAGTAGACAGAGTAAATATGTCATAACTCTATGTCGTACATACTGACCTGTCAAAACAGCCAAGAAAATGAAAATAAAATACAATGATAATATAACGCTATTTAATAATACACACATAATTAAGTTGTTCAGAGCTTCACATGCTACGTTCCAAATATTTTCAGGCAATTCAACATCGCCAAAATTCACTTTTTATCTAGCCATTATGAACACATTTGGCGTTTAAGTAAAAATAGTTATTTACTTCACAAGTGGGCAAAGTAAGGAATTACCCACGAGAGAAATTTTAGCACACGAAGCCGAAAGCTGAGTGTGATAATTTTATCGAGTGAGTAATTCCACTTTGCCCACGTGTGAAGTATAACGTTTTATCCAACAGCTCTTAATAAATGAAAAATTTATTAAAGAAATATTATTTGACAGTGATATATGCTTTAAATTTTTAAATTAAAATGTCAATCGAAGTGGTTACCAAGGTGTTGTGTATTATTATTATTGTTATAAATAAATAAATACACAATAGTGGCTTTCCTCAAAATTATACCCACTAGTGGGTAATCTGTCACTTTGCTTGTTTAAAATCGCAATAGTTATAGAGCATTTATTGAGAGGTGTTGGATAAAATTATTTATGAATATGATACAAATCAAGTGTAACCATGGTGTTAAATAAAAACAAGCAGACTTATTTGATCACCTACTAAAATTATAACAGACATTATACATAAAAGAATTAAAAAAAATATTTTTATTAATGACATTAAAGCCTTCATATTCTGAAACCGATAAACTATTGAACAAACCATGGATGTTATGAGTCATAACAGGCCTAGATGTCTTAAAATCCTCGCTCTACGAACTCGGATTTCAAGCTGACATCTGCGGCTGTTATCATACTCATAACATCGCTAGGAATGTTAATAGTTATTACGTATATCTCATGACAGAAGTACATCACATCAATAAAGTTAGGCTCGTTTAGTGCAGTTTTTAATTCTGAATATTTTATCTATTTACATTTTTGCTCTAAATTTAATAGGTAAAAACTTTGAGCGAAATTCAAATATTAACATTTTATTTCCTATAGTACAAAAAATAAAGTATACACCCAGTAGAATTTAAA
This sequence comes from Poecilus cupreus, assembly GCA_963942605.1. Classification (NCBI taxonomy): domain Eukaryota; kingdom Metazoa; phylum Arthropoda; class Insecta; order Coleoptera; family Carabidae; genus Poecilus; species Poecilus cupreus. The sequence goes on along the minus strand of OZ012720.1, from coordinate 25,201,930 downwards.
TTATCAACCATCATCCAAGCGACTTGAAAAAAAAAAAAGTACGAATGTGAAGAAGTTCTCGTATAAACATAAATAAAAAGCATTCAAAGCTTTTATTAGTTATCGCTTTTGGTTAGACTCTTAAGCAACATAGTAAGAATAAAATAAGAAATTCAATATTCATGTACAATATTTATCCCCAAGGTAAAACATAACCTATAAATGCTGCTCCTATAACTAAAAATAAAATAATTACTCCAACTTTTCATGTGTGAATAAACTTATATGATCCATAATACATATATTCCTCGTCCGATATGAAGATAAATACATAGTAGGTATTTACTTTTGTAAAATAATAGAACATTAAATTACACTATTTTTAATATGAAAGCAATCAGGCAAACATATGCCATGTTTGTGCTGGGAAAATATCATCTAACCACAAAAACTAACGAAAAATATTTGGCATTACACAGCGTTGATCTGTCTCCTGTCTGTTTATGTATCTGTCATACATGATATTTGCAATTTCAAACCGTTAATAAATTAAATACCTCCAGCGCAAATATTGGCTCGTGTATGAGTTGACGTGTGTCCACATCACACGCACAATCACATATCACAATCACATTCCATTTATATACATCACATAGCGGAGAATCATATTCATGAGACGAAAAAACATCCCAAACCTTTATCCGGTGTGTCGAGTGTGTTGTTGAAAAGGTCTGTGTATGGATCGGTACAAAAACACACGTTCAATAAATCCATTTATGTAAAAACTTCTCTAAACGTCGAGAAAGCGAATTCAGAAGTCTGAGATGCAGAAGCCAGCCAACGTTTTTTAATGTAATACGTGTTTGATAAAAAATGTTGAAATACAAACATCTTTATATTATGAAGTAGTGCACAATCTTGGTTGAATGATGTATGGACGTTTAGACATTAAAGAATTTAAAAGGAGTATTGTTCTGTTTATGACGTCTCTGTGTCCACAAATACAAAACAACTTTATTGACAAATTGCAGCTTAATGTTGCAGGAAATAAATCTATATATAACTATAAGCGTATGAACGAACTAACCAACTGACGTTACAACTAGGCTAGGAAAATGTGTATTTATCGTCTTCTCAAGTATCTTTCGAGTTAGTGTAGGGCAGTATGGTTTTTATGAATTACTTGAAAATATATATTATTCAAAAATAAAGGATAAAGCCTCAACAGAAAGTGAAACAGGTATTTGTCATTAACCTATAAAACATTCAAAACATTTGGTGAACATTTTATGTTATATTTTACTCGTAAGGAGTACATGTTTATCAATAGAAACTCGATGATCCATTGTACTATAGTCAAAAGTAACATATTTTTGTTTAAGTCTGTTATAACTATAGCAAAGATTATTTCACTCATTACAAATTTGACCAATCAGAATGTTTCATTTTCCATTGTTGTGCATTTTAGATAAGTGATTAAACAGCACCATGCTGGTTAATCCTGATTAAATTGAAGCTAGCTTCTATATGCAAATAGTTATTTGTTTAACTAGGCACCAAAATACCAGATTTGCAGCAGAGGTTGCTGTTTCATTGATGAGCCGAAGCCGAGGCAATGAATGCTACCGAAGGTACTCATTTGTTTTTTGTGTCGATTTGGAACTACTTTTACTTTAGTAATTATTTTATATACATATTTTACAGGTTATCGCTGTTTCAAATTACATTGCCATGCATTTGTTGAACGGTTACTATGCGTTTGTTGAGCGGGTGCTATGTAAAATATTTCTACAGCCTAGGCATAAAATGACACTTTACGGACTGTTAGCAGTATGTAATGTCAATTAGCAAACAATGCTATTTATTCTGAATTTTGTCAATAATCATTAAAACTATGACAAATGTCATCTGTCACAAGCAATTCGATTGTTTATATGTTTTGTTACCAAAAATTATATATTTTATTTTACGTCTATCGAATGATAGAAATATATCACATCAATAAATTTAGGCTCATTTGGTTCAGTTTTTAATTTTGAACATTTTACCTATTTACACTTTTGCTTTAAAATTAAAAAGTAAAAAATTAAAAAATTAACATTGTAAAAGAAGTAGACGCCCGGTATGTAAGACATGTATTGTACTTCAGCAGTGATTTTCCAGGATTCTTAAATTACGATTTCACCAATTTTACGATGTATGCGTGTATGTATGTATGTATCAAACTTCTTATTTAAAGTTGAAACCCCAAGTATGAGCTGATTAGATTTTGGTAGCAATTCATTAATCTAAAGTGGTAGTTTATTTAAAAATTTCAAACATAAGTATCTCAGTACATAATTTATTTAGTGTAAATTTTGTTAAATTAAAATAACAACAAACTTTTCTTTCTATTTTGCACCGTTTAAAAGTTCTTTTGTCGGGATGTTGTGTACTGGTTATAACATTTTTTTTTGTATTTCGTTCCCATGTGCACCACTAGATTGAACTGTTTTATTCATTGTAAAAGACTCGATTTAGTTAGTGCAGCGGATGGAAACTGCAGTCACCTAAATCAGGTTATCTCCTATAATTTAAAGAGATAGAGTTTCAATCGGATCTAAGACGTGAGCAAAACATGTAATTAAGTAAAACAAAATAAATCTTCCAATAGTCCAAGAGCCGGCTGCAAAAAACCTGGCCGATCGAGTAACAGAATAAAATGTTTTTAAACTGTTAGTACTTATAGCGATCATAACAAAAATCGCTGTGTGCCTGGGCACAAGTTGTGCACAGGATTTATATGGGTGTAGAATTGAAATGTGGAACATAGGGATTTTAATGCAATTTTTTTGATTGTGTTGTAAATTTTTACCTATTCACTTTACAGCAAAAGTGTCAATAAAAACGTAATTTAGAATTTAAAAGTGCATGCAATAAGGCCCATTTTGTTACCTAAATATTAGTTTTTCGCGATATATCAATCAAATTAAAATCAATAATTTATTAGGAAAATTGTAACACAGCCATGTTAAATCAAACAAAAACTAAAAATATTTGACATTTCGGAAAGCAGATTTAGATTTATTTATTACATTGTTGCATTATTTCCTGTGGAAATTTCATAGATGAATGTAATGATATAATGGCGTATTTTAGAGTTCACATCATTCCATTTCTTTTTGTTAAAAAAAATAAATAAATCTTAACCTGATCCAGAAATGTCAAATATTTTTCGTGTTTGTCTAATTTTCCATGGCCGTGTTACAATTTTTTTTTCTAATAAATATTAATTTTAATTTGATTGATATATCGTGCAATACTAATATTTAGGTAACCAAATGGGCCTTATTGCATGCATTTTTAAATTCTGATTAACTTTTGTATTTACACTTTTGCTGTAAAGTGAATAGGTAAAAATTTACAGCAATATCAAAAAATTTGCATTGAAATATAAATCTTGTGCACAACTTCTGCCCAGGTACACCGTGATTTTTGTTATGATCGGTATGAGCACTAACAGTTTAAAAACATTTTATTTTGCTACTCGATCAGCCAGATTTTTTGCATCCGGCTCTTGTTCTACAACTTCGTCTGCATAAATATTTTAGAAAAACATTATATATGTAATAGTTGTAGCAAATAGAATCATACATTTATCAGTCAAGCATTTTTCTGTAAAATATACATATTATGTGGGAAAGATTATCAGCGAAAAATAAAGTTCATCAAAGATATTTTAAATGAACATTAGGTCACGCCATTTATGTATTATTTGGTGTGGTGTGACAGTCTGCTTACAGCAGATCCCGGTATATGATATATATTTGCTCGTAAAATGCAGTTACATCCTCCCCTTTCTACCTAAAAAAGTTTGGAGAGGAGGAGCTACAGAGGTATTTTATCTGAGAATTTATCGGTTGTGGGAATTAAAATGAGGATCCATAATTCGCAGAGCTACTTCAGAGCGCAGCTATTTATCTCATACCAGCAAACATAATTAACAGGAAATATTTTTTTTTATTGCATAATGATTGAATTCTTTATAATTTTTGCAACACAATGAATTGCAAACCTATTATTATTGAGCTCTGATTTTAGTGGTGAAGAATCTATTTAGGGGATGTTACATATTCATTGTGTATATTTTCAAAGACTATTTCGGTTAAGTAATTTAATATAGTGTGTTGCACGCTCTAATAAATGCAATATTTAACAAAAAAATCTATTCAACATATCATAATAGATATTTATGTATCAAGTTACTGAAGTTCAAACCGTCCCAGTTTTAGCTTTCCGTATTGTGTGATTCATTTATCATACTTACGGAAGCAGGACGATATTAAATATTTAGGAAATAATATTGCAAAAATGTTATGGATGAGCTAGTTTATATCTTGTCGTCATTCGTAATAAAGCTTTTCATTCTATTTTAATTAGCTTCTAATAAAAGTTATTTATGTATCAAGGCACTGAAGTTCAATTTTTTATCACGAATATGGAATTTAGTTGCCGAGGCCCGAAGGGCCGAGGAAAATACTCCATGTGAATGATAAAAAGGATATTCAGTGCCGAGGTACATATTAAGTTTTATTTGAAATCTAAAATTCAAAAAAACTGTAAAAAAATTACAATATAGGTTAAGTTTATATATCTGTCAGTTGTCAATTAAAACTGACAGTCAGTGTAGCCAACCTCGATAAGTGAAGTTATCGTAAAAAAAACTCTAAATTATGTGTTTTGTCCTCAATTTCGTCATCGGAATTAATTAGTTAATTTTTCTTGCAAATTTTGTTTCATGTTACGTTCAAATTTACTATAGTACGTCAATATATCTGCCAAAATTATCTTAATTGTACAATAATTATTTAACGGTTGCCAACACTGAGTTGCTCAAAATCATCGTATAATGGATTACTTTAGTGAAGATTTCTGTACTTTTAATGACGATTTTTGAGCACTTTAGTGCCGATTTCAAATAAAATATTATATATTACTCGACCGTAATCCGAATTTTCAAGGTATCTGAAACAAATGAAAAACGAAGTTTTCAAATAATTTTCAATTATTTAGTAGTATTGAGGACTAAACTACTCTACTAATTCTCGAAATGGTTCTCCACGTTTTTTGACAACAATTATGTGAAATATGCAACTTTATAATTCCATCATGGCTGAATGAAAAATAAAATTTAAAGTGAAGAGTTTCATTTCACTAATCACACTAACCCAGTTTTATACTGCAGCCTCTTTTAATTATTTAATGAAATTACACTGAAACTATAAAAGTAGACAAGTAACTTAATCGTCTATATCTGAAAAAGACTTAAGACATACTTTGACGAACTCCGCGACATAAAAAATTTAATTAAGACCTATGAAGACAGTAAAGAGACGAGAGATTACTTCCTAGCATCAGAATTGCAGCTTGCAGCGGTGTTTTTACGAAGAAGCTTCTGTTTATTGAAAAGTAATTAAAACTTGCAGAGAGAGAGAGAGAGAGTGCAAAGCGTCGTTCATCCTCATTACATGCTCTACACCGAGATTATTTTAATAAAGGCGCAGATTAACCCAAGATCACTCTGTTACGATCTAATTAAATCATGATTAGCAGCAAAAATAGCTAAATTGGATTTTCTTGTTGCGAATCTGAAGTCTAACTTCAAAGTTTTCTGTAAGGTCTACGGTTTCTTTTTTCTTTCATACAATTTATTTTTTTAAATTGTGTTTAAGTTTGTTAACTGGAGTTACGAAGAGAAAATGGCCGGATAATTTATTTTGGCGACGTTGCTAAATAATTGGGTTGTCTTTTTATCTGAGCAGCAGTTTTTTTGCAGTTGTTTTAAATTTTTAATTTATTATTCATTAACCTACTTTCTTGTAAGATAATATTATTTTACTTTTTAGCTGAGCATTGTGTGAAATATGAGCTGAATTATGCCATTTTTTGTTTGGGAGTCTTTTATCATTCTGTGAAACAATTTGCAACGAGTGGAATTTGAAAATCTGATATGGAATCCACACAATTCTCTTTTTTTGTGTGTCACTTATACTTCCATTTCTGATATTGCAATTATGACTAAAATCAACTTAATTCTTCCTATTATTATGGATATTTTTAACATTGATTTTTTCATGATTCCTATACTTCCAATGTGTATAAGAACAGAGTGTCACACCTAAATTGAGTAAATGGCGGTAAGTTATTATTTTTTGAATGGATGATTTGTGTATTTATGTGAACACAAACAACCATGAACTTCAGTGGGATTTGAACTAAGACCCTCGCGCGGTAGAAAAGTTATATTTATTTATTTTATTGTTACATATGTGTTCTATCGAATTTTTAATTAAATATGAAAATTCAAGTTTGAATTCCAGACACAGGATGATTGTGAGCATAAAGGAATCAAGAAAAGTTCTAAATCTGTTGTTAAGTATCGATAAAAAATGTAAAGGGTTGGTGTTTAAGAAGAATGATTTGGTGACAGGTTATAATATTACAAATGAATGTTGTGAGATTGGAACAAGAAAATGAAATTGGGTAGTGTTTTTGAGAGATGGACGTATTGATCGGGAGATTGAAAGGCGGGTGTCTGCAAGGTGCAAGGTATTGGGTGTTTTGGATACATTTACTCGAAATGTGAATTTGTCTAGAGATGTTTATAATGGTGTGTTAGTATTTCCATTGCTGTATGATTCTGAATGTTGGGTGTGGATGAAGAAGCATGAACGACATATAATTGCTATGGAAATGAGGTATTTGAGAGGAGGGTGAACGATTATGTGGACGTCCGAGATATAAGTGCTTAGGTATGATTGATGGTTTGTTGCGTGAACGAATGATTCCGAATGTGAAGAATAGAGAAGCATGTATGAATGAATGTGGACGAGACGAAAGTAGTTTGCCAGGATAGGAATGTTTGGAAGCGATTCATTGTTGGTTGATTGTGTTTCAGGGTTCGTGCTAACCCATTGAGTGGGATATAGAATATTGTTGTGTGTATTGTTTGGTTGATGATAATGATATGTGATTAATTTTGTTCATTGCTTAAATATTTAGTATTTTTTATGCAGTTATACCAATTCATGGTAACAGTGTCACCAAAAATCGTTAGGAACGAAGCTCACCTCAATGTCAAAACAGAAAACTATATTACTGTATCTTGTACATTTGCACTTTCTAATAAGGAAGTATTAGAAACATGAGAAAAACCGCTGACGAGATTTTTCGGAAACACATATTTTGACGTCCACTAAATCCGTTAAGACTAATTTCAGTTTGGATAACACGATCCTTTACATTACCAGAAAGCTGTCTATCCCAATCTATATCTGTATAGTGTTAATTTGATCACACTACATAGCCTATCCCTCTACATGTACACCGTAGTGGACAGCAGACGTGTAGCTAATATTACCATGCCTTCAGTGTATCTCCTGCTAGCGTTGCGTGCGTAGCACGTGCGTGTTCGTGCGTGACATGAATTGATTGAACGAATTTGTCGATACAGAGGTCGAGGAGAGAGAGGCACTGCTCTGATGACTGATGCTCACCCACCAACTGAATCTCTTACTTGAAGACATTGACTTGTAGACGAGGGATGAACGAAGATTGCGGAGTTGATTATTAAGCTATAATCGGTTTGTTTGCTGTTGAGTATACACTAGCAATATACAGAGAGTCATGGTGAAACTGAATGGAACTTGGGAATTATGAACAATGTATGTAGGGAGATGGAGTGATCTCTTTGCTAATTAGTTTGGTGCTGTCGATGAACCCTGTTAAGTGACAATGGGATTAATGGGGCGTAGTAGTAACATCAGTTTGTGTTTGATAAATCAGTTATAGAGATTGGAGAGTGTAATTACGATGTGTGTTTAGAAATTGATCTAATACCGCTTTAATTTATTGGGCGTACAATCTACTTGTAAGGATTTATTGTTTGAAAATACTTGAATAATCAATAGAGAAATTATTGAATTTTTTTTTGCACAAGTATATTTATGTGAATAGAAACATAAATATTTAATAATGCTGTAAATATATTTTGACGTTTGACATTAAAATTTCGATTTTGTTGACAACTAACAGACTATGAAATGTGATTTAAAAAATATTTTACATACCAACCGTTCGCTGAGAACTATAATTTTTTTAAATTACTAAATTGATATTAATTCTAAAATCAGCAAAAAAAAAAATAATGTGTTCATCACGATATACCAAACACAAATTTTTCAGCTTCTGCCGCATTCATTGCCGAGGCGAACAAATAAATTATATCAATTAATTGTTTTAATACCTCAGATAGGTACTATGGATAGTTCGCCGTTACAATAAATTTTTGTTATTGTTAATTATATTATTTGTTAATCACCTGCATTTATTTTGAGCCCTCTATGTCCTGTCCTAATATGTCTTGTTCGGAATGTACAATTGAATTAGACATATTTCGGTTACAATTAATTTTCTAATTTAATCTTTGTATTTAAATATATCTAATGTTTTTTTTTTTTTCATTTCTATTTGTGACACTTTTTTTCCATTGAATTGTATAATAATCATCCAATATTTGGGATTTCTTATCCTGTTAGATTGATTTAAATAAAAAAATAAATATGGTTGAAAATTAATATAATTAATAAATTTAATAAATTTGAATCCAACATACATTGTTATGCATCATTGAAAAGAGAAAAAAGCTATTGAACAAAGTAAGAATTCAATATGGTGTCCATTTACAATGAGAAACTTTGTGTTAATATCTTGGAAACCGCCATCTTGATTTAATTTGACATAATGGGTTAAACAGCTTCGTGGTAACGCATCGGATGGTGGATCATATAATCTTCGGTTAGAGGCTCACAGTTGACAAATTTTATCCCTGTAGTACTCATCGAATGTGTCCCTCAATAAATCTATTGAGACGCATGCTGTGTGGCATTTTGCGCCGTCTTGTTGAAACCACCGCTCTTTTACATTAATGCCATTAAATTGGGAAGCGTTCTCCATTGACTGCAACGTTCTGGTCGGTATCATTTTTGAAGAAATACGGACCAATGATTCCAACAGTCCATTAAACACACCAAACAGTGACTTATTTTTTATTTAACGCCGTTTCAATAATGGCTTGTGGATTTTAGTTACCTCAAAGGCAGCAATTTTGCATGTAGCATGTAGCCGTAATCATTTTACCAAAAGTTAGCATCATCGATGAATAAAATTTTCGAAGTAAATTTGCTAAATTTACAATCGTAGTTCTAGCTTAAGTCTATTCTTGGTGAAAAGGTAAACCAAACTGAACACAAAACAGCTGTCTGTCAGCTGTCAAAATGGGTGTCGCTGAAAAACAAACCTCTAAAAAAAAAATCTGATGTGGCAGCACATAACCTCCCGCCCAATACAACTCAAACGGTACAAAATAGTATTTGATGATACAGAAACATACCTACCTTCTTATTTGTTTATTTTCTATTTATATTTGAGAAATTTAATTTCCTTTCGTATATTTATTTAATTTTCTGACAGATATTTCCCTAAGAAAACAGTTTCACAATCACAATGACATGTGTCACATTTCGTAAAAAATTGAAAATTTTTAAATGTTTCCATGGTGTACTAGGAATGTAAGATTTGTGAAATCTATTTTCTTTATATTTTATTGTCTCTAAACCTAATGAAAATTAATAAAATTAGTGTAATCAAAAAACATGTAAAATTAAATATTCTTCAACATTCAAAATAACATAAATTGTTAAAAAGGAAATTTAACCGGATTTTTCACGAAAAACTGTTAACGGCTTCAAGTAACCTGCTACTTCCGGTTGACCAATTTTATCCAAAATCTAATCAGCTCTTCATTCAAATATAAGAAGCAATAATTCATAAAATTGTATTTTTTGGTATTATAGTATTTGAGTTATGCGAGACGAAAAAATTGCTACACACACACATACATACATACATACAGACATCATCGCGAAAATAGTAAAATCGTATTGTAGAGACCCTAAAACGTGATTATTCATTGAAAACTCACTACCCAATTTTTTGACCAAAAACAATACCTCCCTTACCTAGAGGTAGGCGAGAGGTAAGAAACCTGTTCGTTACATAGAGAACTTCCAATACCGTAATATTTATTACCCTCACTGCTGATATTTTTTATGTTCTATTATGCATCGTGGTTGAAACTAAAATAATAATCATGTACTGCGTAACCCAGAATCAGAATATTATCTGTAGATCTATAATTACTTTTGTTACATCTAATATTATCAGATTCAATTATAAATAGTCCTGCTACAAAGTGTTTAAAGTATATAAATAGCTCTTTAATTCTGTGATTACAAATAAATCACGAATGAGTTCAGTTCCATCTATCTGATTTATTTGATCACAAATTGTTTATTTGATTTTATTGGAAATTCCTCAATGTTTCAATTACAGCGAGTGACATCAGGAAAATAAAACCTAATTAATCTTGCCTGTGATTTGTGTTGTTTAGAGCCTGGATCGCTTTAAAATAAAATCACAAAGAACCATTGACAAATATAAATGATCATTGCAGGAAAAATTACAGCAGGATAAAAATTATGTCCTGCTGTGTATGTGTGTTTCACAGAATGGAGTGTTAGTAGACGCTGTAATGACGAATCATTTTTCACTTTTCCGTGTCTTGAACCTTGATGAATGGATAGTTGTGTAAAGTTAGGTGTGTTTTTATATAGTTTCATTAGTATGCATTAATGCATTTATTCATCATTAGTTTTTATGCGACTGAAACTTTTTCTGCATTCATTTGAATGACCATAAATTAAAAACTAAACGAGGTATCTTTATGCATTTTTCAACGAATGTCATGTCATGTAAATGTACGACTTATCTGTAGTTGGATTATGACCTAGTCCATCGCTCATTACGGGGAGGATTCTTGTCAGGGTTGAACAAATATGACACGCCATGTCTTATCATTTTTATGCGTAAACATATTTTTAAATAGACAAAATTTGCGCCTTTTTACGTAAATAATGAGTAATATGTTTGTATGTACATACGTACAATACACCCGTATAAACCCAGAGGTATCTTGAAAACCTGCCCATAAGCATTTAACATGATAAATCAGTATTTCCTTAAACAAAAGTGGTCAAATAATTTTACACGAAAATACTTCAAATAAATATTTCATCACACCATTTACTCATTTCTGGGTGTGGCGCTTTGCTGAAAACAGATCTCGGTATTATGATACCAGCCGTCAAATCAACCAGCAAAGATTTTAGTCGTGGAGGAGCCAAAGATGTAATATTATATGCTGAAAATTTTCGAAATTTTATTTCGAAAATTTGTCGGCTGTGAAGCTCGAACTGAGGATCTTATGGTCCACAATCCGGTGTGTTACCACGACGCAATTTACCCTGTGCTTCAAATAAATAAAATTTATCCAACACCTCTCAATAAATACGCGATTTTAAACAAGGAAAGTAACAGATTACCCACTAGTGAGTATTTTTTTGCGCCTTTTTACGTAAATAATGAGTAATATGTTTGTATGTACATACGTACAATACACCCGTATAAACCCAGAGGTATCTTGAAAACCTGCCCATAAGCATTTAACATGATAAATCAGTATTTCCTTAAACAAAAGTGGTCAAATAATTTTACACGAAAATACTTCAAATAAATATTTCATCACGCCATTTACTCATTTCTGGGTGTGGCGCTTTGCTGAAAACAGATCTCGGTATTATGATACCAGCCGTCAAATCAACCAGCAAAGATTTTAGTCGTGGAGGAGCCAAAGATGTAATATTATATGCTGAAAATTTTCGAAATTTTATTTCGAAAATTTGTCGGCTGTGAAGCTCGAACTGAGGATCTTATGGTCCACAATCCGGTGTGTTACCACGACGCAATTTACCCTATGCTTCAAATAAATAAAATTTATCCAACACCTCTCAATAAATACGCGATTTTAAACAAGGAAAGTAACAGATTACCCACTAGTGAGTATTTTTTTATTTATAATAATAATAATAACACACAACACCTTGGTAACTACTTCGATTGACATTTTAATTAAAAAATTTAAAGCATATGTCACTGTCAAATAAAATTTCTTTAATAAATGTTTCATTTATTAAGAGGTGTTGGACAAAACGTTATACTTCTCACGTGGGCAAAGTGGAATTACCAACTCGATAAAATTATCACACTCAGCCTTCGGCTTCGTGTGCTAAAATTTCTCTCGTGTGTAATTCCTTACTTTGCCCACTTGTAAAGTAAATAACTATTATATCTGCATCTACATCAGTATCCACGTTTTATTTTGCACATTTTGTACCCGAATTAAAAGGATTTAAATTTAGAGGCACAATTTGACTGCTGGTAATCGATTTCAAACTGAAATAGTATATTGAACAACTAGTGTTACAATTAGGCATTGTAACACGAGTTGTTCATACTCCTTGTCCTATTTCACGTTCATAAATTCAATAAAAATAAAATAAAATTGTACGGCATATTTAATATACCACTGGTCACCAAGGGGCTTTGCCCGCGGGGCCTATCGGGTCCCAGGCCGCAACTAAAAAGCAGGGGCTCCGATTCAATAATTTTACTTGAGCAATGACAGCCCCAAGTTAGACAGACTGTTAATTTTACAAATAATAAATTCCCCAAAAACAGTTGCACAAAATTCAATTTTGTAGCATTGTTTTTGAGAAAAACAGTGTCAGAAAATTGACTTTGTGAACGTGAAATAGGAAAAATATATCACTTACCTAGATCTACGCGAGCAGAGTGTCATATCCATAATTGGTAAAAGAAGTGATGAATTATCATCACTGATGATACATTTATTTTTAATTTTGTTTACAAGAATAGTTTTTTTTTTTTAATAGTGATAGTCATGAAACTGAAACAAATATATGACGTTTTAACTGTCAAAATAGTTTAGTTTATTAAGAATTTGATATTAATTTAAGAATAAATAATAAATTATGTTTCTAGAGAATTTATATCTACGCAACTTACGCTCGACAAACTCAAATCACAGAACTCATTTTATATGGAACTTAGCTGAAGATAAATTCGCTTCCTCGTTCCATGTTGAATAAATACTGCGACAACATCCGAATCTGATCGTCACTTATTATTTTTTTTATTAGGTATTGTTATTTTTAGAGGACAAAGTTTCATCTATTTTGGAGGTGACGTAGTACATCGGTAATTCCATCAGTTTTTTTTATTACTTGTGTCAGTTTATAGTTATTTGCATTACAAGTAAGATAAAACAGTTTTTACTGCTGAATGGAGGAAATGACCGGCGAACCTGTCACCTCCTTGAAGCAGTAAAAACAGTTACCTTACGCTTCAAGGAGGTGACAGGCTCGCCGGTCATTTCCTCTATTCAGCAGTAAAAACTGTTTTACCTTACTTGTAATGTAAATAATTATAACAATATGACTATAAATTGTATATAATAATTATGTGATCTAACATTTGAATATTTATTTATAACCATATTTATCACTTGTTATCAGTATATCATGCAGTATCTGCCATTTAATTATTTTCCTGAAATATTGAAGTAGCTTGTATAAAAGCGTGTTATATTAAAAGGATTAACTTTTTATCGACTCAAATAGCAGGTCTGAATGGGTATTAGATTTAGATGATTATCACTTACTTGGTTGAACGTTAAATCTAATGCAAGGTATAGCAAAAAGGTATTAAAAATAAATAAATAACTTTGAGAAAGCGTTTCAAATTATAGAAATCAGAATAATCAATAGTCGAATATCAAACCATCTACTCGTATATGTATAAATAATATATTATTTTATCCAACACCTCTCAATAAATGCTCTATAACTATGGCGATTTTAAACAAGCAAAGTAAAAGATTATCCACTAGTGGGTATAATTTTGAGGAAAGCCACTAGTAAGTATTTTTTTATTTATAACAGTAATAATAACACACAACACCTTGGTAACTACTTCGATTGACATTTTAATTTAAAGTATATGTCACTGTCAAATAATATTCCTTTAATAAATTTTTCATTTATTAAGAAGTGTTGGATAAAACGTTATACTTCACACGTGGGCAAAGTGGAATTACCCACTCGATAAAATTAACTCACTCAGCCTTCGGCTTCGTAAGCTAAAATTTCTCTCGTGGGTAATTCCTTACTTTGCCCACTTGTAAAGTAAATAACTATTATTCATACATAATGTGACTGTTGTATCAGGGTATTGTAATATCTAAAAGAGTGAAATCCTTTATCACAACGGGCCAGCGGGCAAAGATAACTCCATTACGTCTCTTCACACCCAGACGAATAAAAACCCCCTGGCCATTTTCAAATATTTCCCAATACAATAGCACACCAATCCCGGCGATCGTATCCAATAAAACCCATTTGCGGGGAGACAAAAACCCTCCAGAAGAGGTTAGTGACTTCACGCGGCACTTGCAAAAAGACAGATGCGGGTCGCGCGACTCCTGTGTCCTGCGCCTTCTACGATCAGAGTTATTTCTGTGTGAATTGCTAAGGAATAACTCGGCTGCTTTACACCCGGAATGTGACGTTGCTTCCGGGACAGTGACCCTCAAACTGTTTCAATTTCGTGCGCCATAAAATTCGGGAGTTTTCGAACGGTTACGGTTTTGATTATCTGACGTGGAAATAGCAAAATATGTTTTGAGCCAGTGCCAACAATTTGTGATTTGCTAAAGGAATTTTAACACACAAAATAACATATTTTCTTGTTTGTTTCGTTTCACCGAAGACTTGTTATTTGTTGGTAGAATTGGAGAGAAATACAATTAGCACTTCTATAACTGCAAATTGTTTACATTCTACTGGCAGTTTTTTCTATCTTATTTTCTAATATTGTAGCTCGTAATAAGGCGATGAAAATATGTTCTTAAATTATTTTATATGCCCAGGGCCGGCTCTATGATATTTATTTTTCATCTTAGTCTTATGTTCTAGTATTCTTACCTATACGAGTATGATTATTAAAATGTAGTTAATTAGAAATTGCATTGAACTACATAGGTGTAAATAAATACTTTATATACCGTAAAATAGGGTTCATTGGCCACTGGGGTGAATTTGACCGAAAAGTTGAAAAATGTTTCAGGATTTCATAATACATATATTGATTTTTATAAAATATTTTTTCTACAACCACTTAGAAATCTACTCATTGTATGTTTGCTGTTGCTAGGGATATGAGGCGAAATGAATTTGTTTTGTGAGTATTTCAATACAGGTCAGCTTATTTAGTACAGGTGCCATTGCTAGGATACTTATTTAGAATTGTCAAATATTGGAATGGTAAAAGCGAGACAATTTATTAATATTAAATTAATTAGGAAATTAATTAGGAAATAATAAAATAATATCGTGGTCTTAGAAAAAGTATAGTGTACAACTCACATGGAATGACCATTTCATACTCGTATGAAATGAGTACCATTCCATACTCGTTGTACAATATACTATTTCATTGCGATATTATTTGAAGAACACTTTACTTGATCATAACATATAAGTAAAAGTAAAGTGTATCATTACTTAACATTAGTATAAAAATTATAAAGTTATAGTTGTATTCTAATACTAAACGAAGTCTTTGAAACTTTCATATGAAAAACTTAAAATTTAAAATGTTACTTTGAAGTAATGAATGTTTTTGAATAAACCAATAATTTAATATATAAATTTCGATATCACAGACGTAATAAATTGCTTTACTTTTCATTGTTTGAGAAATGGACATTTACGCACTTATTGAAGTAATTTGGGGTCAAGTAAAAAGTAAAGTTCCCGAGGAAATTATCAGTGTAATTGTGACCTGATTGGGTACTTTTGTACACGTGATTAGAAATACAGAGATTCGATTGGATATTTTTTTAACCAAAAAATTTTCTGTAATTATTTACTAAAATATACTCAAAAAATCTGATAGATCTTCAAGTATAGTATCACTTCCGGTTCATGTATTACTACCTAAATTTAATCAGCGCGTAGTACAATCACCCACACGCTTAATATGAAATTTCAAGGTAACATCTTCATTTATTTTAATATTGTTATATTTAATCATTTGGTACTAAAATAACATTTAAGTTTCCAAAACAGATCTGAATTACAATTTTCGTTTAAAATAGATGTTTAAATGTCCTTAACTGGTTTTTGAAAGGCGCAAGAAACTAAATAACTTAAAATAAGATGCGTTACACGTGTATCTTTGTGGAATGTTCTACAATATTGTTGTTACAGATGTTTGTCAAGTGCAAAATGTAATATGTACATAAATAGAGATACTTGTAGATCGCATTTACATATATTTCAATTTCTGACTGCGACAGCTTCGCAATTGCATATCCAAATAATTGACATGATTCTCATACAAGTATGTTACTGAAGGGTGGACTACACGAGGAATATTTCATATCACTATTTATTACAAAAAAACATATTCAATTTCAGTCAATTAAATAATTCTGTTCTGGTTACATAAGTAGGTACATAAGTAAATATACTTATTGTGTTATTGTTGAGAATTATTTGACATATTAATGATAGAAATAAAATAAGTAGAGGTAGCTCATTATTAAAAAGAATAAAAATTAATGATAACGATCGCAGACTTCCTCTGTTTAAAGTTAAATTTATTAACGTTTTAATCAGGTCAACAAATTTTTTAGTTTTCAAACTGGTAAAGACAGCTTTAATACATTGAAACATTAATTTTATAGTACTTTGTCTCTGAATAATCTATTACAATAAGGAGCGTTCCAACTTGATGGCTAGTAAACTTGATGCATAAAAATATTTTACTTACCGAGATTTGCGAAAGCGAATGCCATATCCAATATATCTAACTTCTTGTATTTACATTTTTACTTCATTTTATTTAATTAAAATTATTAATAGTTTTGTTTAGTAGGTAGTCAATGCATATTAATTTTAGAAATAAAATATCTGCAAATATAATTCAGTAAATTTTAAATTTATAAAAATTTGCAAGAAACTGTATCCAACACAACATCCCTCCTAAACAATTTTACTAAGAAGAAAAACTCTGGTGTGGGTACCCCACTACTTTCTTATATAAATAAAACCAACTGAACACAAATGACTTGTTCCTTACGTATGACTTTATTTTGACAATTATTTGATATGTTAAACCTATTTCAATTAATGTTCTCATTGTAACTAATTTATTTCAAAATAGAAATTAATTAAACACTAGTCTTCAAAATTTTCTAACTAATAATACAAGTTTTACTTTTATATTTCACAAGACACAAGTTTTTGATACTTTTCAATTATTTGCCACGTTTGACACATAAATATTTAAAATGTTTTAGTTTTTGTTCCGAATGTAACTAAGATTATAGAAATATATTCTTAAATATATCATTTAGATTTTCTCAAAATATTAAACATGTACAAGAAAAGAGCAAATGACATTTAATATTTCAAATATTTTTGCTAACATATTTTATTGAAACTTTTTGTCAGAGATGATTCTATTTTTGAAAAAGTGGGGTCTATTGTTTTGTGTGTCCAGTAAACTTCCTCTTCCGGTTTTTCAATTTCATTCAAATTCAACTCAGCTCTGAATTTTTTTATTAACCTTAAGTTTCGTTTACATATCCATCCATCCCTCCTCACATAGACATCATTGAGAAATTGGTCTTAACGGATTCAGTGGACGTCAAAAATCGCAAAAATCTCGTCAACTATTTTTTTCGTGCTTCCAATACTTCCTTATTCTTTGTAAATAGTTTCAAATACAAAATGTAGCTAATATTAGGCATGTTTCTTTGTCTTATGTTTATGTGGGAGATTATAGGTTGAACACATCAGCATCTTTTTGTGTGAGATTTTATTTTAAGTTATAAACAATAAATTACAAATGTTTGAAAATATTTTCTGTGTTATCCATTCCTTAAATAACTTTAGCAACAATGTGTCAAAATGCAGTAGTTCAGTTTCAGTTGTAAAGTTTGTCAACTTGGTTTACTGCGGAAAACGTCGATTTCGGACGAATGATTTTAAAATAAAGTATGTAATTCGAAGGAAACTCGAATAAAAATCGAACTAGAAATCTAGTGTGAATCTAGAAGAAAAAGTAGTTTACATTTGATGGTTGTAGCCGTTAACTATTAACCATAAGTTTGGACCGTGCATGGTCTTACATTAATCAAAATTAGTGCTACCGTAAGGCTGAGATGCATTTCTGAAAATTAACTAAACTTTTTTTGTAAATACTTCTAATTGCTTAGTAAATAATTGTGTTTAGTTTCTTAATTGTTATGTCATTTTTAGAAAATGTATTTAATATCATCAGCCTACTGAAGAGTTCGGTAAATTCTACGGTACTTATTTTTCTGTCTACGAGAGAAACGTTAAACTACTAATTTCGTGTTATAAATGCAGCTTTGTTGGGATCTTAGATCTCGCTGAGCCAGTCAATCGGTGCCACTGCCTCACAGTAGTTGGCAGGTTACACTACACTGATAAGTTCCAATAAGAACTAAACGCACGTGTAGTTACCGATTGATTGGCTAGGCCAGTCTCTATGACTTAATAACTTTGTAATTATTCAGAGACTGTATTTTATGAAACAGTTGACAATTTTTTGTGTTTTTATTTTTTATACAGCTTGGTGATTATAAAAAGTAAAGAGATTTCATACTTTTCTAAATTGATCTTTGGTTGTCACTTGGTATAGAGTTTGAATATTCTATAGTTAAATTTAACCAAAGTCAAAGCTCTTACAAGCTGTTTGTGTTAGAAATAAAATACATAGAAATATAAATAAATTATCCAGAAATGCATTAATGCATTTCGAGCATAAATAATGGGCCAGACGAAAGATTTACAACTTTACCCTTGACCTATGAAATATTAATAAACGCCTAAATTTAGGTTTAAAAGAAATCAGGAGATAATTACACTTGGCGACCATTTCGCAAAGCATCGCCAAACTTACTCGAAAATCTCCTTGATTTAAATACGCATCTCCTTCATTCTTCTCACGTTTACGTTGCGCTTCATAAGTAATGGTGTGTCACGCGCAAACATCACTCGCGTGAAGCTGCAACGGAAAGATTATAGAATTATTGACCGATATTTTATAAATTTGCATGCAAAATTGTAAGAAGAAAATAGAGGAAGCCTGAAAAATATTCTGGCACTTGAATGTCCATATTTTGTTAGTTTATTTTTAGATATTTGTTATACTACAAATCAAATATTTACGTAACATAAATTTTGCAAGTACTGCTGAGGTTTATGTTGGTCATAAAATATTATATGCAGTCTTATAGAATGGACGAATTTAAATTTGAATTTACAGTATTATCTTTGATGCACATATACGAATAATTTATCAACTGCCGCAGATATATGTAAGGGAGATATTGTAATGGGTCAAAATTATCGATAGTGAGTTTTTAACTGATAAGTACATTTTAGGATGACGTCTGGGCTTTACGTGTGAGATGGTTTTTTCGTTCACGCTACCTAGAATATTTAGAATTTGGATGTTTAAAGTACTGTGAGAAGGCGTCTACATGATATAGAACTGCTCGGACGAATTTCTATAAAGAAATCATCGATTAGCAAAAGGAATAAAAAATTACGATTGTAGTTTGTCAAAGACCATTTAAATTGAACAACCGGGAATTGGAAACAAGTTTCCTTTTTCGACGAATCCAAAATTAATATGTATGGAAGTGATGGCAGACTGTACATACGACGTCCAAAAGGTACAAGGAATGATATAAAATATCAATTTCAAACTGTTAAACATGGTGGCCAAAATGTCATGATCTGGGGCATTCTCTCAGCACAGGGAGTCGATATATCTTGCACACATATTTGTTATCATATGCGGTAGAAAATATGCCTGAAAACTTTTAACATCAGACACTGACAATGTTGTCCAATCTCCTTGTTGTTTTTCGCGGTCTGTCACTTTGAGGACGACGTTTTAAATCAAAATCAGTACGAAAATTAGCAAGTAAATCGGTCACCGTAGATTTTCCAACTGATAATAATGAAACAATTAGATTTTCCTACATTTGATAATTCAATTACTTTTTCGCGCAATTCAAAAGGGATTGGGGGCCCATGTTAATGATTCACGGGAAACTTCTCTACTGATTATAATCTTGAAATACATTGTAAAATGTAAATAGAGCGATTAAGTTAATACAGAATCAAAATAGGAACGACACAAAATCTGTCCGGATATTTTTGATCATGTTGATATTTAAATGTTGTGCTTATTTGTGCTCTTATAGTTGAAAAGTCAAAAATTATTAAATGGTTTTATTGCAATTCAATTATATTGTAAAAATTGTAAAATTGTGAATCTTAATTCCCTGCGATTAATTTTTTATGAAAATATAATAGAATATTTCATTGTACGGAGACTTTTGTATGCCATTTTGCGGTAACATGTCGTATCACTCAATAGGCTAGCGGTTTAGTATTTCTGGCGCTCTTTTTTACCAAGCTGCGTTCAAAATGATTTCACGAACACCGCGAGGGATTGCATTTGATTTATGAAATAAGAGCATAAATATTAATTAGCATTTGTAATAAAACTTTTGACAGTTCATTTTAAATAAATCAGTGTAGAAACAAACACTTAATCGTCTTGGGTGTTGTTGAAATTTGTTCATGTTGTTAACAAGCAGCATAGTGGATGTTAACAAAAATACTGTTATGAATTGGAAAAATACTATTTTAGGTGTATCTTCTTTTGAGTGTTTCTCCCTGACAATTTTTTTATCCATAAATTATTTAATTATCAATATTAGGTAAAAATTTCAATTAATAACCGACAAGAGCATCTTAAAGCTCTCCATTTTACATTCCAATTATTTTTTGACGTTTTTTAAAACCAAGGAAATGCTTCACTGTATGTCACGTGTCTGTGTTTTAACCAATCCTGTCATTATTACATTGATAATAAAGCTCTTGTGATTATTGCCGGGAATAATCTCTGTTGCTTTTTTGTTTTTGTTTACAAATGTCAGATGGCAGATAGTCCTCATCAACAGAAGTAAAAAATGAACAAAAAAAGATAGATTTAGTGGCGTACCTGATGATGAAATCAAAAAATAATCTAAATAAATATAACTCGAGAGTTCGAAAAGTAGAAATTAATTTTCCAGTATCTTTCTCAAACTTGTTACCATTTGGCAATAGGATTGAGTAGCTATTGCCGGGCAACAAGTTGTCGAAACATCCGTCAAATTATTTTGAAGTAATTCTCACTCTCTTGTTATATTATTACTTAGAATATGCACTTGTTGTCAGTGGTAATGGCCTAATTACATCTATTGAAATATTGTTGCATATTAGTGCACGAACCATGAGTTATCTCCTCACAACTCTGCTATTCTTTTCTCTTTCTGTATAAGTTTTGCCCAGTTTCACAGAAAATTTTATGTTGCATCGTTGCTCCAGAAATTCGAATATTTCAAAAATTGCTACTAAGATTTAAACACGTTGCACTGAAATAACAATATCAAGAAAACTAAATCCAAAACAACTGATTAAACATGCAACTTAATACTGCCAACCGCATGACACTAAATATCTGCGTTGACGCGTAATTAAAATCCCCGTTTATTGAAGGCTGATAAACACACGAATATTTAGAATGTTATTTATTTATTATTTTCATTGTAAAAGATAAAAAATCCTACGCGAAGTTCGATTCTCACCATTTGGAGTACATCTACAGATTATTCTATATTCAGCACTGGGCTTTAATTTAGAGACCCACTCCATTAATCAAGGACACATTTTGTAACTTTACCTATTTATTTTACCCTCAATTAATCATTGCATAGAAGTACTGAAGTTGTCCTATCGACATTAGTAAAACTTGAACCACTAGGATTTAGTAGATACTCGTAGAGATATTTCAGAGCTGAAACTTTTTAATTCGGGAATAAAATTCTATTAAAGAGAGTGCACAAGCTGCTGCAGCAACTATGCTTATCTATGTATCTACTTATTTTTTGGTTCAATGCTTTAATGTTTAAAGTCACTTTAAGATTGAAGTTACCTAACTCCATTTCAAGTTTATAGTTGGGAGGTTTTTAAAGCCACGTTTGTTCACAGATGAATACATCCCTCACTCCTGTTAACTTTTTTATTTTCTTATACGTAGTAGTATTCAATGACGTCTGTCTGGATGGATGGATGTGTGATTTTATGTGCAATATCTCATAATTTTAAGTTTTATGATAATGCGAAGAGAAAAACTGAATGTGGCAGTTTACTTGACACACAAAATAATAAATAATTGAAAATGTTTAAATTGCATATATTAATAATAATATTTGAATTATAAAATGTTATTTGATTTTGATAATAACAAACTATAATACAGTTTGACAAATGACATGTAATAAAATGGATTAAACCGTATCGAGTTTGGTAACAAATCAAAAGTCTCAAAGAGGAGAGAATCAAAATGATCTTCAAAGTAGTTAATTTAATCTATAAAATTAATGTTTTCACAGGGAAATGTTGCAATAAAATATTAAAAAAAAATACTTTTGAGCGATCGTCAATTGTTTTCATAATATATGTAATTATAGGTTTGTTCCAAGTGATTATTTCTGAGAAGATTGTGACATGTTTGTGACAATTTCACTGCGCCTGCGATAAATGTAAACAAGTTAAATTAGAAACATAGACTGAAACGGCGAATGGAGTGAAGCGCATGTGTATACAATTTTTTTGTTTTGACAGCTAACCTTAAATATACATATAAATAAAGAAATTCATACATTTTTCGCTACAAAAAGGAAATGAAGCTTACGATTCAAACTTAACTTGTTTGTATTTATCGCAGGCGCAGTGAAATTGTTACAAACATATCACAAACTTGTCAGAAATAACCACTTGGAACAAACTTTATATCAATTTTGGTATCAAATTGAATAATCTGAATTGCCATGAGAAGAAATACGTAACTGATATATCTATGCTATATTTATTTGTATAAGAAAGTCGTGTGGTAACCACAATAGATTTTTTTATATACAATTAGTTTCCTGCCAGATATACAGGATGTTCATTTTAAGTGGTACACTATTGCTATTTCGAGAACTATAAGAGCTACGAGGTCGGTTAAATTAGCAAACAATTTCTATATTGTAAGACAATTAAAATGAGCGAAACAAGATTTTTTAAAGACCAGTGGTTCTCAAAATGCGGGGTGCAACTTTCTTATTTTAAATGGCAACCTATTTTTTTTTTGCTTATTCGATTCAGTATTTTTTTCTGAATTCAATGATATGCACATGTAATGACCAAATATTACAAAATATTTGAGAAAAATGCAAAATTAAAATTTTTATTTAAATATGCATATATAAAGTTTGCCATGGAAGAAAATAAATAAACCAAATGCAGAAATAGTTGAAAAAACTGTAATTATGAGAATAATTATTAATTTAGTTGTTACAATACAGAAATACAGAGGTACACTTAAAAAAACAAATATTAAAAATTGTTTGATTTATTTGTTTTCTTCCATGGTAAACTTTGTATATGCATATTTAAATAAAAATTATACATTTTTAATATTGCATTTTTCTCAAATATTTTGTAATATTTGGTCATTACATGTGAATATCATTGAATTCAGAAAAAAATACTGAATCGAATAAGCAAATAATAAAAGTAGGTTGCCATTTAAAATAAGAAAGTTGAACCCCGCATTTTGAGAACCACTGGTCTAAAAAAATTCTTGTTTCGCTCATTTAAATTGTCTTATAATATAGAAATTGTTTGCTAATTTAACCGACGTCGTAGCTCTTATAGTTCTCGAAATAGAAATAGTGTACCACTTAAAATGAACAGCCTGTATAATTGTAATAATCTTCTTCTAAGCTACGTAGTATATTATACTTACTGAGCTTATTCTGTAGTATGTAGGTGTCTGGGTATCCCACTAATTTATCCAGAGCCCCGCGAGAGATTAAATGATTAAAAAAATCTCTGTAACTGTTATGTCCAGTAAAATGTAAATGTAACTAACTCGTAGTGAAGTAGAATTCCGTCCACTAAGTTTTCCTTTTTTTTTTTTCGTTATGAAACATGAACCCGGAAAGGAAAACTTATGAATAATAAACTAGCAAATCAACTCTTTTTAATTAGCATGTAAAGAGCTTGCATATGCATTTGCTGCGCTGTGCAGTTCCTACGAGTATTGGGCTTCCAAAATTAAAATGCGCTAACCAGTGGTAGAAAACTGAACTAAACCATAAGGCACATAAATTTTATTATGTTTTGAACTTAATTGTTATTTTTTTTTTAATTTATAACAACAGTAGTGATTTTAGAAGTTAAAAGTATTCCAATTTAAGTATTAAATTTATTTAAGGCATATTATTTAAGTAAGATGTAAAAATGAAAAGTAGTAACCGGGATTGGTAGTGTACTTAATAATCTATCAGGTTTTTTTGAGCATAGCTTGGTAAATTTTGTTATATTTAAATGATGTAGAATAAAATTGGCTAAAAACTACATATTTACAACACTACATATTTACAAAGATTTATAAATAGGATAGTCCAGGAAGCTCCATTCAGAAACTGTTTGAATATAATTTTTTGCACGATTGGTCTTTATCAACTTACCATGCCTGTTTCCAAGGCGGTTGTTTTTACCGGTGAAAAGGTTAAATTTTGTTTGTATTTTCATATCGAAATTTGAATTTTTCGGGTATGCATTATTGGCAAACATCTAATACGTTACGTTTTTTCTTTGTGTAATTTTTCATTATTAGTATCGATTATTGCAATTATTTTTCTTGTTTTTCAAAAAGAATAGCTTAAGTAATACCACAACACGAAATTACTACTTATTGTCATTTGAGTTCATAAGCAAATTTTTGACATCTCCCAGAAAATAGCTAGAGAAAAACCACCTATTATACATATTTGAGTTCAGCATTACTAATAATAATAAAATAATATCTGCGTATTTTCAAATAAATGTTCCAATCGTGCAAAAAATTATTTAAGTATCAGGAACGTTAAGGAATTACCGTTCTTGATACTTAACCCTCTATTGCATACTGTTCACGAACGGGAACATAAAATTTAGATTTTTTCTTTTCTTTACTTATGCAGTTTACATACATGGCAATCATGTTGTAACATTTGGGAACATTATATACACTTTGTAAATTGTCAATTAGGTCATTCCTCCCAATTTGACCAACATAAAAAAAAATTTAACTGGAAAAAGTATAATTACAGAAACTGAGATATAAAATGTAAAATTTGAAGGAAGCTGCTTATTACCTGCTGATATATTACAGCTAAATACACCTTTACAAAATTTCCAAAAATTTTTTTTATCTTATGTTTTCCTAGAAGTGGTTGTTTATCAAACAATTTTGTATAGTACACAAAGACGACCCAATAGACCAAAGTTCTATTGTAAGTTGAATTTGTTCATAATGTTCCCAATAGTGAACAAAAATTAAAAAGAATTTTTTTTTTATTTTTGGAAAAAAATTTATGTAACACACTTATTTTAAATATATTAATATTTCTTTTGTAAAAAATTATGTTTTTGAGCCCTTATTTAAAAAAAATAATAATTCATGCAATAGAGGGTTAATATATAATTTACACTAAAAATTTATTTTATGCAGTTTTATATTTGTATCCTCTTTATGAATTATTTACAATTTATCAGCAAAATCTACTATGCTCTCAAAACTAAAATGCAGGGAAAAAAACATTTACACCATTTTTTATGTGTATGAAGTTTAGCATTTCCGAAATATTATCCGGAATCAAAACTGAATACGATTCCATACTCTATTACAAATTTTCCGGAAAATATTTCATATCTCAACGAATTTTTCTCAGCTTGAAAATTATTTTAGAGATGCGGTAACCGTTACGGAAATAAATCATAGTGAGATTGTTGATTCCTTACATTGGAAACCATTTTAAGTGTACCTCAATCAATTCCCAGCGATATAGATTTTCTTTAACCCACAAAATCAGTTTTTTTTTCATCTGTTTATTTCTTCTAAAGATTTGGAAGAATGCCATGGGTACAATTATTATAGATTCGCGAATATTTCATTTTTTAATCGCGAATGTAAGTTGTTACATATATCTTAGCAACGGAATGAAATGTGTTTGATTTGTTGTTTTGGTAGCAGTTATTTAATTGATTGGAATGGGAAAGAGTATTTATATTTGGAATAGATTGTGAATATAGCTAATAGAAAAAAGGAATTTTGTTATGTAATAAGGAAAATCGCTTGACATTGGATGTAAATATAAACAAAGCTATTTATATGTATAGGATTAATCTTCCAAATATTTTGATCAAGATGTTGAAGTTGTTTCTATCCATTCACTCTTTAGATACAGGAAGATAGTTCCTAGATAAAATAAAACACATATGTTCTGTTAAATAAATATTAGAAAATAGATGTGCATCTAAGTAGTAAAGTATAGAAAGTTTATATAAAGTAATGTCAATATAAACATTTTTCGTATGTGTAGAAAGAATTGAATAAAATAAAATATGTATATGTACGTTTAGGAACACGAAATGTCTGATGAAAGTATCTCTTTGAAGTATAAATACGTTAATAATAAAGTTTATTCAAACGCAAAATGTCTTTCAAAAAGCAGAAAAGAAAGAAAATGATTGAATCACGAAATGATAAAGATTTTGTTTTTGTTCTGAAATGTTATTATATCAACAAAAATAGGTAAATACTTAGGACATTTTAGCTTTCAATTTTAGAATTCATATGCCATATTGTTATTTTTAGGATATTTAAACTAATGAATACGTCTTGTTGCTTAAATTTTTTTAAATTTGCAATTTATTCCTATTTGCGCCTGCTCCATCACATACCGAATAAATCATACGCTCTGAAAATAGCGTCACTTAATTTTATGACATAATTTCTTTGAAATTGGTATTATTATTAAAATAAATGAAACTTATTATGTATAGTTCATATTTGTTGCCATTTGTGTTTAAAAATGTGTTAATTTACTCTGTGCTTGGAAATTTTACAGTTAATGTATAAAACAAATTATGTACATAATTTACTGCAAATGGTTTTTTTAAGCAAAATAAAAAATGTTGAAAAACTGCTTTAAATAAAAATTGTAGCCAATATTAATTTTGAGTTTTGAGTTTTACGTAAATCTCGGTAAGTGAAAGTAATGCGATTACTAGCTGTCAAATCGCAGCCCCCGTTTAGGAAGTTAGTGGAAGGGAAGCCATATAGGTAAAGTTAAAATTTCATAACTGTGTTGTACTATTTTATGTACACATTTCTAAGAAGATTGTAATGATATAAAGGTGAATTTGGGAGTTCCTTTCTTGCCATGTCTTTCTGTTAAGTAAATGAATAAATCTAAATTATATATAAAATATGTTTATCATTTGTTTATTTTTCCATAGCCATGTTACATTCTTAATAAATATAAATTTTAATTTGATTCATATATCGTGAAATACTAATATTTTGGTGACCAAATTTTAAATTTACTCTTTTCTTATAAAATAATTAGTTGAAAATTTACAGCAATATAAATAAAATAGCATGGAAAACCATATACGCCAAATTTCAATTCTACACCTGGTATATATTATTTATAATATTGAAGAATGATTAATTATTATTATATTTTTATCAAAACTGATTTGTTTATAAAGCTGTAAGGAAATAGCTATTTATGATATAAGTGCTAAAAGTGACATTTAATGATTAAGTGGGGAAGTTCGTGAAACGAGGCGAAGCCGAGTGAAACAGCCCCACGAACAAAATAAATCACTTTTAACACGTATATTGTACAAAATTTTATCTACGATCTTCCTAGTGTATTATTTGCCCGCGGGGCCTTTCGGGTCCCAAGCCGCAACCCCGACGCAGGGGCTCCGATTCAATAATTTTACGTGAGAAATGACAGCCCCAAGTTTGACAGACTGTTAATTTTACAAATAATAAATTCCCGAAAAACAGTTGCATAAAATTCAATTTTGTAGCATTGTTTTTGAGAAAAACAGTTTCACAAAATTGACTTTGTGTACGTCAAATAGGAAAAGTATATAGAATATATAAGTTAGTATCTTAAAAATATCTTAGAATTTCAAATGTAATGACAGCATTCCGTTGCTAATATTTAACAATAAATTTATTCTACGACAATTTGCATTTCGTGAGAATAATAGTAAGCCTGTTCGTAACATATTCCATCGTATAAAATCCTTGTACTTATTCTTATTACTCGAGGCAATACGATTTCCAATTACGATGCTATCGATTTTAGTGCATACTCTCAGCCGCGCAAAGTTTATTTTCCTGCAATCCTGCAAATACCAAGTTAACCGATGGCAGCGCATCTCGTGCATCGCATGAGGTTAGATCTACTTGAGAACAGGTTCTTGTGCTTGTTTTTCTCTAGTTGTAGTCTAACCCAATCCTGCAGTGATTGCATCTGTGATGTGACCTGCCCTCATAGTTCAAAGAACGACCACGCCAGACTGCATGACGTCATTGACTAGTGTTTACTCACTGTGTCCTGTAGTTGTCTCACTCGATTAGCGATGTTCGGAAAATGCGTCAATAATCGCTTATAATTAGAAAAAAACAAATATTTTATTTTCGACAAATTTACAAGCTTAGCTAATATAAATGGATGTACATTATACATGGAATATACATTAATAAATACGTCTTTAAAATTCAACGAATAAAAATATCGTCGAATTGAAAACAATATAGATTTTCTGGAACTTGTTATAAAATCTCATTTGATAAAAACAACTTTTCTTATCATTTGAATATTTTTAATTTCTAAATTAACATATACGGGTAAAGAGACATTTTCCATTCCATAATTCCACTCAATTTTTTTCCACGGACCATTTTTTATTAACAGTACTAGCCATTTTTTCCACTGACCTTTTTTCTACTGACGCATAACTCAAATACTATAATACCAAAAAATACAATTTTGATTATTTTTGCTTCTTATATTTATATGAAGAGCTGATTAGAGATTAGAGATTAGAGAAGTAGAAGTTCACAAGAAGCCCTTAGCAGTTTTCCGTGAAAAAACACGGTTAAATTTAATTTTTCAACAATTTTTGTTATTTTGAAAATTGTAGAATATTTTATTTTACAACTGTATGGATTACAGCAATCCAGAAATAGTTTTTATTTTGATA
Source organism: Poecilus cupreus (assembly GCA_963942605.1). Classification (NCBI taxonomy): domain Eukaryota; kingdom Metazoa; phylum Arthropoda; class Insecta; order Coleoptera; family Carabidae; genus Poecilus; species Poecilus cupreus. The sequence goes on along the minus strand of OZ012720.1, from coordinate 25,172,672 downwards.
CATAACCTAGTTAAGAAGCTTTAATACATAATATAATGTTCAATATAAAAGTTGTATTTACGCTATTAATATGTTAAATTTTGTTTTGTTAAATACGAAGATGAATTTAATTGTCAGGACTTCATAGGACTTCATAAATTCGCCCGTTATTAAATTTCTGTCTATGTCGCAAATTCCGGAGTAAATAGAAACGATTCCGGACTCCGGTTATTCCGGTACAGAGCTATGCTTACGTCACACTGACGTCACCCTGTCACTGAGTCTAGACGTAGTTGGCATTGACTCGCTCTAGCATATGTTTTCTCATTGCTTTTCTCCATTCTTTTGTTTTGCTGTTTAGTAAACCTTGAGATGGAACGACGAAAGAGAGCGACGTGATTTTCAATTTTTATTCCATTTCACTTTTATCAAGTTACAGGAAAAGCAAGAACGTTTTTCATTCTGTTTATAAGCGGCGTTTGTTTTATAAATAAGATAAAAAGTTCATTTGAATAAATATGAAAAGTTTTTGAGGTATTTTGTAAAAGATATTTCAAATACAAGATTGAGAATATAACTTTCTTTAAGTATATGCTTGAGGTAGATTTTATCCTAAGTTGCGTTGACAAATGCTTGTTTACTTGTATCATAAAGTTACTAAATATATCAAAAGTATATTCTGTAATAGTAATGTTCAAAAAACATTTTCATTGTAAGGGATGCGGCAAGAGTCGTGCAGAAGGTAACAATAAAAGTGATATTGTATTTTTATATACACTTGAATAATTTTTCTATGTAGTGAGTCTAAATTATTTATCGGTTCTTCATAGACTTTTTCTTTCATGGCACTTTAAAAAAATTTCTTTAAATTCATTGATAGTTTCTCATTTTTCCTTGACATTAGTGCAAGCAAACTAAATTTTGTATTAAAATTAGGTAAAAACCAATTAATTATTAATTTAATTATTATGTCTCATCTCAATAAGATAATACTGGGATATTTCGTTATGAAGTTGATTTTTTAAAGTAGCGCTACTCAAAAAGAAAAACATGAATATCTCTGGAATAAAGCATTTACGGACATTTGCTCAAATGAACTTGTCAGCCTATTTTTAGGTGTTTAATCTTAATTTTAAGTTAGGCCGTTTAAATCTGGGATACCCTGTATAATATCCTAAGTACTTGTCAAATTGTCATTCGCGCACTTGAGAAAATTACCGATAATTACATGCACGAGGGATATGCGAAGGACTATTTTCCGATTAAAATTTAGCCAAATGCTGTTTCTCTTATAAAAAATAAAGCAAAATTTAAAAACTTCATTTCACAGCAAATCAGAATCACCTTGGTAATTTGCACTACTGCAAATTATAGTGAAATTCTACGTTAATTGGACGACATTCAGAAATGTCAGAATTCTGATTGGCTTAAATTTTATGAGGGAAATAGTCTTTGTAATTTCAAAGTTGAAAACGAAGATTTATATAAACTCTGAAATAAATATGAATTATTTTAAGTTATATACATGTAATTGTATTTGACATATTAATATCATACATTATTATATTATTAGTAAGTTGGTCTCACTTGCGTGTGAAATAATTGCGCACTCTATTCCACACGACTGTGCGAAATATACAATTTTCAAGCTTTGTTGAGTGTGGAGAAAGTGCAATTTTTAGTACTGATATAGTAAAACTATTTAATTTTATTTAAACCTAGAGTTACAAATAGAAAAGAAAAATCAGCGTCGTAAAACGAATCTTTTCAGTCTGTTCAATTTAAATTAACACCAGTTTTCGTTCAAGTAAGAATTCCTGTTCCTTGTAATGGAAGGATTGTATTTTTAACGAGCATACCCCCCAAACATCAGACAGTATCTCATTTTGTTCGAATGTAATTTCTAACCGGGACCTGAGCTAGCTAAATGGAAGTTTTTATTACACCCTCAGTCAGAGTGGCAAAAGATTTGAGGGATGTATGTGCGTTTTATTTATAGGCTATGAAAAGGATTCAGACCTACAAGGCAGACTTTCCATTAAACAGGACTTTAAAGGTTGTGGAACCCACGAAGACTGGAGAAACAAAATGGTTTATGAAAATAATAAAGAATTTCGGATGTCCTATTAAAGTTTAATATTTGTAACACCTTACTGTATAAATTTCAGTGTTGTTTAGAACATTCATGAAATGTTAATTTCTGTTGGAAATTTTTGTGTAAACTTGGACGCATTTTGACTATACACTCATAACAATAACTTTTCAAGAAAATTTTCAGTTTTCCTTTTATATGCATTCGTTGAAGAAAATTTTATTTCTTACAAAATGATTTGGTTCAATTTAAAAACAAATTGATTTTGAATATAAATCTTATTTATCTTCATTTTTCTGCATTCAGAGGATATATTTTAAATTTTGTTTTTAAAAATAATGAAAAAGAAGTCGTTTTAATTTTAAACAAAACGTTTTAATTTAAAACGATATGGTTTCGAAATAAAACTACTCCTATTCAAACTACTTCGTCCTCATAATTTGTCTCAGTTGAATACTTTGATATGTTCCTTCAAAACTAAATTAATTTTCATACTAGAATATTTATTAAAAATAAAAAATTTTCAATGAAAACGAAATCGGATTGGCAATATTCAAATAAACTTTTCTCTTTCTTTAATAAGGAATCTGTTTGTTCCAAGAAAACATTTTTATCAGTGTATATTTGCTAATTACTCTTTCATTTCTCACTGCATATAATACTAATATTTCACTGATCTTTGTTTTGAGTACTTGATTAATTAAGATTAAGATAAAAAAAATGCTTTAAAGTGCTGTTTTATATCGTGGTAAAGCAAAAAAAAAATCTCTATTTACAAATGTCATGGATTATTGTGACATCCATATGAAAAATAAAAGTTGATATCAGTAACTCGTAAATTCACCATTAAAATGTGCCTTAAGAAATTACAAACCAGAATTCTGTATTATTTCATATAACAAGGTTATAAGCAAAAAATGGTTAAATTTATATTTTGACCTATATATACTGAGCTATACATTCAATTGAAAAAGCAAATATATGGTTAAACTACACAATTAATGAGGCAACTTTCGTCTATTTAACCAACCCCGTAGCTTTTACTGTTCTCGAGATCCCAATAGTAGTTCATTTAGCCGCAAAAAAATTTACATACAGGGTATTCCATTTAAGTGCCCTCTCATTTGTATCATTAAATTGAAATAATATCAATTCTTATTTGCATTTTTCTCAACATTTTTATTATGTAGGACTAATAACTCTTTTATATCGTTGTATTCAGAAAAAAAATACTGAATCGAATAAGTTAATAAAAAAGGTTGGTACGGTTTGCGAGTGTGGGATATGCCATTCCGTTATATGTTGTAGACTATACTTTATATAACAAGATTTTGGAAATATACAAAAATACAAATTTAAAACTGTTGTAAAAGTCAAACTCAAATAAATCATATTAAAACAAACAGACGTAACCATTGTAACTGAATCAAGATACTTCATAATTTCGCGCTAATATGCGGCTCTGATTCGTCGAAAATATTTCTTACGCATCGTGTGGAATGTTAGTGATTCCATAACAATTGTGGAATGCCTAGTTCCCAAAAGAGTGTTATAGAAAAATGTTTTGGGCATAGCTGAATTAGCCTTGAGAAAATTGTACCTTTCAAATTGTTGTCAATTATTTTAAAGTCTTCTTGAGGAAGCAATGAAATTAATTGCGAAGTATCAGAGTAAATAAAATTAACATGTTGAATGAGATTCATAAAATTAAATAGCTCAAGCCCAAGTTTATCTTTAAATTCGGTATAATTCTATCATTCAACAAGTAGGCGGTACTTCTGCTTTGCTTCAACAGTTTTAACGATTTTTATAATTTTTTTTCCATTTCATTTTCAAACTTGTTTCCGCAATTTAATGAAAATTTTCTCCATTGAATGAAATGAAATCCCTATCAACACATTTTTTCCAAATACACAAATGTCAACATCACAGTGATTAAAGATCTGAAAACACTTAATTTAATTCCTTTTCAAAGGATTGAACAAAATAAAATATTTATAAGTTGTAATAATTTAAGGTAATTTTTAACATAAGTCATTTGGATGTTTTATCAATTAAAATTTGTAAAAATATTAAATTCATCTTTAAAATGATATAAATAAAACATTTTTTTACTTGAAAGATGAAAAGTAATTAACAATTTTAATCTAAATTGGGTAATCTTGTTCATATTTAAATTACAATCGATTAAAACTGCCCCTTTAAAAATATATTAATTTAAATAGTTATTTTTCAAACTAGAGAGGAAAGCGCTTCTTTTTCCCCCTCATGAGACATTTCGAACGAGAGTGGAAGAAGAGCTTTTCTTTCGTGATAGACATAACATATTTTTCACGACATGTTTCTAAAAACGATTTGCTCGGACCTAAAATACACTTTGAGAACACAACTGACAAACTGACACGTTAAAAGTTAGGTTATCAGACACAAGGCGGTGTAGCAGTGTTGCCAATTAACCAATCTTAAATATCTTTAATAAGTTGTCAAATTGTGATTTAATAAGAAAAAGAAAAATATAAGACATAATTATAATATAATTTAAAGTATGTATATCACTAAAATAAGGATTCAATAAAATCGGGAATTTATTTATAATTTTTATAATATATTTTTTGAAATAACATTCTTATTGGTAACAGTTCTATATTTTCCTCTCTAGAGAGGAAAAACACATTTTCCTCACTATTTCGGGAGAAGAACGGTGGGGTTTTCTACCATGTCGTGAAAAAAAAATAATTATAAGATGCGATAATTTAAGGTAATTTTTAACTTAAGACATTTGGTTGTTTTATCAATATTTTGTAATAATATTAAATTCATCTTTGAAATGATATAAATAAAACAATTTTTTACTTGAAAGATGAAAAGTAATTAAAAATTTTAATCTAAATTGGGTAATCTTGTTCAGATTTTAAATTACAATCGATTTAATCTGCCCTTTTAAAATATATTAACTAAAAAAATATTTCAATCAATTTAAATAACCAATCTCATGAGATTATCCCTGATAAAATAAAATAATTCAAATACCAATTCTAATTTTGTAATTTTAAATCTTCAAATAGACAAGAAAATAAAGAAAGAAAAAACTGTGGTTAATTATTAAATAGGAAAGAAGTTACTTAACTTGTATCCTGCACTCATCCAATTCCACATTTTACTCCGATAATTGTTTTAAAATGCAATCACTGACAGTGACACCGCGCTGTGATTTTATTTTTAGTTTATCTCGGATCTAATTCTAGCGGGGGAGGCCTGCAGCGTTGTAATTTAAACCGAGTCGAAACGACGTCCATTTACTCCAGATCGCGTTTCATCATTCGCGAGTAATTGAAAAAGAAACGAACGACGCGGAATTAAGAAACTTGATACAAGGAAGTCCAAGCACTAATGGTTATATTGCCATAATCGCCAGTGATATTTCACTGTGCTGCTGACAGAACTAAACATTGTAGATATTTATTTTCGTTTCTTTTTATTGCGTCAATAACATAAAATGATATTTACTAAACTAACTTTGAAAAAACACAGTATTTATAGTTGGAGTTTTTGTGTATAGGCTTTCCACGCAAAATCAAATTAGGCGTTTGACATGTGAAATTGTTTTCCAGAAAAAATGTTTAATGAAAGTACTACATAACAGTGATGGTAGTGTACTAAATATTCTTAAGCAATTTTTACTTTCTTATACAAAGTATAAGGAAGTATTGGAATCACGACAAAAATCGCTGGCGAGATTTTTGCGGAAATACATATTTGGATGTCCACTGAATTCGTTAAGACCAATTTCTCAATGATGTCTGTGTGTGAGGATGGATGGATGTCCGTATGCGCAATATCTCATGAACGAGAGAAGATATGTAAACGAAAAAATGAAGAGTTGAGTTGATTTTGATTGAAATTGAAAAACCGGAAGAGGAAGTTTACTGGACATACAAAACAATAAATTCCATTTAATTCAAAAATATAATCAGCTGTGAAAGCAAATGAAAGATGTTAGCAATAGTATTTGGAATATAAAATGTTATTTGTATTTTTCTTGTACATGCTTCTAATTTTGAGAAAAACGAAATTCAATATTTAAGAATTTATTTATATAATCTTAGTTACAATGGGAACAAAAACTAGGTTTGTTCCAAGTGGTCATTTCTGACAAGTTTGTGACATGTTTGTGACAAATGTCAGTGCGCCTGCGAAAAATGTAAACAAGTTAAGTTTGAAACATAGACTGGAACGGTGAATGGAATAAAGTGCATGTGCATGCTCATATTTTGTTTTGACAGCTAACCTTAAATATAAATATAAATAAAGAAATTCATACATTTTTCGCCATTAAAAAGAAATATTTATATTATTAGTTAGAAAGTTTTGAAGACTATATTGAGAACAAAATTAAACAGGTTTAACATCTATGTATCAAATAAATGTCAAAATACTGTTTCTGACAAATGTTATTTACTAACCGCCGGTTTTATAGAAGTCAAATGCAATGATTACTGTAATTATCCAAAGATTTTGCAAAAATTCACTTCATTTAGTTTATTTAATTTATGCTGTAGATAAAGTAAGTATTCAAATTAACAAAATGTTTTGACTAATATTTTTACCGTTCTTTTAGCTGAATTGAACGCAGATTATCACAAAATGAAGAACCGTTCCAAAAATCTAAGCTTTGCAAATGTTTCAATTTATGAATGGATTCAATAGTTAAATGTATTTAATAGGTGTGAAATATTTAGTTCATTTTAAATTTTTTTAAATGATTTCTCAGTTAACTCGATAAGAATTTTTTCTTGTGAAAGAACGCCGGACAAAAATGCACCCACCCAAACAAATGACGTATGGCGTTATCGTCTACTTGTACAAATTTAAATTGTAAATTCTGGATTAAGAGTTCAGTATTGAAACATTATAATATTCGATGCATTATTGAAGTTTTCTAAAATAGACATATAATTTATGTAAACATGTTTTGAACTTTAAATAAACTGGTGACACTATTAGGGTCTGCGACCAAATTAAGATTTTTTATACGTAGTTCTAAATAAGAAAATAAAGGATCCATCCTTTTTTGTATTAATGAATTTTATAATTTACAAGAAATTAATTCTGTACCTCAGAAGTCTATTATAAACTATAACTATAAAATTATTGTTTTTTAATTTTTTGGTAACTATAATATGAATTTGATGGTGGTAAAACGTAATATCTGATGATCTTTTTCTAAAAGAGACCGTAATACCAGTATCTACAAGGAAGAGTCAGGGGAAAAGCTCTCCTGTAAAACTAGTCAAATGCTAGTTACGTACGACAGTTCTGAGGTACAGAATTATTAAAAATCATGAGAAGAAATACGTTATTTTTCTATACTTTTCTATTAAAATGTAAATAAATTAATCCTAAAATTTTGGTTTTATTCAAAAATTTTACATATCAATTGTACGGAAATGTACGTGTAAAAGTTGTATCATTCGAAGCGCTATGACTAACCACAATTTATGCTCTACTAATTTAACGATGTCAATAATGCGACTTCAAATTCAAAGTACCATAAAATTATAAGATTTTATATGTAGTTTACATTATTATTATTATAAAATAACATTAAAGATAATTTACATAAGGTGAAAAAACTTTCAGAACTCATAATGTAAAGTATAAAAGACTTTTGGTTTATAGTTCTGTGAATATATTTCATAATTTACATATTTTAAATTTTCTTTTTTACAATTCGACTATGATCACAGATCCTATAAAATACTTTCTATAAAATTATTTGTTCTGCAAAAGTATTTTTTATTATACCTGCATCATAATCCGTGTTTAAAACACGCTACAGCGTTCATAAACGCAAGATTAAAACACGCCGTGCTTTAAAGGTTACTAAGCAACAACAAAAATATTTACTATTAATATCTGTCAAAACTGTAAACGTAAACAATAAATGCCAACCCGTCTCCATGTAAACGATATACGTCAAACGTCACACGCGCAAAATTATGAAATGAATCAAAATTAAAATGTTGCTTTCCAGTTTTTTTCCACAGTATGATGCAGTTATAATAAAAAATAGCGTATGACACACGTGTATAAGTGCTTTTAAAGCACTAGCGACGTTAAAAGCACTCCGCTTCGCGTCGTGCTCTTAAACTCGCCGTACGTGCTTTAAAAGCTTACTTATACACTTGTATCATAATATACTATTTTATTATACCTGCATCATAATCCGTGTTTAAAATACGCTACAGCGTTCATAAACGCAAGATTAAAACACGCCGTGCTTTAAAGGTTACTAAGCAAGAACAAAAATATTTACTATTAATATCTGTCAAAACTGTAAACGTAAACAACAAATGCTAAGCAGTCTCCATGTAAACGATATACGTCAAAGGTCACACGCGCAAAATTATGAAATGAATCAAAATCAAAATGTTGCTTTCCAATTTTTTCCAGAGTATGATGCAGGTATAATAAGAAATAGCGTATAACACACGTGTATAAGTGCTAGCGACGTTAAAAGTACTCCGCTTCGCGTCGTGCTCTTAAACTCGTCGTACGTGCTTTAAAAGCTTACTTATACATTTGTTTTATAATATACTATTATTTAAGATATTTAAGAGCCCAACAATTTATAGTGTAGCCCACCAAGATCCAAAGGATCTTAGTAAAACACCCCTCAAATTAAAAGTACAAAAGAACTTTTCAACTCTTATACCGCAAATTGTTATACGAGGTGTAGCAATAAAATAGCGGGATTGATGCTGTAAAACTTTTTCTTTTAAAGTTGTACATTTTTAATTATTATTCCCTTCAATATACACTCTTCCCCTATCCTTACACCGCTCCGTACAAATTTTTCATTGTTCAAAACAGTGTTGCCTTCTTCTGTGAGCTCGTTCATGATGCTTCAACGCTCTGAAATATTTTTTCTTTTAATGCAGATTTGTCCTTCGGGAATAGAGATATAAGTCACATTGTACCTTATGTAAGGCAAATAAGGCGGATGGTCTAACACTGGGATGCTATACTTGGCTAGAAGCGAGCTTCCTTTTGTTAAATTGCTAGAATTTTCGGCACCAATTTCGCACACACTATTCTAGCCTATTTCAATATTGTATAATTATTTCTGATTTATATCATATTTAAATCGTTGAAATCAGAAATAATTCTATATCTAATGGATTAAAAATTTATATAGGTTACTATTTAAAAAAATATCATTTTATTCTATCGTTTGAGAACCACTGATTTAATTTTCTATTTGTTGTTTCTATTAAATAGGGCCCTTTTTCCTGGTCATTGTTTGTATATAACATTTTTCTTTAAAGTCATTAATTCGCCCAAAAAATCGTTGGTTGTTTTAAAGGAAATACCCTGTATATTTAATTTAAATTATTCATGTTCCGAGTCCAACTATGTCTTAAACTTTAGAATCCAGCGACAATGTTCATATTTTTATTTATTTCAGGTTTCTTTGTAAACGTAATTGAGAAGTGTTCAATCTTTTCATTGCGATCCTTCTGACACTATACATAACAGTTCTAGAATTACTTGTAAAGTATTTAAAATAAAGTGAAGTAAAGTTTGTACTCTAATAAATTCTAAATTACCCCTAAACATAAAAATGTTTGTAATGACTGCTACATCCAAGCCTAAAAGAGTAATTTCATTCCGCAATATACGGGTATTCCCTACAGGGTGGCACAGGCTAAAAAATGAAAATTTAAATTCTAATTAACAGCGCTTATTTAATAAAAAAAAATGATAAATTACAGCGGGAAAATTCGGCGTTTTTTGCGAACGTTATCTCGTAGTGGGCCTTTTTAATCTCGGCCCGGCTCAAAGAAAATAAAACCAAGCACTTCGTAATGATTATAAATTGAGTGCCGATAAATAACTCGATATGGTGAAGTGAAGTTTACTTGAAAGCAGTTTCTACTTCACTGCGAATTCTGTAGACGAAAGACGAAACCGATATTCTAAGCGAAATTTGCTCGTTTATTTTTCTTTAAGTACATACATTTTTGAGAGTATTGAAGACAGTAAATTATAAGCAAATTAATTAGGTATTTTTTCAGTGATGTTTTTAATTGAATTGCTGTATTCATATTTTTTCATACTTATTTGCACTTTTAAGATGTTATTTTTGATTAATTATTACTTATTAATAAATTTTGTACATTATTCGTAGATAACGCTTGACCATTTCTGTATTATACATACATAGTATTTAATTTTTTTTATATAAAAACGACGTTTCGCCAGCGAAATACTACCTTCATCAGGTAAAATACAAAATATGTAGAATTCTGAAAGCTTCTTTCAATATTTAGATATGCGAACATTAATAATAGTTATTTACGTTATAAGTCTGGTAAATGAGTTTTTACGCTACAAAGAAAAAGTGCATTTATAGGCGATAGTTTGGTTTCTTTCTTCTTTCCTTTCATTCAAAAAATAAATAAAAGATAGCAATTAATTTTGTTTCGTTTACATTTATAATAATTTTTTTTAAGTGAATGCGGAAAATTATATTATGGATCAAATCCTATAAAAATATAGCTTAGTAACGGTAACGTAAAAAATAACAATACTGTAAAATACCGTTTTCAGGACTGAAATCAGGAAACATCAAATACGATACCTAATTATCAAAAAGTATATTTATTTATGTTTCCTTTCAAAATTATTTTAATATTTTTCAAGTTTTAAGCGGGAGGTTATGTGCTGGCCACATCAGCTTATTATATTTAAGTTTTTAATTACGATATTAAAAATTAAGGAGCAATAAAACTGAAGACACTTTTAAAATGTGTTGTTTTGTGTTGCAGAATACTCTTATGTAGTAGAGTAGAACCCTATTTTTGAACAAATAATTTCTCAAATCTTCTTCATTTATTTAGCTCAAACATATTTAAAAGGTAATTTTATCATAGCACATCAGATGTCGTGGGTTTGAATCCCACTGAAGGGCATGATCGTTTATGTTGTTACACAAATTCACAAAGTACAATTTTTTTAGGTTCTCGAAAAATACAAGGGGAACGTTAAAGTGAAGTTGACATATTAGTATTACGTACGAGTCAGTGGCGGCTCGTGGGTATGGGCTGCGGGGCTGCAGCCCTGAGTTAAAAAATGATCTATTTATATACATTTATAATAATTATAAATAATCAACAATAATAATATTGTATAAATTATATAATGTATTTTGTTAAAATTTAAAAATATTGCCCTTGTGATATACTATTTGTTTTACACCGATGCATAGAGTTGCCGCACGCAGCACCTTTATCCCCACCACACTAAGAGCTGCTCTCAAAACAGCTCCGTGATATTCCAAAAGTGTGGACACAGCGGGGCGTGCAGTGAAGGGAATACTGTGTAGTTTAGCTTGCGCGTGGGGCTTCGAATATCGCAGCGCCATATCCATAATAGATGGTATGAGCGTAGTAAAAGCAAAGTTGTAGACTCAAATATGCATTTTTCAAAGGTATATTGTTATTAAATTGTTATATAATAACTAAGTTTTAATATTTAAGATTAAATAAATAACTAATTACTAATATATAAATAAATAGAGTATAATTATTATATAAAAAAAGATACAATGAATGCAGTACAGTCTTCATTAGAAAAATTATTGAATAGTAGAACTTTTTAAATACCTACTCGTGTCATAAAGCATTGCGTTATGCTTTAATTACCAGGTTTTTACTTACAAAATAAAATAATATTAAAGGAATGTTAGTTTTTTTTTTTGCAGCCCTTACCTAAATAAAGTCACGAGCCGCCACTGGTACGATTACATACCGATATGCATCCCCGGAATAAATGCGCATTAACTCTACCGACCCAGAAGCATAACGAATGACGTTAACGCATGTGACATAATAAATAAAAACTATATCCCAGTGTATTATTGACGTTCCAAGTATTTTTAGTAAATTTATGTAAGAGAAATGAATTTTATTTCTCGCGTTGTTCTACTTTGAATAAAGCGGAATTTATGTAAGCATTTTCCTCTACTAACCGATATGACTTCGCGGTAGGAATGTGCATTAACGTCACTCGTTCAAACCATTCAAGTACATATCAAATGGCGCAACGTTGTCCATCAGTGAACTGTATAGTTCAGAAAAGAAGTAGTATAGTGCTCGCCAAAATAAATGGTTATGGACGGTAGCCGATAATCGACAAGCGGGAGTCTAGTTACCTGGTAGGCCGGGCTGAGATTATTTAAAATAAAATAATAATTATAATAGTGTAGATTAGCTTTAGTTATATTGATAAGTTGCTGCACTCATCTCGTTCGTAATATTCTAAATATAATTTTATTGATGCATACAAGTAGTCCAAATATGTATTTCTTAATAATATTATTATTGAGACTTGTTTGACGTATATGTATATATTTTTTTCATTGTGAATAAAGTTTTAATTTCTACCCCCCCCCCTACACCCCCACCGGTTTCTACGACACTGTAAATGCAAAAGAATAATAAATTATTGAAAACGTTAAAATAGTTATTTACATACCTAATGCGGGAACGCATGGTTCCCGGATAGAACGAACTGCGTTCACGCAAAAGGTTTGTACAATATTTTGTGTACGAAAAGTATAAAACTAATAACAATCCATACAAATAAATGAAGTTCTTCAAGTAGTTATTTTGATAATTGTTAAAGTTGCACTATAAATAAAACACACAAATTAATTTTCGCGCCGCCGTCCGACATTGATACAATTACATATCTCTTACGCGGTCGAAAATCATGTTTTTGTCGTACTAGTTCGACAAAAATTGCTAACTTTTTATGATTATATGTTGGCATCACTTCACTAATTTTAGCTAACTTCTGACGCTAGAAATGTCAAAGTATGACATTGACTTAAAAATATTATGGCAATATAACTACAATTGAGTATTTGCAATACAAGAAAACAGAATATTTATGGATTTTAAACATATTTGTAAGTAATTATAATTGAATTTGCAGTGTAAAATCCAAATAAAAATATGTAGATATTTTTGGTTATGATATTGGAAAATAAATATAATTGACATTCAAATATTGTGAAGTTAGCAACATAAAAAAATTCCTTGTCATTAAGAAAATGAATAATAAATTAAATTTATTTATTAAATTTACATAAATGTTGGCGCGAAAAATCTTGTGTATCCCTCGGTTGGAAACTATTTTGCGAGTGCTCGTATTTGCAGGACGAGCCGTAGGCGAGTCCTATCAAAATAAACTCGCACTCTCAAAATAGCAGTTTCCAACCTTGTGATACAAATAACTATTGTCTAACATATTAGAAAACAATTGTACTGTTTATAAAATTTACCGTATTCACTTGTAAATTCATTATATTTCTTATTTATATTGAGATAACTAACATTACATTTGTAGGTTATATATTTTACAGCTGTCATATCGGGCAGAATTTTTTGCCAACATTTGTAACCAAATGCACTAAATTTGTTATTTTTAAATTCAATTTCATGCTTATTTCATTAATGTTTATATTAATATTATGTAAAGGAATGTTTTAAATACTATATTTTTTTATCATAAATACAGTTAAATAATAATCACTAAAAAGTAGAAATGTTTTCGTCGGAATTTCCCGGTTGTCTATCTGGTGGAGACCTGGGAAATGGACATTTCTGACGTTGCTTAGGCAACGCTAAACAACACATTTCAATGTATGAGTACAAAAAGGACTTTGTAATATCTTAAGATTGAAATATCAAATATTAATAGTTCTGCATTTGATATAGTATAGTGTTGCAACCAAGGAAAATTGTTCTTTGCAAACAATATGGAAGTTTACAATATTTTCCGTTTTCCAGTGTTTGTAGTTTTTAAATTGAATTTCTTTCACATTTTCAGTACAGCAAACATGAAGAAAATTACAAAACTTTTTACAAAGCATTCATTGAGCAATTCTTGATGGTTCAAAAAAAATATTTCGTTATTTTCTTCATTAAAAACTTTTAATAATTTTATGTGTTTACAGATAAAACTACTTCAATAGACTCGTAAAATGTTATTAGAACTAATTCAATAAAAAGAACAATGTTTAAATGTTACTTTTGTTGCAAATATAATTTTGAAAAGAGTAGAAAAGTTTGCGAACATCTGGTTCTCAGTGGAATAACAGTTGAAGTTCTGTGTGATTCTCTGATGTTTCCCAGCGCTTACTGGATTATCCTGGGAGCCATATCTACGGCCAATCAAATTCTCTGTATCGTGATGGCGAGGGCCATAACTGTAAGCGAATCCGTTTATCGTAAAAGAAATTACCAGTACTTTAGTTATTATATGATTCTACATATTTTTCAAAGTATTTCTAGAATTATATTAATATTACTTTCCTTTGATGTGTCAGATACATAAATGTATTTTGGAATATACTTGCAGCGCAAAAAGTTGAAATTACTTTATTGCCAAGGAAACCGTAAGAGAAAATGTAAAATATAATAACTAACAGATACCGAGCAGAGAAAAATGATTTAATATAAATTTCTCAAACGATAATTTCCGCAAATAAAATTTCCAGATCGAAAGATACAATTTCATAATACTCATGTTCTTTTCGTTTTGTATCATATTGAGCCTTTCTAGCAACTATGAACCTACTTATATATCGTAAAATTATGTACTCGTGGACATAATTATCGGATATTTCATTATGATGAATCAAGGAAAAAGCAAAGATGGTTTTAGTTCACAAAATACAATTTGCAGTTTCTGAGTAATATAATCACCAAATAATTCTTCTCAAACACCAACACTTTACATTTATCGACATTCAATAGCAGATTTAAACCCTAATATAACAAAATCTGTTCTATCTCAATTATTTACTGAGATATAATCAAAATACCTCATAGGCCTTCAAGTAAACTACCACTTTCAATTGATGGATTGCTAACAAAATCCAATCAGCTCGTAACTTAAACATCTAAAATTTAAATTTGAAATACGACATTGATAGCTTAATTTTAATAGATTGGATTTACTTGTTTTTATAAAATATTGTTAGCAAACTAATTCTTTATGCAAGTGTACTTATTTTAAAAGTTTACCAGTTAAATAATTTATAGTTTCAACTACAATGAAAGTATTAAATATGAAATGCTTATTTGAATATAAATTATTCCCATTATGTTCTGCATAGGAATGTAATTTAAAGTTGTTGACATTTATCTGCGTCTAAAGATGCAAGAACTAAATTACTCTTGAAATGTTTACTAACTTGTTTCTTTTCTGTAAATGAATAGATTTGTATGCATTTGCATCCTTTATTAACTCTTGCATCCCCCTTCCACCTATAACATTGTAGCATTATCGTGTATTAATCTATTTTATACATCTTCATTATGTCGGTTATGATTTACTTATTAAACTAGATATATACTATTTTCATTTTAAACTGGAGGGATCGGCATAAAACGATTAAAAGCACCGCAATTAAGTTTACAAAGGAACTCAAAATATGACCCGCTATAACGATTTCACAAGGTTCGCACAGGGTTGTATGGCCCTATTCGCCGGTACGTGTATAATAAATACAAAAACAAGAAAACTGCAATATTTATATAATTATATTTCCTTATTCATACGATAAATGTCAAATTCAAATTAAAAAATCTGATGTGTCCAGCACATAACCTCCCGCCCAATACTACTCTTAAACGGTACAAAATAGTATTTGATGATACAGAAACATACCTTCTTATTTGTTTATTTTCTTTATATTTGAGAATTTTAATGTTCTTTCGTATATTTATTTAATTTTATGATATATATTTCACTAAGAAAACAGCTTCACAATCACAATGACATGTGTCACATTTTGTAAAAAATTGAAAATTTTTAAATGTTTCCATGGTGTACTAGGAATGCAAGATTTGTAAAATCTAATTTCTTTATATTTTATTATCTCTAAATCTAATGAAAATTAATAAAATTAGTGTAATCAAAATACATGTAAAATTAAATATTCTTCAACTTTCAAAATAACATAAATTGTTGAAAAAGGAAATTTAACCGTGTTTTTCACGAAAAACTGTTAAGGGCTTCAAGTAAACTGCTACTTCCGGTTGACCAATTTTATCCAAAATCTAATCAGCTCTTCATTTAAATATAAGAAGCAATAATTCACAAAATTGTATTTTTTGGTATTATAGTATTTGAGTTATGCGAGACGAAAAAATTGCCACAGACTACACACACACACACACACATACATACATACATACATACATACATACATACATACATACAGACATCATCGCGAAAATAGTAAAATCGTATTGTAGGAACCCTAAAACGTGCTTATTCATTGAAAACTCACTACCCATTTTTTTGACCAAAAACAATACCTCCCTTACCTAGAGGTAGGCGGGAGGTAAAAAGGTTTTATTCACATTTTCGTTATATACATAAAATATTTACAACAATATACAATTATTTTTGTGTCGTTTTAGGGCTTGGCCCTCTTCAAATTTACAAAATTCGGCTGTTTTTTTTATGGCTTGAAATTCACCGTACTCACTGGCGCACTTTCTGTACACGTTGATCACTATTTGTTGTGCATGTTCATGTAAATTAATTTTAGATAAATTTATTTCACTTTCTTCTTGATTTTGACCCGTTGTATCTTCTTCGGAATTGCACTCAGATAACACAATTTCATTTAAATATTGTTGTTACTCGTACCAGCAACTTCATTCTCACATATCCACGGCTGCCACATGTTTTTTTTTTTTATTAATATATTTGTCCTTACTATCACGGGAGTAGAAGTACAAATAGCTGTATATAATTATTGGCCCCTTATATATGAGAAAATATGTTATTATAACGATATTTAATATTCTTATTGAACATAACTGCTAATTGGTTAATTTAATCCAGATTAGTAATTTTTAAATTTGCAATCATAGGAAAAAAGTAAGAGTAATTTTAAGCTGAATACGACCCTTGAAATTTTACCTGTTCTGACCATCATGAAGCCATTTGCGGTAACCACACTAATGGCTTTCATTGTAGTTATATGGGACAGGGACGTTTAATCGTTTTATGCCGATCCCTCCAGTTTAAAATGAAAATAGTATACCTAGTAGTAAATAATTAGCGTAGCTGCTATGTCACTAGCCTAGTACACAAGGGATCGTGGATCCCACTAAAGGCCATTGTCGTTTGTTTTGTTCATATAAATGCACAAGCATCCACTCATTAATCGCCCTATGTCCAATAGTAGGTAGTCTACTTACCATCTTCATAAAAAAAAAATATATGGGTATCAATCCTTTTAATAAATCATTATTCACTCATCGGTTTGACCGTAATTGGTCATCCTTAAAAGTGAAGCATCAATGCAAAATACAAAATGATTTGTTAACACATAGTTGTCAAAATAGTTATTTTTCTACAATCGTTGCACAATATCGACATTGTTATTCCATTTTTGGTTAGGAAATGTTCAAAATTGTCGCTCTAGGGCGACAAAGTGACATATTGTCGCACTAGTGCGACAAAAACAAAACAAAAATAAATTAGGTAAAAGAAGTAAATGATGCATTGGATTTTTCTGGTAATAACCTTGCTATTGCAAATACAGTTGGCATATACGTACATACATTTCAATTTAATCACCATAAACGTATTCACTCTGTAGACTTTATGTCAAATGTACTCCATATGTCAAATGTACTCCATGTGTCAAATTATGATTTCTTTGAAAATTTTTATTTTGTTCATAAACGTTGTCATGATTACGGTGACATGGGTAACTACAATTTTATATAGGAGTGACCAAAGATAATTATGAAAATTAATTTTTTTCTACAGCTTGGCATTGTTCAACGATTGTAGAAAAAATATTGTGTGTATCTCGTCGGATAGAGCTTGTTCGGTGCACTTGTCGAGTTGTTGATCTCGGCTTCGCCTCGATCAACAATTTTCTCGCCGCGTGCAACAAACAATGCTCTATCCGCACTTGATACACAAATAACTATTGTGTATCAAGTGCGGATAGAGCATTGTTTGTTGCACGCGGCGAGAAATTGTTGATCGAGGCGAAGCCGAGATCAACAACTCGACAAGTGAACCGAACAAGCTCTATCCGACGAGATACACACAATATTTTTTCTACAATCGTTGACCAATGTCAAGCTGTAGAAAAAAATTAATTTTCAAAATTATCTTTGGTCCCGCCTATAACAATTCAGTAAAATTGTAGTTACCCATGTCACCGTAATCATGACAACGTTTATGAAGAAAATACAAATTTTCAAAGAAATCATAATTTGACACATGGAGTACATTTGACATATGGAGTACATTTGACATAAAGTCTACAGAGTGAATACGTTTATGGTGATTAAGTTGAAGTGTATGTACGTATATGCCAACTGTATTTGCAATAGCAAGGTTATTACCAGAAAAATCCAATGCATCATTTACTTCTTTTACCTAATTTATTTTTGTTTTGTTTTTGTCGCGCTAGTGCGATAATATGTCACTTTGTCGCCCTAGAGCGACAATTTTGAACATTTCCTAACTAAAAATGGAATAACAATGTCGATATTGTGCAACGATTGTAGAAAAATAAAATTTATATCAAAATCTGAAACAATTTTATAATTTTACATTTAACTACATGTTAACCATTAATTTGTATGTATTTTACTTTTACAATGACGATCCATTCTTGACAATGACTTATAACAAAGGGTGAGTTTTTTTAAACAACCAATCAGTTTTACTGGCTAACTTTAGAGAAAAATAAATACACTAGCGTATACAGTAGGGGAGGACATAAATGTACAGTTGGTAAAATTAAATCATTAGGTGGATGTGAAGGGGGGTACTGAAAGTTATTTTTTCTTAAATGGAGAAGGGAATTTTTTTATTGGAATGGCTAACCCAAAGTATTCTCTTTTCAACGATATAACATATTCCTACCAACCTAAAATTTAAATTAAGGTCACAAAGTTCAAAAATACATTATTTAACAATTTTAATATAGAAAAAATGTTTTCAGTTAGCATGTTGAGCAAAACAAGTTATTGTTTTTATTATTGATACTCCTGTCATCAATTTATCAACAATTGTTATCAATGTATCAATAGACAAACGGCATACCTAAAGTTTTATATTCTACATTAAAAATGTTAATGTTTTTTTGGACGGTATTTTTTGTTGAAAGGGAATTTTTCGGGATATCCATTCCAAAAAAAGTGTCCCTTTCTATTTAAGAAAATATAACTTTCAATTTCATTCAGTTGATTATGTAATATAGGTTATTTTGTTAAATTCCAATAGCGAACTTATTTTATTTTTGTTTATTTAAAATCGGCACTAAAGTGCTCAAAAATCGTCATTAAAGCTCAGAAATCGTCACTAAAGTAACCCATTATACGACGATTTTGAGCAACCCAGTGTTGGCAACCGTTAAATAATTATTGTACAATTAGGATAATTTTGATATATTGACGTACTATAGTAAATTTGGGCGTAACATGAAATAAAATTTGCAAGAAGAATTAACTAATTAATTCCGATGACGAAATTGAGGACAAAACACATAATTTTGAGTGTAATTTACGATAACTTCACTTCTCGAGGTTGAACAAGAACAAGAAAACGAAATTACATTTTTGATATTTAATTAATTGACGGTTTTGGTATTGAGATCTGTAGAGATTCAGATATCAAATCCGTATCCAATTGGGAGCCCAAATTGATACCCATCTAATTATTTTTCCTTTACAACTTCCCCAATCCAGAAATATTCATAATATATCTAGTAATGATTATATTTTTTTATAGAATTAACTCATTAAATCAATATGAATGGCTTAATAATGGTACGCTTCTCTTTAATTGTACGTACGACTTAATCGCGAATCCAAAACTATGTACTCACTTCGTCCACAAATCATATAGCACACTCCAATTCGCTATCTAGTGTCTACACACAGTCTACAAAGTCTACAGTTCTGATTTCATCAAGTTAATGGTGAAGTTTCCCCCCAGTTTCTCTCAATTTATTACACACATTCGTACATAGCTGTGGGAGTGGGTACCCACATGGCTTCATGGTCTCTTGCTCTGTTAAATCTGGGGCAGTTACGCAGATGGTGGGCAGCAGGCAGCAGGTAGTCAAAACATGACACAGTATAAATGCGAGGATGTAGTCGAGTTGTTAAAAAGCTACAATACCCCACTCACGGAACGTAATGACCACCAGTGAGTTTATAATGAGAGTCTGCGTGTAACTTCGCGGAACATGCTACGCGGACAAGACATTGTATCAAAATAAATGTACAGTAGTAGATGTACGAAGGGTTATATTTAGCCCTGGCGTGCCCGTTTACATTGCTACACTCTGTTCAATTAGTTTTAGTACATTCGTCATAGAGAAATGTATCGGAATGTTTGTATGAAATAGTTTATATTATTATCATCATGTGTGATAAGTTATTGGATGGCTGACGTTTCACGCTTAGAAATAAGTTTATACGGGATTTGATCTTATTACACTTAGAAATGAATAAATAGCGTAATAATTGCATTGAGTTATCAATATTTCTTTCAAAATAAAATGTTAATCTAATTCAATAATTTCTATGTGCCCAAACTTTCGGTTAATAAATTCTTAGTTTTATTTATGACTGAATTTTGCAACATCAACAAAATTTAAGTTATTAACTAAACTAAATTATATTCACATATTTGTTATATTTTAGTTACTCTCTTGAATAAATGCGTAAATTACACGATTAAGTTTTTCTTTTCAAGAATCGACCTATAACGAAAAACTTACAACGAAAAAAGTACAATATGCGGTACATTTTCTTAAAAGTTCCTATAAAAATTGGTGTGCACTTAAGCATTACTGATGGTCTACCAACTAATGCGTGCTTTACAGTAGGCGAATTAGCTAACAAATTTCATTTGTGTTTTTGGTATTTACAAATATTTAAATCACATTGTACTGAAAAAATGGCACAGTTCGAAGGGCTGGGTCACTCCGCTGCACGTCGTGGCCCAAACTACCTTCTCACAAAATTAAATTCTTTACTATTTTTTCTAAAAAATTTCTTGTTTTTACGATGGTTGAACTTATTTGTATTCTGCACTTTTTTTTTTAAATTTGTGTAATATTTATCTAATTTTTGCTAATGTGAGTAAATTCGACGTGCATTTGTTTTTGAAACATCGTCTGGTAATTGTCTATATTAAATGTAAAAGGTACATTCATAAATCAAAATTTAGTGTTAGTTTTATGTTTTACATTTTATAGCATTTTAGCTGTATTCGCAAATCAGGATTTAATTGGGGTTTAGTTAGTAACGATATTGGCCCTTAAAACACTCAGTGTCAAAAATTTGACTAGCAATTTTTTTTGTGTCCTTTGAACTCCACCTTTCTTCTCCTGAAATAGTAAGGAAAATGTGTATTTCCTCTCTAGAGAGGACAATATAGGTGTTACCATATCAATATGAATTTTATTTACAAAAAAAAATATATTATAAAAATTATAAATTCCTAATTTAATTGAAAATCCTTATTTTGGTGATATACGTACTATAAATTATCTCACAATTATGTCGTATTTTTCTTTTTCTACATTAAATCACAATTTGAAAACTTTAATTTAGATTTAAAATGGGTTCATTGGTACCACTGTTACACCGCCTTGCGTCTGATAACCTAACTTTTGACGTGTTAGTTGTATTGTCAAAGTGTATTTAAGGTTCGAGCAAATCGTTTTCAGAAACAAGTCGTGAAAAAATGTTGTGTCTAACACGAGAGGAAAGCGCTTTCTTCACTAGTTTGACAAATAACTAATCTTATGCTATGAAGATAGCATCAATTGATCCTAAAATCATTATTTCTATAACATAATAACATTATTATAAGGAACATAGCGTCTTCCCATTTCTAGGTAGACAGTTGTTGACTTACAGTTCCCCAAAAATGTTAGTGGTGAAGGAGCAAAAGGGGTAACAATTTCGAATTTTTTAAATGACCTTATATGATTTACATTTTGATGCGTTACTACGGAGCTATTTATTTATTTTAAAAACATTTCAAGCTTATATAAATGTAAGTGTGTCTAAAAAGACATGGACCATATAGTCAAAATTAGTCTGTGCGTGGGTGGTAGGGCTGTACGCTTCACGGCGCCGTAATCCAGCGAACAATTGCGCATCCACGCAGCAGCGTCAAGGGCTAAGGACCGTAGCGTAACCGGACGCTGGAATGAATGACCAAATTCCTTGATACTTTGTACCCAAATGTCATTGTGCGTATTCAACTATGTTAACTTCTTCGGTGGCCTCTCATTGTCTTGTTACATGCTTGCAAAGTACAACTATTCCAGGATTCACATTGTACTAACATTGTTTCAACCTTCAGTATTTTCATATACATGTGGTCCAAGAGAATTATAAGGAAATATATATTTAACCAGATATGTTAAAATAATTAGTTATTTTTGTATCACTGAAGTTTAACTTTTTATCACGAATAAACCATGTGAGTGATAAAAAGGAACTTCAGTGCCGCTGTACATATTAAATATTATTTGAAATCTAAACACCCTCAGTGTAGTCAATCTCGAACATTGAAGTTATCGTAAATTACACTCAAAATGATGTGTTTTGTCCTCAATTTCGTCATAGGAATTAATTAGTTAATTCTTCTTGCACAAATTGTTTCATTTTACGTATAAATTTACTGCAATACGTCATATATCTGTCAAAATTATCCTACTTATATACAATAATTATTTTTCGGTTTCCAACACTGTGTTGCTCAAAATCGTCGTATAATGGTTTACTTTAGGGACGATTTCTGAGCTTTTAATGACGATTTTTGAGCACTTTAGTGCCGATTTCAAATCATAGTATATTATTATATGAAGGATTATGATAGTCATTATTAATGATGTTGAAGTTTGCGTCACGAACCGTAAGCGAGTGAATAATGATCATAATCCAGAATATAATACTATACTTTTTCTACTTCTGTGAATTCGGAAATCACTTTTTAAAACGGGGTAATTCATTGAAAATGAAAACCCGCGTTAAAAATCATTCAACATCAAAATGCACAGTGACACCTGACTACATGTCAACTGGCAGACGGCCGTTGCTTCGTGATCCACATCACGCCATAAAAATGAACGTGAATTATGGATTTCTGGCTCTGTGATTGATCGAGAAGAGTGAATTATGAATCATAATTTACCGTCGTGAAGTATGGGTACTATATATCATCGAAAATGTTTAAATAATAGATATATATTTAAACAGGAGTAGAAAAACACTTTTATTTGGAATCGGCACTGACAGAACCAAAAAATCGTCATTAAAAGCTCTGTAATATGTACTCGATAAAGTAATCCATTTTAAACTACGATTTTGCGAAACGCAATGTTGGCAATTGTACGATAATTATTATAAAAGTAGGATAATTGCGGTAGGTGTACGATGTACGATAGTAAATTTGTACGTATAATGAAATCATTTGTGCAAGAAGAACACCCACAAATTTGAGTGTTCTTTACAAGAATTTCAATGTCCCAGGTTGGTAACATTGAGTTTGACTTCAATTGACAGATATGTAAACTTAACCTATGCTTAACCTATATATATTTAATATGTACCGCAGCTCTAAAGTTACTTTTTACTTCACTCAACGTTTCGACCTAACATAGGTCATCCTCAGGAGGAAACGTCAATGTAAAATTCAAAATAATGTTTAACATATAGGCAAAATAATTAAAAGTGCGTTAATAGTTATTTGTATATCAAGGCACTAAAGTAAAATTTTTTATTACGAATATGGAATTTCTTATCCGAGGCGATAGCCGCGGAGAATAAACCATGAGTAATAAAAATACTTTAGTGCCGAGGTGTACATTATATTTATTCCGAAATCGTTAAATTATTAATTGAAAACATAAATTAATAGCATTATGTATTTATAAAACGTCAGCTAACTGGGGATGGCTATACAAAAGTACTACCAAAGTGTCAAATTTGGTTGTAATTTTTTATTTTTCTTGAATATATTAAGATGTGTTCAGCATATGATCTGAATTAAATCTGATAAATTATTAATAAAGGTAAATAATAAATTAATTCTTCAATAGTATTATATAATAATTTGTTATTTTATGTTTATAATTCAAGTTTGTCATACGAGTATGTAAAGTTTAATTTAAGTTACTATTTCGGCTTACTTCGCGTAGTAATATGGTATAGTTTAGTATCGATTTCTGAAAAAAAATTAAATCTTGTTTAAATTGTATCACCAAGAAACACATCTAGTGTAAAATTCATTAAAAAAGGATTGATACCAATTTAATTATTTATTCCTTCGCAATTATTAATCATACAAATTCGGATTTAAATATAAGTTTCAACTATTTCTCCTAATAACATTCTTTTTATTCGTCTGGCAATTTTCTCTTATTTTTCCTAGTTCTTTTAACTTTCCGCAAACGATTCAATATTATTTATGTTCCCATAAAACATTATTGAGGATTTAATATCGTTATTTTCTTCATCTTATTTAGAACTTAATTAATAATTTTAAATTTATGACTATAAAAGGAATGTTGGAGCAAATTATCTCTAAAGGCAGCAACATCATATTAAATGCAAGCAGTGTAATTCAGTAATAGTTCATTAGCTAAATGATTCCGGGTTGTAATATAAAGTTAAACTAGCAACATTCGAAGTAATTGCAAACTAGAATAAAATAACAAAGTGTAAGCGGAAACTACAAAGTTCTACTTCAAACAGAAATGTTTCAGCGTAGTATTACTTAATTTACTCTAATTGTTTAATCGATATTCAAAGCTTATACACAAATCGAGTTATTGTTTATTTACAAATAATAGTTATTTATGTATCAAGGCACTGAAGTTTAATTTTTTATCGCGAATATGGAATAAGGAACTTCAGTGCCGCGGTACATATTAAATTTTATTTTAAAACTAAAATAAAAAAAAAACGTAAAAATATTACTATATCTATAGGTTAAGTTTATACATCTGTCAGTTGTCAATTGAAACTGACACTCAGTGTTGCCAACCTCTAACAGTGAAATTATCATAAATAACACTCAAAATGATGTGTTTTGTCCTCAATTTCGTCATCGGAATTAATTAGTTAATTCGTCTTGCACATTTTTTACAAGTTACGTCCAAATTTACTATAGTACGTCAATATATCTGCCAAAATTATCCAAATTGTACAATAATTATTTAACGGTTACCAACACTGGGTTGCTCAAAATCGTCGTATAATGGGTTACTTTAGTGAAGATTTCTGAGCTTTTAATGACGATTTTTGAGCACTTTAGTGTCGATTTCAAATAAAAAATAATTTGTTTAACTAGGCACCAAAATTCTAGATTTACCGCAGAGGCTGCAGAAGTCAACGCCATCAAATTACGTATGTTGTCATGCATTTGTTACGGTTGCTATGTAAAAAGAAAATTTTTATTTATATTTTCCATCAACCGAAAGTGTTTGTTTACCTGAAAGGCAATCAGGTTTTCCTAATACCCTTATATACCTCAGAAAATAACACACTTATATTAAATTTTGTTATATTCAAAAAGATAATACTCTTTCGAAGTAAGAGATATTCGGTATAACTTTGTATCCAACACCTGTCAATAAATGCTCTATAAGTCTATAACTATGGCGATTTTCAACAAGAAAAGTACTAGATTACCCAGTAGTGGGTATAATTTTGAGAAAAGTCATTAGTGAGTAACTTTTTATTTATAACAATCATAATAGTAACACACATCACTTTGGTAACTACTTCGATTGATATTTTAATTTAGAAAATTTAAAGCATATGTAACTGTAACAATATTTTTTTGTTATAATTTTTTTTATTATTAAGCGATGTTGGATAAAACGTTATACTTCACACGTGGGCAAAGTGAAATTACCCACTTGATAAAATTATGATACTCAGCCTTGGGCTTCGTGTGCTATAATTTCTCTCGTGGGTAATTCCTTACTTTGCCCACTAGTAAAGTCATAACTATTATTTGGAACTTTTTCCTCTATTTATACCGTTCAAAAGTGGTTTTTCTTCTTTTACACATTCTCGTATTTAGGAAATTATTTTCTATTATATAAATAATTTTTCTTGTTATCATTTGTATGCGCAGTAATTAGATTTCAATGTAAAACATAATTAACATGTGTCGTCTATCTTCTTCTAACGGTATTTGCAGGCCTAGCATGCTTAGAATTTAATAAAATAAACGTGTACCTAAACTTTTAATCAAAACCTTCAAAACAAAAAGTTCACTTCAGTCTAGTTCATTTAAAATTCTAATATACCTACAAGACATGTTGTCTAGCGAATTTCAATTATCTGCCAAACATTATACACGGCTTATAAATAAAACTAAATTTGGCAGCCATTTTCCCTGGCTAGACAGCCTCCTGTCTTAATTATTCTACACTACTATGTGTTTATGTTCTACTAGGCTGTCAACTCAAGCAGCTGCGAATCGTTTAGCTATTTCACGCTGAACTTTGGTCAAGAGTTACGTTGAAGATGCTACTGGTAGTGCTGTTGTAGTTAGACAGGTGTCCATATTCATAGAGGACGATTAACTATGTTTGAACTAAGAATAGATGAGCTCGTACGAGGATTTCTGATTTTGTAGTGATGACTTGGTTTCATTAATGGGGGTTATTTATGATATATATAGTTATTCGACGTGAGTTAAATTTATAAAAAAAAATTAATATATCAGGGTATTTAATTCAAGTGTGTCATCATTGCTATTTTGAGAACTATAAGAGCTACGAGGTTGGTTAAATTAGCAAACTGTTTCAGCTTAACAAGACTATTGCAATGAGCAAAAATACTATTTTATATTATTAGCAAGGTAAAACAGTTTTTACTGCTGAATAGAGAAAATGACCGTTACCAAGCAACGTTCTTTCGGTAACTGTGATAAAATTATTTCGAATTATCAATAGCCTAGGCATATTATAGCTGAAAATTTCCCTGGAAAACTAACAGTTGTTGTCGGTAAATTCAATATTTTATTTGTTTATTTCAAAATATCCTTTTCAGAATATGGAATAATAATAATCACAAAGTAAAATTTCACCGAATAACCCTAGACAATTGATAAATACTCATAAATTTATCATAAATACCTCAAGAACGTTGCTTACAGATAACTGTAACCTCGTAATTATCAATGTCTTTGGGATACTTTAGCTGAGAACAACTTTCAAGTTCTACTTTTCTTCATAGCCATTCATTTTAAAAATGTCTATAAAACTTTTCTTTTTTGCTCCAAACTTCTCAATTTGGTAAATAATGTTGGTAGCTCTTTTCTGTTATTGTACCAAATGTTTTAAAACGATGGATGATGTGAAAGAGATAAATTTATTGGTTTGTATGTGTTGGTTATTATTATCATATAATTCTGCACAAGCTATTTGGAACACCCAGATTATTTTCCCAAGGAATACTGAAACAGAGGCCCTCGCCGTCTTTATAACGCTACCACGTGTACATATTTCATAATTTGTGTAAGATTTTGTGATTTAATAAAGAGGTGTACTTAAGCACGCACTATACAAACACCAAATTAACTCTTTAGTAATGAGATTGTCAAAGCAAGACTCCCATTCTATAAATAATTAATCGAAAAGTTCTCTTCTTGCCGCGGTTCACCCTCTTATAATTGGAAAATTCATGAAATGAAAATGTAGTTCGTTCGTTCGTCGACTTCTCAATATGCCATTAACAAGTTTTTCAGTTGGAAATTTCCGAAATCCGTTGACAAACAGTTGAGGTACGATAATGTCGTATTTGATATTCATTCCTGTTCATTGGGTGACACAGCTGTTGCATGTTGCTTAGTTATCATTGCCACCAGCGTTACTATTGGCTATTACTACCGCAAATGAAAAATAACTGCCACCACCAACAATCGTGTGCGGCAAAATTATTATTCACATTGTTAATATGTATTGTAGAAGTATAGTAGTGTACAGGTTAATAAAGCGGTATCTAATTCTAAGAGGTGTATCCTCGGAGACGCTATTATTACATGGACATCATGGGTTCAAAATATGACTACTCAAATTAAATTTATTCACTAATGATATTTAATTAAATTCTCCATCTTATGTTAAGTACAGATGTTCGTTTTTAATTATTTATTGTTTTAAATGGCCAGAATTATAACTAAAATTAAATTTTTGACTTTCACCTCCTTATGAAGACCTAAGCGCATGTGGGATCACACTGTGGACTGAATACCCCCCCCCCCCCCAAATTCTAATGAATTTTGTTTAAATTTATCCAAAATTTCACCGTAGATCCAGGCAAAGTGATCGGCATTAGTCCTGATAAAAAGTTCAGAAGATTGCGTTCAAAATCTAGGATTATACTAAATTATGAATTTAGTTTTTTCTAAATTTCTAAATAAACCGTTTTTCATTTTTTAAGAGTGTCTCCTCCAAAATAAATTTCAGAATAAAGGCCTGATAAAAGAAAAATATAAGAAACCCTCCATTTTCTAAAATTTCTGGTCACAGGTGTCTGGAAGGCAAAAGAAGTTTCGGTACCATAACGCAAGTCAGATTGGTTATAAAAGAGGAAAATACATTCTTAAAATCATAGCTGTTCATCTACCTTGAATTTTACGTTTCAAAAACGCTTTTATGGTTGTTATTGGAAGTTAGGTATGCCATTATTTGCAAGTTCTAACCTATTTACGACGAATAAATATGAAAACGATGATACCGAGACTATTGAAGAGCCATTAAAGCTAACACTTACGGTCATATACGGCATGATTATGAAGACTTTCAATCTCAAAGTGGTAAGAAAAAAATTGCTGCACAGAATAGAAGCGCAATGAATCCGCCTTTGTTCAGTGATTACGTTGGCGTAAAGGTAATTGAAAAATGTGTAATACCAGAATTACACATTCTACTAGGGTTTGTGAATCATATGTACTGGAAAGAACTTGTACCACTTTTTAGAGAAAAAAGGTTCTTCTTTTGCCGGAGATGCTGAATGTAGTAGACTTACGTTGGTTGCGAGAAGGGCCTTTTTAGATTTTTAGTTAAATCTGACTTCAGCCTTGCTACTCCGAAACACGAATGTAGGATTTTGTCCACAGCTTTGAAACCTGCGATGAATGGTAAAATTGATAATGATACTCATATACGTTATGACAAATTTTCTGATCCAGTAAAATGTCTGGCTCATAAAGTGTTTCCTTCAAAAGCTCTGCCATGACAGTTTTCGGATACTACAGGTTTATTGCGCGATATTATACACTCATCGAATGTGTGACATGTTGCGCAGTTTTATTGAAACCACCGGTCTCTATTACCTGTAACATTCTGGCCGGTATCATTTTGGAGAAATATGTATCAACGATTCCAACAGCCCGTAAAGCACACCAGTGACATTTTGTTTATATGTATTATCAAAATAAATTTTGCACAATTTGCAAGCGTAGTTCTGGTTTAAGTCTATTTAAGGGAAAATGACAAACAAAACTAAGAACAAAAAAATGGATTGCTACAATACGCTATGTAAGCATTTGTGTTTTTCGAGTACGGTGACATCTAACGTCATGCGCTATAAGTTTATCCGGGGAAGTATCGCAGACTGTATACAGGATTTCAATAGGAAATCTGATTTTGTACTTAAATAAGATCGGTTATTATTAACTGTGCGTTCCAAAGTGATGATATAAGTTTATTCCGGACCAATAGTATAACAAAAGGACGCAAGCTGTCAAACAGTAATCATGTGGGGCACGTGAACTCAGTAAAATCCTGAGAACTTACTATTAAAATAAAGCAGCTTACGCCCGAACATACAACAATCTGGATAAACAAAAATCACGAGACCCAAAATTCCGAATTATTAGTAATAAATAATATGATGAAATAATACGCTATATATTTAAACTAATATTTCCTACTGGCTTTGCTGTAAAAATATTGGAAAATGATACATAAATTGTGTATGAATAATAATGCTATTATTCCGAGTATAAGAATATACCAAAATAGTTCAAATGTTTACATGCAGATGATTATTTGTGAAATGCCTATTAAGCCAGAATTTTCGTGGAAACATATTTGAATACACTTATGTCTTTATTAAAAATTTATGGTATGTATAATTCATTGTATGGTACTTTCATGTAAACAATAATAGTACATGTTTACTACCTATATTATATTTGTATATAACAAGAGTATAACGCAGTTATTACATGTAATAAATAAATTATTCAGTTAGCTCATTCAATATAAAAGACTAAAATTACCTTTTTATAAATATACGTAATTTGTTTGATTCAGCACCTGCGTAATGAGGTTATTTTATTCGAAGAATTAATATATTTTTAATTTTACAGGATTTTGAGCTTTAGAAGATTTAATTTATTAAATATTTAATTATGCCTAATTGCGCGACGCGTAATTTACATTATTTAATAATAATAATAATAATAATATTTATTAAATGCCTGAAGGCCAACCATATACAAAATAACATATAATGTAAATAATATTAACAACTATACCCATGCATCCTTAACAAACTATAAATATTGTTAACAAAATAATCTTAACTAATCTATCTTAATAAATACTGTTTCAGCTTATATGCAAAATGTCTATTATTAAATATACTTTTTAAATTGCTCGGTAACTTATTATACACCTTTAGACCTTTATCGTATAAACTATTTTTTGTACTTTCTTTATTTTTCTTGGATACTCGAAAATCGTATCATATTCATGAAATTCATCATTTCAATAAAAAGAAAAACTCATTTATTCACCCTTTGCACAGTCTATAGTTGACAATTTTATATCTTTTCGAAATAACTTAGGGCCGGTCTTTTCATCTACGAATAAACTTCCGAATAAGTTATTCATCGAATAAATAAAAAAACACTCATCAAAACATGACAGCAAGAACAATAAGTATCATTTGAGCTATTATTTCGATGCGACATTTTTCATTTATTCGACGAATAATTTATTATGTACTTTATTCGTAGGTGGAAATATCGACACTTAATGCACCATTGAATGAGCTCACTAAAGTCTGAAACCTAATATTTTCTATTAAAGTTGGCTATTAAAGTTGAAAAGTACATTGACTTAACAGATATTTCACTTCTTGTACATACAAATAATCGTAACATTACTTTTGTCAGGTTAGTTTCGGACGTAAAAGATATTGAACTATTTGCAAATGGATAAACTTTTATTTACTTTCCTTACGTTGACCAGAACAAATAGATTTGATAAATTAGTTAAATTCAGTAAATTATCTTTTCAAATACCATTCGAGGTTTTGTTTTTCATCAGACCAAACTTTTATTTCCTTATATCAAACAATAATTTTATTTCCATTTTTTTCTATGATGATGCACTGTATTTACGAATAGTTTGCAAGGCCGGCGAAGTAAATTTTGCTGAGGTATGGCGTAACATAGATAAGTGTTGACGGGGGGGTGTTCGCCGGCCATGATAGTTTGTATAGCCTGGAAGTATGATAGGAAAATATCATCGCTATAAGATGAATTGTAGATAAAACGAAATGAATGAGAATGGAACAGTGACTAATATAAAACGAATCATGTTATATATGTATACGTCAGTGTTAGGAGAAGGAATATATGCCGTAGTTTTGGTGAAAGAAAGATTGAGAGATTTGACCAGAAATAGATAAGTACAAATGTCATTTAGCGTTACACATGTATGTAGCATGTAGGTTATACAGTTTTCCAGTAATTTGACCAACTTCAATATACCGGGTTGTGGTCATAGGCGTTTTACATGTTAAATAATATTTATGCAATGTCCTGCTTCTTTAATCACTTTAAAGCAAAATGTTTCAAATAAAATTTGAAGAGATTTAATATCTGCATCTGAATCAGTTAACAAATTTTATTTTATTGGAATATAAAAAAACTGTCTAAAATTAAAAAAATCCGATTTTAGAATGAAATGAATAATCATGGAAATGGAATTGAATTTAAGCAAATATTTAACGATATCCATAATCAAGTAGGCAAGTAAACAATTTATATATTTAATATTAGTATAAAAAAAATAATTGTTAGTAACAAAATTCAATTACAAGGAACACCAAAATAAAACTAGTGTATACTCACACACATTTTATTTCTTTGATTGGCTCCACCAAAACTACGTCACGTCATGGCGCAACTTGGATTAATTGAATTTCAAATTTAAAATACCGTAAAACTAATATATTATATGTAATTTATCTAATACCGTTTTGTAAAGTTGAATTTTACCTATCCTTATAACGTTATGAAATATCACTTTTTACTTAACCGATATTCAATTAAAATCAAATGCCGTGTACATGCCTACTTAAATAATAGTTATTTACTTTACAAGTGGGCAAAGTAAGGAATTACCCACGAGAGAAATTTTAGCTCACGAAGCCGAAGGCTGAGTGAGATAATTTTATCGAGTGGGTAATTTCACTTTGCCTACGTGTGAAGTATAACGTTTTATCCAACACTTCTTAATAAATGAAAAATTTATTAAAGAAATATTATTTGACAGTGACATATGCTTTAAATTTTTAAATTAAAATGTTAATCGAAGTAGTTACCAAGGTGTTGTGTGTTATTATTATTGTTATAAATAAAAAAATACTCACTAGTGGCTTTCCACAAAATTATACACACTAGTGGATAATCTGTTACTTTGCTTGTTTAAAATCGCCATAGTTATAGAGCATTTATTGAGAGGTGTTGGATAAAATAATTTATTGCTTGTAAAATATTGACAATGAATAATTTGGAAGGTAGATGAATGAAATTACGAAATTAGATAAAATATTGTACATAATTTGCAAAACTCGCTACGCTGGTTTTGGCAAACTTAAGCTCGTTAAACAATATCGCTATTTTCATAACTGATTACGTAAATAGCTATTTTATTATTATTATGAAATTACATATTGGTTAATTTACTATTTTTATACAAAGACAGTAAGCGGACTAACTACTTTGATCATTTGGCGCCTCATGAGTAGATGATTGAGAATTTATGTAAACAACACAAAAGACCATGTTACCCTACTACCGAAATCAGCGTTAATTTATTTATTTCATAATTTGCTTTTTCAAATTGGATTAATGTCATAGACACAATTAACCATGATAGTGACAGTAATATTTTGTTTAATACTGCTTTCATCATTTATTTCCGAGCAACAACGTTTTTGTAAATAAAACTTTGATCGATAAACCTAAACGTCGTTTGGTATCATCCTCGATGAAAGAGCACATTAAACATTTTTATGTACAGTTTCCATGGACTTAATTTATTTGTTTATTGTGTTTTATACAACCTCATAAAACACAAAATGCCGTTTGAAATTTATTATTGCTTTCAAATCAATAGTTTAAAATTTACGGACCGTTGAAATTAATGGAAAATGTAAAATAAAGTAAATATACATATTACACCATTTAACTAATATTGAATGTAGTACTTCCTTTCAATAGATCTGTATTACTAATGCCCGATTTCTTCACTTCTCATTTAAACCCAGATTTTCTAAACTTCGGTTAACGTTAATCGGAGTTTAATGATTTGTCGGTTTTCTTCATGTGCATTCATAGTTACTAAATCTACGGTTAGAAATACTACAAGATAAATATGGCATCGCCGCAAAATTGATTGTTGGCTAATGTCATTTCTGAGTTTGACACATGTTTATGTATTATTACATGTATTTTCAGAAGAATGCTAGTATTATAATATATTTTTACATGTCGAATGCAAGGGAAGCGTAAATATATAATAATACATATATACATACGTACATATTTTTAGTTTCCAGTGAAATGGAAAACAAATCAGTTAAAAAAAGAGCTGCAAACTTCACCAAAACATAATTTAATTTTCTTGTAGACATAGCGTTGAAATATAAGCATATTATAGAAAATAAAAATTAAAAATAAAAACAGATGGTAAAGGGAAAAATATAACATGGAATATAATAGCTGATCAATTCAATGGGTCTAGTGATAACTTTGCCCGATCTGTCAAAACAATTCGTACCAAATAAGATGCTTTTAAAAAAGACATTAAAAAAAATGTTCTCGATTAAGAAACGAACAAATTAAAACAGGCGGTGGTGTCGAAAATAATTGTTCTTCAATTTTGGCGAATGTATGGTGTAGGAATATTTTCAGCCAATTCGTTGATCTCATCACTGTCGTCATCCAAAAAAACATAAACGTCCATTAATGTATCCATATTTTAATTTATCACGCCAAATTCATTAACACTTCTTTTATAAACATGTACATGCACACTACTGTAGATAATCGGTCAAGAATAACCGCATAACTATAATCGACGTTTAAATCCTAACCGGAGTTTAGTGACAGTGAAGAAAACCGATTTTAAGTGTAACTACGTATAACTATAATCGTGGTATAACCCAACGTGAAGAAATCGGGCATAAGAGAGACAGTAATACAAATTTATTTATTGTTACGTAGGTAACATTTAATTTTATAATGTGTCATTATACAAAATACAATCGTTTCATCTTCCCTTTCTCACGTTCTGCTTCCACTGAAGACTCATATTTCTGCTCATATTTCATTCTTGCTCTGAAAAGTTCTTCAGCATATGTTCAATTGTCCCCTTTTACTTCACATCTTCTCTTTCAGTAGGTTTCCGGAAATGTTTAGTTTCTTCTAATTTTCACATCTGAAACGTGCAATTACTTTAATATTGTTTCTTCTCTAGTTTCCGCATGTAGCTCGGGGTGCTAGTTCTTATCGTTTCATATTTCCTTTTGTATCTTGGGGTTTCTATTTCATTGTATCTGTCTTACAGTTGACTTCATTCTTCGTCTTGCTTTATCTTACTGATATATTTTTGCACATCTACTGCGGTTGTAAATTATGGAGTTTTTCTTTTCAAGTGACATTAAAAAGTTTTATCTTTCATACAATGATGTAAGTGTAAGAGAAATAGATGAATCGACGAAAAGAATATGCGGTATTTTTTTTTTATTTCCTAAACAATTTGGCCGTTTACTTGCACATTGCTGCTTTACCGCAGTACTATATTTTTGCATGGTTTTACCTCCCGCTACATCCTGTAAGGGAGGTAAACGAATCATGCTAAAAATTGGGAAGTGAGTTTTCAGTGAATGCGTACGTTTTAGGGTCCCTAGAATACGATTTTATAGTTTCGCGATGATGTCTGCGCCTGTATGTCTGTGTAACAAGGCGAACATTCAGAATACGATTTATTGTTTTTACTGTCAAAACGATTTTAAAATATCAAGTTTCAAACTGCGTTTGGGACGTGAACGCATCGAAAATCGCTTTGACAGGAGTTCTTGTTTTCTTGAGGTTAATTTATTGCTACACATGTGTGTTAGAATTTAGTTATCATAAATAGTCATTTGAGTTTATCGCGGCAAATATTCTGAAATATCGGCTTGAGATGCCATCTGAGGTTGACAGATTTACACATCCTGGTCGAACCCTAGATAAGGTTTTAGTTTTTAAATGTTCTAGTTTTTATGTAATCTTTGTGTTGGTCCTCAAGAGATTTCCTACCCCCCCGCGTACCCGCTTATGGGGTAGATGCGTGTGTTTGGCCAGCACAAATGAGAGTTAGTTGTTAGATTTTGAACAGAGCAGACGTCTTCTGACGTCTGTAGTGCTCTACAAAAAATGTAGAACTTCAAATAAAATTTGTAATAAACATGTGTTGCAGTCTTAATTTTAGTGAAGCCCTGCAACAAGACATTTTGGCAAGCCCTGTTTTTTTAGTTGCTCTTTTGACCACGCGAAACCTGACGCGTGCCGACATCCGCCGGTCAACTCGCTCTCTTGTGTCGTAGCCACGTTACGGAGAGGTTGGTGTTTTTGCGAGTTACGCCTAACACGTGTTTCCATTTTTGGTTTTGCTTATTTTTTTTACCTCTCAACCTCACGTAAGTAAACGAAACTACTTTGTTGTTTATTTCGATCTTATTATTTGATATTTCGTTCAATGGTCTACTTCACAAGCAGCACCTTTTTGTTGATTCTCTTGGGTGTTGACTTTCTAGTCTCACCCTAGAGTGGTTATTTATAATTCGAGCCTACCCTTTTTTTTTTGGTACCCCTAAGTGGTTGTGAGCTGAGGCCACTCCACGATCAATTTTTTTGAAATTTCGCATCTTATACGTAACTCTGCATAAACTTAGGTTAAGGATTTGTGGAACACGCCGCAGTGCGTTTGTATCCCATTTTTTTGTTGATGACATACAATTTTTGAAATTTATCACTTGCCAGTAATTCTGCATAATTATAATATTCAAATAACTCGAGTTTCCTATTCCCCTTTCCCTTCTCACCCCGTTTGATAGTGAGAGACTGTGAGAGTGCCTGTGCAGACGCGACGATCTCCTGAACCAGTACCTTCGGCTTTATTCAAGTTAATATTTGCTCCTGGTAGCCATTTCGTATTTCTGAAACTGATAATTTTTTTGTAGTTCATCTTGAACTTTGTGATATTATTTTTAAGTTGTTGTTCAGCCTACGTTTTGAGAGTTTGGTTATTTGAGTAACTTTACGTAGGGTTGACGCATTCAGTTTCAGATTTTACTGACTTGTTAAAGTAAATAATCATTAGATTATTTTTTTGTACATCATAGTTCGTCAGCGCACTTTTCTAACATCATCCATCGCATCACTTCTACTAACTTCTTTTCTGTCCTTTCCTATCCTATTGCTCAGCGTAAATTCAGTTTGATTTGTATAACTTTTTGATATTAGTAAAATATTGTAACGATTTTTGTAATTTGCCATCTGCCTGTAACTACTCTTGTATTTTTATATTATTTTGGTGGTTTGGTTTTCTGTCGCTTGTTTTTTTTTGTTCTCTAGCTGTTACGCCGACGCAGGGACTCTAGGCGAGAGCGTACAGGGCAGCGTAGAGCGTGGTCTGACACTGCGGACACCTGAACCACTTAACTCAGCCACAAGAGCGGCTACAGCTATAGTCGTCCTGGCCCGTTCTCTGAAGTCGTACAGCCCAAGAAATACTGCGAATTGGTTCAATAGGCCATCTTTTACCTGGGCACATCAACGCTCCATCCTTCTAGGGACACGAGGTCAGTTCTCCGACATCGCAACGCCGCCGGCTTTGTTAGACCGCTCCGCTAACCCTGACGTTCCTCGCAGAAGAACTCAGCTAGCTATCAGCGTCGGAAATCATATTGTAAACATTCCACACCTTAGTTGCTTCGGCCAAACTAGAGTAAGTTCAAGTCAGATTTGGTTTACTTCAATTTGTATTATTTGTACAACCTGTCTAAACTTTCGCCTAAAATATATACCAAATTTATATTTGTATGTCGTATATGTTTTCAATTTGGTGGCGCCCATTTTCTCTCTTCCTTCCTTTCTTCCTTCTCTAATAGAACCGGACCCACCAACACTTCAACCGCATTGTCCATCGCTAGCCGAGGATTTGTTTGTGCGCTTCTACCCAGGTAAAGTGTAACACAAATAAATTGGCGCCCAACTAAAATCATATTCATACGTTGTCGCCGTTGTTAATATTTGTATTTGTTTGTAAATTGTTAAATTCACCGTTTTATCATTTTATTAAATATTCTTTTTTATCATTTTAAAAGTGTTTGTATTTATTTTGTAAACTCTAAGCTTCAGTCTCGCCCCGCCGTGCTACATCTGTCTGTCAGTCTGTGTGGATCTCTGGAGTTACGGTTTCTCAAAAACTATTAAACTGAAAATTTTGATATTTTGTATATTGTAATTGTATACCCTTTGGAAGAGCTGATTAGTTTTTGGTGATAATCCAATAACCTTTAGTGGTAGTTTACTTGAAGCCCTGTCAAGTTATTTTAGAATATCTCAGTAAATTATGGTTTAATTAAAATTTTGTTATTAGAATAATGTTTCAAATTATCTACAATTATTGTTTGAAACATTTTTCTCTTACTGTCACCATTTACGAATTACAACGCGATAAAGAAAAATTATATTTTCGTTTAATCTGCTAACCTGTGATTTCTGAAAAAAAAAAACAGCGATTGAAAATTTTTTTGAAGGGATGAGCGTTTCTTAATAGTATTGTTCCGTGTTTTTACATTGTTCGATAAGAAATCTATGGCGGGAGGTATTGTGGTGCCACAACAGATTTTTTATTAGGCGAATTAGCTATCAAATGTCATTTTAAAATCACTTGAAAAGAAAAACTTCATTTTGTAAAGCCCGCTTTAGAGTGCTGCACAGTGCACACTGCATGTCGCTGTGAATTTATCGCAATATATTTAGTCATATTCCGGTACTACCAAGTTGGCCACTTGTTTACTTTAAATGTTGTTCTAGCAGCACAAGAACCGCTCTAATGCCACTTGGATCACACTAGTAACCAAAGAACGTTGCACGGATTCAGATTCTTACTGTACCAGGATGATTTGCTTGCGAATCAAGTTCTACGTATAAATACTTGAGGACCTGGTTCTTCAAGACTGTTTTGCCATTATTGATGAAATATTGCAAATGTAGTTTGTTATATTATAGCGGTCAATAATAACTTGTTTTGCTATGTATTTTATTAAAATATATAACTCTGCTGTGCTTCTATAAACAGTATTTTGTTTTGTTTTAGGTAAGAGGTTCCTTCTGCTTGGTGTTGGTCTTGCAAATGGGTGGGCATGGTGAGAAAATTATTTTGTTAATTTAATTTCCACTATAATATACTGCTTTGTCTTAAATAAACCTGATTTATACATTTTGCATTAAGAAATTAATTATAATTAAATTAGCGTTAATATTAACATTGTTGATTAAGTGTGTATACAGAAAATTAACATTACGTATTCTAAACGTAGGTAGTTAATATGATATGATCATGTGCGTACTAGGCAAAGTTTATTAGTGCACCCCTTCTTTCACAAATTGTTACATTATAAAAAAATCGGAATAACAATTATTTGTTTTTTTTTTTAAATATTTTTATTAACAATTTCACAACAAATCACAGAAGTGTCCAAGCTTGGTCACATTCAATTCAAATTGTAGTAAAGTCTACGAGTTTTGCGACATCGTCCACGCAAGTGAGTTTAATTTTTTTTATGATCCCATTAGTATTTACAATCTATCTTTGTAGAGATATTCAGTAAATTTTAGTGATTAAAGACTATATGTCATGTGAAAGTAATTGCCCATTGGCAGTACTTAACTTAAATTTACTTAGTTTGCTATAGTTACCATAATTACAGTTGCCTACATTAGATAATATTATGTATTATAATACTTAATTCTAAGATAAACTTATTTATATCAGTCTTGCACCGCTCTATAAAAGTAGTTTGTTCATAATCACCATTGAAAGTACAATACTCAATACAATAATGTGTTTGCAATATCTTAGCACAAGTATAGATGCTATAATATAGCACCTATACTATGATCTCAGTTACACAAAAGCGCTAAATTTATACACAATAGTTATTTGTGTATCAAGTGCGGATAGAGCATTGTTTGTTGCACGCGGCGAGAAATTGTTGATCGAGGCGAAGCCGAGATCAACAACACGACAAGTGCACCGAACAAGCTCTATCCGACGAGATACACACAATATTTTTTCTACAATCGTTGACCAATGTCAAGCTGTAGAAAAAAAAAAATTTTCAAAATTATCTTTGGTCCCGCCTATAACAATTCAGTAAAATTGTAGTTACCCATGTCACCGTAATCATGACAACGTTTATGAACAAAATAAACATTTTCAAAGAAATCATAATTTTACACATGGAGTACATTTGACATATGGAGTAGTTGACATAAAGTCTACAGAGTGAATACGTTTATGGTGATTAAGTTGAAGTGTATGTACGTATATGCCAACTGTATTTGCAATAGCAAGGTTATTACCAGAAAAATCCAATGCATCATTTACTTCTTTTACCTAATTTATTTTTGTTTTGTTTTTGTCGCGCTAGTGCGACAATATGTCACTTTGTCGCCCTAGAGCGACAATTTTGAACATTTCCTAACCAAAAAAGGAATAACAATGTCGATATTGTGCAACGATTGTAGAAAAATGCACGTTGTTTGCAAACTCCATTTTCTTCTTACTCGTACTGCCAACCTTAGCAGCATTAAAACCTCTAGATCCCAAAAATATAAAGTCCTTAGTTTTCATGTACAAACATAGCTCAAATCTGAGAAGTCTGCATAAAAATAAGTAAGAACCACGAACAAACTTTGTGTATCATTTTCCCACAAACATTAACAACGGTGTAAATTTCATATATTTACAACTTGCAAACTTTAAGAAGTAATCCTAAACTTCTATGTTTCTGTTTCACACAATTCTTGCTGCTGTGGTTTCGCCTCCACCACCTAGCCTGCATCATGTAGAATGGTGAACATAGAAGGTATAATCAAGCGTTGTATATTATTAGCAGTCCCAAACTACGTTTAGCGTTTAGCTGTTAACTAGCAATAACCCCCATAACTCAATCTGCAACTTGTACTCAACACAATCTCACAACTTCTTCGTATGAGACAAAACGCGGCGAAGGAAGTTGCGCATCGAGCATAACCAGCGCTATCTGCGATGTGGAGTGAAATTTGTTTCATTGAAGAACGGCCTACTAAACTTTTCAAAGGCTGACAACCAAAGTTTCTTGTTAATGTTGTGAGTCGCGTTCTTATCTGTGGATATCTATGTGTACCATCGAAATAGAGCTGGCCGTATTGTATTTAGTTTCGTTTGTTATTCAGAGTTATTTTGTTATTGTAATTTTTTAAATAATAGTATATACAGTATAAAAGGAATCCATTGTGTAGGTGAAGAATTTATCGAAGGTGGCACTGGAATCGTTGCTGTATCCGGTTCAAAGTCCATAGTCTTGCAACGAGAAACATTTGTAAAGTTTACGCCAAGTTCATTTGACTTCTATAATCTCTGCAATATTGACTACAATAGCGAAAACCGCTTATGGTGAACTTATAGTAATAGAAAATAGGTTTTATTTGCAAGCTATTTCGGTTCACAATCGCTTA
The DNA here is from genome assembly GCA_963942605.1 of Poecilus cupreus. Classification (NCBI taxonomy): domain Eukaryota; kingdom Metazoa; phylum Arthropoda; class Insecta; order Coleoptera; family Carabidae; genus Poecilus; species Poecilus cupreus. Next base: position 25,131,418 of record OZ012720.1, on the reverse strand, counting down.
CACAACGACTATAAGTATAGAAAACTGACCTGAGAAGTACTCAATGTGGAAATTTTCTTAGTAAAAATGCCTTGCAAGAACGATCACTAGCAAATTGTTTGACTGGTACAATACTATAATTTTTCTGCTCCTGTAAATTCGGCAATCACTTTTAAAAATGAACGAAATTCATTGATAAACGTCAACATAAAAATACACAATGACAACTAATTACATGTCAACTTGTGATGTCAACTGTCAGACGGCCGTTGCTTGGTAATCCACATCACGTCTTTCAAATAACCGTAAATTATAAATTATAAACATAAAATTATAAATCATAATTCACTATCGTTAATTATATATTCATCAAAAAAATTGAAATAATGGGGATATATTTATTTATACAGGAGTAGAAAAAGGGATATATTATTATTATTGGTCATTAAATTTAATATTGATAAATAAATCATTTGTAATTATTATTTACCATTGACAATAATAAATGTTAATTTATAAATATTATTTTCCATGAACTGGGTCTAGTAACTAGCTTAAAAATGACGCAAATATTTATTTACAGTTTAAGTGGTTCTCAAAGTATGGGATACAACTTTCTTATTTCAAATAGGGACCTATTTTGGTAACACTTATTCAATTCTGAGTATAATCATATAAACAATTAAACATAGGTACTCGTATATCTTAATATAGATGCGTTAAATTTATATGTATTTCATTTACTTGTATCTGACTGAAATAAAATACTTGGGATAGAAAATGATTAAGCATATTGTTCTGGATAATATTGTTTGATTGTTTGTAGTTAATTGTTATATATGTTTATGCTGTTACTTTTAATAGTAATGTGGTAATAATTTTTTTTATTTGTTTATTTTTCAAACGTTTTTTAATCTACTTCCAAACTTGAGAAAGTTGAAATATTAGTTAATATATTTTTATTTTAAGAAATGTCTGAAAATATATTCCATATGTCGAATGTATTTATTAACCCATTAATACCCAACGTATGATAGATCATAAGTAAAGATGTTTCACTTTAACATTATATTTCTGCCAGGCTATGGCATTTCAAACTGGATAAACTATGTCAAGTTAATCATTTGATATTGCTATGTATATTTAAATGTAAGATATTTTGTACATAATTATACCTACAAGTTACAAACATACAGAAATATGAAATCAATGCTTAAATAAAAATTGTTCTGGGTATTAATGGGTTAAACAAATATACCTAGATTTTTTAAAATAATTTCAACTATCACTCCATCTAAAGTACCTGAAGTGACTATAATCGGGGGAAAGGTATGATACGTAGGTACATATATTTATTTACTTTGCTCTATAATAGGGGTCATTTGAATAACGTAAACAATCGTTCCACCCAAATGTAGACTAATGTATCACAAGTACTGTACGTAGCAGCCTTGAACTACAAACTAAAAGCAAAGCAGTTAACTTTAACTAGTTCGTAATCCAATGCCAATGTAATTCACATGCGATGATGAGGGTAGGGTAGTTTTTAGGGCAGCGGATTCAATTCGATGAGGTAGATTTAAATCAGGGGTCCGGTGTGTGAAATGATGTGTTGTAGGACATGCGAGGGTCACGTGTGGGGTGCGCGCAACAGACGCAGACAGACAAATTACAGCAATTAATGGTGAAAGTGTGACGCAGTGGGAATCGAATCATCCCGGAATTCCATTAGTTTATTACACGCCTGTCGCAGTCAAACACAATATGAGGATTGGACTGTTGTATTTTATACGCAGTTGCTTTTGTTTAGTTTATTATTGGCTGCAAGGCCTGCGTTGTATTGTGGATGCAACATTCGTTAAACGCAACTTACTTCAAAACTATTATCAAATTTCAGTAATCGGCTGTCAAATTATATCCCCCAAAGATGTTGGTGCAGAATAAACCATAGTTGTCTTCACGCAAAAGATTTACACAATACTTTTTGCAACCACAAAATTAATTTTAATGGAATTAAAATTAATCAAAATTCTCGCAAATAATAGTTATTTACTTTACAAGTGGGCAAAGTAAGGAATTACCCACGAGATAAATTTTAGCACACGAAGCCGATGGCTGAGTGTGATAATTTAATCGAGTGGGTAATTCCCCTTTGCTCACGTGTGAAGTATAACGTTTTATCCAACACCTCTTAATAAATGAAAAATTTATTAAAGAAATATTATTTGACAGTGACATATGCTTTCAATTTTTAAATTAAAATGTCAAACGAAGTAGTTACCAAGGTGTTGTGTGTTATTATTATTGTTATAAATAAAAAATTCTCACTAGTGGTTTTCCTCAAAATTATACCCACTAGTGGATAATCTTTTACTTTGCTTGTTTAAAATCTCCATAGTTATTGAGCATTTATTGAGGGGTGTTGGATAAACAAATTACAGCAGGAAATTCATAGAAATCACTGGTTATAAGGAATGAGATGTTATTGCAGTTGGAAAAACATTTTTTTTCGACCACTTAAAAATTTACACATTGTATGCTTGTTGTTGCTAGGGATATGAGGTACATTTCAAGCATTTGTATCTATTACTATTCTTCGTCTTCTTAATTATAATAAAATTTGCTCTTTCAATTATTTACTGAGATATGCCCAAAAAACCTGACAATAAACTACTACTTCCGGTTGATGGATTACTAGCAAAATCTAATCAACTCGTAACTAAAACATGCAAAAAATGATGTTATCATTAGAATTAAGTTATCGTGGGCGAAATAATCGTCACACAAATATTCTAAGCTATACCAAACATCTTTTGAATGACACTTTTTGGCGTGCTCTTATTTTAGTACACCAGTATAGTGGCTTCTTATTGCGATGACGCCTTCGCTATAAAACATATCTGGCTCGATGTAGCAACACCAACCATTAATTCTTAAATCTTACTCACGAAACAGCTAATACAGTGGCCAGGTCGCGCGCTGGTGATGCGATTTGTGAGGTAAGTTAAATAAACATTTGTAAAAATAAGTAAAAAGACTACATCACGTTATAGGTGCACGTGACGTCACTATGTGATGGTAGCGTGGTGGTGACGTGTGCCTCACTTGGCTTCAAGCCAACGCTCTGGATCACAAACATAAAATATGAGATCATCGGGGTAAATGTGCGCAACTTTACACATTCGTAGTCAAGGTCAGGGCTGGCACAAAAGGGTAGCAAAGTAGAAAAACTGTGAAAACAACCCAGTAATGTGCCAAAAATATTGTAGATTATACCACACAGATATTCAAAAATGGATGACATTTTCGAATTTCAGATTTGGAAATTGAACGTATGAATGACATGGGGCTAGATTTTAATAGCTATCTATAAACCGGAAGTGGTAATTGATTTATTTTAGATTTTGTTCTATTAAAATCAAACACATACATATATGATATCACGCTATATCCCACAGCCCTTCCTTAAAATTAAACTTTACTAAGCATTACTTATTACTAAGGAATCCCTATATCTTAAGTTTGTTGCTCACGTAGAATTTAAGTATTGCTTAGTTAGTCATTACTTAGTTCTTCATTCTGTATCTAAAACTAGAGATCTAAAACTGAATTTCAAAAACGAAGAAAAATCTTTGGTAACTTACCATTAGAATGTCCAGAATGTCTCTGAATAAGAATATTTTAAATTGTACAAACGATCATTTTGACCTGTCCGGGCATTCTAATGTTAACAAAATTTTCATTTTCTAATGTTAGTATAAGTATAAGTAAGTTTAATACGAAGTGTCAAAAAGATTTGTTTATGATTTGTGACATTTCAAACGTTCAGGAAATTCATTAATTTATCGAGAAGGGTTAACAAGTAAGTTAATAAATTTGTAACAATATTATTTTGTGATATTAGCAATCATATAAACACGATTCTAGTATTCTAGTATTTTTTGTTAAACGAAATCGTTCAAAAAATTGTCCACCTGGCAAATTATGAAAATGATCAGCTCGTTCATATATTATTCTCCGACGATTATTTATAAATCAAATATCTTCAAAATCATCCATATCGTCATCGTCGAAGTCAATATCATAATAATTTAACATTATTCCTCACCACAAATACTTGATAGATCCTTTGTTAAATAGTCGTTAAGTGACTAATGTTGGTCACTTAATTTCAGGATTTCTTAAGTCAATTTAAGTACTGAAATGTGGCTGATGCAACGAAATTTTAATATTTAACTATTACTTAGAATTTTAAGGAATTCTTAACGTTTAAGTGAGACTGGTGCAGCTGGGCATTACTATTTTACAAATTTGATCTGATTATTTTGAGGATTTCAAATAACTATTTTGCTTATGGTCTTAAAAAGATTTAAGTTCGCCTTTGTTTCTTTTGGTCCTGAACACCTATTCAGTAACTTTAACAAACTGGCAATTTTTCTACACTCAATGGTGGTGCCTAAAGGAGACGATTGGAAACAGGAGAATATGATGTCGTAGAGCTACTGATGGAGGTGTTTTTATTTTGCAGAACTAGCGATATTTTGACATTTGTATTAGTTGATTTAGTTCATCGTTGTATGCTTTTATTTTTTGTTTGACAGTATTCTTATGGAGTGTGTTTTGTGTTAGTATATTTATAAAGTAAATAAATATACGAGCTTTACAAAATTTAATTCAAACTAATAATAGTTAATAAAACCAGAGAACTTATTTCACTGCAAAATTCCTAGGATAGAAACTAGTTCATATTCTGATTAAAGAAACAGTTACTGTTGCTTTCCATCATAGTCATAGTATAGGTAAGTATAGAGCTCTAGCTAAAAATAAATATATCATCACGCCTTTTACCCATTTTGGGTATGGCGCTTACGCAGATCTGGCTAAGTGATATGATGTTAGTGGAGGGGGAACCACAGAGGTAAATCTAAATTGACAACTGTCAGCTGTGGGATTTGAACTGAGGATCTCACGATCCACAGTCCGATACATTACAACGGAGCTGTAGCTTTTATCTCTATTTTACAAAACAGGGGTCCTTCCTCCTGTAAGTCTTCTTTTAAACTTAAGAGCTACATGTTTCGTTAAAAATTATATTATCATTTCTATCAAAAATTCTCATAGGTCACTGTTAAATTGCGAAAAACTAAATTTGATCAAATTGTTCTTTGTCAAACATCGTAGATGGTAGTATAATTGGAAAATGCTTCAACAAAACGTCTACTGTGGTCTCTTTTTTAGTAAATCATTGTCTTGAACAGTCGTACAAATAAGACATCAACATCTCCAAGAACATGCACCGCTGTTACTTGTCATTCATCCACCCCCAGTGGAAGCATTTTATTAGAATAATCACGTTTATTAGGACTAAGCCAGGGCGGTGTCGACACACAGTGACGCTAACGAAGACGTATCGCTTACGCCGCGACATCACTACGTCACCCGGGGACACTCCATTTGTAAGAACATCCGGTGGGTGACATTGACATTGCAATGTCGAGCTCTCCAGCGTCGAGCACCGAGGATGTCGGCGCTGTAATGCAGTTATGTGCACGTGAAATTATATATCCGACTGTGACTTGTACTAGACGTTTGTGGAGTGTTTGGTGGCAGAGATTTATGCAGTTGCCAGCTACAATTGCAATTGCATTCTGTGCTAAGTCAAATATCTTATTACATTCACAGCAGTAATGTTGGGAATTTGGAATAATGAACGGATGTATTCGGACAATTTCCTTCGAAATAATTTCGTTGTTCATAAATAAAAAATTCATAACTTGCGCAAAGTGTTTTCTACTTTTATAGCCTATAATATATTATAATCACAATCATTGTTTGAGGATAAGACTCAGTGTGCAATTCAGCAAACTTTGTAATACTCTTGGAGCACTCCATACATTGACAATATCCGCATATTGAATTCCACATTTCACAATAAAAAATGTTATTTTAGTACTCACATCTTGAAAAGAACATTTGATGAACGCTATTGATAACTAGGAACTTTAATAAACAAAAACACTAACTTTCTCCGGTTATTTTACAGCAAAATCATCTTAAAAATCTGTTGTGGGTACCACAATACCTCCCGCCATAGATTTCTTATCAAAACAATGCAAAAACATGGATATCACTATTAGGAACACCCATCCCTTCAAAAAAGTTTTTTCGCACCGATTGGGAAAACGTTTTTACACGGTTAAGAAAATATTTTTTGCTCGGAAATAGTAATTTACGTTAACAAGACCGGAAAGTGATACTTTACTGGGAGAGCAAGCATATTCCAGAGCGAGCCGTAGGTGAGAATACAATCGTAGAACAAATATTGTTTGTATTTTGTGCGCGAAATCAATTTCGCGCACTTGATACAAAAATAACTATTTCAATTATAACACATGTCAAAAAAATTACCTTCTTCAAGACAAGGTTTTTTTTTTGAAAATGCAAAGGTTAGCAGATCAAAATATATCATTAAACGATAATTTTATTGAGATGTTTAAAAACTTTATCTTAACTAATCAGCTCTTCCTAAAGAGATACATTTATTGATATATACAAAATATGCAAATTTCAATATAATAGTTTTTGAGAAACCTAACTCCAGAGATCCACACACACAGACAAACTGACAGACAGACGCAGACATCATCGCGAAACTATTAAAATCGTATTCTAGGTACCTTCAAGAGTGCTGATACACTGAAAACATTTTTTTTTTAAATTAAACATGATTCAATAACTAACTTTACAGTATTCCCAATTTCTATTTAAAACATAATTAACTGTTGTTGTTTGTAACAATTACTTATTAATTGATTCAACTTTTATTTACTTAACTTTTATTATGATTGAGTTTTTGTAAAAAGTTTATTAAGAAAAGACATTATTTTGAACCTCCATAGCTACATTTTAAATCATTTCCGTACGTTATGAATCAGCCTGTATAATTCATAAATCTTTTTAAATCGTTTTATACATAGAGCTTTGCAAGCGCTAACATGAAAATTACTTGATTTGTTTCGAAATACAATTCAAAGCTGCGCTGTAGCGCTGTAGTAGACAGACGCTTGTTTTATATGTGTCTTGACGTTTAACTTGAATGGAGGTTTTATTTTTGTGGTGTTATTTTTAAATAAAATCAGTGAGAGTGATGTGAATTTGCAGTACAATACACAATATTTTGTTTTAATGTTTTATAATGTTACGATTACATTTACATTTCTTTCATTAAACGTGGACTACAGTGAAATAAAGTGAGTCGAATATGTATGATCTTTGCAACTACAACTGCGAGGGACCAACAACTACAGTGGATATAAGGTAGAATGTTATAATTGAATTTGTTTTATATTTCGACATAATAGGCATATAAGTAATTGTGAAGCTAGTAATTTTTTATATTGCTGTATCTTCTTACCTATTAATTTTACTGCAAAAGTGTAAGTACAAAAGTTGTTCAGCATTAAAAAATGCATACAATTAACACTCTTTTGCTATAAAGTGAATTTGTGAAAAGATACAGAAGGTATATTAACAGGGTAGAGTAAAATTATGAATGTTAGTATCAAAAAGTGCAGACATTCTTTCTGTACAATAATACTTACTTACATTACAAGCAAGGTAAAACATTGTTTACTGCTGAATGGAGGAAATGATCGGCGAGTCGATCAAGCGAGCCTATCGACTTCTTGAAGCAGTAAAAAACAACCTTGTGTATTGTACAACATTTTACTTGTTACTCATTTGTAAATCAAAATAAAAATTAAAAGAAAATATAACCAAATCCTGTCAATTTCACTCAATTGTTCTCTCAATAGTTATATGAAATGATTTCGCATAAGCCTTGTAAAGATTACTGTGGCAACGTGCATTGTTTACCTTCGTTATTTTTTACCTTGTTGTTTACTAACTCGGTAAACTGGTCTTCCATTGTAAACTATCCTTACCGTTGTTGATACTTAATATACTATAACAATGCAGCTGACAATTGGTAACTTGTAAAGATACATTTTCATAGGCAATTGAGGGCTTTGGTAAATGGTGTTTACAAGTTAACTTTTTTGTTGTAAAATAATTAGGAAAGCCAATAATTAAACATTTCACAAATAGTATTTAAAACGCAATGATGCGTCCTTCGACTACTATAATAAATATATCATCACGTCTTTTATCCATTATGGGTGTGGCACTCTGCTTACGCAGATTTTGATTATGTATGAAGTGCGGTTACCAGCCTCAAATCATAGCCTGCAAAGATGTTAGTGAAGGGGGAACCACAGGGGTAAATTTAAATTGGCAACTGTCAGCGGTGGGATTCGAACTGGGGATCTCACGATCCACAGTCCGGCGCGTTACAATGGAGCTATTTACCCCATATCATCTTACTGTATAGATAAAATACAACATAGGTTGTCAATGTAGAAAGAACTTTTAAATTTTGTTGTTTTCTTAAGATTAATGTATAAGAATCCGTCACATTTAAATCTTGTAAATATCCTTGAAACTGTGAAAGGATTTTGTCATTCTTGTAAGTATACAGGGTGTTTCAGGACTAGTGTAACAAATTTTAACAGCTTATTCCTGAGGTCATTTTGAGACAAAAATGTCATATGAACGTATGTTCTGTTCCTTCTAGTTACCAAAATACAAGAGGTTGAAGTTCCACAAATAACATGAAATTTTCTAATTTTTATAATCAAGGTACTTTCGGAAAACAAGAGTTTTATTGAAAAGTCATACCTTATTTGTCTTAGTTTTATTTATTAATATAAACGAATACAATTTAGAGAAAAAAATACACAATGACACAATTAAATAGACAAATAAATAAATTCTAAACACAGAACAACATAACGACATGGGAAGGTTGGCGTCTGTTTGGGTATCTGTCTCGGTATTCTCTAGACGCGTAATGGATTACATTACATAATCCATAAACAAAAAACCATATCTGCATATTCAGCAGTACTATAACCATCCATTATGAAATAAAAATACAACAATTTTTAATTAAGACAAATAAGGTATGACTTTTCAATAAAACTCTTGTTTTCCGAAAGTACCTTGATTACAAAAATTAGAAAATTTCGTGTTATTTATTGAACTTCAACCTCTTGTATTTTGGTAACTAGAAGGAATAGGACCTATGCTCATATGACATTTTTGGCTCAAAATGACCTCAAGAATAAGCTGTTAAAATTTGTTACACTAGTTCTGAAACACCCTGTATATCTACATGTAACCAAAATTGTAATCATTTGAATTTTTTCTCCAATAGTATACATCTTTAAAGTATAATGACAAGAAGTTCATTTGACATTGACATCTTATGTTGTATTTTATCTGGAACACTACTATGTACAGCTGTGATAGTAAATGATCTAAAACGTTCTGAATATAAATTGTCAAACATTTTGCAAACTATAAATAACCAAAATTGTACCATGTAATCTTTCAAATTTTTGTTTCATTAGTAAACATCTTTAAAATATGATGACAAGTTCATTTACTATTGACATCGTACATTGCATTTTATCTGGAGCAGTACTACGTATTATTGACAGAAAATAAATATTGCAATCTAAGCTTAATCTCTCGGTATATGTGCGGGAGGTAATTATAAAAGCCTGGACCTACTTTTTTGAAAACTGCATCCCTTCTTACAAGGTTTCATTCTCTCGTAGTACCTCAGATGTGTTCCGTCGTCGGGTAACATTAGGAAGCTATCTCGCAACTGCGCAACTATGTACTGAAACTTGATTGAGGTACCGGGGAACTTGACCGACTTCACGAACACGTCAACCACAGAGTTATTCAAGGGGATTGAGACATTAGACGCAGTAGGATGGCACGGTATGACGATAGACAAGACGGTCAGTCGCAGTCTCAGTCTGTTCTGTTCACGTTCAACATTTTAGTAGTAGATGAAGTTTATAGACGAGATCCTCCTCATACACTTCCTAATAGCTCTACTGAATCACCAAACCCTAATTAACACATTAGTCTGGTGCTCTAATGACTACTGTCAACAACTTGGACATTCGTATTATCATATAAGATAAAGCACTTTCGACGATTAATTATTTTGAATTACTGTTATGAGTGCTCTAGTTTTTAATTGTTGTAATATCCACGTGGGTAATGTAAATACTAGTACTGCTCTTATATAAATCTACAATTACTTCATATTAAAATAAACCGACAATTTTGAATGAAATGTTCGACAATCATATAAACTAGCTCATACCACAGTTTCCCTAATACGGTCAGTCTTTAAAGGACGAAGGAACATTATAAATGAACGAACACATTTAGGATATGGGTACTGGGGTCTTTCACGATTTTTTTTATTTTATTTTTATGAAACTTTATTTAAATTGAAGACTATCTACACTTTTAAAAATTCTTAATTGTTATTCATTAAGCCACAATGATTTTTTTAAAATATTGTGACGTCATTGTATACGTATTGCTGGATCTAAACTAGTACAGATTGTAAATAATTGTAGTCATATATTTTTTACTTATTTTATTATTATTATTACGATTTATGTGACAAAAATTATTTAAATCTCTACTGTTTGAGATCCACCAACACCTCTATAATGAGGTCACAACATTTTTAAAAAATCTTTGTTGTTTAATGAAAAACAATTAAGACTTTTTAAAATTGTAGATAGTCATCATTTAGATAAAGTTTAATAAAAAAAATAATAAAAAAAAATGGTGAAAGACCCCATTCCATACTTATTCATTTCCATATCAAGGAAAAATAACTTTTCCTATTTCACGTACACAAAGTCAATTTTGTGCAGGGTTGGCAAATATCATGATATTTATATAAATATCAAAATATCATAATATCGGATATATATCGGATATATATCCGATATATATCCGATATATATCAGGAATTTCGTTCTTAGGCTATATGCAAAAAAAAAAAAACATAAAACGTAAAATACCTTTATTTTGGTAAACAACAAAAATAAAACTTTAGTTTAAAATAACAAAAAACAAGACAAAAATTATTATTATTTAAGTAACAAGAAATAACATTTTTCCTAAATATATTATATAAATAGTAAATACCTAAATGAGTAAATACTATTGTAGTTTGACATATGATATAAAATATTCATATTTTTATTTAAGTAACATTTTCCTAAATATTTATATTACATAAATATCAAAATAACTTGTCGTTTGACATGTTTTTAAGTTTCGCACAACCGGGCAAAGGAATATCATCATCATCATCATTATCTTCACGTAACACGACTTCATCACTTTTTGAGAAGACCCAGTCCAAGCTTTTGGCTTTTTTATCGGTGTTTTGATTTAAAATATCAAGAATTTTTCACTCTGGGTATTTATTTTGTAAAAAATTAATAAGTGATATATATCATGATATATATCAATCAATAAATATCGGATATATATCAAGATATATATCATGATATATATCACTTGATATATATCTGCCAACCCTGATTTTGTGACACTGTTTTTCTCAAAAACAATGCTACAAAATCGAATTTTGTGCAACTTTTTTTAGAGGAATTTATTATTTATAAAATTAACAGTCTGTCAAACTTGGGGCTGTCATTGCTCACGTAAAATTATTGAATCGGAGCCCCTGCGTCGGGGTTGCGGCCTGGGACCTGATAGGCCCCGCGGGCAATGCCCCTTGGTGGCCAGTGGTATATTAAACTTGCCGTACAATTTTATTTTATTTTTATTGAATTTATGAAAGTGAAATAGGAAAAGTAGTATGAACAACTCGTGTTACAATGCCTAATTGTAATATTCGTATTTTGCGTAACTCGCCTGCGGCTCGTTTACAAAAAAGATCATTGTAACACTAGTTGTTCAATATACTATTGTGTGTGTCTGTCAGTCTGTGTGGATCTCTGGAGTTAAGGTTTCTTAAAAACTATACTAAACTGAAAATTTTGATATTTTGTATGTATCAATTGTATCCCTTTTGGAAGAGCTGATTTAGGTTTTTGTGATAATCCAATAACCGGAAGTGGTAGTTTACTTGAAGCCCTATCAAGTTATTTTAAAATATCTCAGTAAATTATTGTTTAATGAAAATATTGTTATTAAAATAATGATTCAAATATTATTATATACAATTATTGTTTGAAACATTTTCCTCTTACTGTCACCATTTACGAATTATAACACGTTAAAGAAAAATTATATTTTGATATTTTCGTTTAAATCTGCTAACCTATTATTTTTAAAAACAGAAAAACAGTTGAAAAATTTCATTTTTGACATGTGTATTTTGAAGGGATGAGAGTTTCTTGATAGAGGTGGTCCATGTTACTGCATTGTTCGATAAGAAATCTATGGCGGGAGGTATTGTGGTGCCCACAACAGATTTTTGTAACTATAGTTATAAATTGGGGGTTAATTTATTCGAAGAAAAATTATTATGCGCTTATCTGGTTTTTATTTTCTTTTGTATTCTGTATTATCTTATCTGTATTCTGAAATTTATATTCTTATTTATTTACTAAAGTATAAAATGTTTTTCTTACGAAAGTCAATAAATATTTCTTCCCGACGATCACAAAAAAGCATCACACCATTTTATAAGGCCTGTTAAGGTTTTTTGCATAAACTCTCGAAGTTGAATAGAAGCGTTGTATAGTAAGTGTGGAGTTTTCAACAGCACAACTACCGTTTAATATTTTATCGCTTGCCGTAGAAATATTTCATACTAAACGTCCAGAAATAAATGTCAAATATGTTTAAGCGATCCTCGCTCGCGTAAATCTCCTCAAAGCGAAAATGAAATTACGTGGTTGTGAATAATGCCCGAGTTACGCGCAAAAATTCAGAGAATTCAAGCAAGTATTCCACCGACAAATACTCGGAAAATGAAAGTGTTTCAAAAAGTGGGTTATTAATTAGTTTTGTTTGAGTAAATAAAAACAAAGTTCGAAGTTTGTAAGTAGGCAAATGAGCATTCGCTCGTTCCCTTCTTTAATTACGAATGATGAAAACTCGGTGAGGTGAAGGTAGCTACAGATACGGTTATGAACACAAAAAGAGGGAACTTTCAACTCAAAAGACCAACTGTTGCAAATTAATTTCCGTCGAGGCTAAATTATTTCTTTAACTTTTTCTAAAGATATCTTCGTACTTATATTAAATCTCATTATTTGCTACTTTTTTTATGAATTTTTTAATTTATTTGGAGATGCCAAGGGTGCACAAAGTAATTTCTATATTCCTTTCGGTTTTCTAACAGTTTACAGATACGTTCAATTTTAATAGAATCGTCGCCTGTTGTTTCTTCTACAACAATATCTTTTAGCTCTGTGATTTGACGGTTGGTAACGCGTAAAAATATATCGCTTATCCCCAGCAAACACAGCTGTAACATTGATGTACCTGGTATGTAATATCTGAAACCTAAGTAGTATATCATTTATATACGTACTAATAACGTAATAAGCATATACCATATACTACTAATAAAGTAATATGCATATACCACGTCGGACATCTCTTGAGAGAGGGTAAAAATATATTGTTGGTATGTCACATTGGTCTTGGACATGGTACATACCTACAACATGTATTTTATATTAGCGTACTTATAACATATTCACAATTAATTAGAAAGTTTTACATATTTTATATAAAAATATAGCAAACAAATTTTAAATATCTTTTAGTGTACATTGAACAACTTTGAAATACATTTAATTTAGTTTTGCGAAGTGGTTTTATATTTCCGTACCGTAATTTATGTAAAGGAAATTGGTTATTTATAAATAAATAAACATTTTCAAAGAGATTTTACTCAAAAATGTACAAAAACAACCATTCCATTCGTATATTCAAAGTTGTTTATACCAATAGTTTTGTTATATACCATTAATGTTACGATGTCTACATACATGGGATGTCATGTCTCACAGACCGTGTTGCGGACATAGGTCTATCCATGTTATGTATATATAACATACTCGCGACATAACTGCGTTTGCTGGGTCAGGACTTGTGACGGCATAGTACCACCGTTAGTGATGTAAAATACCCAGGTTTCAGATTTATTTTTTTCAAATTTGAGTTAATAACAAAAATTATAAAGAACTTTTGGGTCTGGGATGAGTTCTGAAAGAATTTTGTTCAGTATTTATGTTGTCGGCTCGTTTTTCCATGTTTAATAATAAAATATACGTGAAACGTCAAAACACTGACATTTTAGCAAAACAATTTATATTAAACACATCAATATTATCGTATGCGAATAGTTTCGCATGATTTCAGGAATCAGGCCCCAGGGTAAATACGAGGGTATTTACCCATAAGTGGGTGTATTATATTGTATATTGATTAAGAATAGTGTAAATGTGGGTATTCAATATTATTGAAAAATATATCACATAAAAGTACATTATTTAATATTTTCTTTATTAAAGGCCAAGAATTTCCAACTTCAAATGAACTAGACAATAATTTTATCAAAGGAATAAACTAAAAATATTGCATCAAAATATGACAGCTAGAATAATAATCAACATTTAAACTATGAATTTAATGCAATATTTTTTGTTGTAATAATTATTTAATAATGGCTATACGTATAATTATAATACAAATACTAACAAAATTATTTTTGCTAATATAAATACAAATACAACTGTCACAATATTACAAAATATTTTAGGTGTCAACCTGTCAATATTTTTTGTTGTAATAATTATTTAATAATGGCTATACGTATAATTATAATACAAATACTAACAAAATTATTTTTGCTAATATAAATACAAATACAACTGTCACAATATTACAAAATATTTTAGGTGTCAACCTGTCAAATATATCTATCCTTTTTCATAGCGCTCTCTGATTAGCTGTTCCCTCCGTTGCTTTGCTGTTGCCTTACAATTTTTTACTTTCTTATACAAAGTATAAGGAAGTCTTGGAATCACGAAAAAAATCGTTGACGAGATTTTTGAGGAAATACATATTTTGATGAATCCGTTAAGACCAATTTACCAATGATGTCTGTGTGTGAGGATGGATGGGTGGATGGATGGATGGATGGAAGATATGTAAACGAAACTTGGAACTGAATAGCTGAGTTGATTTTGAATGAAATTTAAATACCGGAAGAGGAAGTTTACTGAAAACGCAAAACAATAAATTCCATTTATTTTAAATATAGAATCAGCTATGCGAGAAAGTTTCAAATAGAAGATGTTAGAAAAAATATTTGGAATATAAAATGTTATTATCACTTTTTTCGTACATGCTTCTAATTTTGAGAAAAACTAAATTATATATTTCTATAATCTTAGTTACACAACAAAATTAAAACATTTTTCATATCTATGTGTCAAACGTGTCAAATAATTGTGAAGTGTTAAAAATATGTGTCTTGTGAAAAGTAATATTTGTATTATTAGCTAGAAAGTATTGAAGACTAGATATTAATTCATTTCTATTTCAAAATAAGTTCATAGTTACAATGAGAACAAAAAATTAAACAGGTTTCAAATTTATATATCAAATAATTGTCAAAATATAACCATATGCAAGGAACAACTCATACGTGTCCAGTTGGTTTTATTTGTATAAGAAAGTAGTGTGGTACCCACACCAGATTTTTAAAATTATAATTATTATTACAACGATTTAGAAATCACTCAAAAATTGCTCAAAATGTTGGTTGTTGTTTTCGCAACATATCCTGATTCTTTTATAAAAGTTTTCCTGTATATTCATTTCAACTGTTGGATGAATCCACTTTAATTACTTACTGTATACTATATTTAATACTAAAACACAATCCCGAATCTCTTTGCTCGCACACGCCCACCTTCCAGCACATATTACACCTTCAGTCCCAGCAACCATGAACAATGTCTGGTCCAAGTGCCGGTGTATTTGTTACGGTACGCGGCCCGGTGTTCCTGACTTGTGACCTGCGTGACAAGTATGCGTGGTATGTCGCAGGGTTGCTCGAGGTCTTGGATCGTGGATCGTGGGACGCAGTCACGCAGATGTCGCCGTGGTTCCCCGACTTCCTCCGGCTCCCATTCCTATCCCGGAAACTTCGTTATTC
This sequence comes from Poecilus cupreus, assembly GCA_963942605.1. Lineage (NCBI taxonomy): Eukaryota > Metazoa > Arthropoda > Insecta > Coleoptera > Carabidae > Poecilus > Poecilus cupreus. Next base: position 25,115,343 of record OZ012720.1, on the reverse strand, counting down.
TCACGTTCACGTCCTGTGCGTCGCTGTTATTTTGGTAGCTGTACCACTAAACCGCTACGTTGCTCGCAGTTTAATTTGGGATATTTTGTATTTATTTGAATGTATTTGATATATTTAGCTGTGGGTGACCTAATTTAATTTATTTTGTTCACATGTGTTATGCGAGAGAAAATTGTCTGTTAGTTGGAGGTATTCGGACTCGAAATGTACGAGTTCAAATTAGGAATTCAAAACATATAGTATTTCTTTGTGAAGAACAATAGTTATTTGTCAAACTAGAGAGTAAAACGCTTCTTTTTCCCCCTCGAGTTCGAAGCTGCGCTCATGAGGCATTTCGAACGAGAGTGGAAGAAGAGCTTTCTTCTCGTGTTAGACACAACATTATTTTCACATGTTTCTAAAAACGATTTGCTCGGACCTAAAATACACTTTGAGAACACAACTGACAAACTGATACGTTAAAAGTTAGGTTATGAGACACAAGGCGGTGTAGCAGTGTTGCCAATGAACCAATCTTAAATACCTTTAATAAGTTGTCAAATTATGATTTAATAGGAAAAAGAAAAATATAAGACATAATTGTAAGATAATTTAAATTATGTATATCACTAAAATAAGGATTTTCATCAAATTATGAATTTATTTATAATTTTTGTAATATAAATTATTCGCAAATATCATTCATGTTGGTAACACTTCTATATTTTCCTCTCTAGCGAGGAACAGCACATTTTCCTCACTATTTCGGGAGAAGAACGGTGGGGTTTCCTACCATGTCGTGAAAAAAATTGTTTTTACACTTTTTCATTATTTCTGACAGTAAAAATACATTTGTTTTAATGAAAGAAAATATTTAAAGATTTAAATTATTATACCCAAAAATCTTACCTAATTTTGCTTAAATAAGTCGCATTTTTGTGAAATGTATCTTATTTGAATTAAGAAAATAAATTTTAAAGAAAGATATTTCTTAATTCGAAAGTAACATTTTTCTCCTACACTGGCAAGAAATACTCTACTTTTATGAATGTTTGAGGGAAGTAACGCCTACTTGTTGAATGATAAATACAATGTAACGGAACTGGAGGCAGTATGGTTTTTTAGTTAAACGATTTTAAAATCCAAAAAAAATATTGTTAATTTTATTTTATCCAATATTTCGCAAACAATTTTGTTGCTTCATCAGGGAACTAAAAAAAAAAGAGTTTTACCCTCGCCGCTGTTTTTAACTTCTTCCGTTTCTAGTGTTTTTTTTTTTTCGTTTGTGGTACTGACCAATACCAATATTTTCCTCCTTGTGCTATCGCCATCTTGGAGCCGTTTCCGATTCTGTGCACGTGGATTTTAATACAAAAATCTGATGTGGCAGCACATAACCTCCCGCCCAATACTACTCTTAAACGATATAAAATAGTATTTTATGATACAGAAACATACCTTCTTATTTGTTTATTTTCTTTTTATATTTGAGAATTTTAATTTTATTTCGTATTTTTATTTAATTTTTTGATATATTTTTCACTAAGAAATCAGCTTCACAATTTCCATGGTGTACAAGGAATGCAAGATTTATGAAACCAAATTTCTTTATATTTAATTATCTCTAAATCTAATGAAAATTAATAAAATTAGTGTAATCAAAACACATGTAAAATTAAAAAAAAAACTGTTAAGAAGCAAAAATTAACAAAATTGTATTTTTTTGGTATTATAGTATTTGAGTTATGCGAGACGAAAAAAATTGCCACAGACTACACACACACTTAATATATACATATACACATACAGACATCATGGTGAAAATAGTAAAATCGTACTGTAGGGACCCTAAAACGTGCTTATTGAAAACTCACTACCCAATTTTTTTACCAAAAACAATACATCCCTTACCTAAAGGTAGGCGGGAGGTAAAAAACAACTTTGTCAAAATTTATTGTGTTTTTATTATGAGGTTCAATCATTACACCGAATGGATATTGGTTTAATTTTTTTTATTTTTGTCAAAATTTTGTTAAAACATTTTGTGAGTAATTTATACAAAATTTAAATAATTGTAACCTTATTGTTGTTCGTTTTATTTAGTCCCCTGATGAAGCAACAAATTTATTTTGCGAAATATTGGATAAATTAAATTAACGATATAGAAAAAAGCTTTCAGAACTCATGGTATATGTAAATAACGATATTTTTTTGAGCTTTAAGATCGTTTAACTCAAAAATTATATTGCCTCCAGTTCCGCTACATTGTACTTATTATCTTTTGAATGGTTTTTGCTGTACAATAAATTATGAGATAATAACAGCGGAGCTGTATTTCCCATGAAATTTTTACAAAATATCGTTTTTAGTTTTGAGTACATTTGCGGTTTGCGTTTTCATTCCTTACAAACCCAAACGTTTACTTTCATCTGTAGACAAACGATTATGATACGTCATTTAGCTAATGGTCAAAACATATTGAAGGTACCTTTATACAAAATTGATGAAATTATTAATATAACCGGCTTCAGTTAAGCAATAGAACCAATTAACTAATAATTAAGATGAGATGTGACAAGTCAGTCAGACAGTCCTTGTATATTTCTGTGTGTGTGTTTTTAGAACCACTTTATAAGAAATAATAAACATCATCTTTGTCACTCATGCCATCCTTTAAGACGAAGAAGAAGAAGAATGTGTTTCGAAGCCTACCGCATACACTTTAATCAGCGGCTCTGCATCTACAGCAGTCGAACCCTTCATTCCGTCATTCTCATTTGTAAAGGAAAAGTAAACATCGCGATTTATTTCATGCTTTCATCGCGCGACTTCTTGACAATACCCCTCCGCCTCCGCCCGTCTGCCTGTCGTCTGTTAAATGGCAATAATTACACAAAGTCGTCACGGAATCTATTTGAAATGTTTTTCTTTTCCGCTCGCTAACAATGACAGTATGATAATGAGCGCTTAAAATTCCGCTCGCGAAAACAGAAAGGCCGTGGAAATAACAAAAGAAGGAAAATGGATATTTATCACTGGCGGGAATCTGGCCCGGAGTAAAAACAAAAATTTACGTCACTTCCTCCTAAACGAAAACACTCGCAGTACTTGCTGTTTCAGCTATTAAGGCTGCTTACTTCCTCTAAACACCAAATTAATTCATTTCATGCAAACAATCACTATAATGCCCCTTTTGAAAATATTTAAACGAAAGTGTCAAAATAATTTCATATTCATATTTTGTTACTACATATACAATAGAGAAGTTAATCATTTTGGTTGCTATTCAAAGGTCTATAATAAACGCTACTACACTTTGTCCGCGATATGGTGGCTGCTACGTCATTACTTTCCGAACTAATAATTAACAGATGCATGTGTAGTCTGTCTTTGTCACATACACGCTTGTTTAACCGTTGGTTATTTTAACGTATGTTAAATATGTCCATCTATTTTCCTCTACTTGAAAAGAAAAAGGATAGTTGATCACTTCACGGACGGAAACTTCAATCTGTCATTTCAGTATTAATTGTAGGTTACGAGCCCAGAATCATAAAAATTTTACATTTCGCACATACATATATGTAATAGAGGTATTGTTTATGCTAAGAATTAATTAGATTCATCAACAGTAAGTAGTTGATTATTTCAAGGCCTCTCAGGGTTTTTGGGCTTATCTTAATAAATAAATGAGATAGAGAAAATTTCTTTGGAATCAAAAAGATGTAGAATAATATTACTTACAATTTTTATTTGAAAAAATTTTCTGTATTTTGTTGTCATCACATTTAAAAACAGTGTTTGTGGTATCAGTCAATACCTTTGGGTCAAATTGTAAATTTAATATTATTTCAGTTGTTATTATTGCTTAAAATATTCTTCAAAATAACAAAATTTATGATATAAATAAATTTAGTACAATATATTTTCCCTTTGTTTGATCAGAACTATTTTTTTAAAGCTATTCTAAAAGTCTCAACTGAGCCAAATAATATGATTTTGGGCTCGTATATTTTGCACGAAACTACAGTTTCATATTTATAGTAATAATAAGTATTAATAATAATAAAATGTTCAAAAATAAATCATAAGAAAATACCTACAGTATGGTAAATCACAGAAGAGTGTTATTATATTATTGTTACCTTGAACCACCTCGATGTCGAACTGTCAAACTCAAACATCAAAATTAGGTCAGATCGGTGATTCTAACAATGGTCTTTATTTGATGTTTGTGTGCGTAATATCACTAATAGTGTTAAAAAATGACATTTTCAACTTGCTAAGCAACCGTTATAAAGTTTACTTTCAACAGCGGTCGTACATAAAAGTAATATTTCTATTATTAGTTAGAAAGTTTTGAAGACTAAATATTAATTAATTTCTATTTTAAAATAAATTCCTAGTTACATTGAGAACATAAAATTAAACAGATTATCTTATCAAATAATTGTAAAAATGAAGTCATACGCAAGGAACAAGTCATACGTGTTCAGTTGGTTTTATTTGCATAAGAAAGTAGTGTGGTACCCACACTAGATTTTTATTTTTGACTTTTGAAACAATAGTCAATTAAAATTTAACAGCAATCGTAAAAAATCTGATGTGTCCAGCACATAACCTCCCGCCCAATACTACTCTTAAACGGTACAAAATAATTAAATAGTATTTGATGATGCAGAAACATACCTTCTTATTTGTTTATTTTCTATTTATATTTGAGAATTTTTATTTTCTTTCGTATATTTATTTAATTTTTTGACATATTTCACTAAAAGAAAACAACTTCACAATCACAATGACATGTGTCACATTTCGTAAAAAAATTGAAAATTTTTAAATGTTTCCATGGTGTACTAGGAATGCAAGATTTGTGAAATCTAATTTCTTTATATTTTATTATCTCTAAATCTAATGAAAATTAAGAAAATTAGTGTAATCAAAACACATGTAAAATTAAATATTCTACAACTTTCAAAATAACATAAATTGTTGAAAAAAGAAATTTAACCGTGTTTTTCACGAAAAACTGTTAAGGGCTTCAAGTAAACTGCTACTTCCGGTTGACCAATTTTATCCAAAATCTAATCAGCTCTTCATTTAAATATAAGAAGCAATAATTCACAAAATTGTATTTTTTGGTATTATAGTATTTGAGTTATGCGAGACGAAAAAATTGCCACAGACTACACACACACACACATACATACATACATACATACATACATACATCATCGCGAAAATAGTAAAAACGTATTGTAGGGACCCTAAAACGTGCTTGTTCATTGAAAACTCACTACCCAATTTTTTGACCAAAAACAATACCTCCCTTACCTAGAGGTAGGCGGGAGGTAAAAAGTGTTCTATTTTTATGTACATTAGTGAATCCGTAAAATATCTACGTATAATGATAATTAACGCATTTCGTTACATAGCAGAGCTAAAATACGCAAAAATGAGCAATATTTTATGATGGATGCTACTTTTATTGTTCAATAATTTTGCTTTCCGTAAAACAGTATTAATTAATGTTAATACATGCATAGAATGTATGTCCTATTAGTGCACATTAGTTCTGCTGTATTCGTCTGTACTCGTAAATACAAACTGTTCAGTGCGAACTACTCGCACCAGGCAATGAATCACGATCATTCCTAATGAAACAAACTCGTTACACAGCAAACATTAGCAACGCAGCAGGCGATGCATGTTGTAGCAGCTACGGAACTAGACCTGCCAGTGCTCGCGTTCCGTGTTCTCAGCCTCGGAGTAGTTATGTCGTAATTGAATTCCATGAAACTGAAAACAAAAACAGAATAAAATAATTCCACTGTTCACACCGCTGCCTCTCCACCCCAAATATCAAATTAACGCGAAATGAATTCTCTGCAGGGTTCAACGTGGTTCGTTCACACCGCGCACCGCACACACGGTTTACATTTTACATGAGGAGGCTGTGACTGTGGAGAAATGATAATGTAGAAAGTACTCTTCTTAGAAGGATGGTCCAACGGGAATTAAAAAGTTGGAAGTGAATATAACATGTCTCTAACTTTCTACAAACATGTGCATTTACGAGTCAAAACGTTATTTTAAAAGTGTTTCCCCTTGAACGAAGTGAAATATAAATTGTTCTCTGTACATGCACATAACTGCAGCACGGGGTTGTTTGATTATTATTCAAAAATATAGGGTAACCAGATGATAAATAAAATAGATATGTCATCACGCCTTTTACCCATTATGGGTGTGGTACTCTGCTTATGCAGATCTCGGTAGGTGATATATTTTTGCGTATGATATGCAAAATCAAGTCAAAGCCCCCATCATAGGGGTAAATTTTAATTGGCAACTGCAAGTAGTGGGATTCGAACTAACTGAGGATCTCACGATTCACCGTCCGATGCATTATCATGAAGCAATTTTTTTTATCAAATATAAAAATAAAATAAAAACATCAAAATATAATTTTTATTTAACGTGTTGTAATTCATAAATGGTTACAATAAGAGGAAAATGTTTCAAACAATAAATGTAGAAAATATTATTTGAAACATTATTCTAATAACAAAATTTTCATTAAACAATAATTTACTGAAATATTTTAAAATTACTTGATAGGGCTTCAAGTAAACTACCACTTCCGGTTATTGGAATATCACCAAAAACTAATCAGCTCTTCCAAAGGGGATATAAACTGATATATACAAAATATCACAATTTTCAGGTTAGCTGTTTTTGAGAAACTGTAACTCCAGAGATCCAGACTGACAGACAAATAGAAACACACACAGACATCATCGCGAAACTATTAAAATCGCATTCTATGAAGTGCTCATCCACTGAATACTCACTATCCAATTTTTAGCATGATTCCTACGAGCCCAGGCTCATAATAGTTCGGCCGGCTTACATTTTTAAGCAGAGGCCTAAACAAATCATAAAACTTACACAAATGATGAGACATTTCGACAAAATTGTTTCGACTATATTAAAATATATACCTTAACCTCACAAAAGCTGAATATTTTATCGGAATAACATAATGATCAAAATTAATATAACAAAAACTTTAGTAAACGGACAGCTCATAATAGTTCGGCCGATATTTAATATTGCGTTACATCGTCTGGGAATTAATGCGCTGCTGAACAAATCAACAAAAACCTATTAATATTAGTTGTATACGTGCTGTGAGACTCAATATGTATTTTTACGTTAATATTTAAGTAAAATTCCTCGTGGTAAATCATTAAGTAAAGATTTGCGCTTATCCATCATTAATGCCCATAAAAAAGGCATTTCGGCAAGTCGTATATCTGTTTCGCATTCAGTTCCGCGTTCTACAGTGCAAGATATTATTAATTTGTATAAAAGAACCGGTAAAGTCGAACAAAAAACCAAAACCGGCAGGCCATCTACAATTACGGAAGCAGATAAACGATCTTCACGTAGACTTATAAAAACAAACCGGCGGTCGAATACTAAAAAAATAACTATAATTTGGAGGGAAAGTATAGCAAAAGAAGTTTCGATGACCACAACGAAGCGAACTAGTCGAAAAATAGGATACAAGTTCTATAAGGTAATATTTATTGATTTTTTGGACTAAAAATAGTTAACAGATGATTTGATTTTTTTCAATAAGCAAAAGAAAAAACTTTATTAACTAAATTACAAAAAAAAATAGACTAAAATGGGCTAGAGAACATCTAAACTGGACTCAAAGACAATGGCATAGTATAATTTGGAGTGATGAATCAAAATTTGATGTTTGTGTGGGGGACACGCGAAAACGACTTTTGCGTACTTCTTCTGAGGCTTATCATAATGATTGTTTGGTTAAAAAAGTCAAGTTTCCAGCTTCTGTTCTGGTTTGGGGCTGTATGTCTGCAAGAGGTGTAGGGAAATTACATTTCATTGACGGCATAGTTAATTCTCAAAAGTACAGAGACATTCTGGAAGAAAGTTTTTTGCCTTCAATTTCAAATTGTGAATCGTCCGAAGGTGAATTTATTTTCCAACAGGACGGTGCTCCATGCCATACGGCAAAAATTATTCAACCATGGTTGAAAGATCATGAAATACCAATATTAAAATGGACATCTTCTAGTCCAGATTTATCTCCTATCGAGACCCTTTGGCATAATATGAAGAAATAACTTCGTAAAAATCCGGCGCGTACCGTTTCCGAACTAAAAGCTACCTTGCAGAACATATGGGACACTACTCTACTAGAAGAATGTGTAAGGCTTGTGGATACAATGCCCAGTAGAATTAAAGCTGTTATTGCTAACAAAGGCGATGTAACGCAATATTAAATATCGGCCGAACTATTAAGAGCTGTCCATTCACTAAAGTTTTTGTTATATTAATTCTGTTCATTATGTTATTCGGATAAAATATTCAGCTTTTGTAAGGTTAAAGTATATATTTTAATATAGTCGAAACAATTTTGTCGAAATGTCTCATCATTTGCGTAAGTTTTATGACTTCTTTAGGCCTCTGCTTGAAAATGTAAGCCGGCCGAACTATTATGAGCCTGGGCTCGTATATACCTCCCTTACAGGATGTGGCGGGAGATAAAAAAAGAGTTCGTTTTATTAAAAATAATTAGTTACTCGAAAATAAAATATTTGTTTTACAAAAGCTTACTTAAAAAATCTGCTGTGGTTAGCACACTACTTTCTTTCACACATAAAACACTAAACATTGCGTATAACTTTATTTTCACAATTATTTGACATATAAACATTAAACCTATTTAATTTTTTGTTCTCATGATTCTATTTTAGAATATTAATTAATATCTAGTCTTTAAAACTTTCTAACTTATAATATAAATATTGCTTTTATAATGTTTCAAAATAATTTGACATATAGATGTTAAAATTGAAATATATTATGAAATATATAATTAAGTTATTCTCAAAATTAGAAGCATGTAGAAGAAAAATGCAAAAAACATTTTATATTCTACATATTTTTGCTAACATCTTTCATTAGAGACTTTTTTCACAGATGATTCTATATTTGAAAAAAAAAATTAAATTTATTGCTTTGTGTGTCCAGTAAACTTCCCCTTCCGGTTTTCAGTTTCATTCAAAATCAACTCAGCTCTTAAAATTTTCGTGGAATTTATAAATTCCAAGTTTCGTTTACATATCTGGTCTTGTTCATAAGATATTGTGCACACGGACATCCATCCTCACAAACAGACATCATTGAGAAATTGGTCTTAACGGATTCAATGGACGTCAATAAATGTATTTCCGCTTAAATCTTGTCAGAATTTTTTTTCATAATTCCAATACTGCCTTATACTTTGTATAAGAAAGTAAAAAGTAATAAAATAAAAATTTGGTGAGAGTACTCATTGTGTAAATGTTACTTTTACATGACAAACTTAAACAATGCGACTCTTTGAATTGTATGTAACATTGTATGTAAACAGCTTAAATATGGTCGTTTTATTTTATGCTTATCTCATAACAAGAACGTACTATAACAATAAATTTATTCCCTATGGTCCATAAAAAGTAGGTACCCGGTATAATTCTAGTAGACAGTATGTACGAGTACTAGTATGTATGTGAATATAAATAGCATAGAATTCTTGTTCCTTGACAATAGAAGTTTTCGCACTACTATAATTTACCGGTGCTGAATAAGGTACACGACAAAGGACTTGGATTAAATTTAAAGCTACCACCCACGCCTGTGAACTCTAAGGACAAATGTAATATATTCGGGGTGAAACAGTATCATATTCACTTGTTAAAACTCCCTAATGCTACCAGTAAGGTAACATAGTTTATGTTTAACAAATTCATATTATATTTGTCTTGTTATTATCCCTACACAAAATAGGATTTTGGTGTTTGCGTTTCATCAGCAATTCAGTGAAAATTATTCCAGCGTGATTAAATTGATTCAATGGTAATTATGCTGAAATGTTGTCCAGTATTTTTCGTACACAATTAAACAATAACATTGTTAAATCATAATACCTAATTAATATAGATAATGAAGCTTTGTTTGAATTGTAAAATCACATATGAAGTTGCTAATTACTGTTGCCTCGGTGCCGAATTAGTCTCGACTATTGTATAGATCTGTCAATGAGACTCTTGACAAATAATTGTAATGATTTTAACAGGATATTTCTATTAATATAAACTAAATTAAAAGTTAATATTCAGCCAATAATTACGTGGAGAATATATAATTTGAATTTCAAAATATGTACATATATGTTATTAATATTTGCTAATAATAACGAATTAAATTTGTATTTAGTAACAAACCGATGTGCATCCCAGTAGGAATGGGGATTAACTCAACTCGCCCCATTTTAAATTTGGAAAACCTTAGAATCTTATCTTAAAAACCTTTTTTCAACGTAGGACATTTCGTGTATCACACAGACATCATCAGCTATAACAATAAAATTTAAGGTTTACATCAAATTTATTTTCCAAGTTTCTACGTAACAGGCAAAACAAGTTAAAACGGTCTACGAACGTAAAATCGATGGTTAAGTTTTCAAAGTTAAACATTCCTATTTTCAACAAAAATGTACATATCTTATTTATGTGGAATTTACCTGTAGGTAAGATCGCTTCGCTCACACTTTTTACCACAAGCCTTAAGCCTACACAACTCACGCTCGACAAATCACAGTCAGAAATCATGTAAATAGTGAAGTAGTACATCGTAAGGTTGACCAAAAATTATGTTTAATATTTCGAAGCGTTCTATTTAAAGTTTATTTGTTTATGAATCGAGGCATTGAAGTTTGACTTCTTATCACGAATATGGAATTTATTTGCCGAAAAAAATGAACCACGTGAGTGATAAAAAGGAATTTCAGTGCCGCGGTACATTTTTATTTAAAATATAAAACTGAAACCAAATTATAATAAAAATATTTTATATGTTAAGTTTACAAATCTGTCAATTCTCAATTAAGTCAAACATTTGAACATGCATGCAGTTTTACCAACCTCGGACATTAAAGTTATCGTAAAGAACACTCAGAATGGTATGTTTTGTTCCCAACTTCTTCATCGGTACTAATATATCATACGTCAAAATCATGCTATTTATACAATTATTGTACGGTTGTCAACACTGCGTTGATTAAAATAGATTACTTTAATACTCGTACTTTCAGAGCCTTTAATGACGATTTTTGCTTTCTTTAGTGCCGATTTAATCACATTATCATCTTCATATTCTGAAACCGGTAAACTATTGAACAAACCACGGATGTTATGAATCACAACAGGCCTTAGATGTCTTAAAAATCCTCGCTATACGAGTTCGGAATTCAAACATCATTAGGTATGTTAATGGCTATTACAGCCTAGACACAAAAGTAACACTTTACAGACTGTTAAGAGTCCGAAATGTGTCGCCTTTAATGTTAATCGGCAAAAAATATATTTACAGAACTATAATCTTACAGGCAGATTCATAAAAGGGAGTAGCGCTAACTCCATTTTTATTATTACTTGTAACTTCATTTTCCATTCTCCGAACATAACTATTTTAACTAAGATTGTAATCAAGATTGGTTATTATAAAATTTGACACATTTTGATAATATAATTCATTTAGAAACGTGGTATTTACAGATGATGAAAAAAATGGATTTAACGCTAATTCCTTTTATGAATCTACCTGCAAATGTCTTTCAGAATTTTAGAAATTAATTTATTTCTCGTATTGCTTTAATTTAAATAAAGCTAAATTTATGTAACAGTATTTTGAACCTGGAATGTACAAGCGATACTAGCGACCTCTAAAATCACACCACTGTGTATATCAGTTTTTCGACTTATATTAAATAAGAATATAATTCAAATACATTTCACTATGTATTTACAAATATTTGTAAAATTTATTTTTTGTTAGTCTTGTAATGTGACTACATTTTTGAGAGAAAAATATTTATCTTTAATGTCATGAAATTGTTTGGAATCAATTCATAGACAAATAGGTATTTACAGCTTATTTTAGTGTTTCATCAAGACAAGATGACTTGATGACCATTTTTTGTCTTGGCCTTGATTTTTAAGACAAGAAATTAAAAGTTGCTTGTATTGCTCATTTCTTGTCAACGTATATATTCCTGATATTTCTTGATTCTTGAAAAATAGGGGAATCCCGTTTCTCTATAGCTTTATCCAATCTGAAAGCTTAAAAACGAAGCGTTGGCGTCTGCCCATACCGGTCCCTTGATTTCAAGAAAAGATCAAGAGTATATCTTTATTCTTGGGCAACACAATTAAATATTAATGATATTTGATAAAATACGTTTATTATCTTAATTGTAACATTAATATAAAAATGAATTCTACATCTTTTAATATTTGTCCTGCGTTCTTATACAGTTAAATGAATATGACAGTGAGCTCAATACCTATAAATCAAAGCAAATTCAATCCATCGAATTTTTACGTCACGTTCGGATTCCCTGCGTTCCGGTACCCACATCACCGGAGCGGAACCGAAAAATCAACATATTAAAATCATTGGATTTCACTCCTGCTGTCTGCTTCATGGTAAATCAAGCACGAGGACTTGTGTTCTGTCGCGGTCCGCTGAATGCAAATACAGCAGCTTTTGTCGTCCCGGAGCCGGAGAGTCCAGCGCTCCGGAGTCCGGACTTTCAGCGCTCTCGCTTTCAATTTTCAACAAATCAAAGTTGTTTTTAAAGCATTTGCGTTTACCTTTGAGTGAGGACATTAAAGTAAAACCGCAGAGGAAGTTTGTTTTCAAAGGGTAATTATGATAATTATTCGTTTAATGATGTATGGAGACTGGTAATTTGATTTTAAATATTAATTAATATTTGAAAAAGCGCAGAAATTATTACGGACATTTAGAAGTATTTGCTTTTGAGTTTTAACTTATTTAAAGTATTTAGAATTATTTAGAAATGAATTTATTTTATGTAGTGTGCTGTTGTTTTAATTTTATTTTATTTCTGATTAAGCATATATGTTTGTAATTATTTTAAAATCATAAATTATTTCAGTTTATACTTAACAAAACTAATTATTTAAAAAGCAAATAATGAAATATTTTCAGACCGGAAAAATATTCTATATGAAATATAAAATATTATTTCTTTTTTATAACACACGTGCAACGTACGTTTAACATATTTAGGGCCAGTTGTTCTAATAAAATTTCAGTTAACTATCTATTAAGTAAAAATTTATTCTACTTAAGTTGTCGAGATCACATGAAGACTACGTCTAAGAATGTATAAAAAATAATGAAAATTAATACCAAATTTGACACTCTGCTATTTTACTATATATATATATATATATATACCGTGTGTCCCACGTATAAGTTGGCATAGGCAAATAACATGTAAAATCAGTTTTTTGTAAATAAAAAGTGTCCGGCAAAAAATTATGCATCCAAATTTTATATCACAATACTGCCAATATCCCTACATCTTATTTAATACAGATTACTTTATTTTAATAAGGCAATTTAATGAAATTAATAATAGAAATTCCTAATTTTCGCCTACTCTTATTATTGCTACTGACGTATAGTGCCTGCAATTTGTTTTAAATATTTTTATCTGTCACTATCAATTTCTGGCGATGGAAACCATTCAGCGTTCATTCCTGTGGTGTATTCAGATATTTATCTTGCACTGCGCCCCCATAATACATTCTAATAATATTTACACGGTTCTCGACATTTAATGTATTCTTGATGACAGTGACAGATTAAAATATTTAAAACAAATTGCAAACACTATACGTCAGTAGCAATAAAAAGAGTAGGCGGAAAATTAGGACTTATTATTATTAATTTCATTAAATTGCGGTATCAAAATAAAGTAATCTGTATTAAATAAGATGTAGGGATATTGGCAGTATTGTGATATAAAATTTGGATGCATAATTTTTTGCCGGACACTTTTTATTTACAAAAAACTGATTTTACATGTTATTTGCCTATGCCAACCTTTACGTGGGACACACGGTATATATATATATATATATATATATATATATATATATATATATATATATATATATATATATATAAAGTTTGTACTCGTACGTAGAGTTTGCCCTGATGAAGTCAAAAAATATTAGCGGAACGTTGGGTTAAGAACAACTAAATATTACAAGTGACTGCCTTCCTGAGTAATTTATTTCTTCAATTACATCATTCTAGTCGATTAAATCATCTTTAAAATTCAATATTTCTTCTATATCTACTGCCATACAAATCCATTTTTACAAATAATAATAAATTCCTAGAAATAGGTTATAAAAATAACTTTTTTTTGAAATCGAAATTAAAGTACTCGATATCACACTGCGAAGTTAGCCAAAATAGTAGCTAAAGTTATACTTTACGACAGTTATGTATAAATTTTACTTTACAGACTCATCTGTCAAACTTGGATTACAAACCTAAAATAACAAATATTCAGTAATAATATAACAAGAGAGTGAGAATAAATTGAAAATAATTTGACAGATCTTTCGAAAACTTTTTTCTCGTAGGGCTTGAGTGGCTATTGCCAAATGGCGACAAGTTTGAGAAAGATACTGGAGAATTATTTTCTAATTTATGGAACTCTCGAGTTATATTTAATTAGATTATTTTTTTATTTCATCATCAGGCACGTCACTAAATCTATCTTTTTTGTTCATTTTTACTTGTGTTGATAGTAAATATCTGACATCTGACATCTGTCAACAAAAACAAAAAAGCTACAGAGTATATTGCCGGGAATAATCACAAGAGCATTATTCTCAGTATAATAATGACTGGATTGGTTAAAACGCAGTCACGTGACATACAATAAAGCATTTCATTGGTTTAAAGAAACGTCAAAAAGTAATCTATAATATTATTGTTGAATTTATTTATTATTAACCTTCGATACTAATCTATTGGATTTAATGCAGATGACATGAAGACTATTTCTAAGAATGTATAAAAAATAATGAAAATTAATACCAAATTTGACACTCTGACAGTACTTTTGTTATCATTATCGCAACAGCATCCTGACGTTTTACAAATACACAATGCTATTTTATTTTTAACTAATAATTTATCGATTTCGGAAAAATTATAATGTATAGCTCGGAAGTATTTTACTTGTTACTCACTTGTAAACACCATTTACCCAAGCCCTCTATTGCTTTTGAAAAAAAATCTTTACAAGTTACTAATTGACAGCTACATTGTAAAAATTTTACAAGTTAGTAAACAAGGTAAACAATGCACGTTGCCCCAATAATACTTACAAGACCTATGCGAAATCATTTAATAATATATTGTGTCATTAGGAGTAAATGTGATACTTTGGGTGCTGAGCATGTAAGTTTGAACGACAAGCGAAGCGAGTCGAACAATTACATGCGATGCACCCAAAGACACATTTACTCCGAATAACACATGCTATTTTTTCTTCAAACATAGAAAATAAAATTAGAAATATTATAAAATGCTCAAAACTTCAAAAAATATTCTGTCTTATCTAGCATTTCAAGTTGCCGTAGAATATGCTGTTTTGTTATTTTTGTTTATTTGTTTCATTTTTAACTGTCAAATTATTGAATTACAACCTAACTATTTTTCATAATATTTTACTTTGTCCGCCGCCGGCGTAAATGTGTTGCCAAGGATACACTTTTACGCCGGCGGCGACAATATTGAACTTCTGTTTGTTGAATACAAATACATAACAACGTACTTTTATGACGTTTGAAGAAAAAATAATTTTTGACAGAACAGTTGTGTGTAACTGACAGGATTTGGTTATAATTTTATTTTGATTTATAAATGAGTAACAAGTAAAATGTTGTACAATACACAAGGTAACTGTTTTAATGCAGTAAAAACTGTTTTACCCTGCTTGTAATGTAAATAACTATTTTATTACTCATATGGTTTAATATACTTTAGTGTCTTGATATACAAACAACTATTTTATTTACACTTTTCCTGTAAAGTTAATAGGTAAAAATTTACAGCAATATCAAAAACATTGCATTGAAATCTCCAAATTTCACATTTCAATTCTATACTCGGTATATACATATTTTATTATAAATACCTACTACATACAAAATGTTATAGCGTGAATATAGTTTGGTGGACTGTAAGATTAAGCAGCACAGTTGAAATTATTAATATCTAAAAATTGTTTGATAGGAGGGCAGGAATAGAGAATAGAATGAACATCTGAAAACAATTCTACCGTTTTATCATGTACGAGTATTTCAATGGCGGCAATGAATTTCCTGTTTCTCTAGTTACACTTCTGACGTACTAAGGTTTCAGCTACTTTGATTTCATGATTACTTCCTAATATTGATGTATCTCAGTATTCCGTAACCTCTCGGAACAAATATGTATTATAACTGTACTAATTAATACTGATTATTTCACTCATTACAAATTTGACCAATCAGAATGTCTCATTTTCCATTGTTGTGCATTTTAGATAAGTGAATAAACAGCACCATGCTGTTTATTCGCGAGTAAATTGAAGCTAGCTTTTATATGCAAATTTTGAAGGCATATTTAGCCGGATAATTAGTTGCAGAAGTAAGATACTTAGATGTTCTTTACCTTTACTGGTATTCTATATCTTTAAACATGCAGAATTATTCAATTCAAGCTATTTTTATTTACAAATTTTTGACTTTTATTTGACAAGTAAAAAGAAAAACAATCAATTTGCTATAGTTACACTACAACAACATAATTTTATGGTGCTTTTTGTTTATGAGTGTACCGATTTATTTATGTGAAAATGTGTCAAAATCAACGTTTTAGTACAATTTCTTCGGCAAGTATTAAAGTTTATGCTATGAATTCATGAAATAATCTTGACATATACCCCTCGTGCTAAAAAATTGAATCGATTAAATTTGATGTCTAACTTATGTATAAAATTTTGCTTAAAAAGTGTTATCGTACATAATAATTTAAGATAAAACCCCTAGACCTGCGGTCTCGGGATTTTTTCAAATTATTATGTACTCAAACACTTTTTAAGCAAAATTTTATACATAAGTTAGACATGTCAAATTTAATCGATTAATTTCTTAGCACTCGTGATATAACTATTGATTATTTCACTCATCAAAAATTTGACCAATCAGAATGTCTCATTTTCCATTGTTGTGTATTTTAGATAAGTGATTAAACAGCACCATGCTGTATATTCGCGTTTAAATTGAAAAATTGGAACATTTTGAAGGCATATTTAGCTGGATAATTAGTTGCAGAAGCAAGATACTTACGTTTTTTACCTTTACTGGTATTCTCTGTCTTTAAACATGCTGAATTATTCAATTGAAGCTATTTTTATTTACAAATTTTTGACATTTATTTGAGAAATAAAATGAAAAACAATCAATTTGCTATAGTTACACTATAACAACATAATTTTATGGTGCTTTTTGTTTATGTGTGTACCGATTTATATATGTGGAAATGTGTAAAATAAAATCAACGTTTTAGTACAATTTCTTCGGCAAATATTAAAGTTTATGTTATGAATTCATGAAATAATCTTGACATATACCCCTCGTGCTAAAGAATTGAATCGATTAAATTTGATGTCTAGCTTATTTACAAAATTTTGCTTTTAAAAATTATTATGCACTCAAACACATTTTATCTACGATAGTGTGTAAAATTGATGTTTAGTTTCAAGTTTGTAAAACGGTTGTTTAGTAACACGATCCCATTAGTCACGAGCAGTCACGGGTTGCCAAGCAACGAGTGATTAAAATTTTTAAACCCGCCAAATTTGCAAAAATTTTGTTATCATGGCAAACTTCTCATTTAATATTGTGATCCTACTTCATAAATAAAAATTATTTTTTTTATATTTTTTGGGGTTTTTCATTATATCGTAGATAAAATTTTGTACGATACACATACATAAAGCGTCTTTAGTCACTCAGGAGTCTTAAAACACTCGCTACGCTCTTGTTTTAATTGACCCATTCGTTACTAAAGACTAGCTTTACGTACTTGTATCGTAAATAACTATTAAGCAAATTTTTTTGCATAAGCTAGACATGTCAAATTTAATCGATTAAATTCTTAGCACTCGTGATATAACTATTCATTAATAACAAAGAAAACGTAAAGCTATTCAGAGAATTTAAAATTGTTAATGTTAATATTACCATCATCTGTCACAAAGTATCCAATTCTTTTTACTGTCCTCCGTAGTCTTTTCCTCGTATAAATTAATTTTACATTTGACATTTCTAGAGCAAATTACTTACAACTCATAAAACTACCACTATCACTAGCTTTAGCATCAGGACATAAAGAGAACTAGTCGTACGAGTGTATAAAAATGTATAAAAACTCACAGAGTGAGTGAGGGTCTCATCTCAGACCGCTTTGAAACACGTTCATTACGGCAATGAATTTTCAAGCGTCATATCGTATGCACAGGGCCGTAATTCAGCTCATTTATGAGGGCGGCACACGTGACCGGCGTGCAAATGGGCTGCAGCCGGACCTACACTGAATACCTAACGCTTTTCTGTGAGTTCTTTATGAAGTGGAGCGGTATTATTGAAACTACCTACTGGCACTTGTCGTAAAACTGTTATTTCAAATAAAATAACCGCGAAATTCTCACAGCACACTCAACTAGAAATTTTAAATGAAAAATATATAGAGACGCATAAAGAATTACCAGTAGGGCTGTCAATATCGGAAAATTTTCCATTCCGGATATCCGGATTAAAATTTTTCGGAATTCGAAAAATCCGGTTTCCGGTATCCTTGGAATCCGATATACGCAATCCGATATCCGGAATTCGAAATCCTGCCAAAACTCTTTGGAGGAAATCTAATTCCGAATATGCCGATATTTAGTTGGTATTTAGATTAGCACAGAACTAATACGCATGCGAGCAGTAGTCCAGCAACAAACTACATTGAAATCCAGAAAAATTGATAATAGTTATTTACTTTACAAGTGGTCAAAGTAAGGAATTACCCACGAGAGAAATTTTATCGAGTGGGTAATTCCAAGAAATGTTATTTGAAAGTGAAATATGCTTTAAATTTTTTAAATTAAAATGTAAATCGAATTGGTTACCAAGGTGTTGTGTGTTGTTATCATTGTTATAAATTTAAAAAAATACTCACAAGTGGATTTTCTCAAAATTCTACCCATTAGTGGGTAATCTGTTACTTTCCTTGTTTAAAATCGCTATATTTATAGAGCATTTAATGAGAGGTGTTGGATAAAGTATATTTTATGGCCGAATTTTATTCCTTGTTGCTCGTACATTAAAAATATCCAACATTTAGAACGCTACCCTTATGGTTTCATACCCTAATTTCGATTTTAAGGGTTAAAAAATGCTCTTTTTTTCTAATAATTGCGTTTTCTACGTTTCCATTTAATTTTAGAGGTAAATATCAAGAGGGCAAAGTTGTAGAGCGGAAAATTTTCAATCGCCAAAAATTATGTGAATTTTCGCCGCTAGAAGGATCAAAAATATTACTTGTTTATCGTACGTGTTTAAATTCAAAATATGATGTGACACACGTCATCGTGAAAATAGTGAAATAGTATTTTTGTGGCCCTAAAACGTGCTTAATCTGTAGGAAACTCACTATCGAAAATATTGACCCTTCCCAATACCTCCCTCGCAGAGTTTTATTTTCAGTAATAATATAACAAGATAGTGAGAATAAATTGAAAATAATTTGACAGATCTTTCGAAAACTTGTTGCCAGGCAATAGCCACGAAAGCCCCAGGGCTATTGCCAAATGGCGACAAGTTTGAGAAAGACACTGGAGAATTATTTTCTAATTTATCGAACGTTCGAGTTATATTTAATTAGATTATTTTTTGATTTCATCATCAGGCACGTCACTAAATCTATGTTTTTTGCTCATTTTTACTTGTATTGATAATTATCTGACATCTGACATCTATTAACAAAAACAAAAAAGCTACAGAGAATATTGCCGGGAATAATCACAAAAGCATTATTCTCAGTATAATAATGACAGGATTGGTTAAAACGCAGACACGTGACATACAATAAAGCATTTCATTGGTTTAACGAAACGTCAAAAAATAATCAAATGGAAACCGCAAATATCTCGATTATTTATCAACTTATTAGCAATTTATTTCACATCACATGATTTATACAATATTATGTCACTTACCGAGATCTGCACAAGCAGAGTGTCATACATAAAATGAGAAAATGGTGTAATATAATTATTTTATATATTTTATCGTATCATAGACTGATATAACTTTTTAATATTAAATATTTATTGATAATTATAAACAATACATTTGCTACTTATAATACATTAGTTACGAATTTACTGCGTTAAATACAACCAAAATACACAAAGTATATTATTAATAAAATCTGACAGAAAAATTATTGATTTGCTTCAGCATACGATATTTTTTCGAAATATATTTTTGACTTCTCTGGCAGCAAATCTAATCTTACACTATTTGCTGCTCCTAAAATATTTACGGGCATATCAAAATCTTTATGATTTATTTCAAAAAGATGAAATCTTTTACGTAATTGTTTTTATATGACAGATAAAATTGTTCATTTGTTTTTGAATCGACATCCTCAATGATACTATAAAGCTTTGAATAGAATTCGAATATTATCAATTTAAAACAAATTCTCGATTAAATTTTAGCATTAAGGAGTCTTATTTACCATTTATAAAAATATCTTATAGAAATCATTAATTCATTACACTTGTATATTTTGCGAACTGTCATGGATTCATACGATATTTGTCATTTTAGTTATCAGGTTGTAAATTGAGTTACTGTACGAAAATTCTGAATCAAGCTTTGATTAAAATATACAGTTTTTAACACCCAAAAATTACCGTATTTAAAAAATGTTTGGCAATGATAAAACCCGGCAAAATACAGATGAATACATCATCATGACGGAACTAATTAATGAACAATTAAAGTTAGTGATGCTGTGTGTGTGGGCGGTTTATAAATATTTCATCACTTCGCCAGACTTAATTAAGGTCTTTTGGTCCTTTGCCGGGCTCGCTGTTCGATGCACGTGGATTAGACTAGCGCCTAGCCGCTAGTCGAGGCCTTGCATTAGTTTTGTGTTCGACAAAGAAGCTTTTTTCGTAACTTTGTTTGCTTGACCTTTTTCCTGCTGTTCTCTCTTTACCTAACCTACGTTACTAGAAGTTCTATAGGTGTTCTGTTCTGTGTTCCGTATCTATTTGCAACGATTAAAACAAACTTACTTACTTTTTGTTGGAAACTTTACCGACTGAAGTCTGATAAGGGTTTGATTTCTGTACTTTGAATAGGTTTGAATTATCTCTATTTGTTTTTTTATACGTAAGAAGTATAGGAATAATAATAATAAAAAATCGATAACGAGAATTTTGTGAAAATACATGTTTTGGAATCCTCTCAATTCTTTTGATCATTTTCTGAAAGACGTATGTTCAGTTACACATTGAAAGATAAAATATAAAACGGCCTAATTAAAAATTTTGTTTTTACAAAAACAATAAATTCAATTTATTTCAAATATGGAATATGCTACGAAAATAATTTCTAAATAAAATGTGTTACGTGTTAGAAATAATATTTGAAAAGCAAAATAATATTTGTAATTTTCTCGTATTTGCTTATCGTTATATACACCAAATATAGTATATTAAAGAACGAGTTTCCTAATTGTTATTTTATTTTGTGAGAAGGGAATTTTACAATGAAGTCTGTGTGTAAGGGTGGATGTATTTCCATATGCGCAATATCTCATGAACGAGACAAGATATTTAAACGAAACTTGGAATTTATACGTTTCATGATAATATGACTAACTGAGTTGTTTCTGAATGAAATTGACAAACTGAAAGAAAAAGTTTACTGGACACACAAAACAATAAATCCATTTTTTTCAAATATAGAATCAGTTGTCAAAAAAAGTTTCTTTAAATAGTGTCAAATAAATATTAATAATTCGCACTAGTGCAAATTATTAATAATTCGCACTAGTGCTAATTACCAATGTGATTCTGACTTGCTGTCAAATGAAGTTTTTAAATTTTGCTTTATTTTTTATGAGAGAAACAGCGTTTGGCTTTTTTATCGGGAAATAGTCCTTCAACAATTTGACATGCACTTGGGATATTATATATGATAATTCTAAACATATAGTATTTCTTTGTGTAAAACAAGTATATTTCCACGTTTTCATTATTTCTTTCAGAGAAAAATACATTTGTTTTATTGAAAGAAAATATTTAAAGATTTAAATTATTTTATCCAACACCTCTCAATAAATGCTCTATAACTATGGCGATTTTAAACAAGCAAAGTAACAGATTATACACTAGTGGGTATAATTTTGAGAAAATCCACTAGTGAGTATTTTTTTATTTATAACAATAATAATAACACAACACCTTGGTAACCACTTCGATTGACATTTTAATTTCAACAATTGAAAGCATATGTCACTGTCAAATAATATTTCTTTAATAAATTTTTCATTTATTAAGAGGTGTTGGATAAAACGTTATACTTCACACGTGAGCAAAGTGGAATTACCCACGAGAGAAATTTTAGCACACGAAGCCGAAGGCTGGTGTGATAATTTTATCGAGGGACTTTGCCCACTTGTAAAGTAAATAACTAATATCCAAATATTTTACCTACCTTTACTTAAATAATTCGCATTTATATACAATGTATTTTATTTGAATTAAAAAAATTAATTATAAAGAAAGATATTTCTTAATTAGAAAGAAACCTTTTTTTCATGTACTTTTTGTTGAATCTACCTTTTCTTAAAAATTCTAATCTGTACAAACTACGAAAGATAAATTTATTTAAAGATAAACGCTTTCCACTTTTACTTTTACATGTGTAGAAATGTCGATATGTCGGTTAGTCGAACAAAGATACCGAAAAAGTAAAAGTATGCTAAAAACTTGGTGATGGACACATCACCATTGGGATCAGATTGCTTGAAACGCAAAGTCATTGGGTCTGCAATGTCTGACAGATGAGATACCCTTGTGGAACAACTGATAACAGAATCGTAACTTTTTACAGATTTTAAAAATAGCCGAATGGAGTAAAGTTTGATGGAGTTCGAAAATAATACGACGTATATGACTGTCTAGTTGTCGACTGTCACATTCTGAAAGCTCAAAGCCAAACAGACGTAGGCGTCATTTCATTAAATCGATACGACATTCACTATATTTATAATGTGTCTGCTCACATACAAGCAAAAAGTTCTGTCTACGAATGTTAAATACTTTTTTTCATTTCAGGTTCTTTACATCGCGATGCTGCTTCACAAATATCTGCAAATGTGAGTACATTTTTATTTAAATATAATATATCTACCTACAGGTTGAATCATAAAGATTAAATTAAGTGTTCTCGTGTAAAAAAATCGCACCTCGCTCGTAATATGTTTGAGTAGTGTTTCATCAAGACTTCTTGTTTTGGGCTTGATTTTCAAGACAAGAAATTAAACATTTCTTGTCTTGCTCATTTCTTGACAATGTATTTCTTGTCTTGTTTCAAGAATTCTTAATATTTCTTGATTTTTGATAGTTTAGGGGAATCCCCTTTCATTATCGTTTTATCCAATCCGAACGCTCAAGAATGTAGCGTTGGCGTCTGCTCTTACCCCTCTCTTTTAGTTTTAGTTAGTTAGTTAGTTTCTTATGTAGAAGTTTCGGCATAATTAAATTTTTAAATACTTATAAATGCATTTCGACAGCATATTTGGGAAAAAGGAAAATTATTTATAAATAGTTTTAATTTACATAAGAATTTACACATTTTATAAAGTATCAACTTAATACATTTGTGACATAAAAGTTCTATACAAATCTTGACTTCACATATTAATAAAATATTGTGTTGCATATGTTGAGGTTCACATTAAGGCCGCCAGATGGTGTTTAAACCTGTGTACAAATGTGGAACGAACGTCAATGTCACTTTATTGTCAAATGAATATCCAATGTTTATATTTTAATCATAAATACGGAACTGAAATTTTTTTTTTCTCAAGATATCAAGATTTCTAGACAAGAAGAAAATTCAAACTTCAAATTTAGAAATACAATGTACCTTTCATTTTTACATCTTATTTAAATAATGAAGCTTAAAAAATATAATACTCCTAAAATCACTATTTTTGTTATTATCTTAATAAAATATATAATTAATTTCAAAATACAATGAAATTTATGTATCTTATGTTTAGTTCGGCTTTCTATCACTAGTTAGTGTTCGAATCGAATATAAACAAAGATATTCACTTTTATGACATAATGTATTCCGCGTGACATTTGTCCAAACGTGCAATCACAAAAATGTAAGACAGCGATAGCATCTCTCTCGTTACGCTTTTTTTTACACAGCGAGCATAAACAGTGCACGTTCCAGAATTATTATATTTCAGTGATTACCGCTAGGGTAATGATGGAGATACCGGGCGATGACTGTCTCTCTCTTTTTCTCGGCTCGCTTTTCCATACAGGAATACCATGGTATTGCACGTTCCAAAAGTCTTATTTGAATGGTATAGAACAATCGGTAAAATATATATTTGTCAAAATGGGAAACTATCAAATCTGGAGTACGACAGGGGTCTATTGTAGGCCCTATACTTTTTTATAATTTTCATAAATGATTTGCCGCTTACGTTATGTAGGTTGATGACTATAATTTTTTGTCCTAGGATTCAATATGTTAAAATAACGCACGTTCTATTTGCCTTATAAAAATGGCATAAACTTAATAATCTAATCCTCAATCTTTACAAGTCCAACATAATTCAGTTCTATTCAACTGTTGCAAGTCCACATAACACCCCTTTTAATTACAAACAAGTAATGCAAGTTAACAATATAAAATGTCTAATAATTTACAAAGATTCTAATGTCAAATGGTTTATTCAATATTCAAATTTATTAACTAAACTGAATAAGGCATTTTATTGTTTTCATTTACTTTCAGCACTAATTGATCAAGATACATTTTTAGTATGTTTTATTAGTTCTAGTATTTGTGTCTAGGGTAAATCAACCCAAATTATAAATGTCTTTATTGTACTACTTAATGTCTAATTTCTTAAGTCTTTTCGAGGTAATTTAATTGTGCAGTTAAATAGGTAATCATATTTTAATTTGTACGTTTTGTAACTGAAATAGTCATATTTAAATTTTATAAGAATTTTTTCGTTATAGTGATAGCCATGGAATTAAAACAAATAAATTATCTTTTATTTGTCAAAAAAGTATAGTTTTAAATTTTATCACACTTTTAAGCATTTGAATAAATATTTCATTACTGAAATGTTTTTAACAAAAAATATTTTTACTATTCTAATCTTATTCACCACCCCTTTGGATTCTATTATATTTTATATTTAAAACATAAAACAATTACAAAATTTTTAAAATTAAAAACCTTGGTTTTAAAATATGAGCAGGAAATAACCTCTATGAAGAATTATCTGTCGTGAAAAACAATTAAATCTTAATGAAGATAAAAATGTTTCATCAGGCTAATAAACCCACCTACGTCTGCCTGTAAACAAGTGAATATCAAGCCGTCTGTCATAACAAATGACCTTCGTTGTGCGTCGGGACGGCGGCGGCGGTCATGATAAAGCTAAATTAAAAATATCTGGCAAGAGCTACGCGTGTACAATGCCGCCAAAGTAAAATTAGGAATCTCTTAACGAATGTAGTACGCATACTTTACGTTTACGTGTCGCGGGGACACCTGTGACGTTGCTTAATTAAAATGTTTAATATCCACAAAAACAAAATTGAGATTGTGAATGATAATTTAAAACAAATCCGATTAATTAGACAATTTAAACTGTATAATTATTAAAATAAGAATGCTCTGATCTCGGTTGCGTAGTGGTTATGCATGATACTATAACCAGTGAGTATATTGTGTATTCAGTGCTATAACTTAATAAGATATGCTCACGCGCATCTTTCCCTCTCCATTCCGCTAGGCGGTTACGTAGTTCTGTGACAAGTCAGCCTGATCAACTTCAAATTGAATATATTCAAGCGTTGTTTTAGATATTTGTCCCAACGCGTCTTTATTATTTATTGTCTATAAGCTCAAAAATAGATATATGTCAATAATGCAATATAATTGTTTGCAAATTTAATCATTAAAGTATCTGAATATTCAGCAGAAAAAAGAAAAAGCTATTGAAGATTTCGCAGAAATGAAATGGGACGGGTTGGGAAATTTAGCTGGTTTTATAGCATTTCGTTTCAGTCAAACTGAAAATTTAGGATATATTCTAGATGCTAATGATTCCGCATTCACACGGGTAAACTATGGCTGGTACCACGAGCTCTGTTTTTGGGTGTTTTAAGAGCAGAGTTTTAAGAAAAGTGTTTTAGTGCTGTACAATGCTCTAAAATTATTTTTTCTTCAAACGTCATAAAAGTACGTTATTATGTATTTGCTGGCGTAAAAGTGTATCCTTGGCAACACATTTACGCCGGCGGCGGACAAAGTAAAATATTATGAAAAATAGTTAGGTTGTAATTCAATAATTTGACAGTTAAAAATGAAACAAATAAACAAAAATAACAAAACAGCATATTCTACGGCAACTTGAAATGCTAGATAAGACAGAATATATTTTGAAGTTTTGAGCATTTTATAATATTTATAATTTTATTTTCTATATTTGAAGAAAAAATAGCATGTGTTATTCGGAGTAAATGTGACTTTGGGTGCTTCGCATGTAATTGTTCGACTCGCTTCGCTCGTCGTTCAAACTTACATGCTCAGCACCCAAAGTATCACATTTACTCCTAATGACACAATATACTATTATAGAAAAATGTTTTAAATAGAAGGTACATAGAAATGTATTAACTTTTATTTGCAGCATTCTTTTATAAAATAATTTTAGTACATTGTACAGTGCTAAAACCGAGCTTAAAACACTGCTCTTGAAACACCCAAAAACAGAGCTCGTGGTACCATTTCTGAGGATGGTTTTATGAAACCTAATGAAGATTTTTGTGTTTAAACGTAAGCAGTTGGATTTAATTTTCAAACAATTAAATGGAAAATATTTAAAAATTAGTAAAAAATATATTGAAGAACACGTATACTGTGCTCGTAATGTGGATTTAACTGATTTAAGCGAAGATGTGAAAAAGTGATACTTAAAGTGTAAAATGTATTTTAGAATGCGGTGTCTTAATAAAAAGATTAAAGAACAGTCGAATGTTCGAAGGAGAATAATGGTAAAAGTAACAAATTTATTATTTCATTATAGAAATATATTTATTCTTATTAATTTCTCCCTCCACTAACATCTTTGGGGGCTATGATTTGACGGCTGGTAACTGCACTTCATCTGAAAAAATATATCACTTACCAAGATCTGCGTAAGCAGAGTGCCACACCCATAATGAGTAAAAGGCGTGATATATTATTGTTATTATTATTAATTTCATTATTATATTTTGTATTTATCATAAAAGAGTAAAATAAATATTTAAGTTTGGTAGGAAGTTCATACTCTCATGCAGTTCCTCATTGCTGAAATTGTATTCTTTAAGTTTGCCGAAACGCTGTGTTCAAGTATATTACGTACTTAACGTATAAACCAAAATTAAAACTGAAACAATTAACGGTTATTCATTTTTTTGCGCAATAGTAATGGTGTAATGTAACATTAAAGAGAAATTTAATTCTCACTCTTTCTCATCTACGATAAAAGTAACTGTCTGTGTTGCAGGGCTCACGAGTTGTCACAGGATGACGTCATGCGCAGTAGAAACGAATTTAAAATTTCTTGTGAGCATATCTTATAAGTTATAGTATCATGGTGGTTATGTTACTATCATAGTTCACCAAAGGTCGTGAGTTCGAATCCCATTGAAGAGCATGGTCTTTTGAGTTGTCTACATAAATTCACAATCACCCACTCATGAAGCGGTAGTTAGTCCGCTTACTATCTTCATAAAAAGGATTCAGCGTGCTTGATGGCGAACAGGGAACGTTCCTGCTCGTATATCAAGGGTCTTATGTTCAAAACCCGACTAGGGAATTTATGCTTGTAATATGGGTTTCCGAGAGTTGTTTTAAATTGAATTTAAAATATTGATCCATTTTATTTTATCTCGTGGAATAATGTTCAGATCTGTAACAATAAATTGAAACGTTTTGTAAATCAGATATACAAATTACGATAATGACACAGCACATATTTTCTGCAGACTGCTGGAAGCTTTATCAGCTAATCAAATTGTTCAATACGACAAAAAGATATTGGGATAATAAACAACGTATTTAAATGACAAAATTTATATTTTTCAATGTTCAGACCTAAATAGGTTTAATAATACTTATTATTAGAGAGCGGATTATATGCAAAGTACATATATTTTAATTTTTGCATATCTTTAAATAATAGTTATTTGTGTATCAAGGTTGTAAAAGTGATCTTTTTTGGCCGAATCTGTAGATTGCAGCCGAGGCGAATGCCGAGGCCAGCAAATCAGATGAGGCTAAAAAAGAACTTTTAACCGAGGTGCACACAACATTTTTTAGGCGACTATCACAAAAAGATATAAACTTTATTTTAAAAATCAATTTGACAATTTTGACAGTGACAGTTATCTGACAATTACATATATTTGGTTATTCATGTCACTTGCAGAGTGCTTTGCTCTATCACCTGGACAACTCACAAAACAATCTGTTTTATACTGTTGTGTTGTTTACTGTCAAAATATTTTAAATCGTGGTGAAAACGTGTGTATCTCGTGATAAAATATCTACAGTTATTAACTGAGAAGCAAAAATGAGCAGTTCAGATAGCGAAGATATCTCTAATACTCCGCCAGAAATACATGAATGAATTTCAAGTTTAATATCTTGTCTATATTTTAAGTTAGTTTTGTGTTTTTGTTCATTTAAATTCGTTGTAATTGTAAGTTAAATTGTAATTATTTCTAAATATATGTATTTGTCTATTAGGGAGTATTGAATTTACTATTTAAACAAACGAGTGATTGTAGCGGCCGTAAAGTAAATGCGGCCGTAAAGTAAAAGCGGCCGTAAAGTAAATGCGGCCGTAAAGTTGTTTTTGACAGATGTCAAAAAAAAAGTGACACTTTACGGTTGTCAAACGATACGTAAAACAACTATTTATGTAATAGCCGCCTAAAAAATCAATTTTCTAGACGAATTACATTGAATAGAGTTAATTAATGTCAATTACTAATTGCATGTATTGTATATTTGGGCATTCTTATGCATATTTTTACAAAAGTTGAATATAGTTGCCTATTTCAATATATTTAAGACTTTGCCTAATGATAAACAGTCTGAAATTTCTGGTAATGCACATTGATAATTCCCAAATATTGGAGGAGGCCGCAATAAATAGAAGAATGCAATGGAAATGCCATAAACCATCTAATAATCAAATACACAAAACAATAAACTCTAATATTTCTAATGAAATCCATGTAACGGTAACGGTAGGTATTCATTGTATACCTATACACGAATGCTATTAAAAGTGGGTACAATGAATATAAGACCGAGATTTTTGAGCTGGAAATATATTTAATATTTATGATTCACTTTTTTTTTTAGAAAATTTTGAAAAATGATATGTTATTGTAATTATGTAAATATGTCATAATCTCATAATATTGTATTCATATTTCTAGACCTAGTTTATATTTATAGTAGTACTATATTTGTTAATTGTGAATCCGGGTTAAGACTGTATTGTGCAATAAAATACTCGCCTATTCTTCACACTCAAAACCATTCATTCAAGCAAAAAATCCTCAAATTATAACTAACCACTTATTCCTCAGACGCTCACGTAATCGTTTACCCTTTATTCCACTCGCATATATTAGTATCACCAATCTTTTAATCGATATCTGATCGAGATGACCAAACCACTTCAACTGTTTCACTCCCACTTTCTTAACAACATTCTTATCTGAGCAACTAAAGTATCAATAACATAATAGCTGTTGTTTAATTTAGAAAAACGCACTTTCTGTATTCCTTTCAATGACCCTACTAATATAGACGTCCTGTATTAGTATATTGTATGCTAGTAAAAGTATTTTATGTGGTACATAATAAAATATTTTTCTGCAATAATAAACTGGAAAATATACGATAATTACAACGGTAGATGCTGTTTCATTTTATTTATACTATTAAATTTAATGCTCCAATTTCCAGTGCAGAAATGACCTGATTTTTATTATTTATATTTGAGCACAAAATGATACAAAGTATTTTAATACAAGTTTAATGCACAATAAAGTTTTATTTCAAGAAGTAAACAGTTCTATGTTTACATTTTCCTGCAAATAAAACAAGCTATCATCACGTCATTTACCCATATTGTTTGTGGTATTCTGCTTTCGTAGATCTCGGTAATAGTTATTTGTCAAACTAGAGAGGAAAGCGCTTCTTTTTCCCATTAGAGCTCGAAGTTTGCCTCTTAAGCGCAGCGAATGAGACAATTCGAGCGAGAGTGGAAGAAGGGCTTTCCTCTCGTGTTAGACACAACATGTATCTAAAAACTCACTTTGAAAACACAACTGACACGTTAAAAGATAGGTTATCAGAGGCAAGGCAGTGTAATACAGTGTTGCCAATGAACCAATCTTAAATACAAATTAATGTTGTCAAATTGTGATTTAATCTAGAAAAATAAAAATATAATACATAATTGTATTCAATAAAATTAGGTTTTATTATAATTTTTACAATATATTTTTTGTAAATAACATTCATATTGGTAACACTTGTATATTTTCCTCTTTAGAATGGAATAACAAATTTTCCTTACTATTTCAGGACAAGAACGATGGGGTTTCCTAGCATGTCGTAAAAAATATGTTTTTAAGCGTGGAATGCGATTACTAGCCGTCAATACACGGTCCAGAAAGATGTTCGATCTGAGGTTCTCATGATTCATAGCCCGATGCGTTACCGCGAAGATATTTCTTCTATTTATTCATTGTCATTTAAATTAAGTATTAAGTTTGTATTGGAATCTGACATGAGGGCGGGGCCTATCCAAGATGGCGTCAAGTAGGGTGAAGATTCAAATTTGACAGTATAAAATATAAAAAATGAGCTTCACGATTAAAAATGTTTGCGAATGCGTTACAACAGATCCTGCGAACTAAATTTTAAAGAAGCTGAACGCATCTTCTATACTTGACAATTGATTAAATGCGGGAAAAAATTAGTGACAGTGGCTGTGGGTGTAGTGGCTTTCTGTATGTCAACGTCGAATTTACGAGGTTATCCCCATCAAATTAATAGGAAAATTGCAGGAGATGAACAAGTGATGAGTGTTGTTTGTTCCTGCATGGCTGGTTTTGGGTGAAAATGCAAAAACTGCATTGCTACGTTGTTGTACTGTTATAGGTTAGTTGTACACTTCATGATCTAAATCAACTAAATAAACAAATAACTAAAAATGAACAAATATAAGAAACATTAACTTTGAATACAGATTAAATGTAATTTATAAACTTTATTAAATACAAAGTGAAAAGATTTAAGAGCAAATTCGTATTATAACAAAATTTTACTTACTTAGATGCGCATTTATAACCGTCTGGTACAATATATTCAGAGCATATTATTTATTGTAAACGCATTCATGTTGCTTACTTTTGTTACTTTTTTCCAAGGTTTTTTCGCACTCCAAATTGGTTTACTTTATAAATAAAACGTTTGTCCAGCTTCGGAAAATAATGGAATGTAACGTCCAGATTTTTATGGAACTTATTATTACACCCTTTTACTGCACAGTACACAATTTTTCGATTTTTCGCGGTGTTTAACTACAATTTTGGTCACTTTTTATCTCAAAAATCGTTATTCCCATTTGACGTAATGTGTTTCCATCGGAATCTTCACCCTATTTTGTGTTCGAAAAGAATTCGATAGATGGTATATCGCTACATGTCAGATCTCGATCTCAATACAGTGTGAATTATAACACATGGCGAAGATTGAAATTGTAGCTCTTCTCGACCAATCACAGAGCCCGAAATCCATAATACACGGTTATTTTAAAGACATGATGTGGATCACCAAGCAACGGCCGTCTGACAGTTGACATGTAGTCAGTTGTCATTGTGTATATTTATATTTACGTTTTTCAACGCGTGTTTTTTTCGATCATTTTGAAAAATGATTTCAGAATTTACAGGATTAAAAAAGTATAGTATTATATTCGGGATTATCCCTCATATAATAATATACTATTAACCCTCTATTGCATACTGTTCCCGATCGGGAACATAAAATTTAAAATTCTTCTTTTCTTTTCTTACGCATTTTACAGTCATGTCAATCATGTTGTAACTATTTGGGAACATTATATACACTTTGTCAATTAGGTCCTCCAAATGTGACCAACATAAAAAAAATTTTGAAGTGGAAAAAGGATAATTACAGAAACTGAGATAGAAAATGTAAAATTTGAAGGAAACAGCTTATTACCTGCTGATATATTACAGCTAAAAACACCTTTACAAAATTTCCAAAAATTTTTTTTATCTGATGTTTTCCTAGATGAGGTTGTTTATCAAGCAATTTTGTATAGTACACAAAGACGACCCAATAGACCAAAGTTCTATTGTAAGTTGAATTTGTTCATAATGTTCCCAATAGTGAACAAAACTTAAAATTTTTTTTATTTAAAATATATGAATATTTCTTTTGTGAAAAATAATTTTTTGAGCCCTTATTTAAAAAAATAATAATTCATGCAATAGAGGGTTAATATATTTATTATTAATAATCTTTATTTGAAATTCTTACAGTTTTTCTTTCTTCTTTTTTTTAGTGTGACATTTAATTTTTTATTGACATATGATATTTCAGTAGAGTTACTAACCTTGAAAATGTAAATTGTACTGCTCTATTATATAGCTGTTATTAAACTCCTTTTTGTGTCGTAACAGCTTGGTTATAGAAGCAAAAAAAATAAATTAATATGTACTGGAATTCCTTTTTATCACTCGCATGGTTTATTTTCTAAATTACATATTAGTCATAAAATTAAAACTTCAGGCCCTCGATACATAAATAACAATTATATGAAAGATATCCTTGTACAAAAGTCGACCAATTTTCGAATCAGATAGCTTGTTAAACTTCTTGAACTGAACATAATTTAATCTGAAAAACATTGAATAAGAATGAAGTCATCAAAGTGAATGGGTGCACGAAACTATCAAACAGAAATAAATGTAATAACCCACGTATCCGTAAATTCTTATCATCCAATAACAGATTCAAAGTTAAGTAGGAGCAGAAGTACCTCATAATCATACCATTACGTACTCCAAGTAGAAATTCAATATGATACTCTTCCTCTTCCAAGAGTGCTTTGTCTTCAAAGATTTCAAAGAAGATCGAGTGCAATTCCAGGTGCAATTCATTTCCCACTTTTCACGGCCAACTACAAAGTAGCTCATCATATTACCGTGCTATTAAACTCTATCTCTTCTTCTCCTGAAATGCAAGCGAATTAAGAGCTTCAGATGTAATCAGTCCTTGGTTTAAATCCGCGTAACGGTAGCCTAGCGACCCGGAGCTACTCGGGATGATTCCGGGACGGTTCCGGGCTAATTCAACCGGAGAAATTTATAATCGATCGCTCCGGAGAATGCGTTTTGTCACTCTTTGTTCTTGTTCTTTTTGCTGAGATTGTGAGATTCTTCGCTCTATATTGAAGGAGATTTCGATTTTACGACAAGATGACAATGTGAGGTCTTTTGAAGATATATTATACGGATTTTTTATTTAATTGAATGCAATTTATTTTGAGAATATCGAATATGGAAGTCGACAATTTAATGATTCACCTATTTTACTTACAATAAGTTTTATTAGAATCAACTTGACAATATTTCTATCTCTTTTTAAAAACTGAATACTGTTTTATACTGAGATAAATAGTGAGAAAAACTGTAACCTTAACTATCGTGAATTATAAGTACTATAATTCATCGAAAAATTTAAATAATAGGGAAATATATTTATACAGGAGCTGAAAAAGTAATTTTTATCTTTATTAAAATTGAAAACAAAAATTGACATTTAAATTGATCGTGTCAACGGGATTTAGATTTAGATTTAAACAATTTAGTAAAAGATCTAGGAATAAAATATTTAATCTCGCGCAGCAATTTCTTTAAGCCGGCTTCCTAGAAGGCTAATATAATAATTCACAATGAGATTTAGGCAGCTTAAGTGCGCCATTTTCATTTCCTCTACATTTCTACGGTCTACAATAATTCCTTCCTTGTAAATTGTAAGTCATCAGCGTTGGCTATGATATCCTTGGCACAGTGTCGGTGTGTAGAAACAAAGGAGCCTCGGCGAAGATGCGGTTGCGGATGTTCTCATCACGTGATCACGATCAAAACAATTTGCTGTAATGGGCTACAGTGGCTTCGGAGCTGTCTTTCGTTTTAATCGACGCTGGTTTAGTAATTGGTGTAATCGCTACACTACGACACTACCAACCGCCACTTACCGTTGATTTACACTACATACGTTTATGATATTACATACTTAACACTTGCACATTACACATTCCCTGTCGTGTTCGCTGGATGATGATGGCCTCGAGTAATACTACAACACGGAGATTATGTTTATGCTGCACTAAACGCTTAGTGATGTCACATTATTACAATACTGGGACTGGAATCATAGTTTTTCTACGATCACTACTGAAAATTACACTTCCTCTACACTAAACGAAGCTTGAAAATTGTATATTTTGCCGTGTGGTATTAGCGTGCGCAATTATTCCACACACAAATGTGACCAACTTACTAATAATATAATAATGTATGATATTAATATGTCAAGTATAATTACATTTACATATCTTAAAATAGTTAATAATTATTTCAGAGTTTACATAAATCTTCGTTTTCAATATTGGGGTTACAAAGAAAATACAATATCAATTTTTTAATCACATATGTCATTAGTGTTTATAATACAATCTATACAGATTTATAGTTGGTAACACTGCACACAAGTGTGCTTGCGCCGCATTCATCATGCTGTACCTAATCGTACTCATAAACGTCAAATAGTTTGAGTTTAAGATGTCAATTCTTGTTAAATCTTGACAAATATGTGAGCGTAGAAAAAGTATAATGTGCAATTCGTACAGAATAACCTATTTCACGCTCGTGTGATTTCAGCACTCGACTTCGTCTCGTGATAAAACTCTCACAACTTGCGTAAAATAGATAACTTTCTGTACTTGTTGCACAATATACTATTTCAAAATAAATATTCATATGTTTGTAATAAAATAATTTGGGTATTATAATTCAATAAACATATAATAATATCTATAATTGGTTTAGAATAATTAATTTCTCTCAATATTGTAAATATACAGGGTATAGAATTTATATATTACGAAAAGGGGTTTCAATCCTATTTTTCTATATTGCTGCATCTTTTTTACCTATTCATTTATTCAGTTTACAGTAAAAGTGTATGTACAAAAATTGTTCAGAATATAAAAAGGCATGCAATATATCTCAATATTAAGTATTTTTTCTTCAAACGTCATAAAAGTACGTTGTTATATGTATTTGTGTTCAACAAGCATAAGTTCAATATTGTTGCTGCCGGCGTAGAAGTGTCTCCTTGACAACACTTCTACTCCGGCGGCAGACAAAGTAAAATTTTATGAATAATAGTTCGGTTGTAATTCAATAATTTGACTGATAAAAATGAAACAAAAAAACACAGCATATTCTATGGCAACTAGAAATACTAGATAAGACATTATTGTTTAAGTTTTTGACACTTTTTAATGATTTATAATTCTATTCTCTATGTTTGAAGAAAAAATAGCATGTGTTATTCGGAGTAAATGTGATTTTGATTGCTTCGCATGTAATTGTCTGACTCCCTTTGCTCGTCGTTCAAACTTACATGCTCAGCGCACTAAGTATCACATTTACTCCCAATACCACAATATACTATTGTTTTGTTAAATTAAATAAAACGTAACAACTACTGGGGTATTTATATTGTAGAAAAAATATCAGTAATCCTCTGTATTTAGTAAAACGAAGCGCGAGGAACCAAAGAAAATACAAGGAACATTCTTAATATTACCAACAAAATATTCGACATAACTATGACTATTCATGGTTATATAAGTGAATATGAAACATTAAAAATGAATATACAATATCATAAAACAAATATTTACAAATGACAACAACGTATGAATATGCACTTAGTTACAGCTACCAACAAAAAAAATTGCTTTCAATTTGCTACGTCTTGTACTGCACCGAAGACATATAAAGACGTCATGTCGTCACTAATGCTAAACCACTCACTTTTGGATTGGCCAAATGCATCCATCTATTCCATACGTCATACGTGGGGGAAAATCTCTTCATGAACCAACACAATGATTACTTAAAGGGTTCGGGAGAACCTTGCCCGGATACATACATGTCAAAACGGATGATGCTTCAAGACGAAATTTAATCAAATTTGAAAATCTAAAAATCTAACAAAAGTAACACAAACATGTAAACCCTAAGAAACCCCTGTCAAGTCAACTCTGAACACTACTTTAAGTGCTAATACATTTTCAAACATAGTTACATCTCTAATATACAGTTGACAACTCTAATTTTCACTTAAAAATATATGATGTAATGAGATCTGCTCTAAGCAGAGTACCACATCCAGAAGCTAATCATTTACGGTCGTAAATGAATATAAATATTCATCATTTACGTTCATATTATCGATCAAGTATTAAAAACTCTTCGTCCACATCAATACGAGTTTGCAAACACAATTTTCGTTCTAAATATGCATAGGTATATTAAAAAAAGTTTCCCTTTATAAGCCGTAAATTTACAAATCTAATCTGTTATTTGAACAGTTTTGGGGGCCTCCCATTAGAATTTTAAATTTGCATGAAACCTCGGGATCGCAGCATGCGGGCGAACGGTGAGATCTCTTTACACTAAAACCGAAAACAACCCCAACAGAGATCTGGTGATATGACACGCCATACGATAGATTTGCAAACAACACATTACATACTAATCATTTGTGTCAACAGGAGTTCTCTAGCGCTCTATTAGAGGGATGCACCAATCATTCACGCCATTTACCTATTTCTGTATGTGGCAATCTGCTTATGGCAGATCTCGGCATGTGATGTCCTGGATGGATTTAATATTCACCACTGGCTTGGTTCACAAGTTGTGTAATCTTTATTTTATCATTTTTTCTTCTACTTATGATGATAACTTAGTTATCGAAATATGTTTATTCATATTTTCTTTACTACTTTAAGGTTTGGGGGTTGGATTAAATACTTTAGATTTGGATTATTCTTAGCTTTAGAATTTTACAATTACTTGTAAAAAGATAATATACCGGGAACATAATTGAAATGTGGCGTATAGAGATTTCATTGCTATTTATTTTATTGTAAATTTTTACCTATTCACTTTACAGCAAAAGTATAAATACAAAAGCTGTTTAGAATTTACAAATGCATACAGTAAGGTTACCTAAATAGTTGTATTTCACAATATATCAATTAAATAAAAGTTAATGTTTATTAGGACAATTGTAATTCGGCCACGGAAAATGAAGCAAATAAAAAATATTTGACATTAAAAAAAAACAGATTTCGATTTATTTATTACAGTGTTATATTATTTTCTGTAGTTATATCATAAAAAATTGTAATGATATAACGGCTAATTAGGAACTGATTTATTTCCATTTCTTTTTGTTAAATAAACCAAAATCAAATAAATAACGGTCACAGACATCTATACTATTCCAAATTCTTGCAACATTTATATCTTCTGTCGTTTAAAAATTGTTTTGTCATTTCTTACTGGAACTGTCAATGTAAAACGAACGCAACACCAAAAAACCGACAAAAATAAATCAATTATAAATCCAAATTCATTATTAAATTCAATTGAATAAATATTATTTTGTGAATCATACAACGAGTATTTTTACCTACTTACTTAATATCAAAATCCATTGTTACGTATATTACCGAACTCAATATTCTACCAAAAAAATCCTTAAGGGAAAAAAAAACTGTCAACTAATTTTGTAAATAATAACGCTTAAACAAAAATCGAGAAACTTGTATGAAACACTCGTGACAGAAGGAAACTGAAGCATTAGTTTCCTTCAATTAGTTGTGTTAGAATATTATATTCTGTTACTTAAATATCGTAATATTAACAACTATTTTTTTATTTGTTTATATTGGAGCATTTGGGTTTGAATGGATAAAAAATCAAATTTCTTTTGAAACGAAACTATAAATGTAATAAATATTTTCTATAGCACTGTTTTGGAAACTAGGCATGCCACAACTAAAAATTGTTATGGAATCACTAACATTCCATACGCTTCGTATGGAATATTTTCGACGAATCAGAGCCGCATATTAGCGCGATATATGAAGTATCTTTATTCAGTTACTATGGTTACGTCTGTTTGTTTTAATTTGATTTATTTGAGTTTGACGTTCACAACAGTTTTATATTTGTATTTTTTGTATATTTCCAAAATCTTGTTATAGAAAGTATAGTCTACAACGTGTAACGGAATGGCATATCCCACGCTCGCAAACCGTAGCCCTCGCCTTTGGCTCGGGCTACAAACTTTTTGCTCGCGTGGAATATGTGCCATGCCATTACTTGTTGTAGAATATACTATTATCACACAATTTATTCATTTCCAAACGTAGTATTTTCCTCAGGTCAGATTTTGGTATGTGATAAATGTTTCTATGTAAAGTACAATTACCAGCCGTCAAATTTCAGCCTTAAGGGATATTCATGAAAAAAGAACAACAGGGGATGATGACGTTTCATCAAATAAATTTTTTAAAATATAGTGGAGGATCTCTTTTGGAATTAAATAAATAGAAATAAATCAGCTACGCAATATTTTCCTAATAATTGTTATACGTTTGCAAAAAAATGCGTAATTATTTAACTCCCTTATGTTTCAAAACAAAGATAACAATTATAAATTCGGTTGTCTTTAATCAAATACACAACGTTAACAATTTTGTTTCAAAACAATTATATACTTTCCTAAATAGGTACTCCGCCAAATTCTGCTTACAAAGACAAAACGAAACCCGTGTTTTAATAAATATTAAATAACTGTTTCACAGATTTAAATGGAGTTCACAAAATTCTAATTGTATTAAGAGAAATACAAATTTCAACTTCAACAGCCGTTGATAAAATATTTACATCGCACACATTTCACATAATGTGCTTTTTGAATTTGTTAATACATATTATTTGACACGTATTTTTAATGTAATATAATCTCTTCAATAGCAATGCAATGTAACATTGATTAACAATCACAACAAATAAACGTGTTATTATTTGGTGCATTCTATGTTTATCTTTAATCACAATATGTGGTTTTGCTTCATAATCACTATAACATTTCAATAATTGATATATCTGTACAATTATATTGACACCACCGCAAAATAACAGGTTTCGTTTTGTTTTAAAAATAAAACGCTGATTTTGGTTAGTATCATTTTTAAATTAAAATTTGCTTGTTTCGCTTGCACAGATTTTGTTGCAAGTGTCACATATGGTATTTAAATTTCTATTACAATTATCAATATTTTTCACTTTTTGCGTTTGAATAACTGTACTGCGCAATGAAACTTTTTAATTAAATTATATTGTTACGTCGGAAAATGTAGGTAAATATTAATTAATAAAATATTAATTTATATGTTTATGACAGCTTGTTTCACATACCATATTTCATAATTAAATAAGCAGCATATTTTGTTCCGCACAATACACCAATATGGTGTCAGCACCACATGACTTTCTTATACTTGTAAATTGGGTTATATAATAATGACACTTTACACATTTTTGGTATACCGGGTTGTGACTCAAAAATCTATATACATTTGTTATAGCTATTAACATTCCTAGTGATGTTATGAGTATCGTAACTGCCGCAGATGTCAGTTGAAATCCGAGCTCGTAGAGCGAGGATTTTAAGACATCTAAGGTCTGTTATGACTCATAACATCCGTGGTTTGTTCAATAGTTTACCGGTTTCAGAATATGACGACGTTAATGTCATTAATAAATATTATTTATTGAAATTCTTTTATGAAAAAGTCTGTCATAATTTTAGAAGGTGATCAAGTAAGTCTGTTTGTTTTTATTTAACACCATGGTTACACTTCTTTTGTATCATATTTAAAATTATTTTTTTACTTAAACGTCAAATGTGTTCCTCATGGCTAGATAAAAAGTGGATTTTGACGATGTTGATTTGCCTGAATATATTTGGAACGCAGCAGGTGAATCTCTGAACAGCTTAATTCCGTGTGTATTAATAAATAGCGTTATATTATCATTGTGTATTATTTTCATTTTCTTGACAGTTTTGACAGGTCAGTAAGGTAATATTACCCTACAGAATAGAGTTATGACATACTTACCCTGCCTACTTTTGGGCATGTAAACATAAGTTTTATCTCCTGAAACCGGTAAAATAATATATTGTACACAGAAGTCTGCTGTAAGCAGCGTCTCACGTCGAACTATAGGAAAATAATGGCTTAATAATAGTTCTTTAAGTATCAAGGCACTGAAGTTCAATTTTTTATCACGAATATAGAATTTAGTTGCCGAGGTACATATTAAGTTTTATTTGAAATCTAAAATTCGAAAAAACTGTAAAAAAATTACAATATAGGTTAAGTTTATACATCTGTCAGTTGTCAATTGTAACTGACACTCAGTGTTGCCAACCTCGAGAAGTGAAGTTATCGTAAATAATACTCAAAATTATGTGTTTTGTCCTCAATTTCGTCATCGGAATTAATTAGTTAATTCTTCTTGCAAATTTTATTTCATGTTACGTCCAAATTTACTATAGTACGTCAATATATCTGCCAAAATTATCCTAATTGTACAATAATTATTTTACGATTGCCAACACTGGGTTGCTCAAAATCATCGTATAATGGGTTACTATAGTATAGATTTCTTAGCTTTTAATGACGATTTTTGAGCACTTTAGTGCCGATTTCAAATAAATATTTTTTTCACGACCGGAAGAGAAATTCGGTTTCTATGATATCAAAATCAACAGCCAATTTCATATTCAAAGGAGATTTGTGCACTTTCTCTCCCGTCGCGTCTTCAGGGAAAGTGCTATGTGAAAAATGAATAAAATTAATGAAAGGTAACTATCATAAATTATATTACAATTCAAATAATTTTAAAATACATAAAACCAATTTACTCCGCGGGAAAAAAATCATACACTTCTTTCCCTTAATGCATAATGTACAATTTTTTCTTCAAGCGTATTATAATATTCATATTTTGCTAGTACATATACGCAATAGAAGTTAATCATTTTGTTACTAATTCAATTATATTAATATAATAATACAGCGTACAATAATATTTCAACTACTTTTCAGTTCAACTATCCTATGTGAATTCAATTAACAATCACTTAAAATTCATTTTTAATATTTTAATTTAACTCTCCTCCCTGAAACCTTTAATTTGATACCAAAGTCGATAAGTTTTTTTTTTTTTTATAATAAACTGTTAAATTTAATTTTTGATATTTGATATGATTTAATTAGTGTTTATTAAATGTCAATTTTCAAATATTCCGACCAGTATATTATCAAACATATAGTTTTTCTTCAAATTGGAAGCAGGTACGAGAATCTTGCGAATTAGTTATTTGTATCACAAGGTTGGAAACTGCTATTTTGAGAGTGCGAGTTTATTTTGATAGGACGAGCCGTAGGCGAGTCCTACAAATACGAGCACTCGCAAAATAGTTTCCAACCGAGGGATACACAAGATTTTTCGCGCCAACATTTATGTAAATTTAATAAATAAATTTAATTTATTACTCATTTTCTTAATGACAGGGAATTTTTTCATGTTGCTAACTTCACAATATTTGAATGTCAATTATGTTTATTTTTCCAATATCATAACCAAAAATATCTACATATTTTTATTTGGATTTTACACTGCAAATTCAATTATAATTAATTACAAATATGTTTAAAATCCATAAATATTCTGTTTTCTTGTATTGCAAATACTCAATTGTAGATATATTGCCAAAATATTTTTAAGTCAATGTAATACTTTGACATTTCTAGCGTCAGTAGTTAGCTAAAATTAGTGAAGTGATGCCAACATATAACCATAAAAAGTTAGTAATTTTTGTCGAACTTGATTTCCGACCGCTTTAGGGATATGTAATTGTGTCAATGTCGGACGGCGGCGCGAAAATTATTTTTTATTCTTAATGTTACTAACATCTATTATTTTCAACTTTTTTTGCAGCTGATTCCATATTCCAACCAAATTTCTAGCTCTGGTTTTACAATTATAAATAAAATAACGCATTTCTGTGCATTGTCACTGAACTTATAATTATGAAATTTAGATTTTTTTTTAGTATTAAACCTATTGACACATCCATCCATCCATCGCAAAATAATTCAGGGAGCCCCATAATATATATTTTTAAAAAATTCTGCTAACACTACGTATAATTATAAGAAAATAAAAATTTATCTTTAATGAGTTCTTATCGTGTTTATCCAGCTTAATTAACGGGTAAATATGGAAACAGTTCCTGCAAAACTCATCACTCGTGTTTGTATTTTATTCTGCATACAAATTCTTTGTTGAAAAAACAATACTTTGAACGTACCGTGATTAATTACTCCCAGTCGTAATGGGCGGAGGTTTCAGATGAGTCTCAATTCACGAGAAAACAAATGACAGACGAGGGCACTGATGGCAACCTCTGTTCACAATCATCATGAAACAAAACCCCAAATACGTCGTGGTCCTTTTTAAGTGTATGTGATTAAAGAACAAAATAAGAAATAATTCTGTAATTTTCGTCCTTAAAGAAACAGTCTTGAATGAAGATAATAGTGAACACAATGACCGGTAGTATATATGGCGGTTAAGAGAGATTGAGTATCTTCTGACTACTTGTTTTTTAGCTGTAAAGTAATAGCACACAAAAGAGAGAGTCATCGTGATATGCAACAAAGAAAGAAGCTCGTATCAATAATGAATTATAATAAACAAGACTTTAATTAAAAGATTCAAATTAGATATTTGCAAAACTATGAAAGCAATATTTTTGTCATGTATCAAGTAAATAATAAAACAATCGGGTTTATTCTCTAAAATAGTTGCTACCATAACAACTTGCAAATTATGACAAAAATGAGTCGTTATTTGACAGGTAATGGAATTTTTTCTATTAAACATGAAGTTTCTATGCAATTTTGTCCCCATTAGCAAATTGCTATGAAAATTTTTTGGCTAAAAAATTATCAAATAAAATCCCTGTATTTCTGATCACGTGTGCAAAAGTAACCAATCAGTTGTTGACAGTCAGTTGACAGTTAATTCAATATTTGATTTGTTTATTTCAAAATATCATTTTCAAGGTATGTGAATGAAAATAATAATAATTATCGCAAAAACGGTTGTTATGTATTTATTGACGGTTGCTATGCGTTTGTTGAGCGGTTCTTATGTAAATATTTTTACAGCCTAGGCAAAACACTTTACAGACTGTTAGCAGTCCGTGAAGTGTCATCTTTAATGTCAATCGGCAAAAAAAATAATTTTTTCAGTACTAACCTAGCAGCATGTTATTATT
Organism: Poecilus cupreus; assembly: GCA_963942605.1. Taxonomy (NCBI): domain Eukaryota; kingdom Metazoa; phylum Arthropoda; class Insecta; order Coleoptera; family Carabidae; genus Poecilus; species Poecilus cupreus. Next base: position 25,071,451 of record OZ012720.1, on the reverse strand, counting down.
GACGTTTTGAGTCGTGAAATTTTCTTTACCGCTTTCTTAGTAACTGTTAATAACGGATTATTATTGTCCAAGTTTAATAATAAGAATGGGCACTTTTTAAAGAAACTCAAATTTATAAATTTATTTAACTAATTAAACACAAATAAAGTATTAATTATAAATTTAAAGTTGCAAGAAATGCATTAGTTATAAATTTAAAATTGTCACTTAATTAAATTAGCAATTCAAATTGAAGAATAACTAACCTTTTTCTTGTCAAATTTAACATGAGGTGGCATTGCCTTCACATTGTCAAAAATATTATATGTATTTATATTTATGCATTATCTATTGCGATATTTATAGTTAAATTCTCGCAAGGGTAAATGTTTATTGTAATATTATTTAATTATCTTATATTGTACAGTTTTTCAGGGTTATAATTGTATTTCAAAATAGCGCAAAACATGAGTAGTAGTTTATTTTATTTACAATAGAAATTAATTGAACTTTCTCCAAACATTGTTACATATTGTTAGCAAAATGAAATGTCAAAAACAACGTTAGAAACAAAAGAATCTAATTTCTGCCTCCTCAATTTTTGTAGTTATTAACAAGTATTCAGGTCAAAATGCTTCTGTTATCGTAAATATAAAATTCGTTAAAAAAAATAGATAGCTAATAGTAAAAAACAAAACAGTATATAATCATTGAATATTTTCCTCGAAAAATTTCAACCAATCACTTTGCAGTATTTTCTGAAATTCGACCAATGACAATCGAATACAGTGAATATTTTGCATGTCGAGTATTTGCACAAGTGCGATACCCGAATATTTATAATAATTGTAAATACAAATAGTAATAGTTTAATTTCTTCGTTTCAAAAGTACAAAAGGGGTAATATCTTCAATTTTTCAATCAATTTCTTCAAAAGAAATTACTTTCAAAACGCTGATGACTTATTTTTAATGAAATTTGACAAATGACATTTATCAAAGTCTTACGTTTATGCGACAGATTAAAATAAATATATGTTCAATAATTTCAAATAACGACTTAAATCTTTCTCGAGAAATATTCATCCATGTACTTGGGATATGACTACTGATTATTTTCTCAACCTTAGGTTAATAGTTATTTTACTTTATAAGTGGGCAAAGTAAGGAATTACCCACGAGAGAAATTTTAGCTCACGAAGCCGAAGGCTGAGTGAGATAATTTTATCGAGTGGCTAATTCCACTTTGCCCACGTGTGAAGTATAACGTTTTATCCAACACTTCTTAATAAATGAAAAATTTATTAAAGAAATATTATTTGACAGTGACATATGCTTTAAATTTTTAAATTAAAATGTCAATCGAAGTAGTTACCAAGGTGTTGTGTGCTTTTATTATTGTTATAAATAAAAAAATACTCACTAGTGACTTTCCTCAAAATTATACCCACTAGTGGATAATCTGTTACTTTGCTTGTTTAAAATCGCCATAGTTATAGAGCATTTATTGAGAGGTGTTGGATAAAATATATTATTTTTGCTCATTGTAATAATCGTGGAAACTAGTAATTGTTTGCTAATTTAACGATCCTCGTAGCTCTTAATGGTCTCGAAATAGCAATAGTGGCACACTAAAATTGAACAGCCTGTATAATCTTATATTTTAACGTGCGAAGGACGATTTACAGTCGCATTTACGATCCGTAAAGATGTTAGTGAACGAAATGCGGCAACAATGTCTACTGTGTTAATATTATGATCCACAGTTCCATGCGTTATCAGCGATCTATTTACCCCATTATAATTAAGTAAAATTTAATTCAATACACTTGTATTAGGTATAATGAGCAACACTAGACCAAGCACAAATTAATATTTCAAAACAATATTCCCTCGTAATGAGTATATTACAGAATGTGTAGTATTTTGATGTACTGTATTCATATTAAATTACAATACAAATTTTAACATAATAGAATTTCATCACATCCTTATGCATAACACACTAACACTATCTATTTATACCTGTGTGAATGTGTATACTCTGTACGTAAATAGGGGTATTGATAGTGTAAAGGACTTGTGATGCACATACAGAGTATTGTTTAGGAAGTGTAGTTTGCTGCACGTCCACAATAATGTAACCTGTTGCTGCAGCAAGACCAGCTCTATATACTGTGTCTAACAGCCAGGTTTACAATTAAGTATTAACGTAATGAAATGACTTCATTAAAACGATGTATGTACCTATTCATTAACTGATGTATTAACTACCTAAATAGCTACATTCATATGCCAGCGCCAATACTAACATGAAATTTATAAGAGGTACAATGACAATATGAGAACTATTTGCAAGTGGATAAACTTTTATTCACCTTTATTAATTTGTCAATTATAGTCTGGTAAATGGACTATACCGGATATTTTCCCAGTATTCTGTCGATGCTAAGCAATATTTTAATAGGATTTAATCCACAATATCGTTTTCCACATTAATTTTTGAAAAATATTGGAAATGTTAACATATGTTCTCATTTTTATATATTATTCGTATCGTAAAAACTTATTTACCTACTTACTTGTAAAAGGACGGTAATAGTGATTTACGTAACAAGACTTGAAAAGGTAAATTTTTTTTTCGCGATTCTGAAAAAAGAAATAATTATTCTTACACCTTCTTGCAATATTTGACACATGAACTGACCACTATGGAAACATTGCTTTCCGATCCTTTATAGTCAATTTTCCGAGTTAGTTCAGAAAACAAGGAATTTTTCGAGGTAGCTCGGTAAAGAAGGAATTCCGGCCTAAAAAGTGATCAGAAACAGCTCATTTTCTCGGCGATCGCGAAAAAATATTTTTTCTACGATAAAGCTACTCATTGTATGTATGTTGTTGCTTAAGGGTATGTGGTTATCGTTTATCTTTCTCATTCGACCAGCGAAAACGTATTTCGGTTTTTCATGCAGTTTTGGCACCTATATAGGGGTTATGGGACATAACTTCCGAATAATACTGTACATTGCAGGCATCGTGCGAAATGAATTTGTTTTGTGAGTATTTCAATACAAATCAAGAATTGTCAAATATTGGAATGGAGCAAACGGGACAAATTTTTTATTAAAATTAAATTAATTATTAAATATATTGTACAACTCGCATGTACATTCCATATTCGTAGGAAATGAGTACCATTCCATGCTCGTTGTAAAATATGCTCTTACATAACAAGTACGGAAACACATAGTTCTCGGATGAATGTTTGGCGGCGTAAGTTTACCGTCATCATCGTCTTTAAAATAACCGTGAATTATGGATTTTGGTCTCTGTCATTGATCGAGAAGAGTGAATTATGAATCATAACTATCGTGAATTATGGGTACAATAATTAATTGAAAAAATTTAAATAATGGGGATATATTTATACAAGAGTAGAAAAATATAGTTTTTTTAAAATAAATTCTGTCTGTTGAATACATTTTGGACGTTGCTTAAGCAACACATTTTAAAGTATCAGTACAAAATGAACTATTTTGATAGTTGAAATACATGTTTTGTTTGTGTTAAATAATAAGATTATTGTACATTTTGATTTAATTAGATTATCTTGAACCTTGAAAGATTCACGGAACTCTATATATTACCTATTATTTCTCTCTTTGTTACTTCCACCTTCAGAATTCTATTTCACGACCGCATATTAGCATCAACAGAGCATTGTACATTTCTTCAGAGTTTTGACACACTTGCAACCTCTTTCTGTATTTTGTGCTCCTAATTAATTTAAACCAATTACCTTTGATCCAAGACACAAAGACATTAAACAGATATTGCGTCTACAATTAGCGAATATCGAACAATTCTTGTGAAAGGCACCGCGTAACGGCGTCAGAGCATCTGAAATGGGTCAGAGTCAAATGTACGAAAAACTATAATATGAGAAATGGGTCAACATTAAGCTCTGTGGCAGTTTGGCTTCGCAGTGAGAGCTGGGAGAACCACACTGGCCCAGTGGGAGGTGACGTGGTGACGTGGTGACGTGGTGGCGTGGTGAAGTGCCAACAACGCCACGCACAGATGTGACACATCGCTGTCGCATTCGCATCGATTGCAGAGAAATGTGAGATGGTTCGTTTAGCGGATATGTGCCGAAAACTTTATACTTTATAGTTTCGACTCCAGTAGACGGCAGCTGCTGCAAACAGGTTAGGTATATACATATTCCCTGCCGGTTCCTTGCTTGCCACGATTCCAATCCGAGAAATGTGAATTTTATTTTCTTGGAAACTCTAAACTGTGTTCAGTTTGTAAAGTGTGGTTGTTGTGATTTGCTACTATACCACACCAATACTTTAGATCTACTTTTCATAATTTTATGAGCTTCAAATATAATGCATAATATCGCGTAATAGTCCATAAGAGCGGTAGGTAGTATGAACCATACGTGCAGCAGGCAGCTTTATCATATCTGACCTCTGAATTATGCTAACGATTTTCTTATTTACATTTAGTTTTAAACGTATCCAAATTAGTAGCTGTAAATTTCACATTCCAAAATATCATCGTGAGAAGTACTATAATAAATTGGGCAGCAGTTTTATATAAGAATAAAAGATCGACCCTGTCTCCACTAACAAATTCATACATCAAAATGCATTACTTATTTTTGAAAGCAAAGTGCCACACATAAAACTGGCAAATTATATGATGATACATTTATTTACATATTGCATATTTTGAAGTACATCTGAACGATGTATTTAAAAGAATTGAGTGATGGAGGCTTTAGATATTATATGCGAATTTTAATATGCCGCCTAAAAAAATAGGGATTTTTAAAAATATAATGGCAATAGTAAACACTGGTCGTAGCCGCAGTCGAATAGTAAACCTACGAAACAGAGACACCCTGTGTAAAAGAATAAATTCATTTGAAAATTACTGTAACGTTCGTAGGTTTAAAATGTATTTATTTAAACAAAAAAAAATATTAATAACTAATAATAAATAATTATTATTATAATAAAGAGTAAAAGTTAATTAACACTATATTTAAAGACTAAAATAACGAATACTAAAACTTATACACTAACACTTATCACTACTTTAAGCAAACATTATTATTATTTATATAAACTAGCCGAGCAATATTTATTTATGACGATATATTTATATTCAGACCGACCGATATAATTATGTTCACAAGTTCTCCATAGTAGCTTCGGAGTCAACTGAGTCAACTGACTGACTGAGTCTCAGTCAACTAACTGACTGACTGACGGCTGCTGGTGATTCGCTCTTTTATATTGCTTTCCTTGTTTCAAGAAGTTTCAGGAATATTCCCTATTGTGACGCGAGCGGACTAGTTCAAACAAGTCGTCGCTGCGTCTATTCAAATGGCGGCGTAAGCCGACAAGATTCAACTTGTCCGTACCGCGTCCATTACATTACTGTATTTCGTTGGTAGGTACTGCTGCTCCGAAGAGTATCTAAATCCATCAAAGGCTTCAGCTGAATATACTCACTCTTTCTGCAAATTAATGTTTTCAATCATTAACACTTTACATATATCGACATTCAGTAACAGATTTACACTTTTCCCTACTTTATTCATTATTCCAAAATAACATCATGCGCATAAACTAAATACTGTATACCCTCTAAAATGTACATCATCTAGATACGAGTACAAATTAAATTACTAGAAAAATAAAACTGGAATTATGCAGGCAAAATGGCTTCTATAGCTTACGCCTACAATTAAAGTAATAAAGCTACTAGTTCTACACAAAGAGGATCTACAAATCTTGAAAAGTACGTTAAGCGGTTATTGTTCTGCAAAATAATATTTACACAAAATTGATAAAGTTAAAGACAACATCTATCATCACCATCAGTGCCAATAAGCAAAGGAAGACAATATTATTTGACGCTAATAAATTATAAAACACGGAGTCATTCTACAGTCCTTTTCTACTACCAGCAACGAAACCGCAAATGGAAAATCATATATTGAAATATATTTTTTGGATTTAGATAAAAAGAAAAGTGACGATAGCAAAGTACGATTGACAAATGACCAAACCCGACGTGTAAATGTAGCAAAACAAAACAACAACATAAAAAACGCTGGAGGCACAGGCCTATACCAAACACAAGACAATCACGCAAAAAACAAAACACAATCCGCCAAATCCGCCGTCAATATGTCAATACCTACATTACCCACTAGCACCACGCATCACACACCACAAGAGCCTAGGATTTCTGATTTTGTGACGTCGCTTCCTTCCACTTCGTATACGGTTTTATTTTCTTTTATTTTCGTAAGTTTTTAATAAACTGCTTTTTTGGTTTTTGTATTAATACTTTTATTTGTTAGTACTGTGTCTTCTACATATACAATAATGTCTGTCTGTTCTCTTCTTCCACTTTTCAAGTTCTTGTTATTTTTAGCGGTAAATTTAACATAAACAGATTACCTAACAATTTCTTCTTTTTTTTGTTTTTGTATTAACACTTTTATTTGTTAGTACCGTGTCTTGTACATCTACAATAAAGTCTGTTTGTTCTCTTCTTCCATTTCCCTAGTTCTACTTATTTTTGACGATACATTTAAATAACATAAAATGATTTTTAAAACATAAACAGATTACCTAACATACTATAATATAATAGTTTGTATGTGTATGTGTGTGATTCTCAAGGACTTCAAGCATATCTTTTCTGTGTCTCATTTATTCGGTAAGCCTTCTTGATGAAAAGCGGTGTTAGAGAAATTTTAATATACTGCTCTACCCTCCACAATAGTTATTTGTGTATCAAGTGCGGATAGAGCATTGTTTGTTGCACGCGGCGCCTCGATCAACAACTCGACAAGTGCACCGAACAAGCTCTATCCGACGAGATACACACAATATTTTTTCTACAATCGTTGAACAATGTCAAGCTGTAGAAAAAAATTAATTTTAAAAATTATCTTTGGTCACTCCTATAACAATTCAGTAAAATTGTAGTTACCCATGTCACCGTAATCATGACAACGTTTATGAACAAAATAAAAATTTTCAAAGAAATCATAATTTGACGCATGGAGTACATTTGACATATGAAGTACATTTGACATAAAGTCTACAGAGTGAATACGTTTATGATGATTAAGTTGAAGTGTATGTACGTATATGCCAACTGTATTTGCAATAGCAAGGTTATTACCAGAAAAATCCAATGCATCATTTACTTCTTTTTCCTAATTTATTCTTGTTTTGTTTTTGTCGCGCTAGTGCGACAATATGTCACTTTGTCGCCCTAGAGCGACAATTTTGAACATTTCCTAACCAAAAATGGAATAACAATGTCGATATTGTGCAACGATTGTAGAAAAATACATTTTGTATACTTTTATAAGTTTTGCAATACTGCGTCGACTTTGTATGTTTGTTGCTATCATACATCGTACAAACGGAAATTATGTGCAATAAAAACGTATAAATGTGAAAATAAGTCTATATTTCTGTATTTGATCGGGGTGTATATTAGGTTACAGCTTCCAGAAGATTTGATAGATGCAGCACGACGTGTAGGATAAATCAAATCTACTGTGAGAATGATTTTAGGTTAGATAGATAGATAGATTTCTGGTTTGGCGTGGAAAATGTCAGACCGAAAATAGATTTCTTATTGATTTTAAATATTAAAATATTTTAGTGTAAAGTATCACCTACCACAACGAAATATTTTAGTGCATTAAACCGTTGATTTGTATTTTAAAATAGTAAATAATTTTATGATCACAATAAAATGTGTAGCATGCAGATATGCGAAACACTCTAAGCGTATAAGGAAAATAAAGTTTGCAGACAAATCCGATAACAATATAAACTTCGTACAAGATGATGTTTACGAATAAAAATAAAATACATGTTTTATATCAAAAGATCACGCAGAACCAACATTTTAAAATCCGATTCCACAATCGCTTCAAGTTTTCAAAATACAGTCTACTGAACACACAATATTTTTGGTATAGAAGTAATCACATTTCAAATAAAGTTTAATATGCATAGTAAACTATATCAGTAATATTATAAAAGACTTTTGGTATAAGTATTGTATTTTTTTTTATATTTTGCCTAACCCTAAAAAATTTCGTAACTGCTCAATCAAATATTGTAATAGAGCAGTACAATTTAAATTATCAAGGTTGGTAACTCTACTGAAATGTCAAATGTCAAAAATTATCAAATGTCACACTACGCTAAATAAATAAATACAAATTGTAAGAATGTTATTTTTGTATAATTTTACTTTAATTGTTTTAGCGAAGTGTGACATTTGATATTGTTTGACATATGACATTTCAGTAAAGTTATCAACCTTGAAAATATAAATTGATCTGCTCTATTATAACATTTGATTGAGCTCTTGCGAAACTCCTTTGGGTGTTGTAACAGCTTTCTTATAGAAACTAAATATAAAAAGAGCATGAAGGGCGCAAAATAGTATAAAGTACTCATTTTATTTTGTTCCAAGGATTCCTTCTCACAAAATAAAATGACAATTAGGAAACTTGTTCTTTCATATACTATTATTTAACTACGTTTCGAATTATTGCACATAGTTTTTCATGAGGAATTTATTTTCATTTGTTTGCTGTTACTAATGATGATGACTTAATTACCAAAATACATATTTAATTATTTTCTTTATTACTCTAAGGTTAGATCAGTAATAATATAATAAGGGATTGAGAATAAATTGAAAATAATTTGACAATTTTTTTCGAAAACTTGTTGCCAGGCGAAAGCCGTAGGGCTCGAGTGGTTATTCCCAAATGGCAACAAGTTCAAGAAAGATACTGGAGAATTATTTTCTAATTCTGACATTTATCAACAAAAACAAAAATGCTACAGAGATTATTCCCCTGAATAATCACTAGAGCATTATTCACAGTATAATAATGACAGGATTGTTTAAAACGTAGACACGTGACTTACAATGAAGCATTTCATTGGTTTTAAGAAACGTCAAAAAATAATCGCATAAATTTTGTAGGTTTGACCGTTGGCGTTGGTTCCCATAAGTCAAAGCGCAACTGTTAATTCTAATTGTTAATCGTAATTGATAATTTAGTAGCTCTGAACGCAGGTTAAACTATTGAAAATTTATTGTGCTCGCGACGAGTACTTTTTGGTTTCTTACAAGATGTAACAGTAAATAGTCAAAAATGTAAGCATAATTTTCAGTAAATGACAAATACGGATGTTAAGTTTTAAAAATGAAAATAAACCCTTTCAATTGTTCCATATCCACAAAAAGACCAAACCATGTGTTTATGTAAATAATGAAGTCACAGCTAAAAACTTGGAACTGAAAGCCAATTTGCAACAATGTACAGTGGACAGTCGATTTTTGTAACAGAAAAAAAGATGAGTGTATCACGCTTATATTTCCTTTTCTTATTGTAAATATAATCATCCATTGTTGAAATAAATATAATGAAATTTGGAAAAACTAGAGGTGGTGTACAGTCTCGTTGCTGTAAAAAGATAATGTCTGCAAGGTCTTCCAATCAACTTCCTACTTCGACACCTGGTGCAATGGAAATGATGTTGTATTTAGTTGGTTGACAGATTCTGTATAAACTGCGTATTGCTATTTAGATTCTTGTTGCTATAATTTATTAGCGAAATTAAAAATTACTCTAGTTCCCTACTACCACGATCGTTTCTTTACTGCGCAATACATCAATTTCATTTGTAGATTGAACCGTACATGATAACATGTTGGTGTGTGACAGGCGATTAAGCATCGCTTCATTCTATGTATAACATATATAGGAATGTTCGGTTACGTTGTGGATTATGAAATCTATAAGATACGAGCGAGGATAAAAACCTCCTGGAGTCTCGAGAGGATGTGAAGAATGGTGGGAGGTGGAAGATATAATGCCGCAAGGATTATCACTCCGTAGGAGATTACATCCATCCAAGAACTGCCGCCGTTACATCGTAACGTTTCAACGTTACAAGATGTCATGGTGGGTAACATGTTCCTGTAGACGTTTAGTGTTTCCGTTTATATATTAACTTTTAAAAGGATGCTTATTTTTAGCATTGTACTAATATTATTCCAAAGCGGGCATTAACGATTAAGTTTTTCTTTTCAAGTGATTTAAAAATGACATTTGGTAGATAATTAGGCTACAGAAAAACAAGCGGTTAGATGGTAATGCGGTAAAACAGTAATATGTAAGTGCACGTTCAAATTTTTCAGGAAATTTTAAGAAAATGTGTCGCATATTCTGTTTTTTTATTCACATCTCTTTCTTACACTTATGCCATTGTGCGAGAAAGAAAACTTTTCAAAAACACTTGAAAAGAATAACTTCAACGTGTAATCCACGCTTAAGAATAATATTACTACAACACTAAAGAGTGAGCATCCTTTTAAAAGTTAATATATACTACGCTTAAGCCTATATTCCAAATAACAAAATATTATAATTTCTTATTTTTAAATATGCGAGAGATAAATGGGCATTAGCTTGTTCATTATTATTACTAGTGAATTACAATTTTTACAGTTAAAGTTATAGTTCAAGATAAGTCTTTCTATAAAGTTCATTTTTATTTCTATTAGAATTACGTACTTTACTTAGTTACATTTTATAAGAAATTATATGAATCATGGTAAAATACACTGCGAAATTTTCGCGGAGTATGGGGGTTTCTAAATTACTTAGGATGTGTGGATGGATAAGTTTCATGACAATGCGCAAAACCTATTTTTGGTAAAAATTTCAAAATCAAGTGGAAGTTTACTGGGCACTAAACAATAAAATTAATATATTTCAAATGAATTATATGTGGTAATTATCTAGGTGCTAACTCATTATCTTTTACTGCTTCTTGTGAAGTACCGCAAGGCTCAAATCTAGGTCCACTTTTATTTATACTCTTTAAATGATTTTCTATAGCACTGTTTTGGAAACTACACATTCTACAACTAAAAACTGTATTGGAACAACTATCATTCCATACCTACGCCGCGTATGGAATAATTTCGACGAATCAGAGCCGCATATTAGCACGATATATGAAGTATTTTGATTCAGTTACTATGGTTACGTCTGTTTGCTTTAATTTGATTTATTTGAGTTTGACGTTTTCAACAGTTTTATATTTGTATTTTTTTGTATAATATCCAAAATCTTGTTGTAGAAAGTATAGTCTACAACATATAACGGAATGGTATATCTCACACTCGCAAACCGTAGCCCTCGCCTTCGGCTCGGACTACAAACTTTTTGCTCGCGTGGAATATGTGCCATTCCATTACTTGTTGTAGAATATACTATACCAGTATCTATATTGAATAATACTACTTTATGCTCACGACCTTAAAATATTTCGATCAATCGTAAATACAGATGATTGAAAATCATTTCTAGATAATCTGAAGTTTAACAAGTTTATGGTCTGATAAAAATTAACTTTAATTGAACAAATACAAAATAAAGGAATCTAAAAGTTACTATATACCTACAAAATGTATGTATCGTTTATTTTGCCCGCTACCTTGAATATAAAGATTTGGGTGCATTATTTGATACTAAGTTTTAATGCTCGCATTAAACTAATTATCTGAAGCGCTGGCATTTATAATTCGAAACTTCAGAAATTTCTAAATTTGAATATTGTTCAGTAATGTGGAATCCTCTGAATATAAAAACTTTATTGAAACTATTCATATAAAAAATATTCCTTATATATGAATATTTGGAAAATATAGCACCATTTATAGGTCTATATATTAGATAATACAATTGCACACTGATACAAATTAAATGTTATCGTTGGTCACTGGCTTTGGGCGTCGCAGAGCGCAAGATTTAACAGTCTAATCTAATAGAATTTCGTCGGGGTGAGCGCGCACTGGACACACCCGTAGTGTAACCAGCGACCCAGACCTACGGAGTAAGAGCACGGAGCGGCACCACTGCAGCACGAGCAGACAACAGGATTAGGTCAATGGCGCCTATCTAATCCTGCCCCTGTCCACTGAACCAGTACCGAGCATCGCAGCACCAACTTTACACACCACTAAATCTCCATTTATCTCTTGAGACCAAGAAGACCTCTGCCGTCTGCATCGCTCACGCTGCGACATGGAATAGTGCAACGGTGCAGCTGCATATCACGAGGGTACTAAGAGCTAGACAAAATACACCTAGGACCGAACACAGGTGTTTTCTGACGGGTGATACCATCACACGTCTCGGAAAATCTGTTCGGTCCAGGGTGATGTCGGGGTGGACACGTTCACGCTCACGTTCGCAAGCTCGTGAAAATGGTCAAGACGGGTAGCTATATACAAAATCTGTGTTTGTGTGTTTCAGTATGTTTGTATGCGTGTGTGTGTGTGTGTGTGTGTTTATGAGTGTGTGCATGTGTGTATGTATGTAATAGCGGAGTATGTGGAGATCGCCCCCACAGTGCAATAGTTATTTGTATCACAAGGTTGGAAACTGCTATTTTGAGAGTGCGAGTTTATTTTGATAGGACGAGCCGTAGGCGAGTCCTACAAATACGAGCACTCACAAAATAGTTTCCAACCGAGGGATACACAAGATTTTTCGCGCCAACATTTATGTAAATTTAATAAATAAATTTAATTTATTACTCCTTTTCTTAATGACAGGGAATTTTTTTATGTTGCTAACTTCACAATATTTGAATGTCAATTATGTTTATTTTCTAATATCATAACAAAAAATATCTACATTATTTTATTTGGATTTTACACTGCAAATTCAATTATAATTACTTACAAATATGTTTAAAATCCATAAATATTATGTTTTCTTGTATTGCAAATACTCAATTGTAGATATATTGCCATAATATTTTTAAGTTAATGTAGTACTTTGACATTTCTAACGTCAGAAATTAGCTAAAATTATTGAAGTGATGCCAACATATAACCATAAAAAGTTAGCAATTTTTGTCGAACTAGTTCGACAAAAACATGATTTCCGACCGTTTTAGAGTAATGTAATTGTGTCAATGACGGACGGCGGCGCGAAAATGATATTTTTCACCTGCCAGAAAAATAATTGATCTTTTCATTTTGTCACTTTTTTTACGAATATTTACATGTGATACGTTCTGCCAAAGAAAACTGCAACGTTTACTGATGCCTGCCGTTCGAAGCTTGCCTAATAGACTCGCCGAAAATTTCCAATATCTAGCAGTAAAAACGGTTTTACATTGCTAGTAATGTAATATATTATTATTCACAATCGGTTAGTAATAAGTCAATTTCGGACTTTTAGTATTACTATTTGAGATATAAAGTGTTATTAGGGATATGAAACGTTACTTGCAATTTACTCGTATCTGTTTCCGTTTATGAGAAAAACTAATTATACGCTTTGAAATATGGCATGTAATAAATACTCTTTTTTGTCGATTAATATTAAAGGTAACACTTTACGGACTGCTAACAGCCTGTAAATTGTTACTTTTATGCCTAGGCTGTAAAAATAAATTAAATAGAAACCTGTCAATAAACGCATAGAAACCGTCAACAAATGCATGGCAACCGTTCAACAAATCTGCCTAGTTATAACTATTAAACCCAATCGAGTGGGGTATCAAACTGAAGCAATCAGGGAGAATATGTCTAAATTTTGGTCGATCGTCTATTGTTTTTTACAATTGTTATTTGATTTCTATCAAGTATGATAACAATTAAAGACCTCAGAAAGAAAACATGAATTAAAATGCCGAAAATTAATTCTGAACTAACGTCAATAGTGTTTAACAATAGATAAATGGATTCTAACAAGTTTGGTATTCAATTAAAGATCTCGAGGAGAGTTAAAATAAAATAGCAAAAATTAATTTTGAGCGATCGCCAATTATTTTTATAATTGTTATTATAATCCTTGGAGTTTGGCATCAAATTGTAGCTAGGGTAGAATTTATACTATTAGCTCATTTGTGCACTTTGGACTTATATTTTTTGAGATATGTACATAAATATTGAGGCACCCTAAATTGTTCAAACTTTCAACCGTGCACTTTCCATCATTATATCGACATTACGACATTTGGAATCTGCAATAAAGATTGTTAAATATTCCCCTGTTGCGAAGAGTCTTTGAGTTTTAAAATCCGTACAGCTTACAAAAACTAATACTTGGAAATTAAAAAATCTTCTCTTTTAATCGAGAATTTCGACTGTCTCGCCTGATTAGAACTTGCCCTCTAGGTGCTACATATGTAAATACGTCCCTTGTCTGAGAGAGTTTTCCTACAAGAAATGCAATATAGCTTCACGCGAGATACTCCATTTAAGTTATGTCTTTGTCTTATAGCACGGTACAGCTGTACAGGGTGATGTGTTGTGTAGTTCAACACGTATTTCAAATATGCCGGGTTCAGTTATTCGTTAGAAATGATGAATATTTCCGCATAGTTTATTTCTTAATATTGTGAAGATAGCTCATGCGGAATAGACAGACTGTAGTGTATATTATAATAGTTCAAGTTCCAACCTAAGCAAGGGTCATATGGGTGCTGGAGGCAAATTTAATATTCTCTTGTTTGAGGCAAAATAAATACTGAAATTTAGTATTTACGATTTTTATGATAGTTCCGTACAAAAATACCCTATAAATGGGATTGTTATTCACTAAACTTAAATAAAAGATACAGAAACATAATTTCTACAACAAAGTTTTTACATTTTAGTTAGTTATCTAAGAGCTGTTAATTACATTTTCAAATAACCAAAACAACATACATAACATCATGCTGTGTCCCATTTAGTGGCGTAGCACGAACCCAGAAACACAGTCAACCAACAATCAATCTCCTCCAAACATTCCTATCCTGACACACCACTTTCGCCTCGTTCACATTCATAGTGCGATTCATACATGCTCGTTATTCTTTACACTCGGAATCATTCGTTTACGCAACAAACCATCAATCATACCCAAACAGTTATTCTTCGGGCGCTCACGCAATCGTTCACCTTCAATCTCACCCACATATATTAGTTTCACCAACCTTTCATTCGACATTCGCTCGACCTGTCCAAACCACCTCAACGGACTCACTCCTACTTTCTTAACAACATTGTTCTCAATCTCATACTCATCATACACCAATGTATTCCGTATACAATCACGTCTCATATACCCGCATACAGCAGTTATACGTCGTTTATGCTTCTTCATCCACACCCAACATTCAGAACCATACATCAATGTAGGCACTAACACACAATTATAAACACTCAATCGAACATCTCTAGATACATTCACGTTTCGAGCAAATGTACCCAGAGCACCCAATACCTTGCACCCTGCATAATACTTCATTTTCATATATTTAAAGCAATCATAGATTTAAACTTTTATTGTCATATAAATAGCTGCTTCTATTAAATAAAACGTCATATATCATACGTGAATAAAATAATATTATTCATTCTTGAGAATTACCTCTCTCGCTTCGCTTGAGTGCTAAATGTCTAATTCACTCATGAATAATATCTAATTTCACTCACTTATACTATAATATACTATTATCGCATTTATTAGATTTTTTTTAAATTTAACGGGTAACTGTATTTAACGCGTAAAAATATATCAGTTATAAACTGCATCATCCAAAATGGGATAATTAGCGTGGGGATAAATTTATTTATTGGGCTTTCAAAATTAAAATACGCTAACTAGTGGTATAAAACTAAACTAACCATAAGGTACATAAATTTTATTGTATTTTGAAATTTATTGTTATTTTTTTAAAATTAATAACATTAGTAGTTATTTTAAGAGTATTCCAATGTAAGTATTACATTTGTTTAAGCCGTATTATTTAAATAATATATAAAAATGAAAGGTTCATTGTATTTATAGATTATAGGTTAAAATAGAATTTTCTCCAAAAAAACCTATAAAAACAGGAAAATTTGCAGTGTGTATGGCAACAGTTCTGCTGCCAGTAAAAGCAAACTACCAATACTAATTCAATCATTCGCCATCATAAGATATCATACAAAATGAATTTGACATTTACCTTTTGGGAATTGTGATCAACGCCATCTCTTGATAATTTGGAAGCCCAATATTACTTGAATCATTTTCTTTAAAATAATTAAGGGAGCAATAAGATAAAATTCTTTCCTGTTAGTCCCGTATGGCACACATTTCATGGGCTATCTAAATATATTTTTCATACCCCATTTTAAAATATTGTACAGTTTGTTTTCACAAATAATGACAAATATTTACTGCACATATAACTAATATGTGCCTTATCATTTCAAAATATTGACAAACAGTGATCCCTATTTTATTTCATAAAAACAATACTCGACATTGTATTGTACCGTCTAGTGACAGGAAAATAATATGAGCGCCAGCTCAATGTGACAAATTTGACGTTTAAATTACACTTGGTATTAGTTTTGAACAAATGGAGACATATGAGTACACCAAACAATAAAACATACAATCATCTCTGTACGATTCCATCCCTTTATTCTATGCTTTCATGAGTTATTAATTTCAAAACGCAATTTATACTTGAAAATGATTCGCCTCTTGAAACTCGAGTACTTTTCGTATTCGTGGAAAGAGAACCGTTTTAAAATGACAGTTTCATTACATACGCATCCGACCCGTTCGAATTGGTTATATTTATAGATATTTGTATGTCATACGCAGATTTTAGGAAACGTAGAAGCTTGAACATTTATTTTTAACTTTAGAGACAATTGTATTGCTAAATTATACTAAATTATTATGTTTCACTTTCTTCTGAGAGTGATATTAATAACTAGAATTCATAGTAATAAATTTGCAATCACATCATCATTTATTTGAGAACTATACAATTGTTTTCTTCCTCTCTCTTCTTTCTTGTCAGATATGACATATTCTCGCACGATAATTGGTGCTAGAATAAGCTTAATTCTTTAACGATATTGAGTGCCATATTGTCATAACGAATTGCTGACGAATAAAATAAAAAAATAATAATAAATAAAACACGTAGATGATCGACAAAATCAATCATAAATTAGTCACTAACCTAATGTAATAAATACCTCGTACCAAGGACAAACTAACATGCAAAAGGGCTTTACTGCATTAAATGAATAAATAAGCGTAGCTTAAACAGGACTCTATCACGGCAAATTTTAAATCTAAAGAAATGAAATTTTGAGCAATGAACCATTTATTAAGTTTGACATCTGTGAATATCGAATGCAATCTTTAATTCGCAATAAACGCAAATGCGGTTTATTACTTTCACTATTCCATAAAGAATTTCCCCTATGGAGAAGCGCTAACTTTTTAAAAATAAAAAATGAATGTCGAAACACGAAATTCTATAAAACATGCGTTACTGAATAATGAAAGCACACTGGAAATTCAGAAAAAGAAAAATAGTTATTTTTAATTTAATTGGATCGATGTTATTTTAACTTATTCCCTGTGGTTTTCCCTCCACTAACATCTTTGGGAACTGTAACTTAACGGCTGGTAACTATACTTCACGTGCAAAATTATAGAACTTGCCGAGATCTGCGAATGAAAATGGGTACATAACATTTTAGTGTCGTTGCTAGGTTATGATAAATAACAGTACGGAAATATCTATTTTCTACGACCACTTAGAAATCTGCTCATTGTATGTTTGTTGTTGCTAGGGATATGAGGTACATTGCCAGCATCGTGCGAAATGAATTTGTTTTGTGAGTATTTCAATACAGGTCAGCTCATTTAAGTACAGGTGCCATTGCTAGGATACATATTTCGAATTGTTAAATATTGTAATGGTAAAAGCGGGACAAATTTATTATTAAAATTAAATTAATTACGAAATATTATTGTTGTCGTAGAAAAAGTATAATGTACAACTCGCATGGAATGTCCATTTCATACTCGTATGATTTGTAGCATTCGCCTTCGGCTCATGCTACAAACTTTCATACTCGTAGGAAATGAGTACCATTCCATGCTCGTTGTACAATATACTATTTTCTACGGCCACTTATAAAAGTGCTCATTGGATGTTTGTTGTTGCTAGGGATATGAGATTTGCAAGCATCATGCGAAATGAATTTGTTTTGTGAGTATTTCAATGCAGGTCATTTCATTTCAGTACAGGTGCTATTGCTAGCTAGCTGCTAGGTGCTAGCTATTGCTATTGCTAATTATCAAATATTGGAATGGTGAAAGCGGAACAAATTTATTATTAAAATTAAATTAATTAGGAAATAATATCGTGGTCGTAGAAAAATATATCCATACTTGTAGTAAATGAGTACCATTCCATGCTTGTTGTACAGAATATACTATTCCTGGCACTGGCAAAGTATTCCCGTATGATTTAGCTTTTCAAATAAATTAAACGCTTGTGAAAATAAATAAATAAACCTTGGATACGCTATCCTCAGATATTTTTTTCAAAACAACGCAATATTTTTTTGTCTTATTGGTTGTCTGACGTTTATATGACATGTAAAATAACTAATTATTGAATATAAACCGATCGAAAAAAAAAGCATGTATACCATGTAGGAAAAGTAAACTTCCCGGACTCGTAGGGTTGCAGTCCCTCGCCTACGGCTCGCCCTCATAGTACTTTTGCTATAGCTTGTACAAATTTGCGTGGCGATTGATTCCATTAGTATGGTATTCCATAAGAGGATTAAAGAAATTTATGAGGGACTACTTTACAGGGTTGTACTAGATAATATTTTCAAATGAGTTTTACACAAACAGACACAAGTAATATCAAAATAAGAAAAATTTTAATAAAATTAAATATGAATACAGTATTGTCATTGTCGTTCAGTAAATATAAACATATATTGATAAAAACCTTCTTTTATTATTCTTCTTACTGTAGTATATGGCACTTGAGTCATTTCAGCAGTTTTTGATATTGGCGCATTTTCGAAATTATCACTTTGTAGAAAGTTAAACACATTCATAACTATTTCTTTTGCGTCGTTTGATAAATATTTTTGTGTTGGGTTCGCGACCGTGGTAATTTCTTCAAAATCTTCGTATTCAACTTGCGACATTGTGTTCACTGTTACAGTGCTGCTGAACTAATGAATTTTAAATGTCGTTTTCTGAAGGGTATATATGTATAAAATTATCTTACTTAACAGTTTTCGGGGAAACTATTGAAAAGATAATCGTATTAAAAATTTCGGAGATTTGAAGCATCTAAGCCCAAAATTATAATAATCCACTCCTGAACATCAGACAAACTTGCACCTCGCTGGCTAGGGCTGGCTTATCCCATTAGCAAGTCAAGTCAATCGCCACGCAAATTTGTACAAGCTATACTAGATACACAAATATACTATTTTTCCACATTCAACAAATTCCGGAAAAAAGCCAACAGAAAATCCCCAATGTATCTCCTCATACATATACAAGTTTAGGAATCGTGATTTAACGGCTGATAAACAGCATATCTAAAATGACAAATGGTGATCCTTATGTTACATTTTAAATAAATATTTGGTATTATTTATATTAGTCAATAAATGGTGGTAATTGTTACTGACAAAGGGTGATATTGTAGCAAGAGAGTAACGATGAGTTCTTTTCAGCATTTCTCAATAAAAATAAAGGGAAATCATAAATTTTTCTATAAAGAATTTTTGCTTAATTTCCAAAGCCTTCTCAAAAATGGGCAGTTTTGTATTTGATCTGGTTTAGCAAAAAGCAAATACATTGAATAATTGTATTGGAGAAACTGCAAACTCCATACAAGTGTATGTGTTCTACCTAGCAAGAATCTATAAAACGGTAACTTTGTTCTGCTTTGTCCACCGGTTTATTCCAACTCTTATATTTATTCTTCAACATCCATTCCTGTTATATCATTCTTTTAACCTGTGTACGTTTACTACTTTCTCAGACAGTAAAGATAAATAAAGTACATAAGCACGCAACGTTTGACTCAGCTCGTATTGTACAAATAGTATCGCTGAAATGAATAAAATACGATGTATACTCAGGCCATTTGACCGAATTGACTCCACTATCTGACCTATTAGTTTTCAACCTGTTTAACCCGCAAACCTTTTATTAAGAATACTATTGTCTTCTTTTTCAAAGATTAGGCATTTGCCTTTTCCGGTAACATAAGCTTTACTATCATTTCATGGGTCTTCCCACATCTCTTTTCCCTTTTGGTTTATGTTGTAAGTTTTTCTAGGGAGACGTTCTTGCTCCATTCGCTTTATTTGTTCTTTCATTTTTCGTTATTTTCATTTATCTTGTTGACGATACACTAACGGGTGTGGTGACTGGCTAAGCCGGTCATAGGCGATTTGCATATCAAATATCGTAATACTTATGCAATTTCCTGCTTCCATCGTTTTAAAGAAAAATGTTTCAAGTAGAAGTTAAAGAGAATTTATATCTGCATCTGAATCAGCGAGCAAATTTCATTTTACTTACTTATGTAGCACGGGGGGTTGAGATAAAAATTAGGGTGAACAAACCACAAACACTTTTATGATTATAAGAAATGAGTTCGCGGCTGTCAGATTAGGTAAACGTGGAGGAGGTCTTTGAGTAAAAATAATTGACCGTTCATTTTCAGAATATTGTTTTACTAGTTTAACCTTTTGTTCAACCGTAGGTAAGACACTTCATAGAATATCTCCCAATATGCCAGTTTGTAAATCTGAAAATAAAATGAAAGGAAAGTAACTACGACAAAAGTTATTAATTTTTGTAATCACCTGGGAACTTTTGGAGGATTTTAAAAATACATTAACAAAGGTAAAATAAATAAATATATCATCACACCATTCCCCATTTTGACAGATTTCATTAAATATATATGTTTTCGCATGAATTGAGTTTACCAGCCGTTAGATAAAGTTAAGTTAAAATGATACTGTCGTCTGTGAGATTCGAACTGAGGCTCTCATGATTCACAGTCCTGTGAGCTATTTACCTCGAAATTCACTGATAAAAATGTTTTCTTGGAACAAATAAATTCCTCTTACATGAATAGAAAAATTTATAATCCGATTTTGTTTTCATTGAAAACTTTTGTAGGTTTAATAAATATTCTTTTATGAAAATTAATTTAGTTGTGAAGGAACATATCAAAGTATTCAACTGAGACGTATTACGGGGAAGTAGTTTGAATAGGAGTAGTTTTAACTTTTAATTCAAAATGATATCGTTTTAAATAAAAACGTTTTGTTCAAAATAAAACGATTTATTTTTCATTATTTTTAAAAAACAAAATTTAAAATGTATTCATTTTCTTTCAGTTTTGAAAAAAGAATACAAATGAAATTTATATTCAAAATTAATTATTTTTTTAATTGAACCTAATTATTTTGTAAGAAATAAAATTTCCTTCAACGAATGCATACAAAAGGGAAAAAAATTATGAGTGCATTAGCTCTATCTTCGAAATTCCGTCAGATGTCATTTCGAAGGCTGATGTATATGTTGAATATATCTACCTATTGCCTATACGAAAACTATGCAATAAATAAGTGTCAATGCATTCTATTCAAGCAGTTCGTGAATTCCCGGTTGGAAACCGCTGATTTAAACTACGCAAACTATTTGCTGAGCCAATGTAGAATCATTTATAGGTATTTCCGAGTTTACTGTAATAAAACGACTACTGAACTGCAAGGAAGAGGAATTCCGCAGGATAGATAGTATATTATTAGTTTTAGAGGTGTTGTGGTATATAAACAACTTTATTGATAAATAAAACATATTTATTACGGCACTATAGCATGTATTGGCATTTGAGATTGCTGAAACCAATAAGAGGAGACACCTGTTCCTTTTCGTATATTTAAAAATAAAATTTTTCGAAACTGTAGTTTTAGAAAACAAAAAATTCATTCATTATGGTTCGACAGATTTCAAAACATGTAAATACATCAAATTTTATTTTTGACTGTGTGATGAATCCGTTTTTTATTTTAATTCTATTCATATGTGGACAATTCATACTACTTTTATCCGGCTTCTTCTTTTATAGTTATTTACATTACAACCAAGGTAAAACAGTTTTACTGCTGAATGGAGGAAATAACCGGCGAGCCGATCAGGCGAGCTTTTCACCTCCTTGAAGCAGTAACTACAGTTACCTTGCGTGTATTGTTCAACATTTTACTTGTTACTCATTTGTAAATCAAAATAAAAATTAAAAAATATAACCAAGTCCTGTCAGTTACACACAACTATTCTGTCAAAAATTCTTTTAAATTATTTCGCATAAGCCTTGTGTTACGAAATTTCTGACTGAGGTATTATTTAATCACTTTAATTTGTTTTTATTTAATTAGGTGTCGATCTGGCCGCTGCTGTTAACGTAACAACCCTGCCGCCACGTTTATTTAATCGTTATGTCTTTCAGTATAGTTTGATCTTCCGGCCAGTGAAGTTGTAGTTTTGTGATAGGTGATTTAGTGACTATTTACTTTCAGGATTCAGGGATTGTTTAGAGTGAGTTATCCATTGCTATATTTTTAGAGAGTATTTTAATTATTGTTGTTGGGTGAAAATGTGGAGCGATTGGAAGTGTGAGTGGCTGCATATTCCTATCCTTATCCTTTATTTGGTGCTGTCCCCAGGGGTGGGGACCAGCCGAGTAGTGCCCAGCGAAGTGCCGATTACTAGTGCGGTGCCAGCGGTGTCCTCCTGCCATCTATAGTGTTGCATTCAGGGGTTGACCTTCCTTTCGCTTGCATCTTAGAGTAGTGGAGGAGAGATATGGTTTCAGAGTCGGCTTTCAACCGTTCTCTCATAGCCTCGCTCAGAGAAGATGGCAAGTCTCGTGGTCACGTAGGTTGTCTGCGGACACAGGGGCCACGAGGATTCTTTGCTCACCCTCCGTAGGTTGTCTTAGGACACAGTGGGGTGAGATCCTCTCACATGGTCACGTAAGTTGTCTTAGGACACAGTGGTGTGAGAGGCGACGGAAGCTTCAGTATGCTACATTACGTCACCTATGTGATTAAGTGATTGCGTGTTTGACTAATTAACTATAGAGTTCAGATTTATATGATTTTGCTATTTAATTGTTTTTCAGCGTGGATTTCTCACTGTGTGCGTTTCACTCATATTTCTTTATTTTCTTACAGCACCGCAACTGACTTCAGAAGTGCGGCGATCCGGCCTTCCCTCAGAGCTTGATTGTTGACAGATAATTTGATTGTATATAGAATTAGGTAATAAATGTTTATTTACAGAAAATCCTAACTTTTTTATTTCAGTCTACACCCTTTGCATCAATCATCATAATACTTGTAAGCATTACTGTGGCAACGTGCATTGTTTACCTTGTTTACTAACTTGTAAAATATTTTTTCTACGACCACTACTGAAAGTATGTCATTACAGAACAAACTACAATCAATGTAAGTGCGATGTTACGAATAGTGTTATGTAATGTTCATTCAAGTGTTACGTAATGTTCATTACGTAACACTTGAAAATGAAATTTAAGTTGGCATTACTGACTGTCACATTACCAATATAATTAAAATTTGATGCATCAAATCTTAGATTTAAATGTTATGGATTCAAACGCTAACTGATAAAATTTTATATCTAAATTCATATTTTGCTGGGTTTATTATAAATTATGACACCAATAAATATTTCAATAATATATGTAGAAGGGACTATGTTTCGTCATGTATCCCTACGCTCAATAATTGTCGTTTATTTTTATAAACACAAACAAAGCTTGTTTGACATTTAGGTTATGTGTGTGATTATTTCATGTAAACTGGTAATATTTTATAGTCTCCCATCTGCATCTATAGTTTATAATCTGTGTTTTATTGTGAGGTAAATATATACTACTAAATATTATTATCCTTTACTTATATTTATTAATATTTTAAGTAAGAAATGTCAAGCGACAGTGATATTTCAATTGGAACATCACTGGAGATACAAGCTAAAGCTAAAAGTGTAACAAATAATCTTTTGGTGACAAAATCACGGGAACGATACGAATTTGTGTATCAAAAATTCATGGATTAGAGAAAACAAAAAAGCATAATAAATTTCTATTTGAATATTGTTTTTAATTTAGAAATAGTATTGAGTGGTCGTAGAAAAAGTATAGTACAAAACTCGAGATGTAAAGCAATTACGCCCTCGTGAAATTACAAACTCGCCACTACGCGGCTCGTGTGTCAATTTTTTCACTCGTGCGTAAATTGCTTCTTACTTCTCTCGTTATGTAATATACTATACAATGTAGCTGTCAATTAGTAGCTTGTAAAAATTCATTTTCAAAGGCAATAGAGGGCTTGGATAAGTGGTGTTTACAAGTGAGTTACAAGTAAAAAATGTTATTTATTTAAATAACCACTTTACATAAGAAAAACATGTACCTACAAATAGATAATTACCTGTTGGTATCTTAGATCTCGCCGGTCCAGTTAGTCGGTGCCACTGCCTGGGTTACACAACGCTGATTAGTTCCAATACGAACGAAACGCGTCCGTAATTACCGATTGATTGGATTGGCCGGTCTCTGTGACTTAATAACTTAGTTATTATTCAGAGACATAATTTTATGAAACATTGACAATTTATTGTCACTATAATTTTAGAGAAAATTCAATACAACTCTTAGAGTACGACTTAATAAACTGGTGGACACAAAAAAAGAACACTTTTTTCATCGTCTTGTTTTATTTTGTCAATTTTTATTTTAGTTTATGTTTACTAACTAAAATTTTATTGTTCCTTGATTATTGCACTTTCATTTTATTGTCTTTTTCGGGGACTATTACCACCAACCGTTTTACGAGTATTATAATTTAAGGTCAATAGTAAATTGTACATTTATATATTCATTGATAATTTAACACCAATATAAAGTAAGCCATAAAGAATAAACAATTTTATCGTTTTGACAGCGGATAAAATAGGAAGGTAACTTTTTGCAGGTGATAAAACGTTATTCTTTCTCCTAGCAACCAGATCAAAATACTAACTACATTCATGTCATTTGCATTATATGCCCAAAATATAATATATAATAGTTGTATTTTCACCAATTACACTTTTAAATAAACCTTTTTCTAACACTTACTTGTAAAGTGGTTTTTTAACCACTGAATTCTCGATACTAAAACAATACTTTAATAGTAAGGATGGATAAAGAATTACTTTATCCACTAGTGGATAAAGTAACACGTTGCTATAGTAATGACAAAATGTAGATGTGTATATTTTCTATATTCTAAGCAAAATTACATATCAACTTATAAGGTATACAAGTAAGTTTTGCTAACAAAATAAGATGAAACATAAATATATAAAATTTTTAGTTAAATGTCATCTAATTTTATTCAAAAAGCATATTAAAGGAGGGTGTTGAAAAAATATTGTATGCATCACGGGAATAAAAAAAAATCACTCGCGTAAATTAGACCACTCTGCTAACGCCTCGTGAGCTAAACATTCCGCTTGTGCCGTTAATTTATCTCTTCGAATTACACTCGAGCATTTTATTTTCTTCGGTTAAATTTAATTTGACAACTCAACCTTGTCACCTGACAGCAATTTGACTCTAAACTATTTAAAAAATAAAATCACTTCACTTAGACGATGTGATTTTATTAAATAGTAAATAATTCAACACTACGGTGTTTTTTGTCAAATTGTTAGGCAACAAGGTTTCGTAACAAACAGAAATTTATCCGGCAAAATAAAAAGCTCTTGTGTAATTACAGTTGAAAATATTTATCTTTGTTCAATAATGGATATTGTTTTACTTTGCATTTTTTGCAAACATTCTATTTCTTCTTACAACAAAAAAAAAAAAAAAATTTTCAATACATCCTATTCCTTCTTATCATTTTGTACCTGGATATATTGGAAATATTTGTCTACTGCATGTGTCTTTCCTCCAAAGCGACTTTACTAGAAAGAAAAATTGCCTGCATGTTCCGAGAATATTTAGTTTTTATAGTACAATAAATTTTCCTGTTTTTTCAATTTCCCAGAGTAATACGAGTGTTACATATTTTTACATTCAATACTTGAACAGCTTTTCAAGTTAATTTACTTAAACGTCAGACCATTTTTAACAATACTGTTGATTACTATTAGTCATGCATAACTTTTCATTTCAGCAATATTGATTCCAGCATTCTAGGATGTATAGGCAGCGTACCATGTAAAAATTAGCTCTGTATTGTCCAATTTCAGCAACATTCCACTCTAGAAAAAAACTCTTCCAGCGTACAAATTTAAGCACGAACAAGTGTAATTTTTTAAACTGTACAATGCGAACTTTGAACATAACAATGTAGTCTCATTCCTCGTTCGCGCTGGAAAAAGACAAATGAAAGCATCAGCGAGGCGCCTGGCTCTCCCGCCGCCACCTTTCATCATTGTAAATGAAATAATTTCAGTTATAAAAAGATATGGTTAATTTGCGCAGAGATAAAACGCTAAAAAGTGTTCGTTATTCAACAATTCAGGTTGTTCCATGCGTACCGTTATACTGAAAATTGTACAGAGGGGCTTTTATAGATGTACTGGTATTATAAAAAACTGAATTATGTCAGTCGCGTATACCAGAGATATAAAACGAAATGTGAATACATCAAATGAATTTGAAAAGTACGATAATAAATTTTGTAATATTCAACAATAATCGAAAATATATTGTTTGAAAATGGGATTAACAGGATTATTGTGAGATGAATGAATGTTATTTCAAATATGATAGCCTTCATTTCGATTATTTATTTTTTGTTGACATTTTTGTGTAATAAAATAATAAAAACAAAATGTTTTTGAATGTAACAGAAGTAGATATAGCGGAGAGAAAATATGTAGAGGAAAGTAACCAAACCGCAAACTTCTCCACACACTCATAAAATTTATCTTTTAACACTTATATCATAAATAAATATTTCTTTAACACTTTACATTGACATTTTTATAATTACAAACTTTCATTACTTTATCTGTTCTTGTTCATATATTATTGAACATACGGACATCCATCCATTCATCCACCCTTCCATCCGTCTATATATACCTCTATTTATCTATTTATGATGATGTCATAAAGTAAATGGTCAACACAGATACAGGAGACCTCAAAACAATAATAATAATTGTCTATAAATTAGTTTGTCCGCCCTTTTAACTTTCCATTCTTCTTTGTATTGTTCTTTGTAAGTTGTGGCCGGTTGTTGTCGAAAAGGTCAAGGTCATCCCTCTATCGTCTTTGTTATCTTCCTCTTCTTCTCTTGTGGTTTCTCGGTATTCATTCTGTGAATTTTTTACCCCACCTAGAACAAGTAAATTTTTAATGATTCCTAATATTCCTATACTTCCTTATAATGGGCCCATAAACCAATTTTTTTTTATTTTTTTTGAAGAAATTTTATTAGAATATATGATGATCAGTGAAAACCCGATGTGAAAATTTCATATATTACCCGAGATATGATTTTTCAAAATTTGTGTGACGTCACTGGTATTACTCCAGTGGCACTAAAACAACGGTTTTTCATGATAGTAGATATTATATATTTTTAATGTAAAAATAATATTTACATATTATAAGTTTTAATTTATAACAATTAAACTTATTATAAATAAAGATCAAATTCATTTGGCAACTTTAGAGTATTTTACTTTATATTCGAGTAAACGTCATACGAAAATTTGAGAACACTGGCGCTGGTAGTGATGTAACCTAACCTCAACACACAATTTTATTCAAAAGATTTTCAACACAGCACAATAACATTGAGAAATTTTGAAACAAGTAATAGAAGCCCAACAAATATAATCTTGAATACCAACATACAAAATACATGAAATGACATTTCGTAGTTCTATTTTAGCCCACAATAGGCGTTGGGCGCAACGACAAACGCGCGACTTGCACGTTTCATATTTCTGGCCAATAGAATCAATGTGAATATCAGTGACATCAAAATATGTTCAATTCGTTATATCGATTTACTGCAAATTATTTAAAAGAAAATAAGTACTTTATTATTAATTATTCCGTAAGTGTTACACGATTTTGATATAAATTTGTCATATTTCGTTTATGGTTTATGCGCCTATTCTTGTAAGAAACTAAAAGTGCATAACCTTTTTTCTCAAATGCACAAAGTGCCAAGAAAACATTTTTTTAATCTAAGAAGTGTATAAGAACATTACAATTATTTACCATAATTATCTCAGGCAACCGCATAAATGGGTGAGAAAAAATATTACGATATTTCCTAATCTAATTAAAAACTCAAATAAAAAACAACCGACCCATTTAGCATTATGACACTGTGGTGATGTAAAAACTTGCTTATTGCAATTTCCAGCCAACATCTACTGCATGTAATTCCAAGTGGCTTAATTACCATAAAAACATCTTTCTACCTCTACAACAAGACAACACAGCATCAGCTCTGCATTGCAGTCGTATACGTTCAGATACATTTCCTACATCACGTGCAATATCCGGTCGCCTGCGCCAGTATTCGCATACGGGCAACTAATAGTTGGCGTAGTGGTTTCCGAGGTGTAGATTGTAGATTAGTAAACACAACTAAACTGAAAGCAAAAAAGAACAGGACCGCGAATACGACCAGATTAGTACTTACCGCAACACATACATACATGCTATTAGTTAGCCACAGTGAGCAGCTCAGTAATTAGTACAATTTTGCAATTCTATTATACAGGCTGGTCCATCAGTGTGTATTTTTTATTTTATGCTATTATTACTGAAAAAGTTTTCAAACTAAATATTTTACATTAAAATGCCAACGTATCTGCAGTATCTGTTCCATTTTTGTGCAATGAAATGCAACTTCAAATTTTTAAATAGGACAGCTTATATATTTTAAAGAACATTTATTTTTCTTGAAAAGAGTTCTTATTTTATTAGGACTTGTCACAAACATTTTGTAATATGTAAGTGATTAAATAAAATACTTATTTACTTATTTACTTATTGATTGTAGTCCTAAAACAATAAGTACAGGAACTATTCATGTGTTTATTAATGAAATATTAAACACAGAAAGTATGCATATGAAACTAAAACAATAAATAAATTTATAAAAATTGTTCGAATTGAACATCAATTCAACAAACTAAATAAAATATAACCAAAAAGATAATAAACTAGATAAAAAAGCAAATAATAATTATTAAAGATCTGGCAGGAAAGAATCTGATTGTTTAAACACATTTATGGCATTATTTCTGTGTACGATTCTTTAATATTAAAAACGTGAATAGTTTCTGTACTGATCATTTAGGACTATAATGAATAAGAACTATTTTAAAGAGAAATAAAAGATGTTTTAAATTTTGTAAAAATATATAGAATGGTCAATTTAAAAAAAACTAAGTTGCATATCATTGCGCGAAAATGGAACACCCAGTAGAAAAACGTGTACTGCAGATACATGGGCATTTTAATGTAAAATAAAGCAAAATAATTTCGGTAATATTTATAATAATCGCATAAAATAAAAAATACAGACCGTTGGACCATCCCGTATATTGCTATGCTATATTCTATTGAGCTGAGTTGCTAGTTATAAAATAATAGTTTGTTATTAAAAGTTTATAATAAGCTGGTATTTTGAGAGTTCATTAAGCAGTGAAGTTTTTCTTTTCATGTTACTTCAAAAGTTTTTTCTCTCACACAATGACGTAAGTGTAACAGAGATAGATGAATCGACTTTATAACATAACATTAACAACAAAGAACTGTAACATTTTTTTGTTACAAATATAACTACTATTTACATTTTTTGCAGCTATTTATATAATTAAATTCTTGTTTTACGTGTCCAGTAAATTTATACTTTAGGTTTTGCAATGATTTTGACATAATTCTACCCACTTTTTTTCTCGTAAATGAGTTATTGCACACATAGAATAATAGTTTCAAATTTATTATCGAATTTATTTATTACTTTTAAAAAAATATATTATTTTTTGCCGATTGACATTAAAGATGACACTACACGGACTGCTTACAGTCTGTAAAGTGTAACTTTTATGACTAGGCTGTAAAAATATTTTATATAACAACAGCTCAACAAACACATAGCAACCGTCAATAAATGCATAGCAACCGTTCAACACACGCATGGTAACGTAGTTTGACAGCGATAACCTTCAAAATAATTACTAAATTATTATTAATTTCAAATCGGCAAAAAAAATTATGTGTTCAACTCGGCATCAAACACAGACTTATAGCTTCGGCAAACATAAGCAAACAATAAATAAATGCTGTCTTAATTGTGTTTCACCCTGTTTTGAAACTGCAATTTTATTTGAAATATAAAATATTGTAAAAAAAAACGGACTGATATTGATAATAACTCTGAAATTAACAATTTTCGGATATATGTTTATACAAACTTTTATTATTATTTTGACATTAACCACACCCTAAATTATTGGCCCCTATTTTTTAAACAAAACATTTGTAAGAAAATAAAGAATATTTATTCTTGCCAATCGTCAATAAGAATCGCACACCACAAAAAACACCCAGTTCTCTAATATTATTTGTGCCGTGATTTAGCGATTCATAATACATCCCAAAATATAGTTGTTACTTGCAGATTTCAACCAACCCAAGTGAAACATTATTACGAATGTAATTCTGTCAAGATGTTCCTTTTCTAGTAATCACTTTATATTTCAAAGCCCGCAGTAAAAACCTGGAAACCTTGAAAGACGCAAATATGAAAAAGAAATAAAACCTTGCGATATTGATCTTCGCAAACTCACAGTTCACAGAGCAAACAAAAAACTCGACAAAATCTATTTCACTTGATCGAGAAGAACTATCTACATCCACGTCTTCCACTAGTGAAGTATCAAAATCACTCAGTCACTCAATTCAGGATTGAGACTAGGGACTTCTCGCGAAATTCTTACAATTTTCACTTATTCTTCCAGACAGACGGAATAACCCACATCAACTATGCAGGGCGACAAAGTTACATACAGCCTTGGGAGGTGTGACTTCGGAAGCCGCTAGTATGTCCTATATATTCTGGGTTCAACACATTGGCTGGTACAACGAGCTGTGTTTTAAGGTGTTTTAAGAGCAGTGTTTTAGCTTCAGTTTTAGCGCAGTACAATATTATTATTTTATTTTATTAAAAAAATATATGTACTTAGAATAGAAGTTACATTGTACAACGCTAAAACCGAAGTGGAACACTTGTTAAAAAATAAAAATAGAGCTCTTGGTATCAGTCATTCTTTTAAAATAAATACATGATCACGCTATTTACCCATTTCGGGTGCAACACTGTTTTCACAGAGCCCAATCATTTATTATTACCCCGGATATAGTTCCGCGGTAATGCATGAGATTGTAACGTTAGCATTATACTGTAATGGACGCGGCAACGACAAGTTGAAGTTGTCGGCTTACGCCGCCGAGTAAATGAAGCAACGCCACACTTGTTTGAACCCGTCCGTTCGCTCTACAATAGAGAATATTCCAGGCACTTCTAGAAACAAGGAAAGTGAAATATAAAAGAGCGAATCACCAGGAGCATCAGTCAGTTAGTTGACTCAGACTCAGTCAGTCAGTTGACTCAGTCGACTCCGAAGCTACTATGAAGAACTTGATAACATAAATATATCGCGCGGTTTGAACATAAATATATCGTCTTAACTAAATATCGCTCGGCTAGTTTATATAAATAATGGTGTATGTTTACAGTAGTGATAAGTGTTAGTGTATAAGTTTTTGTATTCGTTATTTTAGTCTTTAAATATAGTGTTAATTTACTTTTACTTTTCCTTATAATAATTAATGATTATTTGTTATTAATAATAATTTTTTGTTTAAATAAAAACGTTTAAAACCCACGAACGTTACAATACGATAGTTTTTCTTTTCAAGTGATTTTAAAATGACATTTGATAGCTAATTGGCCTATTGCAAAACATGCAGATATATGGTAATGCGGTAAACCAGCAATGTGCAAGTGTACGGTTAGTTTTTTTTAGGAAATTTTAAGAAAAAGTACCGCATAATCTATTTGTCGATTCATCTATCGCTCTTACACTTACATCATTGTGCGAGAGAGAAAACTTTTTAATGTCACTTGAAAAGAAAAACTTCATCATGTAATGCACGTTTAAAATAATCAGTTCAAAGCACACAGTCGACGGTTATAATTTTAATTTCATCTCTATGGTAGGGGAACACAGTTGGGAGATATCATATGACGGTTGCTAACCGCACTTCATATGCAAAAATATATCACTTACCGAAATCTGAGATAGCAGAATGCCACACCCAAAATGTGGCGGGTCATATCATTTGGCCCAGTTAAAGTCATACAAAGGAAAATTATTTAATTCACCTTAAATTGTATCATTTTTACCTCCCGCACATACATACATATATGTAATGGAGGAATTATATTTGTTATGAACTTATTAGATTTTGGGAACAATTCATTCAAGATTTGAAGACTTATGACGGTTTTTGGGCATATCTTAGTAAATAAATGAGATAAAGTAAATTTCATTGGAATCAAAAAAATTTAGAATAATATTACCTACTACAATGTTTATTGCTACGAATAAATTTTCGTGTTTGTTAGAACAATGAACTTTGGCTTCATATGTACAATTGAATCTTGTACAAGTAGACGTAAACATACTTGATTGTGCGCATTCCTTCCAGGGTCGCAGTCAGTTTGCCGAGCTATAGAATTGTGAAAAGTAGAATGCTTGGTTGGTGGAAGTGATGGTAGATGGTGCTGGTGTAACAGACAGATAATTTACATACTGGGGAGCTTCCTCTGTGTTCTGTAAGGGTGAGAAGTTCAAGCTGGGGCCGCTGGGGGGAAAACTGTGAAAGCGATATCAGCTTTAAAACGATTAGCGGTTTCTATACTCAAGTGAGAATTGGGAAATGTGGTCGTTTTGCACTGAACCCGATTTTACTTTATATGAATGAAATGACTAAAAACCTGGAACAAATTCTATAGTTCTTTTCTTAATTATATAAGTGGGTAAATATATCATCCCGGCTTTATTTAGTTGCCAATTTCTGGATGTGACATCTATGAAATTTATAGCTAGTCGTGGTAAAATGATATGGCCATAGACTTTAGTAGCAATCATGAAAAAATGCGAGATTTTTTACAGAAATATTAGTTTTAAGGTCTCCTGAATCTGTTATGAATATTTTATTTCTGCGGGCTAAATGGATGAATAGATGTATGAATGTGACTGAAATCTTAAATGGAAACCAATGCAATAATTAGTTTTATGATTACTGCGCCATCTATAGCGAATCTGAAAAAAAAGTTTCATACAAACCTGCTTAGTTTTAGCCGTACTATCCGAAAGTACAATAAAAAAATGGGGGTTTCCATTTAAGAATTTAAAGTGGCCTCCCCGCCCCACCCACAGGGGGTGGCGGTGGGGGATCGTGCTTCGTGACATAAGATAGGTTTTTGAAAAATATTAAATACGTGTTTTTTTTTTTTTTTGATTGGATGTGTATATTTTACCGTCCTGGATCTTTTTGAACACCTAGTATACATAACCGTACTGTAAATAAAATCCAATGTTGTCAGTGTTAAATGATCTTTATCATAATTTAGAGATTTGTACTAAAGAAAAAATTATTCGATTGGTTACCTACTTGGCATAATGGGCCCATAAACCAATTTAAAAATTTTTTTTTTTATGAAACTTTATTAGAATATATGACGATCAGTGAAAACCCGATGTGAAAATTTCATATATTACCCGAGATATGGTTTTTAAAAGTTTGTGTGACGTTGTGTGACGTCACAGGTATTACTCCACTGGCACTAAAACAAAAATTTTCCATGATAATAGATATTATATATTTTATAATATAAAAATAATATTTTTATATTATACGTCTCAATTTACAACAATTAAACTTAATATAAACTAAGACAAAATTCCTTTGGCAACTTTAAGAGTATTTTACTTGATATTCGAGTAAATAACAACAAAAGTTTGAGGACAGTGGCGCTAGTAGTGATGTAACCTAACCTCAACACACAATTTTAATCAATAGATTTTCAACACAGCACAATGAAACAGTGAAATTATAAAGCAAGTAATAGAAGCCCAACAAATATAATCTTAAATACCAACAAACAAAAATATGAAATGACTAGGCTTGCAACGAATATTCGGCAACTATTCGGTATTCGGCCTATTTGGCCACATTTTTAGTATTCGGCCGAATATCGAATAGTAAACCATTATTCGGCCGTATGCCGAATAGTTTAGAATATTGAGAAAAGTGGAAATTTTGGGTATTTCATTCGGTAATTTTTGTCTGAAATAAAATAATAAAAATAAAACACATACTTATAGTGAGATAATATGTATAATCTAGTATTGTACTAGCGGTTAGGCAGAGACCTAGGGACGAATGCTGTTACAGATCGCACGAAGAATTGGTGCCGAACCAGCCGAATACTATTTGCCGAATATTCGGTATTCGGCCATAGGCCGAATACACTATTCGTTGCAAGTCTAGAAATGACATTTCGTAGTTCTATTTTAGCCCACAATAGGCATTGTGCGCAGCGGCAGACGCACGATTTGCAATTTTCATATTTCTGGCCAATGCAAGTACCTGTGACGTCAAAATATGTTCAATTGGTTATATCGCTTTACTGCAAAATATTTAAAAGAAAAAAAATATTTTACTACTAATTATTCCATAAGTGTTACACGATTTTAATATAAATTGGTCATATTTCGTTTATGGTTTATGCGCCCATTCTCGTTATAGTTTTAGAAATGTTTATATGTTTATAAATCAGTAAATTATGACGACAAATTCATTTAACATTGATAACTTATTTTATCTGAAATGGCACGGTAATATATATTCAGCTGGTATCCATAATAACACATTAATGACATAAGGTAAATGGAAATTTACGGTATCGATTATGTATATGAGAGTCATGTAATGATCACACCAGATTTTGTCTTATTTATAATAATACAGAACACTGTCTTGGGCTTGATTGGAAATCCAATTCCGAATTTGATAATTACAGAGCATTCAAAGCAAGTATTGGTTGAAAGCAAACGTTGCACTAATTGTGAAATGTTTCTCTCAATGAAAATCAAATATAAATAAGTAAATAGAAAATTAAGATTCAATTACAATTTAGCCATGGAACTAACTCCATATGTGTTTAATCAACAAAACCTGAAAACTAAATTTCAGTTATTTGATTTAGCGCAAAACTTCATTTCCAATAACGTACCGTATAAATTCAATAATGAGAAATAAGAGTACAGTAGCTCTACCGGCCGAGCACCGAACTAAACTTCACAATAACAATTGCTAGTTTTAATTGAATTTCCAAGCTGTTAAGGACGGCCGAGGATAACGAAGAAATTCGAGAAGTTTCTAAGTTTTCAAATAAAACACTCACCAATATTTACTAAACAAATTTAAACTATTAGTAGAGCAAAATAGAAACTTCCAAGACTGGCAAAGGTCGTACTTCTAGCGCACGGGAAGGTTAATATAATTTAAAAATGTGTCGTAAAATACAAACGACCTGATTGAAGATTTACGATAGTACTTCACATTGTATCAGAGTTTGAACAGAGAATAGTTTCTGCTACAACTGTAGCACTTCTGTTCTTCGAATAAATATTAATGGCTTTCCATGGAAAATGGAAAGATGATGCCTCATAAAATTCTATTTTCCACGGTGCTTGTCTTTTACGATTAAATAAATTCAAACCTGAATGACTTTCAACAAAGATCAGGAAATATTTAATTCGAAAAATTTTCCTTTTATTATGCGATATAATATAAATTTTAAGAATAAAGAATTTTAATCGTAAAATATAAGATTAATTCTATTTGTAAAGAATTCTGACAAGAGCAATAAGAATGTAATTAAAATGATGAGGATTGAATTTTATTTCTTTGTAAATATTTCTTGTTCTGTAAAAGTAAATATTAAATTGAAGAGAAGAACTACAGGAAGCAAGCAAAATGAGATTTTCGCAGAAACACTATTATACGAGTATTGTGTACGTGTGTGTGGATGAATATATTATCTGTATGTGCAAAAATTCATGATTCTAAGTGCAATGAATTGTGTTGATTTTGTGGAAATAATAGTTCACTGACACAAAACAATGAATTCATTATATTTCAAACATAAAATTAGCTGCGAAAAAAGTACTCAATTAGCAGTGATATTTGGATTAGATCCCTGGACCTCAAAGAAAACAATAAATTACCTCAGTGCTTTAGTTTTTAGATTTAACACTCTATTGCATGAATTATTATTTTTTTTAAATCAGGACCAAAAAATTATTTTTTACTTAAGAAATATTCATATTTTGAAAATATGTGTTACATAAATTTAAAGTTTTGTTCACTTAAGGGAACATTATGAACAAATTCAACTTGCAATAGAATTTTGGTCTATTGGGTCGTGTTTACGTACTATACAAAATTGTTTGATGGGAATACATCAGATAAAAAATAATTTGGATATTTTCTAAGGTGTATTTAGCTGTAAAATATCAGCAGGTAATAAGCTGATTCCTTCAAATTTTACATTTACTAACTCAGTTTCTATAATTTTCCTTTTTCACCTCAACTTTTTTTTTATGTTGAGCAAATTAGGAGAAATGACCTAATTGGCAATT
The DNA here is from genome assembly GCA_963942605.1 of Poecilus cupreus. Lineage (NCBI taxonomy): Eukaryota > Metazoa > Arthropoda > Insecta > Coleoptera > Carabidae > Poecilus > Poecilus cupreus. Next base: position 25,034,683 of record OZ012720.1, on the reverse strand, counting down.
GACAAAGTACTATAATGTTCCCAAAAGGTTACTACATGATTGCCATGAATATATACTGCATAAGAGAAGAAAATAAGAATTTTAAATTTTATGTTCCCGAACGGGAACAATATGCAATAGAGAGATAATATAATAAAAATTCTTGCGTGGCCACCATACGATTTTCAGATACAGGAAGAATGTTTTAAAGCAACCAATCAGTTTTACTGGCTAGCAAATAAATACACAAGCCTATACAGCAAGGAGGAGGATATAAATACATACGTAAAAATATATCACTTACCGAGATCTGCGTAAGCAGAGTGCCACACCCTTAATGTGTAAAAGGCGTGATGATATATTATTATTATTATTGTTTAATTTTTGTTATAGTTTAGAAATGTTTGTAACATATGTTTATAAATTGGTAAATTATGATGTTTCGTTCATTTAACTTTAACAACCTATGTCGCATTTTATCTGGAGCAGTACGATAATGTATCGTATATAACTTCTATCCATAGTAAGAAATACATTAATGACTGAAAGTCAGGGTATAATAGATGTTTCAGATACTTAAATTTGTTCTCTAAGAATTGGCTGGTTTATAATGGATTTAATTTACAAATTTAGAATTTAAATTTGCGATTTACCTCCTGCTTCATACTTACTTACTTAATCCGGATGCCTTTCTACCTCGCGGTGTAAGGCTTTATTCCTGTGGTATTTTCTTCCATGCACCATGCGTCTCTCCATGCTTTTCTGTCTTCCATTAGAGTTTTGCTTCCATGTAGCTCTATTCCTTGCCGACTCATTGCTGTTCGTACTTCTGTGTCCCATGTCTTAATTGGTCTGCCTCTTCGTCTTTTCTGCATGGGTACAGCTTCGTAAACACATTTTGCTATCCTCTCCTCTCCCATTCTATGTATGTGGCCTCTCCATCTTAATTGCCCTTCTTCTATTATGTCTTTAACTGGTTTTGTTTTCAAATTAGCCCTGTGCACTTCATTTCTAATTTTGTCCAGTTTTGTCTTCCCTTCTATTTTTCTAAGGAATCTCATTTCAATATTTCTTATCTGGCTCTGATGTCTTTCCACTGTCGTCTACGATTCACATCCGTACGTTAATATTGGCACCGCTACTTTTTTAAAGACCTCGACTTTGGTTTCTTTCGGTACTTCTTTCTTGCTTAAGAACTTTTTCTTTAACGCGTTGAAAAGTCTACCCCCCTTGTTTGTTCTTTCTACTATTTCTTGGTTCAATTTTCCACTTTCTTCTAATCGTTACTCCTAGGTATTTATATGTCTTCACTTGTTCTAATTGTATTCCATCTATCTTTATTCCGTTTATATCTCCGCTTCTATTTATGATCATTATTTTTGTTTTGTCTTTGTTTATTTTCATGTTCCATTTGTTTAGTTCTTCATGTATTATTTTGATATTATGTTGTAGATCCTTTTCGTTTTCGGCTATTAAAATCATGTCATCTGCATAACATAATTCACTTATTTGGACTACCTTCATCTTTCGGTATCCTACCTTAAATGATATATATATATATATATATATATATATATATATATATATATATATATATATATATCCTTATCTTCATTTTATTCATTTCGTCTGCCAGTTCGTATTCTTTTCCTGCTATACTTCGGACGTTCCTGCTTCATACTGAATTTTAAAACTTGAAATCTGCCAATCAAGATTAGGTATCAGATTTTTGATATATGTATTAAATAACAAAAAAAAAACCTGAACTTCTTAAATGTGATGTTCTTCAAAGATATTAAATAGACAACAATATTTTATGATGATTACAAATAAATCAGTTTGATTGAATGTATGCAGTATTTTAATTTTCTGTTATAACAGTTGTTTTTGCTTTCCTAGTCAAGTTGATTGGTTGGATTCGCCAGATTTGGATTATGAAATAAATGTAAATTATAAATTTTTAAATTTGTTAAACCAGCATAAACCAATAAAGGTATTTTCATATATTTTATATTTTTAAAATTAAATTTCTCAATCTAAATTTTAAATTAAATTCAGTATAAACAACAAAAATGAGATTTTTGAAATATATTAATTAGAAATAATAGCTTTTATTCCAAACGTTTTTGCTTGCTGATTCTATAATTTAAATAAATCGAATTTACTGTTTTATATATTTAATAATCTTTCATTTTCGGTTTCGCAATTAGTATTAAAATCAACTCAGTTTTTCTGAATACCATGAAACTAATAATGATGTAGTTTCATACTGTACTTTTTTTGTTTCAATTATTTCACATACGGACACATATTCTACCGTCTATCCATCCATCCATCCAAACCAATTTCATTAAGAAAAATGATCAAAATATGTTATGTTTTTCTGTGAAAATCCGTTTTTCATGATTGCTTTAGTTCTTTATAAGAAACTAAAAGTTGTTGAATAAATGAAACGAATCTTTTAGCGACGTGAAAAAATAAATTCTGTTTTTTTCTGCATCTGCAATACGCGTATTTTTCCAATCCTATCTCCGCGGCGCGTGGTCCCAAGTGTAAGCCGTTTTCTACGAGTTCCAAGGCAGATCTAAAAATACCTCAGCGGGATATTTCTTTGGCCCAACTTTAATTGGAACGATTAAACTAACACTAGAAATAAAAATAAAATCCAATTGAATCACAATTAGAGTAGAATCGGGCGAAGAAACCAGGAACCTGTATTAGTCCGGATTCAAGACGGCTGCGCTTGGGAATTACACACACAAACACACATACTCACGCATACACTCGTATCACATGTATGTAGATACTGCGGTTTAATTATTTCATGTAGTAGGAAATGCGGTACACAATGTTAAATTAATTTCTGTAGAGCTTTAAAGAACTATAGGTTCAGTTTGAGTTTATAGATATAGATATCCAACAGTAAAGCTGGGGTGGTCGCGTGGTAAAACGCTATTGGGCTTCCAAATTATCAAGAGATGGCGTTGATCACAATTCACATAAAGTACATGACAATTTCATTTTGTATAATATTTTATGATGGCGAATGCGTGCTTTAGTATTGATAGTTTGCTTTTATTGGCAGCAAAACTGTATCCATACACACTGCAAATTTTCCTGTTTTTATAGGTTTTTTTGGAGAAAATTCAATCTTAGCCTATTGGGCTTCCAAACTATCAAGAGATGGCGCTGATCACAATTCTCTAGCGGTACATGTCAGATTCATTTTGTATGGTCTTCTATGGCGAATGCGTGCTTTAGTTGTGGTAATTTGTGTTTTATTAGTGTATTTGGCAGATTTGTTTAGATGTTATTATTATTAATTATTGACTATAGTTATATTTACATTAGCCATTAGTTGTTCTGTAGTTTTTTATTGTAGGTAACTAGTTATTAACTGTAGCATTATTTTCTTTAAGATAGGTTATCATTTTTCTTTGTTGATATTAGTTTGTAGTTGTATATATTTTCTAGTAGTATTTAATATTCATATTTTCGTAGTTATTTGTTGTTGTTTTCAGTAGTTTTATTTTACTTTTAGTTTAAATAGTAGTATAGATTCATTTATTTGCTTAGATTTAGATAGTATATGTAAGTTCGCACGTTGCTCTTTATCTTCTAGAAGCATGGTAGAAGACCAGCAAATAATAAATAGTGGCCACAAAATATTATGTGGAAGTACATCAACAATATCATCGCAATTTTCAATGCTATTTTCCATGCTTTTAATTTGTCACACTGTCACACATCATTGTGACACCCCATTTATTCTTCACACAAACTAGTCTTTCACCTTTTTTGAGAATGAATGAAATCGAACTGTTCGACTTTTATTAGCAGAAGAACTCCAGCCATAAACAATGCAAATATTTCTGTTTTTAACAGGTTTTTTTGGAGAAAACTCCATCTTAACCTCTAATCTACAAATTAAATGTAGTACTTATTTAAATAATACGTCACAGATAAATGTAATACTTCCATTGAAATTCTTCTATAGTCACTACTGTTGATATAAATATAGAAAAAATAACAAATAAGTTCAAATTCTTTAAACAAATAAAAACTCAGAATAAACGTCAAAAACACAATGTACCGCGAGACGTAGTTCAGAATTCTGCCGCTAGTTAGCGTATTTTAATATTGGAAGCCCAATAATTTACAAATACAATGTACCTTTAATTTTTACATCTTATTTAAATAATACGGCTTAAGCAAATGTAATACTTACACTGGAATACTCTTAAAATAACTACGATTGTTATTAATTTAAAAAATTAACAATTAATTTCAAAATATAATGAAATTTATGTACCTTATTGTTAGTTTAGCTTTCTACCACTAGTTAGCGTATTTTAATTTTGGATGCCCAATAGACTGCACGTTGTGATGTATGAAACTCGTTCAGTCGGGGTTCGAATCTACCGATCGATAAGTGTGTATGCCATTCAAATATCGCAATATAAGATATTTAATCACAATCGGCTACTATAGGATGACCACTTGTAGTTCTGGCTGCGCAAGAACCTCTCTGTACCAACAATAATTTTTTTTTCGCTTTAGTCCAATCATGTAGAGAAAAGAAAAAAATTTATAATTAAAAGTAATATTTCGACCCTAACTTCTTACCATTTTGAGGTTATATGTCATTGCTGTCAGTTTTCTTGTTAGGTCAAGGTTGTATAAGAAATTTTTCATCTGTTTCCCATTGTGACACTGAAGATCTAGTTCCCAAAAAAATGACACATTTTGAATATAACAGTGACTATGTGATATCATTTGGTCTCTGAGGACGGCTCCAAATAGGGCCGAGGCTGGTGTACCCATTACTTTTCCATTCCATATGTCATTACATTTACCTATCAGTTTTGAAAGAATTCATACCAGCACTAAAAACTGAAAAGAAGCACCACAAACAGTGCGCTTATAGATTTATTTAACGACGAGTTTGCAGAGCGCTTGCTCTTTATAAGAACACCGAAATAAAAAGTTATTTTTTTGAAAGTGTAACATAATGATAATGGTCCGGTTGTAGTATAGTTATTTACGACACAAGTACGTAAAGCTAGTCTTTAGTCACGAATGGGTCAATTAAAACACGAGCGTAACGAGTGTTTTAAGACCCCTGAGTGACTAAAGACGCTTTATGTATGTGTATCGTACAATATTTTATCTACGATATAATGAAAAATCCCAAAAATTAAAAAAAAAAAAAATTTTATTTATGAAGTAAGTTTGCCATGATAACCAAATTTTTGCAAATTTGGCGTATTTAAAAATTTTAATTAATCGTTGCTCGGCAACCCGTTACTAATGGGATCGTGTTACTAAACAACTGTTTTACAAACTTGAAACGAACAGTTAAACATCAATTTTAAACACTACCGTAGATAATAGTTATTTACTTTACAAGTGGGCAAAGTAAGGAATTACCCACGAGAGAAATTTTAGCTCACGAAGCCGAAGACTGAGTGAGATAATTTTATCGAGTGGGTAATTCCACTTTGCCCACGTGTGAAGTATAATGTTTTATCCAACACTTCTTAATAAATGAAAAATTTATTAAAGAAATATTATTTGACAGTGACAAGTTTTAAATTTTTAAATTAAAATAATAATCGAAGTAGTTACCAAGGTGTTGTGTGCTATTATTATTGTTATAAATAAAAAAATACTCACTAGTGGCTTTCCTCAAAATTATATCCACTAGTGGATAATCTGTTACTTTGCTTGTTTAAAATCGCCATAGTTATAGAGCATTTATTGAGAGGTGTTGGATAAAAATAGTTAACTATGTTGTGAATGTAACAACGTGATTAATATATCAAAAATCAACATTTTTTCTGTAACCAATGGACTGGATTTATAACATGTTTTTTTATTAGTTAACGTGTTAACCACATTGTTACACTAACTAAAGTGTCAACTATCGTTTCTGCAAGAGAACCTAAGATTATGCGCAGTCGTATAAAAAAAATTACATTTTGAAGCATCTATAAGGTGATTGAGACTATAAATATGTAAGGAAATAGCTTTTTTACGATCCATACAGAATATTGGACTTTCCTCATATCATATGAAGTTATAAAGTTGCTTACTTAATTAATTAATGTTAATAGTTAAATTTTTTTCTGAAAGAAAAATATTTTTTCTTCAAACGTCATAAAAGTACGTTGTTATGTATTTGTATTCAACAAGCAAAAGTTCAATATTGTCGCCGCCGGCGTAAAAGTGTATCCTTGGCAACACATTTACGCCGGCGGCGGACAAAGTAAAATATTATGAAAAATAGTTAGGTTGTAATTCAATCATTTGACAGTTAAAGATGAAACAAATAAACAAAAACATCAAAACAGCATATTCTATGGCAACTTGAAATGCTAGATAAGACAGAATATTTTTTGATGTTTTGCGCATTTTATAATATTTATAATTTCATTTTCTATGTTTGAAGAAAAAAATAGCATGTGTTATTCGGAGTAAATGTGTCTTTGGGTGCTTCGCATGTAATTGTTCGACTCGCTTCGCACGTCGTTCAAACTTACTTGCTCAGCACCCAAAGTATCACATTTACTCCTAATGACACAATATACTATTATTATATTGGAATTCATAGTTGAATTATTATGTATAGTACAGCGTATATCTGCGTAGTAGTATTAATAATTAAATTAAATAGGATAAATTATTATATTACTATATTTGTCTAGTCTATATATTAAAATAGCACATATCTGTAATATAATACTATACACGTTGTACTTTCTTCGTTCTCCTATGGAACAACATTGATGTTTACGAATTTGGGAAGAACGCGTATCGTGTATCCAGCGTCGTTACGGCAATATGAATCTAACAATTTAGGAGTTTATTTCTTATTGTTGAATACACATGCTGTGATGTGGAAACCTATTCAAGGCACTCCCTATACTCCCTTGATTTCTACTGAAAGTTACTTCAAGTCACTCGCTCGCAGCCTTTTGATTGTTAAACATCCATGAAAACGACAAGGAAATAAATATTTTATAAATATGAACCTGAATTGTGAAAGCGAAAGGATTTGTTGAAACTGCATTTGATACGGAATGTATTAAATTTATATTCATACATTACTATACAGTATGCATTCCATTTATTTATTTAAAGTTAAATAAATTTAGGGACAGTTTTGCTACTGTTGATAGAACTTTCAATCAAGTAATTGTTTAATAAAATAAATCACGCAGCCTTAAATATTACAAATGACAACTAAAAAATATGAAATATTTTTGTAGTAATTTTTTTTAGCAATAATTAAAAATAAAATTTTTTTCGCATTCATTATGTCGTCGGCCTGTGGATCGTGAGATCCTCATTTCGAATCCCATCGCTGACAGTTGCCAATTTAAATTTATCCCTGTGGTTCCCCCTCCACATCTTTGGGGGCTATGATTTGACGGCTGGTAACTGCACTTCATATGCAAAAATATATCACTTACCGAGATCTGCGTAAGTAGAGTGCCACACTCATAATGGGTAAAAGGCGTGATGATATATTTATTTTATTTTTTTTATTATACATCTCAAAGGTTCAATAAATATTTCATCTATACAAAAATTATATTGTACCCACAACCTTGGAAATAATAACATTTGAGGCACGTTATTGACAATCAGAAACTTTCAATTCGCGTACTCATATGATAATATACAAGCACCTGCTTTCCCCGAACATTCTACAACAAAAAATCACAAAGTGACATATCTCAGTTATTGTAAATTAGGAGTAGAGCGAATTTACAATTTCAACTCTATTAATTGTAATAGTTATTTTTTTCACGACATGGTTGGAAACCCCACCGTTCTTCTCTTGAAATAGTGAGGAAAATGTGTTGTTCCTCTCTAGGGAGGAAAATATAATATGAATATTGTTTACAAAAAATGTATTACAAAAATTATAAATAAATTCCTAATTTGATTGAAAATCCTTATTTTAGTGATATACATAATTTAAATTATCTTAGAATTATGTCAAATTTGTCTTTTTCTTATTAAATCACAATTTGACAACAAAGATATTTAAGATTGGTCCATTGGCAACACTGCTACACCGCCTTGTGTCTGATAACCTAACTAACGTGTCAATTTGTCAGTTGTGTTCTCAAAGTGTATGTTAGGTCTAACGCGAGATTAAACCTCTTCTTCCACTCTCGTTCGAAATGCCTCATGAGCGCAGCGAACTCGAGGGGGGAAAAGAAGCACTTTCCTGTCTAGTTTGACAAATACATTTGTTAAAATACATACTTTTAATACTTGCTACTGTATTCCAAGTGCAATATCAATTTAGAATGCATATAATATCTTTGAGTTACGTCTATTTGTATGCTTGAAAGGTAAAAATTTCTGAGATACGACAAGCAGCTCTTATGCAAGAATAAATGAACTATTTTATATTGAGATGCGTCTCTTTTCCAGAGTGTAAAGAGACCTTATAGAAGTTATCTGAACGGCGTATCTCATTTTTCACTTTTTTTGAGACACGTCACTTCGTAAGATGACAACAAATTGTTTAAAAATTTTTTTTTTATAAAATGGCACTTACACCGATTTTTGGGTATCAAATCCAGTAAAAATCATCAATAATTGTCAATAATTTAAAGAAATATATGTGTACAAATTTCAACTGTCATATCAATTTGCGCACTAGTGTGATAAAATATGCAAAACACATTGAATTTCTCTGGGAAATCTACAGCAAAATCATCTATAAAATGACAAAATTTAGTTCATAATATGTTATTTACACCAATTTTCGTGCAATAAAACACGCAAAACCCATCGATAATTGATAACAATTTAAAGAAAATTGTGTGTACAAATTGCCATATCATCAAATTCCTTAACAACCGGTATAGTTTCTATGACCTTGCTGCTGTGAATTTGTAAATTACTATTTGGATGGCAACCGTTTTACGGGAAAAAGTAATCCACGCATTCGTACAAATGCAGCTCTTGTTCGCAAACTTGCTCATTCTTCAAATAAACGCTCAAGCGGGAATAGTATCTTCCCGCACTTTGCATGTAAATCATTATTTTTTCTTCAAACGTCATAAAAGTACGTTGTTATGTATTTGTATACAACAAGCAGAAGTTCAATATTGTCGCCGCCGGCGTAAAAGTGTATCCTTGGCAACACATTTACGCCGGTGGCGGACAAAGTAAAATATTATGAAAAATAGTTAGGTTGTAATTCAATAATTTGACAGTTAAAAATGAAACAAATAAACAAAAATAACAAAACAGCATATTCTACGGCAACTTGAAATGCTAGATAAGACAGAATATTTTTTGAAGTTTTGAGCATTTTATAATATTTATAATTTTATTTTCTATGTTTGAAGAAAAAATAGCATGTGTTATTCGGAGTAAATGTGTCTTTGGGTGCTTCGCATGTAATTGTTCGACTCGCTTCGCTCGTCGTTCAAACTTACATGCTCAGCACCCAAAGTATCACATTTACTCCTAATGACACAATATACTATTTTTTTGCAGTTTGTCCTACTACAAAAAATCGTACCATAATTGGGAAATACTTGCTACTGTGCAGAGTATCAAACAAATAAATTATTTTAAATTATATGTGCGAATATTTTTCTCTGTAATATCCAGGCGACCACATCCGCTATCTATAACACATTTTTGCGGAATGTGCCGGTACGCCGGGAAGGGGTGCGCGTGTATATTGAAGATATTTCTCCGGTTCCACCCTCTGTTCGGTGGTTGTGAATGCTTGTGAACGCTTCTGAACGGCTGGTTATAGGGTAGTAATGCGCTCCACTTGTCGCCACAAACTGATTTATCGAGGACGGCGTGAGTTTAATGGATTTTTACACCCTGGTTTACTCAAATTGTGCCCACTATAAATAATGTATTTTATTATTGGTTGGCTTTTTATATGAATCATTATTTATTTGGTTTGATCAAAGTGCAGTAACTATCTGTAATACACGTTCACTGGCATTTTGATATTCGGTGAATGCAAATCTGGAATTTTAATAACCAATTTGTCGTTCCTGATTTGAAGCTTTTAACTCCTAATTATTTTTAAATATTAAATATTTACTTTACATAATATTGTATTTTGGATACTGTTCGCTAATGTCTTTGATGTATTTTTATATTGTTTTTCTATAACAAAGCTGTTACGACACCCAAAGCAGTTTCGTAACAGCTCAAGAGGGTGTTATAATAGAGTAGTGCAATTTATATTTTCAAGGTTGGTAACTCTATTGAATTATCATATGTCAAAAAAAATATCAAATGTTACACTTCGCTAAATAAATAAATACAAATAGGAAGAAAGTTATTTTTATAGTAAACGTTAAGAATAGTATGAAGTAGAAGAGATATCAGTGGCGGCTCGTGACTTTATTTAGGTAAGGGCTGCAAAAAAAAAACTGACATTCCTTTAATATTATTTTGTTTTGAAAATAAAACATAGTCATTAAAGCCAAGTGGATTTTTTAAAAATAAAATCATTTCGTCGTTCTTTTTGCATAACGAAATGATCTATGACACGAGTATTTAAAAAGTTCTTCTACTCATTGGTTTTTCCAACAAAGACTGTACTGAATTCATTTTATCTTTTTTTATATAATAATCATAATCTATTTATTTATATATTAATATTTAGTTACTTATTTAATCTAAAATATTAAAACTTAATTACTATATAACAATATACCTTTGAAAAATGCGTATTTTAGTCTACAACTTTGCTTTTACAACGCTCATACCATCTATTATGGATATGGCGCTGAGATATTCGCAGCTCCACATGCAAGCTAAACTACACAGTGTTCCCTTCACTGCACGCCCCGCTGTGCCCACACTTTTGGAATATCACGGAGCTGTTTCAAGAACAGCTCTTAGTGTGGTGGGGATAAAGGTGCTGCGTATAGCAACTCTATGCATCGGTGTATAACAAATAGTATATATCACAAAGGCAACATTTTTAAATTTAACAAAATATATTTTATAAATTATACAAAATTATTATTGTTGATTATTTATTAATTATTATATATGTATTTAAATAGATCATTTTTTAACTCAGGGCTGCAGCCCCGCAGCCCTTACCCACGAGCCGCCACTGAGAGATATATAGGAAAGAGAGAGAAATGTCACAAATTTTTGCTTACAAACGTCAGTGTCAACAATAACACAAAATTCCCTGGATTTTGAAACTTTGATTATTCTTTATTAAAAAAGAGCATAAAAGGCGCAAAATATAAAAATAGTTTGAAGAACTTGTTTCATAATTGTCGTTTATTTTGTTCTCACAAAATAAAATGACATTTATGAAACTCGTTCTTTAATATACTATTTCGTATTATATAAAACAAAATGATGCTGATTTTTTTCCTATATTTATTACACATCATTAAAAATAAATTTGAAAATAATTTCAGAGAGAGAGAGAGTTGTTTTTACATAGACCGTGAGTTTATTTTAACGTTTCAACCGGTTATAAAACTCCTGAACAACAATAGAGTATCTTGAGTCATAAGGAAAGGTATGGACATGTATGTACATTCTGAAGCTTTCTGCTGCACGAGCGAATGTACGAATGTAGTAAGCGAGAGTAACAATAGCTGAGGGATGTAATATGCCATTAGATTCCCGTGGGGCATAAGATATTTTTCATATGCATGAGAAACGCGTATTATAGAATACAACTCTTCGAGGTCAATGAGTCGCTTTCCTGTTCACAATTGAAACCATGGGAACAAGAAACCAGATAAATACAAATATTTGCGCAATTCTTTAAATATAAATGCATTTTGATAAATCCACGTTATGTAAAGTAAGCGAGTTTTCCAATATTCGCCAGAGTTAATAGAGAAGGTATCTTCCGCATATAATAAACTATTATATTAAAAATTTTCAAGTTTGCACTATGAACAAACCAATATATTCTATTTAAAATATTAAGCTAATTTAATGCACACGTAGATAAATAATCAATTTCCTCTTGCATTCCAGAGTGTCGAGGTTTCAATCTTCGTTTCCGGTCTTTTTCCGCACAACAATTTTCTCCATTATCATCTAAGATATTCTTTGCCGAACTATTCCAGGTAAGTTCACGTCCTTTTCTCTTTTTAGATTATTGTACACTGTCTTTTCAATCATATTTTTTTTTTATTTGACCTATTGTTCATCTTACATAATTTATATGTAATGAATAATTAATAATAATATCATTATAGGAGAAATTCAGTATAAATCCAAATAATATTGACTATATTTTTATATATACAAAGAGAGTTAGGATTTTAGATCAAAATTTTTCTAATGAATGTTGAAGATAATATATTTTTCTAAGGCATCAAAAGGGTTTTTGTACAAAACAATTTTTAAACATTGAACAGTGTTAGTATACCCAGAGACAGAATTCGTATAGCGCCAGTAGTATGGTTCAGTATTCAATTTTTTTGTCGATTGACATTAAAGATCTTTATGCCTAGGCTGTAAAAATATTTTACATAGCAACCGCTCAACAAATGCATAGTAACCGTCAACAACGCATAGCAACGTAATATGATAACGATAACCTTCAAAATATCTATTACAAATAATCACTAAACCAATATTAATTCCAATTCGGCAAAAAAATTATGTATTCAACTCGGCACCAAACACAGATTTATAACTTTGGCAGCATTCATTGCTTCGGCTTTGCCTCGCCAATGAAACGGCAGCCTCTGCTGTAAATCTGGTATTTTGGTGCCTAAACAAATAACTATTTTGTGACAGACCGATGTTATTTAAAGAGACTTTTATACACACACATGCAAAACACTACGCTATATCCCACACAGTGGGATACCACAAACCATGAATCATAATCAACCAACCAACATTTATATCTTTACATACCATGTTAGCCTTATCCACATTCATAAATATATACGGCTATTCCCCACACTTGTTCACTATCACGCCTAACTACTTATTCCTCGGACGCTCACGGAATCGTTCATCCTCAATCTGGTCTGCATGTAGCAATCTTTCTGTCGACATCCGCTCGAGATGACTAAAACGCTTCAACTGTCTCATTCCCACTTTCTTAACAACATTCTTCTAAATTTTATACTTAGCCACACACTTCTCTCAAATACCTATTTCGTATTTCCACAGCAGTTATACGTCGTTCATGTTTCTCTGCCACACCCAACATCCAGAAGCACACATAAATGTAGACACTAACACACCATTATAAACACTCAATCCAGTATCATCCTGAAATTACAGCTGTAATAGTATATTATGATACAAGTGTATAAGTAAGCTTTTAAAGCACGTACGACGTGTTTAGAAGCACGACGCGAAGCGGAGTTCTTTTAACTTCGCTAGTGCTTTAAAAGCACTTATACACGTGTGTCATACGCTATTTTTTATTAAACCTGCATCATACTGGAAAGCAACATTTTGATTTTGATTCTTTTCATAATTTTGCGCGTTTACCGTTTGACGTATATCGTTTACATGGAGATTGGTTAGCATTTGTTGTTTATGTTTACAGTTTTGACAGATATTAATAGTAAATATTTTTGTTGTTGCTTAGTAACCTTTAAAGCACGGTGTGTTTTAATCTTGCGTTTATGAACGCTGTAGCTTGTTTTAAACAATGACTATGATGCAGGTATAATAAAAAAATACTTATAGAACACTTGATACTGTAATCTCGGAAAATCTATACAAACTAGCGTGTATTGATATTAAAGATACGTGAAAGAGCATTTCAAGACAGAAGTGTTCGATAAAATAACACTTCTTCTAGATTCGCGAAGCTATAAGCTCATTAGTTCGTTATCCACGTCTCCAACAATAACCGCGCTTTCCATATCTCACTTAAACCACGCTTCGAACAAATTCCCGCAACGTGAGCGCGTGAGCGTAAGCCAACGTCTCGCGTGAATCTTATTCCTCGTCGTCTTACACCGTGTACGTGACAAATTCAATTCTCGGGACTGGTTTCAGCGGAACCTGAAGCTGAAAGACTGACTGGAGACTGGAAGAAACACAGCGTATGTTTTCATTCTACGGAAAATAAATAATTTCTGTCAACATCAACGGGAATTACATTTTTGACTTAAACCTATTATTTTTTGTTTTACTTTATTATGCAAACAAATAACAAAGGATGATTGCATTCTATAGAAGGAGACCGGAAGTGTAAGTGACAAATTTGGGTTGGTGTTTTCTATGATCTTAGTTCGTTATGTTGTTGTTCAATTTAAATATTAGTAATTAGTTTTACATATTTTATTGTTATACATAAAGTATGTGTAGTGATTGACAAAAATGAATTAAACAGTTTTCTTTATTAATTAATCATAGGAATAATTTACAAGGGTTATTAATAATAGTCAATGCGGTTCTCCACTATTTAGAAAAAAAATATAAAACTTAATTTTAATTGAAGACTATCTGCAATTTAAAAAAATCATAATTGTTATTCATTAAGCCGCAATGATTTTTAAAAAATGTGACATCAGCATCAGAGTTGTGTGTCGTGAATCAGTAAGAATGTTATATTTCATTGTTTAGAAAATTATTTCAATTGAATTAAAATAACTTTTCGTGGTAAATAATTAAAATATACATGAATACCATTTATTCCAGGCAGAAACATAAATAAACTGTCAGATTATTATAGTTAAATGTTTGCTTACCACTGACAAATTTTGCTAACCTATGATTAGAATATAGGTGCGAGAGAAGCTTAAACAGAGAAGCATGATACTCTGATGTCAGAATTGCTATTAAAACTCAAATATCTTAATAATTAATAATACTTTTTAAACTTCTATTTTTTGGGTCTAGTTTCAATACAAACGAATTATTTGCCATTTTGTGACTTTAGTGAAGAGCGACAGAAATATTTCAAGTTAAACAAATAAGAAATTCATTTCAGTTACTTTAATAATTGATAAATTATTATTATATACTGCTAACAGTCTGTAAAGTGTAACTTTTATGCCGAGGCTTTAAAAATATTTTACATAGCAACCTCTCCACAAAAGCACAGTAATCGTCAACAAATGCATAGCAACCGTTCAGCAACCTTTGAAATATGTATATAAAATAATCACTAAATTAATATAAATTCCAAATAGGCAAAAATAAATCCATAATTCACGGTTATTTTAAAGATGTGATGTGGATCACCAAGCAACGGTCGTTTGACAGTTGACATGTAGTCAGTTGTCATTGTGTATTTTTATGTTGACGTTTTTCAACGTATATTTTCAACGAATTTCGATCATTTTTAAAAGTGATTTCCGAATTTACAAGAGTAGAAAAAGTATAGTATTATAATCGGAATTATGGTCATTGTTCACTATCATAATCCCTCATATAATAATATACTATTAATTGGTAGGCATAATTGGTTAGAATAATTTTAAATTATCTCCATATTTACATGTAAACAAGCACTTTAGTATATTGCTGTTCACTTTAACTGCAACTATGGTACTGATAAAAAAAAAAACATTGAATATATATTTTTTTTAATTATTATAATTATAATGATAATAATAAATATATTAAATAGAAACCTGAATAATTCGTTGCTCGCCGATCTCGGTGGTGTAGTGGCTATGTCGCTAGCCTAGCACGCCAGAGGTCGTGGGTTCGAATCCCACTGAAGAGCATGGTCGTTTGTGTTGTTCATATAAATTCATAATCATCTATTCATGAGGCGGCATATGACCATAGTAGTTAGTCCGCCTCTCATCATCATAAAAAAAAAAAAAAATTCGTTGCTAAGGAGTAGTCGAAAAGATTAAAATGGGTCGATTCTGTTCAGAGTCCTGTAAATGTGTAAAATCGTAAATTTGTTGCTTACGATTGGTCTGTAAGTACGAGTTTACAAATTTACAAATATGGCAATTCTGTTCGTATAACTGTAACGAACTGATTTACAGATACTTAATGTTCAAGGTTTCTCGTAAATGCATTTTGGAGCTAACTTCACACAGAATATTGAAACGTCAAAACAAATCAGAATTATTTTTCTTTCTTTGTATTTTATAACTTTTCAAATAAATATCGGATAAACATTATAAATACACTTATTTTAACATATGTTGTAATTAAATATTATGTTAATTATGATTATTTTGAAAACATAACCTATTTCAAATATCATAGTTTTAATTGTAAATAATGCGCATGATATGATGACTAGCAACAACCGCATATCTTGGTTGAAAATATGACCAAAATACCACACCTAGTAATAAGTAAATATCGTGGTGATATATTTATTTTAATTTTATTTAGATCTCAGGGGAAAATGTAAGGGAAAGAGAAAACATACAAGAAACACAACAACAGACCAATATGAAATGTTCATAAACATTCTTGAAAATGATGATGTGTTCAGAACAGAAATAATAAATCAGACGTTAGAGAAGCACTATATTAAAAAATGGCTAAATCAAACAGAACTAATAAACTCTAGTTCAGGGCTCCTTTATTTAATTTAAACAGTTAAAATAAAAAAGAATCTGGAACTCCAAAGATTTGTGTAGTCTCAAGTTTCTACGAGTTAACCTCCTTTAAATTCCTTTAATAAACAAACATTATTTTGACAAAAAAATTATATATCGATTATTTATTATATGAACTAACTTATTCTCATCTTCTAGTAAAATGCCAATAAATATTAATCGTTGTTGTTGATTCATTTTTATTAAAATTAAAATCTGTAAGCTTATGGCCAAGGTTTCTGTCACCGGAAGAAATTACGATAACTGTAAGAGTTTACAGGGCATCTGTAAGCTACAGATGTGATCAGAATTGCAATCTTGATCGTAAGCTGTTACAGTTCTAACAGATTTGCTTACAGATCTTACAGATGCGAACAGAATCGACCCATTAATTTGATAGAGATCCATTTTTATACGAGTATGTACCTAGTTAATAAAAATTCATAAACAGATATAATAATAATAATAATATATCATCACGCCTTTTACCCATTAAGGGTGTGGCACTCTGCTTACGCAGATCTCGGTAGGTGATATATTTTTGCGTATGAAATGCGGTTACCAGCCGTCAAGTCATAGATCCTTATGAATACGCCTATGTTACCCTTCAGAAAGTATCTATTATTGCAAGTGGCATACTATGACCGCTAGTAAAGTTCTATTTCATTTTTTCTGGGAGATTTATTTGCCGCACCCCGAACAAAAATCCAATACTATTCTTGCAGATTTTGGTTTACTACCCCAGCTCATTTCACAACGGACTATACCTATCATTTATTTCTCTCAAATTAAAGCAGATTAAATTGCACTACAATTTTAAAAGTTATGCACCCAAATGTTGCTTGTAGTGTATTCGCAAATCACTAATTAGTTCATTAATAAAACATAAATAAATTCTAAAACTCTTGTGAAATGAACATACATATAGAAGTCTAGGATTTTATCGTTTCACATCACGAAAATAATTTGTAAGATATTTATTTAGTTGTAGCAAAAAGGTAAAAGTCGCTTCCACCATTACTTCTTATTTTACTTCTTGAGCACGTTTTATTTTGGCGTGAAGTTATTGAAGAGCTGTAGCTGTTCTAGCTGCATTGCTCACTTCCCTCGTTCCGTACGCTGTGAAATGTCTTTGAATTTGTTGCATTTCAGCAACAAGTCGTCTTCAAGTCTTCTAGCCTCTTCGTCTTCGTCGGCCGCTTCTTTCTATCTGATGAGGAATTTTATGTGCGGAGACAGTTTGCTTTCTATTTTATTTCATTTGCGGGATGTTTCGATGTTTGCGCAACTGTCAAATGGTGTTGTCGCTGAAAAAATGTTTTAACGTAATGAGGAAAGTTTTATCAATGTTTGCAGAATGAAGCTAGCACAAATGCAACATGAAATATTTAGATAAAATGTTTGTTTATTTACTCTGAGCAACACCTGTGCAATGTGCAAATATAAAATTGGGAGTAAAATGATGTTGGCGGTTAATTTGTTTTATGAATTCGGGGAAGGGTTCCACCAAAGATCAGTTTCCTTCTTCTGATGTAGTGCAACTACAGTAGTTTCGCATTACTTTTATTATTTAGTAGTATATTGTGAGTTAAGGGTGGTACTCTGCGATTACAAACGAGTTCAGAACGATTGGAAAGGAAAAAAAATATATGGATTTTCAGTTCTTGGTTTTATTACAACTCAACGTTTCGACACTACATGGTTCTTCCTCAGGGGTTTATGTCGATATTTAAAAGAAAACTGTTTTAGTTGTAAAAAGTCAGTTTAAAAAATATGTATTAACAAATTTAATATTATTATATTGAACTCGCCAAAATGCAAAATGATGGTGGCCAGGGATGGTAACCAAAACCGGAATCAAAACCTTTAACCGAATAATACCAAAAAAAAAAAACCTGAACTGGAATTTTAAACTGATACAAAACTGCAACCAAAAGCAAAACGCTTTTTTATTTTTCAGTTAATCTTAACCGCGAAAGGTTTTCTTGTTAAATTTAAATTGTAAATTAGTGTTTTTAATAGTTATTTGTATACCAGGGCCGTAAAATCACTCTATAGCGTAACGGGAGAACAATTGTTACAGTGAACGCTTGCGGCCAAGGCAGGACAATCTTGTGGACTAGAGGACGATAAAGGATTTCGCGGACAAAGTGTACACACCATTTTTTGTGCAAATTTTATTAATTTTAAACAGTTGTATTGTAAATAGAAAGTTGCTATGGGATTGACATTTAATAAACAAAACAATTAGTTTTGGAAAAATTATCATTTTGGATTTCGCGGCCGTTACTATAACAACAGCGGCGAAATTCAATTTCGCGGTCTGTATTGCGGCTGCGAAATGCTTATTGCACAAAAAATAATTGTAAAGTATCAACTTTATTTTATATCAGTTCAATTGCCATAATTCATCCAGTGTATTTTTTTGTTTGTTAGGATTAGACAACTTTAGTCATGTGTATTATTAAACATGGATAAAAAGACATTAGAAGATGTTTAATTAGTTAGATCCAACATTAATTATTTAACAAAGTTGTTTTAAATTTGTTCATTTAGTTTTCATTATTACAATGCTAGAGTTTTAATTTATTTCATAGATAAAACAATACTTAACTTATTTTAGTTTAATTTTATTTGCAATACCGGAACCCTTTTAAAGAAACCGGTTCATCGAAACCGATTGTTGTATAAAAGACGAACAATCAAAACAGGAATTTTATTTTCACGATGACCGAAACCGAAACCCAAACCGATAACTTTTATGGTTACCATTCCTGGTGGTAGGACTGCTCACATGAGTCGCTTTAAATAAGCGTTCATGTGGGAATATTGACTTTCCGCACGCGGCATGTAAATAACTATTACTACATTTAACAAATTATCTCACCAATCAAGGTTTTCTTTTTCATGAGGTCAAACTTTTATTCATTCCCTCAAATAGGGTTGCTATGGAGTAAAACAGCATTAGATAAAATTTTCTTCATGTCAATTGCTCCCGTATGTTTGTACCGAATAACCTTGTTTTCGAAAATAAATATTAGTTTCATGATACTGAAATCTCTTGTGTTGTTATACTCGATAAATATTGTGCGTGCATAGCGAATTCAAATCCCTGCGTCGTCCAAATTTTCCTGTCTAAAAAGTTTGATTTATAAGAGTTTAATTACTGTCCGTGAAATATACATAAATAATTACAATTTAAATTCAGTTGAAACGACTAAACCTAAATTTGAGTCCGGCAAAAAATAGGTTGACATAATTCAATTATACAAACATAATCCTTGAAAAAATAAATAGCGAGAAAGTATGTGACATAAAAGTCAAATACATACATCATGTCGCCATTTGGCACGGAGTCCCACCGCCACGCGACTCCACATTAATCTCCGAATTTTCAAAACACCAACATGTGAACAAGCGAAATGATAGCGCTGCGCGGTGTGTGCTTTTTGTAATTTACTTGTTTACTTGGAATAATTTCTCGTGTACATGTATGTAGGTGATATGGTGGTGATGACAGATAAAAGTAAATCGCAAGGATTTGGACTCAAAACCTCTCAGCATGATGTTACGACGAGTGCAAGACGCGGCAGAAACATGTGCCAAAGATCCGCAGGATTTATTTGTCGTTTTTAAAACTGCAGCGGTCGTTCGACATCCTAAAAGAGGACAAATGTATTTTTTTCCACCTATTAAAAAAATTTTATTAAGTGAATATATGACATCATGCTAGGCTCAAAATGATTTTGGAGAAGACGCACGTCATCAACCTGAAAATAAACTTTATAAAGTGAAAAATAACTTGTAAAGTTTATTGAGGTATGCTAATGTTTAAAATAAAATGACGTAAAAAATACTAGCATTAAGAAAAGCATATATTAATGCAATGTACAGTGATTTTAAAGTAAATTTTATTCATTTAATGGAATTTTAAATTATTAAAACTAATTGTAGTTCATTTTTTGTTCGCTATGTTGTTGCTATTGGTAAATGATCACGTTTACATACAAAATTCATATTGAACTGTCACTTTACTGTCAGACTTTACTGTGTTGTTAAAATTTATGCTGCCCGTGACCCAGTGTTTTATAATATGTATGTATATGTGCTTATTGCAACAAATCACATCTAAAAATGGCGGCACGTGTAGTGCAACAAGCATTGCATTTTAATTTCAACAAAAATTAGTATCCCATATAAACATTGTTGCATAGTGACGTCATTATCTAGCAATATTTTTGATGACGTGCGTCTTCTCCAAAATCATTTGAGTATATTACCTATCATGGGATATGTCAGTCTACCCGTAGGCTATATATAAGTTTTATTTTGTTGCATGTAAAGTGCAGTTGCCAAATTTTAATTTTTAATAAAGATGAATCTAGACAAAAAATTATAATACCCGCATTCTTTGAAGTTGATGAATTATTTATGGTTTTCTAGTTCTAATTATCAATATGATTATTTTCTCTCTACATTTTAAGCCAATGACTGAATATAACACCTACTATACTTTTTCTACTCCTGTAAATTCGGAAATCACTTGTAAAATGAATTCGTTGAAAACACACGATTAAAAACGTCAACATAAAAACATAATGACAACTGACTACACATCAACTGTCAGACTCCGTTGCTTGGTGGTCTACATCACGTTTTTAAAATAACCGTCAATTATGGATTTTTGGCTCTGTGATTAGTCGGGAAAAGTGAACTATGAATCATAATTCACTGTTGTGAATTATGGGTACTATAATTCATAGAAAAATAATTGAACTAATGGGGATATATTTGTACAGGAGTAGAAAGTAGTTATTTACTTTACAAGTGACAGTAAGGAATTACCCACGAGATAAATTTTAGTACATGAAGTCGAAGGCTGAGTGTGATAATTTTATCGAGTGGGTAATTCCACTTCCACATCTTTTAATAAAAGCAAAATTTATAAAAGAAATATTATTTGACAGTGACATTTGTTTTAAATTTTCAAAATTAAAATGTCAATCGAAGTAGTTACTAAGGTGTTGTGTGTTATTATTATTGTTATAAATTTTAAAATACCCACTAGTGACTTTTCTCAAAATTATACCCACTAGTGGGTAATCTGTTACTTTCCTTGTTTAAAATCGCCATAGTTATAGAGCATTTATTGAGAGGTGTTGGATAAAATATTTTATTTATAACAATAGTAATAACATACAACACCTTGGTTACTACTTCGATTGACATTTTAATTTAAAAATTTAAAGCATATGTCACTGTCAAATAATATTTCTTTAATAAATTTTTCATTTATTAAGAAGTGTTGGATAAAACGTTATACTTCACACGTGGGCAAAGTGGAATTACCCACTCGATAAAATTATCTCACTCAGCCTTCGGCTTCGTGAGCTAAAATTTCTCTCGTGGGTAATTCCTTACTTTGCCCACTTGTAAAGTAAATAACTATTAATCACTCGTTGCTCGACAACCCGTGACTAATGAAATCTTGTTTCTAAACAACCGTTTTAAAACAAATAAACAGCAATTTTACACACTATCGTAGATAAATAGTTATTTACGATACAAGTACGTAAAGTTATTCTTTAGTCACGAATGGACCCCTGAGTGACTCAAGATGATTTACGTATGTGTAAAAATTTTACATAATTTTTTTAAAATATTAAAATTGTTAATTTGTTGATTTAGTTCCTTATAATAATTTACTACTAATTTACTAATAAGTTCCTAGATACTATTTCTACTTCCTCTTGGAAATCTTCTGGGATAAACACATTTTCTTCCATCGCGTAATTTTTTTTTGACAATATGTTATTTTGTTTCAATTAAAATATAACGTAATTTAGCAACCGTAGCTTTTTCAAAGGTATATTTCATATTTGTACACCAAATATTGTACTGATATGTCATACTCGGATATTATAAAGATGTGTTGGGTAACATTTTATATAGTACACGTGTATTATTACGAATAAGTCTCTGGCTCAAGGGTTAATACTTTTCTCGACTTATTTGTATTGTACACTTGTACCATAAATAACTATTATTTATGAATTATGATTACAATATTAAATGAGAAGTTTGCCAAAAGATAAAAATTTTGCAAATTTGGCGTATTTAAATATTTTTTATTATACCTGCATCATAATCCATGTTTAAAACACGATACAGCGTTCGTAAACGCAAGATTAAAACACGCCGTGCTTTAAAGGTTGCTAAGCAACAACAAAAATAATTACTATTAATATCTGTCAAAAATGTAAACGTAAACAACAAATGCTAATCAGTCTCCATGTAAACGATATACGTCAAACGTCACACGCGCAAAATTATGAAATGAATCTAAATCAAAATGTTGCTTTCCAGTTTTTTCCAGGGTATGATGCAGGTATAATAAAAAAATAGCGTATGCCACACGTGTAAAAGTGCTTTTAAAGCACTAGCGACGATAAAAGCACTCCGCTTCGCGTCATGCTCTTAAACTCGTCGTACGTGCTATAAAAGCTTACTTATACACTCGTATTATAATATACTATTAATCACTCGTTGCTCGTCATCCCGTGTCTAATGAGATTGTGTTACTAAACAAACTTAAAATTAATAAATAAACATCAATTTTACGCACTATCGTAGATAAAACATAATAATCAAGTTTGGTTATTCTATGTTTTTTTTATTTGCTCGTGATCTAATCAAACATACGGACACATAATAAACATTACAACAGCTATTTTATGTTTACACTTCATTTCTTCAATATTAATTTATTATTTGATGCCATGTGTAACAATTATATATTCCCATTTGTAGTATAGTCTTTAGGTTCGAAACAGTTTTTAATAACAGTTTCAAGTCTTGCTGTTTCTACGAAAGTAGAATAGATGAAAAGAACATCCGTAATTAAGTGTACCTAATTGTTTGTTCAATTCACGCAACACAGAGCAGTTCATTTTGCGCCTCCACTTTTTAATTTTCTTTAAATTGTTCTAAAGTGCAGTGAGAATATATTTCAAGTAGGAACCTAAATGTAAATTTCAATTTTGCAAAAGTGGAAACTTCCTGAAACTATGAATTGCTAGTGCATGTGCTAGAAGTTCAAATAACTTTGAATAGCTTCTTGCTCCGTTTCATTCTGAAATGGAAATTTGCGCCATAAATTTAGCAGCTATATTTAGAAGATTTACACGAAAATTTATGAAGAAAATTACAGTAAGAAATAACTAACTCCATATTTTTTTGAGCAGCAACATAGAAAAGATTTGCAGATGTATTGGTCGCGTCGCAAATTCTGTAACATCAGGTGGAGTATTAAGCTGTACATATGTTTTTTCAGCTATATAAATCACTAACATTAATATTCTAGTGACACAATTTAATCATAGACAATACTAAATTCTACATAATGTTTTTACTGTTTTCTTATAAATTGCAAAATAAAATTGTAAACATAGTTATTTGTATCATTAGCCTAATTGTAGGTATCAAAGAATGCCAATAATTTTGATAAATAGAGAATTCGCAAAACAATTTCTGAAATTGGAATAGACAAGATTTTTTAAATGTATTTAGTGTATTTTTATTTTGATTATTATTTGACGTTTCTTAAAACCAATGAAATGCTTCATTGTATATCACATGTCTGTGTTTTATCCAATCCTGTCATTATTATACTGAGAATAATGCTCTTGTGATTATTCTCGGGAATATTTTCTGTAGCTTTTTGTTTTTGTTGTCATATGTCAGATAGTTATCAACACAAGTAAAAATGAGCAAAAAAGATAGATTTAGTGACGTGCCTGTTGATGAAAAAAAAAAAATCTTATTAAATATAACTCGAAAGGTCGATAAATTAGAAAATAATTCTCCAGTATCTTTCTCAAACTTGTCGCCATTTGCCAATAGCCACTCAATTCGCCTGGCAACAAGTTTTCGAAAGATCTGTCAAATTATTTTCAATTTATTCTCACTCTCTTGTTATATTATTACTAAAATATTTCTACGACTAGTTTTTTAACAATCATAATGTACAACACTTGAAAGTGCAACCAATGGGAACAGTATTATACTGATGAACACTCCCCGATATATGCTCGTTACCCCGATAAAATTCCTGTTACCACTCGACCTCTCTGATTTTCTCAGATAAATTTTTATTTTTAAGCATTCATTTTTTTGCTTTTAAGCAAAATCATTCAAGCAAACTGACATTAGGTAAAACCCCTCCTCCTTTGGAGTCGGGATTTACCATGCAGTTTATTATTTATAGTTTTTCGGGAAATTAATTATTAAAAATTAGGAGAACGGATACGTGACGTAGTTTTTATGAAAGGGAGAGATAGATACAAATGTCATTCAGTGATACATGAGTATTATGTATGATACTACCGGTCATCTAACTTCTTACATACGTCAGTTTCACCTACCTAAATATATATGCTCCGCCCGATGACGCCATTGACTTCTTGATTGGCTACACCAAAACAACGTAAAAGCGCGACTTGCGTTTAAAATCAAAATACTACAAATCTAAGCTAACAAATGGTTAATTTACTAATTTAATAATTTGTTTCTTTAATTTAGTTGTTTCATATTTCTGGCAGAAATAAAAACAGAGTATGGTATTTCTATCCCATGTATTTTAAGTGGAAAGTGGAGTTGGCAAACTTATCTATCAGTAGGTACTGATCAATGCCTTATTAGTAACGCTGATTTAAGCTTAAAAAAATTCTTTTTGAAGTTTAAATTAATTATTTTGCTTTAATTTGTTAACGCGATAAGCAGACAGCAAGCAAAGATAAAACTAAACGGTGATGCCAACCTATAACATAATAACATCCCAACTTACGATATTGAAATATTATGCAAAACTTAGTAATTGTGTGTCGCATAGGGGATTATGAAATTATCACCGGTTCCCATAACCGGCAATTTTGAAAAGTATTTTGAAACATCTTTGGGGGCTATGATTTGACGCCTGGTAACCGCATTTAATACGCAAAAATATATCACTTACCGAGATCTGCGTAAGCAGAGTGCCACACCCCTCGTATATCTAGATTTGCTCCAAGAAGAGTACAGCCCTTAAAATATGGGTATTACGTGAAAATATATGAAAATAAAAAATCAATCATCATACTATTTACCCATTTAGAGTGTGGCACTCTGCGCGCGGTACATGGTACATTTTAGGCGTAAAAATACAATTGATCATTAATACATTGTTCAAATGATCAAATGTATATTTTTCATTTATTTCATTCAAACCAAAGGGCAAAAGTTCTTCGGCCTTTAATGGCAGCAAATATAATTTCATTACACAGCTGGCAAAGCAATTTAATACCGTAATATAGTGAATTATATCAATTAAATCGGAGTATCTCTCCGTAATGTTTTACCCCATACATGTCTACAAATTTCAATAGCAATTTGAGTTTCCCTTAGTGTATCGTATTTGCGTTCAGCAAAGCTGTATTCGCTCTCCTGTTGTTCATTGAGTTCTATAATTAATTGGTGAATTGAAAACGTTTGTATACGTGTTTGTATTTCTGGTATCTTTACTTCAAATTTTGGCTTTTGCCTTTTTCTAAATATTGACTAAAATAAATCGAAACGCTTTCAAAGGGATCTTAATTGGTTTCAAACAATTATTACTGGAATTGAATTATTCGAATAACCAGGAGATTGATACATAAACTTGCGATTTCAAAGGACTGTAATGCTATTTGTGTGTAGATCGTTTACGTTTCAGTAAATTTAATAACTAGGGTGAATAAACCTGAGTCTGAGGATTGATATTGTATTAAATATACTATAAACTGTATTCAAAATTATCATCATTCATTTAAATCTACATATTAAAGGTATATAAAATTCCGGTGTACGTGTGTTCGATTTTGATTTTATTTCTTTTTTTGTAATTGTAGATGGTTCTTAGCTACAGTTGGACCTGGCAGGTGGCGCTGTTGACAAAATACAGAATTTTGTTTTCAATTTCTCTAACTTATATTCATGATTTATGCATTTGACCATGCAGGTGATCGAATAAGTACAAACAAAAATTCATCAAATCGGGCAAGCCGTTTATGAGGAGAAGAATTACGAACACTGGAATTTTGTATATAAAGAAGAGAAAAAATTCGGATAGTCCGGACTGGGACTCGAACTCAGAATACCCTTTGATTACATATCCACTTTTCTTAATTTTGTTCTTCGTTATCTAATTACATTAATGTATTTGAGGTATTTCATTTATACTGAATAAAAGATTTTATTTCAAGAAATATGTTTTGCTAGCCAGATCTATGCCTGGACAACGTCTGCCTACCGGGTCCTCTAGCATTTGTATAAAACTACATCTTGATTATATAGGGTGGTTAAATAGATTTAATAAGTGCATCTTAATCAGTGAACAAATTTCATTTTACTTATTTAATATCAAAAATTCAATTTTTATAATAAGTAACCATGAACACTTATCTTGTGGAAACCTGGAAAACTGTCATTTCAGACGTTCAGTAGGCAATGCGGAAAAACACATTTTAATGCATGAGTACAAAAATGTAATTTTCTGGTTTTCGTGCAACTAGATATTGTAGCATGCGTCGGCATCCTAATAACGAATTTATCTTTTGAATGCTCTACATTTAATGCTTTTCTAATTTTTATTTTAACTAACATAGTATAAATATTTTAATTTATCATTCGAACCGATGACATGACGCCCCCCTCCCCTAGATCTGAATATATGGGTAGAAAATGAAAGAATTTTTTAAATAATTTAATATTGTACTGAAACTGTATTTTATTTTAATCGAATATTAGGTTAAGAATAGTTAAAAGTGCATGATTTTACGATACTTTTTGCATTCTACTTTTTCAATGGATTTTTCTGCAGTTTTTTCCACTGACAACTTTTCCTGTAGTTCTTTTTTCCACTAATTTTGTTTTCCATTCCAAAAGTTTTCTTTTTGTTGAAGTTGGAAATTCGTTCGAACAAATTCGAAAATATGAATATTAAACTGACAAAGACAAGGTAAGATTATTTCGCTCGCACTTTTAACAAACAAACCCTAAGCCTACACAACTCACGCTTGACAATATCGAATCACAGTACGTATTTTTAATGGAAATTATTTGTACGTGATTGATTGTGATTTATTATAAAACAAAACTGAATAGGAAAAAATTAGTGGAAAAATGAATTGGAAATTTATTTATCCAATAAATTTCTTACAAGTACAATTACTTCCGACGTTCTTTAATTTTAATGAAACATTTCTTACCATTATTTTGATGCCAGATTGTATTTTTTTTAATAAATAAGGGCCGATATTTCCATCTACGAATAAAGTACCGTATAAATTATTCGCCCAATAAATAAAAAATGTCGCATCGAAATCATAGCTCAAATGATACTTATTGCCCTGGCTGTCATTTTTTCTTGCGTATTTTATATTTATTCGACGAATAACTTATTCGAAAGTTAATTCGTAGATGGAAAGACCGGCCCTAAGCAAATAATATGGTTTGTGAATTGTGTAATAGTGTAATGGTCATAGATCATAGAAAAACATTACAATAGAAACATTTTGGGAACTTGTGGAGTATTAATTAAATGGAATGTTTTATTTTGTAAATATCCAATGTATATTTGTAGTCTACGAACTTGTTTCAAACCTATTAATTAGCAATTTCGCTACAGAGTACACGAAAAAATTGGTTTGTAGTCAGTAGTGTAGTTACCTTTGCAGTGATTGTGCCGTGTGCTATGTGTTCCCATGGAGGATTTTGTAAAACAAATTCATCATAATGTAAGTGAGTTGATAATTTATCATTTTATGTACATACTAAATAAAGTAAGCTATAGATACAGCCCATTAATATAACAGAAAAGCTGATATTATACAGCACCTATATACATTTTTTACCTTGCGTAACATACTTGGATGGGATATGATATTGTGTTCTTTTTCTTTTATCACATTTTTTTTTATCCAGTTTTGTGATTAAGAATAATTCAGTTTCCATGTAGAACGGAATATTTTCCACCTCGTTATCTAATTTTTGCTAACAAAAAGAATATAATTTAAATATAAATTTGTTTTCCTTGTTAAAAATATATGATAATTATTATTTATAGTTTATAAACAACGTTAGCAATGATAATAAATAAGTTTCATCTTTCTACACCTACATAAAAAATCGTTCGTTACTTGATGACAATAGTAAAGTAGCTCTGACTGGACAATGGGTAGTTAAAATTATTTAATAATTCGCTGTTCTACAAACTTAGACTTTTCTTTGTGTCTCGGTTATCTCTACGTTTCAATGTTATAATGGATACTGATTTGGTTTTACGGTCAGGATATTATTTTAATGCAAATTTAGGTTTTATTTTTACGTTTTACTGTATGGTAGCTCCGGATGACCAATAATAGTTCTATAAAAACTGGATTTGGAAAAAAAAACTTTAGTTTAGTTTTTATTGACTACTGACTGTATTACATTAACATGTTTATAGTACGTCAAGTTAAAAAATGAAATAGAATACAAATGAAAATGCAATAGTACAAATTACAATAAAAAATTATCTTTATGACTAAAATTTAAGTATTTATCTATTGTATAGAAGCAAAGTCTTAGCAGGTTTTTTTTTAAGTGATTTTAAATTTCGTTCTTGAGAAATTGTAACTCCAGAGATCCTCTCAACCGATAGACAGATACACACACAGACAGAAAATATTGTAATTGTATTCTATGGATCCTATAACGTGCTCATCCATTGAAAACTCACTACCAAATTTTTAGCATGATTCCTATACCTCCCTTACAGGATTTGGCGGGAGGTAAAAAAAAAGAAACTAAAGTATATGGTTAATGTTAATAGAATCCTGTGGGAACAAACAAACAACTTATATATATAATAATATTAATTATTATAATAATAATAGTTTATTTAGCCAAAAACTGCTAATACATACATAAATACATAAAATAAATTATATTTTTACACCAAAATAACACCAGTTATATTGTTTGTTGTAAATAATATTCTTTTACCTTTTACTTATAATTATCCGTCGAATTCACATTTTTAATAGTACTAAGTAGTTTATTGTACAGTTCTAAACCCTTATAAAACATAGAATCATTAGTACTAGATTTTTTGTCTGTTAATTTTAAAGTTTTGATTAATTCTAGTGGAATAATTATGTTTCTCACTGATGTAAGTAATATTTCCTCTTAAATAAGTTGGAAGTCCATTGTGTACTATTTTATACCAATACCAAAACATTAACTTCAACATATTGCCTTACATTAAGCCAGTGTAATTTATGAAACATGTCACTAATGGAGTCTTTCACCATTTTTTTAATGAAACTTTATCTATACTGAAGACTATCTACACTTTTAAAAAGCCTTAATTGTTATTCATTAAACCACAATGATTTTTTTAAAAAATGTTGTGACGTCATAGTATAGGTGTTGCTGGATCTAAAAGAGTACAGATTGTATGTAATTGTAGTCATATATTTTTTACTTATTTTATTATTATTATTACAATAAAATAGAACATTTATGTAACAAAAATTATTTAAATCTCTACTGTTTTAGATCTCTACTATGACGCCACAACATTAAAAAAAAAATCGTTGTGACTTAATGAATAACAATTAAGACTTTTTAAAAACGTAGATAGTCTTCAATATAGATAAAGATTAAAAAAAAAAATTTAAAAAAATGGTGAAAGACCCCATTCTCGTGAATCTACTACATTTCAAGATTATTCGCATTGCTTTGTTCTGCTATTTTTGAAGCTTATTTAAATCATTCATATTACACATAAATAAAATATATAACATATGTCAAGTATAATTAGTAAATATTCAAATTCAGATTTATACATATAAGAAAATCATAACTATACTCAAAATGATTTAGGAGAAGACGCACGTCATAAAAAATATTACTAGATAATGACGTCACTATGCAACAATGTTTATATGGGATATTAATATTTGTTGAAATGAAAATGCAATGCGTGTTGCATCACATGTGCCGCCATTTTTAGACGTCATTTGTTGCAATAAACACAATACAATTTATACATACATATTATAAAACACTGACTCACGAGGAGCACAAATTTTAACAACACAGTAAAGTCTGACAGTCAAGTGACAGTTCGATATGAATTTTGTATGTAAACGTGATCATTTAGCAATAGCAACAACATAGCGAACAAAAAATGAACTAGAATTATTATTAATAATTTAAAATTCCATTAAAGGAATAAAATTGACTATAAAATCACTGTCAATTGCATTAATATATACTTTTCTTACTTCTAGTACTTTTTACGTCGTTTTTTTTTTTTAACATTAGCATACCTCAATAAACTTTACAAGTTATTTTTCACTTTATAAAGTTTTTTTTCAGGTTGATGACGTGCGTCTTCTCCAAAATCATTTTGAGTATAATCTACTCACATATATATATATATATATATATATATATATATATATATATATATATATATATAGATATATATAAAATTTAAAAGTTATTATTATGCTAGTTAGACGCTACACGTTTCTTTGTATTTAACATTTTGGCACTGAACGCCGTGGTGACGTCACTGTGACAGGTCTGTGCTGTGGC
Source organism: Poecilus cupreus (assembly GCA_963942605.1). Taxonomy (NCBI): domain Eukaryota; kingdom Metazoa; phylum Arthropoda; class Insecta; order Coleoptera; family Carabidae; genus Poecilus; species Poecilus cupreus. The sequence goes on along the minus strand of OZ012720.1, from coordinate 25,003,505 downwards.
AATGACGTCACAGCAGCAGGAACAGCAGGCCCAGGCATTTTGATGGTGTGGTAGGGAATGTTCTGGTTCTCCAGACGAGATCGATGCAGTGTGACGTGGCTGGAAAGCCAAGGGTAGTGATCATGTGATCAACCCAACACACCCACAACCCCTACTACCATCCGATAGTCAATTGTTAAGGGTGTTTGTATTGCGTGTTAGAGTAGAATTGGATTATTAGGCTTTGGATTGAACTTGAATTTTGTTTACTAAACTTGATTGTAGTGGTGAAAGGAATTTTGATTATTGAATTAAACACGAGAACGAGAATAAGAGCAAACATTATTAGGCGGGTAATTCTTGAAATTTATACAACCAATACAAGGGCAGTTGAAGGATATCAAATTATTTATTTAGTACTTTCATTTTTATCATGTCTAGAGATTTTTGATATAATTATTTATTTATTTGAACATCCGCTTATCAATTGAAATAAAGAGTAGAGAAAAGATGTACTATTTATAAAAAGAATTTAAAATTAAATGGATAAGATAAGAATAAGAAAATCTTACTGCCAGGAAAATTACAATACAACTTGATAGACGTAGTATAGTTTATTAATAGTTGTTGTTTGTATAAATAATACTGAAAGCATTATTTTGGCGGCACATGTACTTGAGAGAGTTATTGTGATGGATTAAAATTTTCGTCTCTAGAATATTTGTTAATCAATGGTTTTATATTATTGAAAGATTTAGCTAAACTATTTTATCTATGACAGTGTAATTTACCCTACATATTCCACACATTTCAGACAGTCAATGATTTATATTACCTCACTAGTTCGTTTTTACCTCCCGCCACATCCTGTAAGGGAAGTATAGGAATCATGCTAAAAATTGTGTAGTGAGTTTTCACTGGATGAGCACGTTTTAGGGTCCCTAGAATACGATTTTAATAGTTTCGCGATGATATCTGTGTGTGTTTATCTGTCAGTCTGTAAGTCAGTCTGTCAGTCTGTGTGGATCTCTGAAGTTACGGTTTCTCAAAAACTACTAAACTGAAAATTTTGATATACCTTTTGGAAGAGCTGATTAGTTTTTGGTGATAATGCAATAACCGGAAGTTGTAGTTTACTTGAAACCCTATCAAGTTATTTTAAAATATCTCAGTAAATTATGATTTATTGAAAATTTTCATAATGTTTCAAACATTATTATATATATTATTGTTTGAAACATTCTCCTCTCGCTGTCACTTTTCACGAATTACAACACATTAAAGAAAAATTATATTTTGATATTTTCATTTAAATCTGTTCATAAAATTGTAATAACTATTATAAAAAAATCTGGTGTGAGCACTACGCAATTTTGTTATACAAACAAATCCAAATGAACACGTATGACTTGTCCCTTACGTATGACTTTATTTTGATAAATATTATAGATGATAAACCTGTTTAATATTTCTTCTCGCTACTATTATTTTTTTACTATAATTATTTTAAAAACAGTTATTAATTAATATCTAGTCTTGTTTGTGAGATATTGCGCACATGGGCATCCATCCATTCATCCCTCTATCAATCCATCCAACCACCCTCACACACAGGCATCATTGAGAAATTGGTCTTAACGGATTCAGTGGAGGTCAAAAATATGTATTTCCACAAAAATCTCGTCAATGATTTTTTTTATGATTCCATTACTTCCTTTATATGTAAGTTAGTAAAAATTGATGATTAATCAAATGGAATTTTTATTTTAGTGCTACTTTCCTTCCTGAAAATAACTCGATAAGATTACATATATTAATGATTGTAAAAAATTATCAATTTTAATAATTATTAAAATATAACTGATAATCTAAAATTAGTTTTTGACATTTGTATTCATTTCTAAATCCTGAGACCTGTCATTTTCCTAAATCTATTATTAAATAGATTGATTGATTTTGTACAATTTCTATACTTCCATATACTTCATATAAGAAAGTAGCATACAGAAAATTATGAAATATTAATTTAGTAGAAAACACAAAATAAAGTTCTGTCATAAAATTGTTCTTACAAAACTAGGAAGTTACCTACGCTCCATATTTCTTCCTGACATTTCAGAGCAAAAACAAAAGAGTACATAAAAACTGAACAAAACAACGCCAATCCGTTGACACGTACAATTTTCGTAAGACAAAAACACAGATGTCAGCAGTGCGGTAAATAATTGGTGGAGTCGCCACAGTGTTAAATGACGGCGCTAGTATCGCTACATAGCACTTCCGGTCTCGATGACTCTTATGTACATGCCTCAGAAAACGGAAACAATGACTCATTGATGCTGTCAACAAAAGAAGATGAGAGCAACGCCTACTACAAATCACACTAGATGTTTTTTCTTGGAGTTCACTGAACTAACCAAAAAGAATATTACCTACAAATATTTAATTTTTATGAACGTTCAATTTTGAATTAAAATTAATAAATTTCAACTGAAATATTTGCAATTAATTAATTTTAATACATAAATTATACTGATTTTGAATGATTATAATTTATCAAATTGAATGGTTGCATTAAAATATTAATACTAATAGAAAATAAATAATATTTCATGATATAATTTATTTACTCATTTATGATCAGTAAAATATAAATCAACATATTGATAGTCATTTAGCAAATTCTCATAATATTTAAATAGGATTATTTTAAATGTAATTACAAATTTAAATAATACAATATTTGTATTTATATTATTTTATTACTTCGACTCTTACCGTTAAAATAATATACCTTGTCAAATCGATGCGAATTACTACATACGCTCTGAAGTTCGAAAGCAGTAAGTAAAAAAAAATCTGATGTGACCAGCAAATAACCTCCCGCCCAATACAACTCTTAACCGGTATAAAATAGTAATTGATGATACAAGAAAATACCTTCTTATTTGTTTTATATTTATGTTTAAGAAATTTTATTTTCTTTCGTTTATTTATTTAATTTTTGACGTATATTTCACTAAGAAAACAGCTTCTCAATCATAATGACGGTGTCACATTTCGTAAAAAATTTAAATTTTTAAATTGTTTCCGTGGTGTATATACATGGAATGCAAGATTTAGGAAATTTAATTTCTTTATATTTATATGTAATTTAATAAAATTAGTGTAAACAGAAGTAAAATTAAATATTCTACAATTTTCAAAATAACATAAATTGTTGAAAACTGTTGAAGGCACCTTGTGAACTGCTACTTGCGGTTAGCCAATTTTATCCAAAATCTAATCAGATCTTCATATAAAGAAATAAATCTTGTCTGATGATCACTTCTTGTCTTGGGTTTGATTTTAAAGATCTTGTCTTGCTTATTTCTTGACAATGTATTTCTTGTATTGTTTCAAGAATTCTTAATATTTCTTGATTCTTGACATTTTAGGGGAATCCCCTTTCTCTATCGTTTTATCCAATCCGAACACTCAAGAGTGTAGCGTTGGCTTCTGCCCTTGTCCCTCAATTTTAGTTTTAGTTAAATGTTTTTTACGTAGATTTTTCCGCATAAATTAAGTTTTGAAATATATTTTATATGCATTTCGACCATATATTTGGAGAAAAAGGAAAATTTATATAAATAGTTGTTTTTTTCCAATTATATACGAACATTTTACAAGTGGAAAAAGGAAAAAGATTACAAAAAGAGGGACATGTGATTAATTTAATTGAAAAAGCACTATATGGCAGACCTAATTTCAATTTAATTAAAAATAAAAGCAGTTGATTTTATATCGAAAGTTTGTAGTTTTTATGTGGGAACTCTGTACTCGATAAAATTTAAAAATTCTGAATCCACACTAGCATTTTTCAATCCAATGTGTATTTTGCGAGATATTGGAGTATTGGTGGTATCAATCAGCCTATATAATCACAAAAGCTTGTGTATTAATCCAAAAACAAAACAATAATGTCATCCTTTAGAAAAATGGATTAATAACGCGTATAAGTACGTTCCATTGTTCGTAGGCAAAACACGATCACAAATTGTTTTTAATCGGTGGTGTTGGAGGGGTAGGTGACGTGATGACGTCAGAGAACAAATGACTTGACTTATCACTATTTAATGAGCCGTTAGACGCGGTAATTGAGATGTCTACATAGCACTCTTGATAGACGGCCCAGAGCACTATCTACGTATAACATGGTGAAATTCACTATCACACCTGCATCTGATGTGATGATGTGTAATTAATTAATTAATATTCTTAATTAATTCATTAGCATCAAACAAGAATATTACATCATGAACCTTATAATATGATTTAATTTAAGGTAAATCCAATTTCAAGTAGATTTTAAGTGCAGAAGTAGAACTAATGCATGTAAATTTATCCAGTGGCCTAGGCAGAACTTTTTTAGAGAGCAAAACAGATTTTACTTAATTGATTTACGCGTGATGAACTCAGTTTACACTTTGAATATACTTCATTAGATTGTTTTTTTTTTATCAAACTAGTCAGGATTTTGTTTGCAAGCAAATGAGAAATATTACTTTTACGCGACTATTGAATAATACGTTTATTATTTACAAATTTACTCCTCTCGCACGTTTCAGTAGTGAGTTTCCAACAGTTATGCGCGATTAGAAGTCCATAGAACACTATTCCAATATTTTCACGATGTCTGTGTATGTTTGACAATTTTTCCGTCCACTCAAAATTTAATGAAGCTGTTAATATCAGATTTCAAATTTAGATTTTAGCAAGTAGATTCACAAGAGAGATTAGCTATGTCGTTATTTTCAATATAAAGTTATCTTTAAACTTCACTAAGGTTGTAGTTAAGATTAGTTAACATAAAATTTGACACATTTTGTTAATATAATTCATTTAGAAATACAGATTTTGAAAAAAAAAATGAGTTAGCGTTAATTCCTTTTGTGAATCTACCTGTAGATGTTTATATTATGAGCTGATTAGATTTTGGAGCAATCTATAAACCGGAAGTATTAGTTTATTTGGAAGCCTATCAGGTTAATTGGAAATATCTTAATCAATAAATGAGTTAAAGTCGAACTCGGTTTCGTAGTGGCTTTGTCACTAACCTAGCACTCCAGAGATCGTGGGTTTGAATTCCACTGAAGAGCATGATCGTTTGTGTTGTTCACAAAAATCTACAATCATCCATTCATGAGGCGGCATATGATCAAAATAGTTAGTCTGCGTCCCATCTTCATAAAAAAAAATTAATAAAATGAATTTCCAACATTGGAGAAATAAACTATTTGCCAAACAACATACTTGTTGTTATGGTAACCACTTTCACTTCTGTTTATGGGAAAGTTATCAATAATCCTCGTACATTATTATTTTGATTTTTTTTATTTTTTATGTCGTTTAGGGCCGGTATTTCCAACCTCAGATAAACTATAGAATAAATTATCAATGGAATAAACAAAAAATATAGCATCAAACAATGACAGCTAGAATAATAATCATCATTTAAGCTATGATTTTGATGCGATAGTTTTTGTTTATTTCAATGATAAATTTATTCTCTAGTTAACTAAATTTGGAAATACCGGCCCTTATAGAAATAAATATTTTTGGAGATTACCTATGTTGTTTGACTGTTAAAATTACAAGCTGATAAGATTATGGTATCAATCCATTAACCGGAAGTGGTTGTTTACTTGAAGCCCTATAAAATATTTTATCCAACACCTCTCAATAAATGCTCTATAACTATGGCGATTTTAAACAAGCAAAGTAATAGATTATCCACTAGTGGGTATAATTTTGAGGAAAGCCACTAGTGAGTATTTTTTTATTTATAACAATAATAATAACATACAACACCTTGGTAACTACTTCGATTGACATTTTAATTTAAAAATTTAAAGCATATGTCACTGTCAAATAATATTTCTTTAATAAATTTTTCATTTATTAAGAAGTGTTGGATAAAACGTTATACTTCACACGTGGGCAAAGTGGAATTACCCACTCGATAAAATTATCTGACTCAGCCTTCGGCTTCGTGAGATAAAATTTCTCTCGTGGGTAATTCCTTACTTTGCCCACTTGTAAAGTAAATAACTATTGAACGCATCTTAGTAAATAATAGAGATAAACTAAATTTTTCTATAATAAAATACATATAAAATAATATGAGTTACAATTTTTATTTGAAATTTTTTGTACCGTTTACAAGTTATCCTACACGGAATAAAAAGTACCACAGAATTTACCGAACTATTCAGTAAGCCGAGGATATAAAAGGCATTTTCTGAAAAATGTCATAACAATTAAGAAACTAAACACGATTATTTAGTAAGCAATTAGAAATATTTTCCAAAAAGTTTGGTTAATTTTCAGAAAACACATCTCATATGCTCAGTTTTTTTCTTCTTTTAGCCGGGATTATATGTTGTACCATTAGATTTTTTTGTAAATAATGATATACCTTAACGTCTGATCACTTTAATTACTGATATGTTTATTATAATCATTAAACTGTCAATTTTTGACCATATTATATTTCCTTAACTCTAAACAGAGCTTGATATTTCTGTAAGAGTCTGCAGGTCAACGTTCATAAGTACTCGTAAAGCTATATACGTATTCTCTCTTCGGCGCTACAGGTCGCGTAGTGTTATAGAGCCAGGCGAGTAGAACAGTAGAGATCCATTTATTCAGGTGTCAGGAGATAAATCGGAGACGCCAGTGAAATTTTCAAGCGCTCCAAGAATTTTAATCTAAATGAAAGTTTTAGAGTTAACAACAAATCTGGATTAGTTGCGCTTAAACAATAGAAAATTGCTTCAACTCTTCCACTATGCGTTCTGTGTGCGAGAACGAAAACATCTCAGGTGTGCGAGAATAATTTAGCGGGCTTAGTCTAACTCAACTGTAATCAGTTGCTAAGTCTGGTAGTTACAACTAAACATATGAATTCTACAATTCTTGGTGGGTTGCTGCTGTTTGTTTTTTGGGTAATCTACGAGTATATCAAAACCAACTTGATTCAATTGTACTAGAAGTTGTTGATTTCCTACAGTGTAATTGATATTAATTAATAAATTATCTCACAGTTAATTACATAAGGGAGGATAAGGAGATACTCGGTTTGAACCCCAAAGCCGACAGATTTTCTGAAGTTTCGAAAATTATCACCACATATTAAAATCTGTTGCTATCCCTCCATTATATCTTTGAGGGACATAGTTTGATAGTCGGTAAACGCATTGCATGACTGCCCCTTTTAATCAAATGCCACACCTGGTAATGATTTTATTATTTAAATAAATTAGTTATTTACATACCAAGTGCGGGAAGACTTTCCGCATGAGTGCTTATTTGTAGTACGAGCGATGGTTTTATTTGCGCGAATACGTGAATAATATATTCCCGTAAGAGGTTTGTACAATACTTTTTTTGATGAATAAAGTTATTTTTAAGGAATTAAATAATAAAAAAAAACATATCATCACGCCTTTTACCCATTGCGGGTGTGGCACTCTGCTTACGCAGATCTCGGTAAGTGATATATTTTTGCTTATGAAGTGCGGTTAATTTAAATTGGCAACTGACAGCTGTGGGATTAGAACAGAGGATCTCACGATCCACAGTCCGACGCGTTACAACGGAGCTATTTACCCCAAAAGGAATTAAAATTTAATCAAATACTCGTAAATTTACAATTTCTACAGTAGCAAAGTCTTAGCAATCACTAATACCTATGGCATAATGGTCGATGGGCGTCGATGAGCATCGATGAGCTCTTCGATGAAACAGCAGAACGAACTCGCCTTCCAAGATGATTAATTTCATCAATAACGAATACAAGGAATTTCTCTGTGACAAAAAAAAGTTAACGTGAAATGAAGCACAAAAGATACATCTAAAATGAGATACGTTTGTTTCATCGATGCCCATCGATGAAATATAGAGAAGGCTCTATTTTTCGTCGATATTGGATTCGTTCTGTTGTATTATCGATAAGCATCGATGCTCATCGGCGCTCATCGACCAATGTTCCATAGGCATAAGGAATTATGACATGACAGAGGAAAAATATTATGGCCATTATCGATGGTTTTTGGTTGTTCTGATGAAAAAAAAAACAAAAATTCGGTGTAGTGTAAAATTTTATGAACTAAAATAATTTTAAAATAATTTTGCTGTAGAATTCCCGCGAATATTTTTACTACGACCACTTAGAAATCTGGTCATTGTATATTTGTTGTTGCTAGGGATGTGATGTATATTGCAAGCATCGTGCGAAATGAATTTGTTTTGTGAGTATTTCAATACAGGTCAGTTCATTTCAGTACAGGCACCATTTCTAAGATACTTATTTAGAATTGTCAAATATTTGAATGGTGAAAGCGGGACACATTTATTATTAAAATTAAATTAATTATGGAATAATATCATGGTCATAGAAAATGTATAGTGTGCAACTCGTAAAGAATGTCCATTTCATACTCGTATGAAATGAGTACCATTCCATGCTCGTTGTACAATATACTATTTCCGCACAAATGCGTGAATCGAAAGTTCCTGATTTTTGAACAGCGTATGTCAAAAATGTTGTTTCTAAGATTGTGCTTACAAGGCTCTCTGTAATGTGAACTGCTAAATAAATAATTAGACACTCGGTATGTTCCACCTTTCTCAGTATATTTATTTTTGTGTCTGTTCTAGTCATTCAAATTAATTCTCAAAATAATTATAAAATGTTTGCAGCTAAGAGCTTTTCATTTCAGAAAGTAGATACCTACAAATCTCTTCTACCCTTATTATATATTTTATTTTATAAAATATAGCTAATAACAAAAACTATTGAAGCGGTAACCACTTGTACTAGCTCACAAAAATAATAAAACATCAGAACCAGGCACCGTCCTTCCTGAACAATTGGCCACAATAAAGCAGCGAGCGAAGATAAATAAACATACAAAAAAGTAAAACTCGCTTCTCAAGAGCGTAATCCGTCTTGTAGTGTACAAAGCAAGCACTAGCGCCACTAGTAGCGCCCGCGGCGATGCGGGGAACCTCCAGAAGAAGTAAACATCGGCAGGATATCTGTGGTCCGTGCTGCTATTGAAATTCGTTGGACTGTGGCAAGTATTGCCATAGCATTATGTGACGTGGTGTGTTACGATAAGATATGTTGTAAGGTCCGGGCATGTTTGTGTACCTGTGTACCACTTGTGTAAGTATTTTTACAAAGCATTCGTTTTCAGATAAGTCTAAGACGATTCTGTTTATTTTTCTGCTGTTATTCTACTTGGTACGATTTCAATTTTTTTTGTATTTGGTAAATAAATAAATAAATATATCATATCATCATCATCACGCCTTTTACCCATTACGGGTGTGGCACTCTGCTTACGCAGATCTCGGTAAGTGATATATTTTATCGTATGAAGTGCGGTTACCAGCCGTCAAATCATAGCCCCCGAGGATGTTAGTGGAGGGGGAACCACAGGGGTAAATTTAAATTTGTAACTGTCGGCAGTGGGATTCGAACTGAGGATCTCACGATCCACAGTCCGACACGTTACCACGGAGCTATTTACCCCATAAATATATCATTACGCATTTTATTCATGCCTGAGTGTGGCACTCTGTTTGAAAGGTCTCAGTAAGGAATATTGTTTTGTGCGTGAAGTGCGCCTACCAGCCGTCAAGTCCCAAAATTCTAATGTAGTCTTCACATGATTTTCTTTTACATGTAAATATAATACATATAGTGAAACGCTTTTACTTGTTATTCGGGTTCGGCGTAGTTGAAAGAATACACACAAAAATTTAAATAACAAAAATGATGTATTTATCACCACTTATTTATTTAACAGTAACACTAATAACTACATTTATTTACACTGTAACACTAAAACAACATTTATTTTAAAACGTATTTTTTATTTCTACTTTTCATTAGTTTTTCCCGGTCTTCACATGTCGAATATGTATTTAAACAAGCTGAACGTTTAGCACAGACTGCCGGCATATTGCAGCTTGTTAATTTATTACAGCCTCATGGTCTGTCACAGACTCACTGTTTATCACAGACTCACTGTTCATTACAGACTCACTGTTTATCACACACTAACGGTTTATAAAAGATAGTCCGACAGTTCATCACAGGCAGACGGCCCACCACAGTCTAGGCTAGACAGACTGACTTTTAATGGAAGACTATCCGCCGTTCGCTCGACGACCCCTTATATACTTCTCTGTTGCGGCCTCTCGAATATTCCAGGCGCCTTCGAGAAGCTTCGAGAAACGGTCAAGCATATTGATCGGGCGTTACGTCACTCCTACTGGTTCCAACAGGTCTATATTTGTTAAATAGAATAGATGTTTCAGTTAAATGTTTAATCTCACAGTAACTGTTATTATTGAAATATAAATAGGTACTCAAACAATATTGAAAAGTTTCAGGGGACCTCAAATAATTTATGTCCGTGTCTCAAAAATAATATTTACCTTGAAGTCGAAATTTAGTAAACGATCTGATAATATATTGCCCCCTTCAGAAGGCTTTAGTTTTATATCAATCTTAAAAGAATTCTAATAACTATATTTCAAAAACAATTGACGATCGCTTAAAAGAAACTTTTGATATTTTAATGTGGCTCTTCTTTGGGAGACCTTTAATTTAATACCAAACACAACAAGATTCAAAAAGAGCAATGCTCATCATTAAAAATACTGTAATTTGATACCAAACTCAATAAGGTTTATCAGATATTTATTAAATGTAATTTTTCAAAATGTAATATTAAACATATAATTAGTTTTTCTTAAATACGGAAACAGATATGGAAATTTACTTTCTGGAATATTTAGTTGTGATTGTTATTTGAAAATCACCACTCGTTTTCGACTCGTATTTCCGTAGTAGTAAAAACTCAATAGTCCTTGCGCTAAATTTTTGGAAACCATACTAACACTTACGGGTCTCATCTCCATAACAAAATGTTGCGGAAATAGAGGTGTCGTGATTTCTGTATAATTAATTACATATGAATGTTAGAACAACAAGAAAATAGAGAATGTTTCTTTGAAGAGTGAATCTAAGTTTATGCCGGGTTAGAATTTAAAAAAAAAAAAGGTTTCGTCTGTAAAGTCGTTCTTAAAATTTTGCTCTATCTATAAAAATGCGCATATAATTTAGAAACTTCTAAACCACTCCTACGTATTTTAAGGCAAGCTTAAATCAGCCCTTGTGTGGATGCGGCAGGGTACGGGTAGAGGAGCGTTGTAGTGGGGATGTTGTTCATAACTATGATTCTGCTTTTGCAGGGAACGGGGATTGGTTTCTAGTGTGACTGCTAGCTGTCATTCAGTAGCCCAGCGCGGTTTTCTTCAGTAGCTCCGTGTGCAAAACAAATGTTCTTTTATAAGTAGGCCGGGCTAAAGATCTTCGCATCGCGCTACACTTCTCAAACCGGAGATCGGACACGAAGTTGATCAACGTGGAGTCGAGACTCTTAAGCATTAGATTATGTATAAAAATATACTACGTATAAGGAATTAAAAATGTAGACACTCATCAAATATATTTATGGAATGGCATCTGCCGGCCTTGCCATTCTAAGTGAGTATATCTTAAAAGATGATCTTCAACCACTAGGCTTTATTTTATTATTTTGATTCATTGTTAAGTTTTGCAAAGTACAAAACCTTAAACGAAAATCTGCTAAGTAACGTATACGAAAACAAACAATGTTCTAGTTAATCTGTTACATTAGCATAACTGTTCTAAATTATCTGAAACTTTAAACATTAAAGTGTAGTCCCATCTCTCGAATATTCAATATAAACTTATGAACTTCTCGTCCTTGCGGAGAGCAGTTCATTCACCCAGTGTAGGCAGTGTATTCAAGTGAAGCCACAGCGCAACATAACACAACCCAACGCAATCTTCTTGTTTATAATATAAACTCGGAACCAAACAAAACACAAAGAATAAAAATTTAAAATTGTAGCTCGCGATCGAAGCTTATCAAAGATGCGGGCGAAGAAAGACGTTTAGCATTTTGAACGCGGTATAATCCGTGTGCTTCATGTTTAATGCAAACTCGGTTTACTTTTTTCATACATTTATAAATCTGCCCTTTACACTACAATAAGATTGAATGATCAAACACTTTCTATCTGTCACGCATTCTATATAAAATAATGCTTTTCATCCATTTTTCAAATATCACAGATAGAAGTAGGGGTATTCAGTTTCTTTGCTTCAGTATTAGAATTACATTTTCTCGCAGGGTTATTGATACTAGAAGAAAGAAAAAGAATTTTGGTGCTATTTTGTTGTCACCGACTGGTACAACTGCACAAAGTACACAATACAGGTGTTTCAATAAACTTGCTCACTATTTTTTACAGTAGTAACAAAATATTTAAAGGAAATATTTAAATCACAATCATTATTTATTTATTTATTTAATATATACCATCCATCCTACAAGATCAAAATCCCAGTTACAGGATGGATGCACACAGAATATACCTAGCTTATTTAGAATGTTACAACTCACACGAAAATAATTACAATACAATACAAATCAAAATTTGTTTGTATGAAAATTAAACTAAAATATATTAACTAATGCATGCGTGAATTGGTGAAATGAAAGATAAAACTTATGAATATTTAAAGGGATGCTATTAAAAATATAGCATAACTGTCTAGTGGGCGATCTTGCCTCGTAGATTGTTTTTAAAAGTGAACATAAAAAGGTATTCTTATTTCTAGATGATAAGCGCGGAACAGAAAATAGAATACTGGCTAAAAAAATAGGATCTATAATATTCTTGATTAATTTATACCTACACATATATTGAAGATTGAATTTTCCTTCTCTTGTCTAGAGATACTAAATTGAAAATAGATAGTAAGTTACTGTAAGAAATGTCATAAGTGGGATAAAACCATATGTTTTATAATAACAGTACTTGACATTTTTTTTGTATTCTTTCTATACTGTTGCAATATATATTGTATAACGGATTCCATACTAGTAAGTAGTATTCCAATTTTGAGCGCACGAATGAAAAATATAACATTTTTAAAGTCTTTAACCTATGAAATGAACGACAGTTTCGGATTATGATGCCTAAACTTTTAAAGGCAGATCCTACAATGTAATTTACATGTGTATAGCATAAAAAATAACTCCTAAATCTTAAAATTCTGTTACTCGATCAAGTAGACGGTTTTCCATTTTATAAGATTAGGAGGTTATAGTGTTTTTCACAAAGTAAGACATAATTTTACATATTTGAAATTGAGATGCAATTTTGAAGATTTGGACCACTCGGGAATGCTGTTTATCTTTTGCAGCGTTAAACTATCAGCAGGTGATTTATTATTTTAGATATCTTCATATCATCGGCATAGAGAAATACATCGGAATGTTTAACATTGTTAGTAATGTCGTTAATAAATAATATAAATAACAATGGACCTAGGTTTGAGCCATGTGGCTCAACAGATATATTGATCAGAAAGTTAGTTGTTATAGTTGTTGTTCTCTACCAAAATTTTTTTGAGTTATCGCAACTGATTTCTATATACTCGTAACACTAGATTGGGCATAATCCGCTACGGTGCGTTCCCAATTGAACGCCGCCATGATGGTCAAAGTTGAGGTTTTGTGATACTTCAATATTTAAAAATCTACCTTTCTTGTCTATGGGTATGACCATACTTCGTGGTATGACCTAAAGAGAGGTGGTGGCGAGCGCGGTGTAGAAAGAGTGAAGGCAGAGCTTCATATTGCGCACTTTACTTCACAAAAGTGTCACAAAACCTCAATTTCACCCGTTCAATTGAGAACGTTCTCAGATGGCAGAATATGGCCTATGTCCAATCTAGTGTTATATAGAAATCAGTGATTATCGCACATGCGGACACATTCATCCATCCATTCACACATACGCCATTAAGAAAATTGTTCTTGTTATCGATCTTTTCTCAGGAATCCTATATGTCCTTACGGTACGTATAAAAAAGTTAAAAAAGTACATTCTTACATGATGCCGAGATACATATAAGAGAAGGCCAGAGGAATTCCACGTACACAAGGTTACACAGCACTGTGTAAGTGTGTAATGTGAAAATTTACTGAACTACTTTAAACTTGTTAAGAATCTTGTGATCTTCAAAGTTTTATTTCGCTAAGGAAATTAAAATTTTGTTACTCAAACAAGATAGAAAAGATTTTAAAAGATAAAGAAAGTAGGAAGTTATCAAATTGAAAATAAAATAACGACTGTGGTACATTTTTCTTAACATGGCAGTTTTATTACCAAAGTAGATTTTAAAATTGAAAAAAAGTTGTTGAACATTTTATACATGTTTGTGTGTATTCACCATCAACAATATAATATTTTCATAAATATATGGAGTATTTATATATTATTATTCTTACTCTGGAAATGGAATGGTTTACAAGTTTTTCAAGTCAAAGAGTTGTCCCCATTTAGTCATCATGGAAATTGTTAGTATAATTATTAGAATGAGAGATCATGCAAATAAATTCAAGTAAACATTATTTATTTGAATTCAACACTAAAGAACGTCAAAAATCATCATTAAAAGCCCTGAAATTGGCATTAAATTAATCCATTAAGCAAAGATTTTGAGCAACGCAGTGTTCTCAACCGTACGATGATTATAGTACAAATAGGAAAATTTCTACAGGTATACAATAGTAAATTTGTACGTAGAATGACAAGAACAATATGTGCAAGAACGAATTTAAATAAATTCCGATGAAGAGGCTGGGAACAAAGCACATAATTTTGAGTGTTCTTTACGATAATTTCAATGTCCGAGGTTGGCAACACTGAGTGCAAGTTTCAATGTTTGACATAACTAAGAAGTGATACATACGAGAGTGAATCAAACATAAACGAGATATTTAAAAAAAAAATGATTTGACATTAAAATAAAACAAACGCAGGTCATTATTCTACATATTCTTCTGATTTTGAAACAGATTTTTTCCATCGAAAATGTAATTTTAATATCCCAATCTCCGAGAATGAATTTGGTCGTGTCTGAAGCAAATTGAGCACATAGGCTCAACCTCAGTGTCATCGTTGAAAACTTTGATCTTCCAGAGCCTATTTGAGTGGACCAAAGACATGAAAGTCACAAGGTGATAGGTCTGGACTATAAGGCGATATCCCCGACCCACACCTGTAGAAGGGTGGACTTTCACGTTTCAATATTGCGCGCGAAGAGCCAAGAGTCTCGTTTATATTTGAATCACTCTCGTATATAAACTTAACCTATATAATAATTGATTTATAAATTGGTTCTTTATTTCATATTTCAAATAAAATTTAAATTGAACCGTTGCACTGAAGTTCCTTTTTAAAACTCATATAGTTAACTTCGATCCCTCGATACATAACTGTTGTTTAACTCTATTAAAACCAGGACACATACGAACTTTTAATTATATTTTCTGTGTTTTTAACACAGGGTAATTTAAGTGTTCTACATAACTTATTAACAAGATATAATTCTTGTTTTTTGTAACCATTTACTAATCAAGATTGTGCAAAGGTTTAAAGTTTGCAACTATAAATCTAATTAAATTTGCATATTTCTCGGAAGCAGATCTTTTATTTTAACATTTTTTGTAAACAGAGTTAAAGTTTGTAGAAGTATAAATAAATTTAATATCATACATATTTAATATATCAGTTCAAACCAAAGCATATCTGACAAAAGCAATTATAGGAAAGAAGTTTAAAGACATCTTACTCGTATTTGATTGTTAGTCGCAAGTGATCTAATTGAGAAAACGATTCGCATTGGTGTACGATAACTACGAAAACTTTCCGACCTAGACATAAAGAAACCAGTAAAATTTTAATTGAAAACATGACAAAGTGCGGCTAGACTGTGGAAATAGGAAATCCGGTTGAGATAACAAAGTGCTGCAAACAGTTAAGTTCTAAGTTCTCTTCCTTTTGAGTGCTTTTCGGTGCAGCTGACTAAGCGCAGAGTTCAAGCGCGTTGCCGAATAAGAGTAAAATGTAGATAAGCTCTAGGAATAGGCAGATAATGCATTAATTTTATAGTATTCTGTTTGTATCATGAGGAGCAGGAAAGTACGACTTATAACCAAAAAGCATTCAGACTTATAAGTTCGGATTTGGAATCCAGTGGCACTTGTGCAAAGCGGCGAGACAAATTTACTTTAGAACCTAATGCGGAAATTTCGTAAAGGAATATTATTTCACACACGTGTGATGTACAACGTTTTATCTTACAGTAGCAACTTTGGTAAAACTTTACTTTCAAGGATCAGCGCTGTAGTTGATCCGTTGATCGTGATGGCGCTGTAAAACTAGATTTATAATTTGCATAGAACACATAATTTAGTACAGCACAGAAATTGAAATCATTCATACCACATTATATGTTTAAAACTCTACATAAACAATTGAAAATTGACATTCAAATGATAAGCCATGTCAATTTACAATAAATGTTGCAAATCATTGTTTGACTAGCACTGACTTCCGAAGTATGTTTGTATATGGGTAATTTCATGTAAAATTTGCCAAAATTTTGTTGACCCCTTTCGATTCATTCGAAATCTCTCATGCTTATTCACTTTTATCTAAAGCCAAGGAAAACTTATTTTATTTCTACATAATGTAATCAATAGACAGTCCAAGGTGTGTCTCTGATAGTAAAGTTAAGGCGCAGCTTATTATTTGATAATTGTCTAAATTTATGCTTGCTTTAAATATGAAAATTACGTTTTATGAAAAATTACTCTAGTTGTGCTCGGTTGCTGGTTGTGCTATTTAACTGAAAGTTTTGTATATATTGAAGCATTTTTAGTCACTAAAAACAAATGAATGAAGTGCACCAATAACTGCTACTGTAAGATAGAAAATAGGTATTATTCGTATAGTTTAAGTGATGCCATTTGTCACAACTTGAGCAACAGTTTCTTACGAACCATCATACTTTATATTATGAAAGTTCCCCTATTCTTCAGGTCTGACTCCCGGTAACATTTGCTTTTTCCAACAATCACCTGCGATTTTAGAAATTTGCCGAGATGTAACAAAATTTCTCGAGACTGTTGTAAAGTCAGGTTAGTTTAGGATAAATTTAAATCATGCCTTGAACAGTGGAAAGTTTTAAAACAAATGCCGTATTTTAATCATTGCTCACTATAGATAGAACTACAATATTTGGTATTTGCATTTTCGAGATTTGTAACATTCGTCATTTATATTATTTCCAACATTCGACATTTGAATTTTCCATAAATATTACATATAAAAATTTGTATATTCGGGAAATGAATTTTCTTTAAACATTTTTTCAAAAAATGTGTTGTTACCCTTTTATGTAGGAAGTAAAGTATGAATATAGTGTTTCTAAACTGAAAGAATGTTTTTATGTAACAGCTGAAATTTTGTATGTTTTCTTCTATGAGGAAGTTGAACATGTGTGTAACTTGTAAGTTAGAAATTCCATTACCTGCAGTTACTGAAACCTGATGAATTTTAAAACAAATGCAATTACCAACGAGAAACCACTCCAATTCTTACATTTATTATTTAATGTTAAAAGCATTTCATTTGTTTATTAGCACTTGCATAGGCTGCACGTGTTTATCACAACTTTAAATTTTATAAAAGTTTTGTTTTGCTTACTGTTACAATACTTTCTCTCGGCGATACGATAATATGAAAAATGTCGCTTGGAAAATTCAAGCATAATAATATACTGGGTGTCTACTTTTTTATAAGACACAGGAAATACAATGTTAAAATTTGCATCATGCGATAGTTCGTTCTGCATGAATTTTGGAACAAAAGTGTAAATATAAAAATGTTCAGCAACAAAAACTGCACCAAATGAGCCTAAATTTGTTGGTATAATACATTTCTGTCATGAGACAGACGTAAAATAAAATTCATAATTTTTAGTTATTTCCAGAGTCCTAAAGTAAACAAAACATGCTAAAAGTCGTATTGTTTGAGTTTGACAGATGACATTTGGCATAGTTTTAATTATTTGACAAGTTTTAATTATTTTTCAGCAATCATGGAAACTTTTACCATTTAGAAATCCTTTAAACAAGTCAATAATCGTTAAAACTATGCTAAATGATATTTGTCAAACTTAAAAAATACGACTGTTTGCATGTTTTGTTTACCATGACACTCTGGAAACAGCTAAAAATTATACATTTTAATTTTCGAGCCGCCGTCCGACATTGACACAATTACATATCTCTAAAGCGGTCGGAAATCATGTTTTTATCGAACTAGTTCGACAAAAATTGCTAACTTTTTATGGTTATATGTTAGCATCACTTCACTAGTTTTAGCTAACTTCTGACGCTAGAAATGTCAAAGTATTATATTGACTTTAAACTATTATGGCAATTCAAGAAAACAGAATATTTATAGATTTTAAACATATTTCTAAGTAATTCTAATTGTATTTGCGGTGTAAAATCCTAATAAAAATATTTTGATTTTTTTGGTTATGATATTGGAAAATATAGACAAAATTGATATTCAAATATTGTGATGTTAGGAACATAAAGAATGTCAGTAAGAAATTAAAGTTATTTGTTAAATTTTCGTAAATCTTGGCGCGAAAAATCTTGTGTATCCCGCGGTTGGAAACTATTTTGCGAGTGAGAGTTTATTTTGATGCGAGTCCTACAAATACGAGCACTCGCAAAATAGCAGTTTTCAACCTAGAGATACAAATAACTATTACATCTATCTCATTACAGAAATGTATCACATCAATAAATTTAGGCTCATTTCGTGCAATTTTGATTCTGAACATATCTTGAATTCAACTTGTTAAAGTATCTCTTTCTTCTTAATAACAAAAAAACTACAACGGAGATTGTTTGGTTTCTTCCCTGTTAAAGTTGAAATCCAATTCAAGTTACAATCCATCACTGAGCTGGTTGGGTAAACTAATAGTTCCATCAAATGAAAGACAAAATATTCCTACAATTAAACGATGCGTCACTGTACGTTCTCCGTTTCCGAAGCTATTATTGGCCCCTTTTAATTCACGACATTTACCGAGATTGATTTTCTATAAGATTGAGAGCATCTACTTAACACCGAACGAAATCGAGGGTGAAAAATGAATTTCGTTGACGTCAGACGACGTTGCGTAGGCAGCGTAGAACGAACCAGCCAATGTAGAATGTTCGATAGATGGACGGATTGCACGACGGAAGAAAGAGTGGAGGATTAACCAAATGCGTTTGGTTATCTGTGTGCGGGGTGAACGAATGGAAGAAGAGAATGGACGAAGGATGGTTGGATGGGTGGTATCTGGTGATGACCAGCACTGTGTGGTGTAGACCGTTGAGGCTTGTGGTTAGTGATGGCCGAGTATTTGTCTCGTGTCTGCTGAATGACCAGCGATTCAAACTCGAATAACATAGATTTAACTCTGTATGGGTATTAGAACTATCAGCAGTTTCCGGAGATTTAGAAACTTTAAATTATTCTGTATACATAGTGAGTTCTTTGATGCAACCAATTAGTTTTGCTGGCTAACTAATAACTTTAGGGAAAAAATAAATACACAAGCTTATGCAGGAAAAAAGGGACATAACTGTATGATTGGTAATTATAATAAGAAGGAGTACTTTTTATTAGTAAAATGGGTAGCCCAAAATATGTAAAATGGGATTTCAGGTAGTCTGTTGACCAAACAATTTATTGTGTTAACGTGTAAAAAATAAAAATTGTCATAAAATCGTAATTTACTTAGATATTTCAAAATAACTTGATAGGGCTTGAAGTAAACTACCACTTCCGGTTATTGGATTATCACCAAAAACTAATCAGATCTTCCAAAGGGGATACAATTTATATATCAAAATTTTCAGTTTAGTAGTTTTTGAGAAACCGTAACTCCAGAGATCCACAGACTGACAGACACACACACAGACATCATCGCGAAACTATTAAACTGGTATTCTAGGGATCCTAAAACTGTAATACAAATATACATAAAGGATTTCTGTGATGGGCTAAAAATAAAATTTATCCTGCTGTAGAATTAAAATTAAAAATTTATTTATTTATAGTGTTTCATCAAGACAAGATTTCTTGTCTTGGGCTTGAATTTCAAGACAAGAAATAAAAAGTTTCTTGTCTTGCTCATTTTTTTTCAACGTATTTCTTGCCTTGTTTCAAGAATTCTTGATATTTTAGGGGAATCCCGTTTTTCTATCGTTTTATCCAATCCGAACGCTCAAGAACGTAGCGTTGGCGTCTGCCCATGCCCCTCCCTTCTTTCTTAAATGTTGGTAATAATATAAAAATATAAATATATATATTAGATTTACACGGATAGTGATGAAACAGATCTAACATAATCTAGCTAAACTTATCTTAATCCACCTTCTTCCAATAGCCGAGAATCGAAATCGGATTTATCCCATAATAATATTTCTCTATCTCAAACTAATATAAAAGTAACAGATGTTTTCCAAATTGTGTAGAAAAGAATAAAAAACAATGTATCCAAATACAAGAATACAACAAATATCAAATTAAATATATAGGTAGATACTAGTTAATGGGATAATCATAGATTCAAATTTTTGTATTATAATCATAAATGCGGAATGCAAAAATTTATTATCAAGATATCTTGACAAGAAATCTTGATTCTTAGTGATACTGTCTTGTCTTGAGGAATAGAAAATTCTTCTTATCTTCATTCTTATGAAACACTTTTTATTTGTCCTGTTGACATTGAATCGCATTACATTTTAATCATTTTTTATTATTATATGTAATATTAATGAAAAACAAAATAGGTACTCGATGATAAGATTTTTACAATTTTCTCAATGATGTCGGGTGTGTGAATGAATGGATATGTGTTCGTATATAAAATAAATCATTAACAATAAAGCTGGAGTAATAAAATTTAATAATTATAAAGGTTTTGGCAATGTGCAAAACCAAGTTATAGTAATTGGAATGACGGAAGTTCTCCTATGAAATCTCTGAGTTTACAGCTTAATCTATACTTACATAAATAAATAAACTGTGTGCTAATATTAATTTGTTCTTTAACACACTGTTGTGCTATTTATATTACACGAATATTAAAATATTGAGATAGGCACTAATAAGAGGTACGCAAATAAATCAAACTTTCAACACTATGAGATCATTTGGCTTGGCAATGTAGCTATTTAAGTTTTGATGTAAACCATAATAAACAGTATTTATTCGCAGTAGACTAATGAATGACGGACGGCAGCTCTATTTTTACCGGAATTTATAGCCTGACCAAGAACTTGAACACGAGTTATTTATAACCCGGGTAACTCATCGTTTTGCACACACACGCTCTTCTCTATATAATCCATTACGAAATACGCAGACTACAGGTGTTCACGCAGCAACGGAACTTACAGCAAACAAATTAAATCATTCCATTTAAGCCAACCAACGCGTTACAATTTATCTATTTACTTTTGTTTAAATCTTTTTGCATTTGGAAAAATAAATTTAGTTTTGTCGAGATGATGTATGTGTTCGTCAATACAATACTTTGTTTTTCCAACCAAGCTATTTTACAGTTTTATTTGTAAATGGTTTTATTACAAAATTCTATATGAAATGAAGCCGTGTCATATTCTCAGGTCTGGAGAAGGGTTATAGATATTTACTCTGTATAATATTAATGAAATTTAATTTATTTAATTAAATTTTGTCTAGACTTGTTACTCTACACGTGGCTTCTAGAGCATAATTTTTTATACATTTAATTTTATAAAACGTTTATTCACATTTCGCGGTAACAAATATTCAATAGTTATTTCCCGATTGCTAAGAATTTAATCTATTAAATTTGATATGTCTGGATTACGAAATAAATTTTGCCTAAAAAGTATATAATAATTTGAAAAAACCCTAGACAAGGTCGAGTGATTTTATCTTAAATTATTATGTACGATGACACTTTTTTCAAAAGCAAAATTTTATAATAAATAAGCCAGACATTAAATTTGATCAATTCAATTCTTGAGCAAGAGGAGTATATGTCAAGATTATTTCATGAATTCAATTTTAATACAACATTTATTTTGACATATTTTCACATAAATAAATTGGTACACACATAAACAAAAAGCACCATAAAATGTTGTTGTTATATTGTAACTATAGCAATTTTTTTCTTTACTTGTCCAGTAAATGTCAAAAATAATAAATAAAAATCTGGTGTAGGCACCACACTACTTTCTTATACAAATAAAACCAACTGAACATGTATGAATTGTTTGCCAAATAGATATTATACCTGTTTAATTTTGTCTTTCAGCTAGGATTTTAATTTAAAATATTAATTAATATCTAGTATTTAAAACTTTCTAACTAATAATACAAATATTGCTTTTATAATATTTAAAACGAAACATATTATTGACACGCGTGACACATAGATGTTAAAAATATTTTAGTTTTTGTTCCCAGTGTAACTAAGATTATTGAAATATATTATTAAATACATAATTTATTTTTTCTCTAAATTAGAAGCATGTATAAGAAAAGAGCAAATAACATTTTGTTCCAAATATTTTTGCTAACATCTTTCATTTGAAACTTTTCCTTACAGCTGATTCTGTTTTTGATAAAAATGGAATTTATTGTTTTATGTGTCCAATAAAGTAAAAAGTGCTTGAATAGAATAATTCAGCATAAATATATAGAATACCAGTAAAGGTAAAAATAGTAAATTATTATATGAGGGATTATAATAGTCATTATTCACGAAGATAAATTATCCGAGTGAATAATTACCATAATCCCGAATATAATATTGTACTTTTTCTACTCCTGTAAATTCGGAAATTATTTTTAAAAATGATCGAAATTTGTTGAAAACACACGCTGAAAAACGTCAACCTAAAAATACACAATGACAACTTACCATAACTCTCAGACGGCCGTTGCTTGGTGATGCACATTACGTCTTTAAATTAACCTTGGATTATGGATTTCTGGCTCTGTGATTGGTTGAGAAGAATGATTATGGGTACTATAATTCATCGAAAAAATTTAAATAATAGGGATATATTTATACAGGTGTAGAAAAATATAGTTAATTTGAATATCTCTTATTCAGTTATTCGTAAGCACGGAATCCAAATGACAAATTAATTAAATTTTGTAGAAAGTTAGCAATAAATAACGCATCTGTGATGATGAATTTAACTACCTTGCCGCTTGGATCTTGTACATATGAGTACATTTAATTGAGTAGCATATTATATACAACATGTCCGTTCCTCACCACGTATGAATAATAATGTTGATTGAATTGATGTGGTTGTTGGTCAAATTTCACGGAAAAGCGATCATTTGTAATATAGATGCAGGACATTGTTAGCGCTCGATGTCCACGGACAACAAACACTAACCACTGGCATCAGTGATTCTCAAACTAGGTGTTGCAAAGTGATAAAAGAGTTCCGTAAAGTTTTAAATTAATTTTGCAAAATATTAAATATGATACAGAAATAAATAGTTTGGGTACCAATCCTTTTAATAAAATATTAATCATCAACGTTTCGACTTCTATTTATTATTATTTTTGACACTTACCTACATGTTAAACATTACTTTGTATTTTACATTGTCGTTTCACTTAAATTATTAAAAATTATTTTTGAGCGATCGGCAATTATTTTTACAATAATACTTAAATTCTTTCGAGAATGTTATCAAATTGAAGCATTCTGAAGGAGGAAAAAAATATTATCAGTTTATTTAACACTTTTAGTACGGGTATGGTATAATATATTTTTTGAGATAGACAGTGTTTCCCATTTAAGGTACGAATGCATTGGGATCTCGAGAACCATAAGAGATTACGATGTTGGTTAAATTAGACATAGTTGCCTCATTAGTAAAATAGTTTGAACATATATTTGTTTTTCTAATTGAATGCATAGGTCACTAGATATAGGGTAAAATGTAAATTTAGCGATTTTCTGCTTTTGCTGATAACTTTGTTATATGACATAATACGAGATTCTGGTTATATAGTTTCTTATGACACTTTCAATGATGAATTTACAAAAGCACTCAAAATTAATATCTTAACATTTACAAGTTATTGGGTAACAACTTTTATTTTTCATATGAAGGTCATAGTGAGCCATAACATTTTTGAATAGATTTTTTTTTTGCTTTAGGACGATATGAAAGAGTAATAAAATAATTTTAAAATTAATGGATAAATTAACGATTCTGTTTTTTGTAAATTGACAATTTCATTATTGTTAGTTAAACAATATAGTTAAGCAATATGTAAAATATGACAATATGGTCGTATTATAAATTGCAATAGTACTCCCCACAGAGAGTAAGTACAACAGGTACGAGTACCTATATAGAATTCTCACTTCAAACAGATTTACACTTCCCTATTTTTGTATTTTCTTAAAATTCTTACAATTATTTAAGAAATATGCAAATAGCAATGTTCATCACGTATTAATTGGTAGGGTTTATTAATTTAAAAAAGAACTTATTCTTCAAACGTCATAAAAGTACTTTGTTATGTATTTGTATTCAACAAGCAGAAATACAATATTGTCGCCGCCGGCGTAAAAGTATCTTCTTGGCAACACTTCTACTCCGGCGGCGCACAAAGTAAAATATTATGTTGTAATTCAATAATTAGATAGTTAAAAATGAAACAAATAAACAAAAATAACAAAACAGCATATTATATGGGAACTTGTAAAACTGGATAAGACAAAATATTTTCCTCGAAAAATTTCAATCAATCACGTTGCAGTATTTTCTGAATTATCGAGTATTTGCACAAATGCGATACTCGAATATTTATAATAATTATAAACACAATGAGGAATAGTTTAATTTCTACGTTTTAAAAGAACAAAAGTGGTAATATCTTCAATTTTTCAACCAATTTCTTTAAAATAATTATTTATGTGGCATATTAAAATAAATGTGTGTTCAATAATTTAAAATAATGACTGAAATCTTTCTTGAGAAATATTCGTGTAATATATCCCTCGTGCATGGCAAATACAATTAGAATATTTTCTCTCGTGCACGTTCGTCCACTATTCAGGTATTTGCCATGCACTTGGGATATAATTACAGAATATTTTTCGAAGTTCTGTGCACTTTTTAATGATATATAATTCAATTTCCTATGTTTGAAGAAGAAATAGCATGTTGTATTCGGAATAAATGTGACTTTGGGTGCTTCGCAAGTAATTGTTGGACTCGCTTCGCTCGTCGTTCAAACTCACATGTTCAGCACACAAAGTATCACATTTACTCCTAATATCACAATATAATATTGTTCATTTGCAATTAATTATAGAATAGAAATGTGTGCAACAATGTCGCGAATTGTGTTAATTAATTTTAGAATGTCACGGGGCAGAAAATTTAGATGAGTTTGAGTTTGAATACCACTGAACTCGCCACGAGCCAACTACTAGCAGCAGTATTATTGGTATAAGCTATGTATTCACTAGATAGTTGTGTACAGAATGAAGCAGTAATATCTGCGTAAATTACAAATTGGCCGAATTACTGCTCCGGCACAATTAATGACCAACGAACTGTGAAAAGAGACAAAGTGATCGATCGATCAAACCATAGCTGAAGCTGCTGACGATGACGGTGACGTTGGTTAAATAAATATCGTTAATTGGGATAATTTGCTCAATGGTTTTCTATTTAAAAAGTGATGTGTTTGAAAGAGTAAACAAATTTAAATTAATGTAGGAATTTGTTTTATAAATTAAACATTATGTCGAGAGTTTAAGCTGAGATGCAATATTTAATCTGTCATTAAATGTATTACTGTGGTTTGGTTATCAGTTTTATATCGGGTGTACGATTGAAGTGTGGGGTTTAAGTTATTCAAAAAGTTGCAAAATGATGTAATGAAACAATTATTTCTGTACATGTTAAGTGTTATATCTCCTTACTTTCACACCAATGTAACAGGTACCTCGCACTTGGTACCATGAGTTAACTGACATACGAAAGGGTTTTACTTGATTAAATTAATAACCAAGGGTAGCGTAGACGCTGGCCACCACAGAATATTTTAACTCGATTCCGAAGAGTATTTAGAAAAAGACTTCTGAACAAATGGCGGGAAATATGCGCGCACGCGGGAATTAACACGTATTCAACAATAACAAAATTATATAATATTTAATAACGAACAAGCAAAATAAATTATATAAATTAAATACTTTTACGAGCTGAAATAATTCGACTCTATATAATCCAAAGTATCGCTTACTCACTAACTTTTACAATAACTTTCAAATATCGACACTGATATAACATTCACTATTAATAATACATAGAATATAGAACACAAAATAAACTCCACAAAACTATGCATACAATCGAGAGGAGCCCTTATAATCCGTGAGCCAGCTGCAAAAATAGCGACTCATTTGACCAAAGTATTCTGTAAGTTTTATGGAATCTACCCATTTAGGTACATCAAAAAATGCAAGTCTGCCATTTAGATCTGGGTGGTATTAAAAATTGCGTCCATTAAAAAAGGAAAGTAAAGGAAGGAATATTGAATCATGTGACCACAATTTTCTTTTTTATCACATGATACTAGACGAAAATACAAATCAAAAGACACCAGTCTGCCACTCGTATGTGGCCGGGTTGCCTCAGCAGACGTATTTCAAAATTTAAAATTTGTTGCTCGAAATTTGATTTAAATGACCAAAATTTTCTTTCTTATTTCATGATACTAGAAGAAACGATACCAGTCTGCCACTCGTACATGGTCGAGTAGTCCTGGCAGACGAAATTCAAAATTTAAAATTTATGGCCCGAAATTTCACTCAAATGACCATAATTTTCTTTTTATCCGATACTAGACGAAAATACAAGACAAAAGACACCAGTCTGCCGAGGCAACCTGACCACGTACGAGTGGCGGACTAGTGTCTTTTAATTTGTATTTTCGTCTAGTATCATGGGATAAAAAGAACATTTTGGTCATTTGAGTAAAATTTCGAGCAATAAATTTTAAATTTTGAAATTCGTCTGCTGAGGCAACCCGGCCACATACGAGTGGCAAACTGGTGTCTTTTGATTTGTATTTTCGTATAGTATCATGTGGTAAAAAAGAAAATTGTGGTCACATGATTTAATATTCCATCTTTTACTTTCCTTTTTTAATGGACGCCATTTTTAATACCACCCAGATCTAAATGGCAGACGTGCGTTTTTCGATATACCTAAACGGGTAGATTCCATAGAACATACTGAAACTTTTGGTCAAATGGGTTGCAGTTTTTGAAGCTGGCTCACGGACTATTAAACTGTGTAGTAATTCTTTGATCATTTCACAAGAAAAGCCAAAATGCAAGTGGTTACTCACTGTCCAAGGTTGACAGTTGCACTCAAAATAACTCTAACTGGGCACTAATCTCACATAAGATACTGGTTAAATGTTTCCTACAACTTATTAACATTCTCTGATTAGGCGGGAACTTAACTGAAATACTAAAGAATTGGAATTTTCCACGGACAACTAACAATGAACCATTTACTTAGTTTGAAATTTATTAATATCGTATGCAATCTTTAATTCTAATGAACGCAAATACTGTTTATTACACCAATATATTTTGAATATATTCACTTCGAAATATCTTATGGGTTTTTTCTGACTTGCTTCTTTTTTTTCAGAAAGAATTATATTTCAAATTTAAATGAAATATATTTGAATAATATGCAATTTAAAATCACAAAGTTATCTTATAAAATTCAAATACTCGCTATTTCCAACCCATACATTTATGAAACTGCAACTTGTACATAAAAAAGAGAAATATATTTGGAAAGATGATAAGATTATACTCGTATTATTAAAATATATTTTACAATAAAGTTCAACAATATTATTATTAGTAGTAACTGTATGTCAGAACTACGCTTAAAAATTGGGCAAATTTATTTAGAAAATTTTATTCAGCGATGAGGCTAATTTAAAATCCACATCCATTATTGAGACTGTGTTACATAAACAAGAAGTCACTGTTTGGTGTGCTTTACGGACTGTTGGAATTGGTCCATATTTCTTCAGAAATGGTACCGGCCAAAACGTTATAATCAATGGAGACCACTATAGAGCCATAATTACTGACTTTTTCGTTCTCTAATTAAATAGCATTAATGTGGAAGAGATGTGGTTTCAATAAAATGGCGCAACATGCCACACAGTGCTCGCCTCAATCGATTTATTGAGGAACAAATTCGATGAGTGCATAATATCGCGCAGTGAACCTGTGAATTGGCCTCCAAGATCTTGTGATTTAACACCTTTGCTTCATTTTCTGCGCGGATATTTTAAGTTGCTAGTCTACGCCGATAAACCCGAGACAATGGACGACATGGAATTCAACTTTTGCCATGTTATTGCCGATATACGGCCACAGCTGCCTTGAAAAGTAATCGAAAATTGGACTTCCAGATTGCGTAAATGGCATAAAATTGTCTTTCCAAAAAAGTCAATACCATGGCCATTACCACGATTTTAATGTGTTTTATTTCATTTTAAAGTTCTATACCTCTAAAAATAACACCCGTTATATATGGACTTAACAAACATAAAATGACATATTATAATAAACAATATTGTCATTATTATTAACTATATTTTGTTTATAATAATGCTGTATGAACATATATAAGTAATTAAATTTAATTAGTATATTGAGCATTATTTTTGAAATATTTGATACACATTTAATTAATTTTGCACTGTTTATTAATATAAATACTTTGTGGATTTAATTAAATACGTTCAGCAGGAACTGCTGTTATAAAATATGAACAATATAAAAATTAATTTCATATAACAACATAACTATGAAAAATAGTGTAACGTGCAGGTTATTACGTTTTCATTTAGATTAATATCATGTTAGTTTATTAAAACAGCAAAATATTTAATACCGTGTTTTATATACACCTATATATTTTAATTATGAAAATACTAATGATGTTTGAAATATATCTACATTTAATTAATAATTTGTTCCTGTTTCTCCTACCGCGGAGAATAGGGCCGGAATTCCATTAGTTTCATAAGAACGAATATTTTACCTGCATTGGCAAAATTGCTGATAGTCAGGGCCATATTTATATTAGTGAGGGTTTTTATAATTTGAAATTAAAATTGAAGGAAATATTTAGTATATAAAATAGTATACTGTGCAACAAGTGCAGAAAATTAATTCTATAATTTTTCTAATGTTACACTTTTGTCAAGATTTAATAATAATACTAATTTTTACTCGACAGAAACAAGAAATGACATTTCAAACTCAAACTATTTGACGTTTAGATGTGTGCAGTGTTACCAACTATAAATCTATAGATTGTAATATAAAAACTAAAGACATATTTGATTAAAAAATTGATATTGTATTTTCTTTGTAATCTCAATATTCAAAACGAAGATTTACATAAATTAATTATTTTATGATATAAAAATGTAATTATACTTGACATATTAATATCATACAGTATTTTATTATTACTAAGTTGGTCAGTCTTGCGCACGCTATTACTCACGACTCTGCGAAATATACAATTTTGTATTGTTTAGTGTGGAGAAAGTGTAATTTTCAGTAGTGATCGTAGAAAAAATATTTAACCCTTTTAAGCAAGCATACTCTACAAAGTACGACAGAAATAAAATTTTAAATATTTCATGAATTTCACATCATAGTTGATCTTTTTATTTAATAAATATACATTCTACATTCGAAAAACAATACAAATTTTCAAAATAATTGTTTGCCGAATTAAAAACAACAATACATACGAGCTTTCTTGGCTATTCCCAAATTGCAAAAAGTTTGAGAAAGATACTGGAGAATTATTTTCTAATTTATCGAACTCTCGAGTTAACTTTGCTTAGATTTTTTGAACCACAATCGTCAAAAAATAATCAATAATAATAAAACAGACACATGACTTACAATGAAGCATTTCATTGATTTTAAGAAACGTCAAAAAATAATCATTATAGTTTTCTATTCGATTATTTCGTCCGTGATGGTAAATTGGTAATGTCCACGATCAGAGTTTGCGATTCGAGAACTATATCCGAGATCTCAGATTCCTATCATCGTGGACACAGGATTTTAAGGCATTTTGTTTTAATAAAACAGTTCTTGAATGCGGTTGAACTGTAGTTCAATAGGACCTTGAATTGGTTTAGTAGTGGACTGTATAATATTGAATTCAAAACTTTGATTTATTTAATGATTTGCTTTACACAAATTACAACACAGAAAAAATGTAGCACGTAAGCCATGTTTTTTCTTGAGACTTTCTCGCCTACTGCGTTCGTTTGTGTCTCGAAGCCTGGGTGCGTTCGCTGAGCACTTTTTTTAATGATTGAAATAAGAACTGGTTATGAACAGTTCTTATTTATTATAGTCCTAAAATAATCATTACGGAAACTAGGTATTCATATTGTTACTAATGAAGAATCATACACAGTAAGTATGCCATTATTATATTTAATATAAAAAAAATCTGATGTGGCCAGCACATAACCTCCCGCCCAATACTACTCTTAAACGGTACAAAATAGTATTTGATGATACAGAAACATACCTTCTTATTTGTTTATTTTCTATTTATATTTGGGAATTTTAATTTTCTTTCGTATATTTATTTAATTTTTTGACATATATTTCACTAAGAAAACAGCTTCACAATCACAATGACATGTGTCACATTTTGTAAAAAATTGAAAATTTTCCATGGTGTACTAGGAATGCAAGATTTGTGAAATCTAATTTCTTTATATTTTATTATCTCTAAATCTAACGAAAATTATTAAAATTACTGTAATCAAAACAAATGTAGAATTAAATATTCTTCAACTTTCAAAATAACATAAATTGTTGAAAAAGGAAATTTAACCGTGTTTTTCACGAAAAACTGTTAAGGGCTTCAAGTAAACTGCTACTTTCGGTCGACCAATTTTATCCAAAATCTAATCAGCTCTTCATTTAAATATAAGAAGCAATAAATCAAAAAATTGTATATTTTGGTATTATAGTATTTGAGTTATGCGAGACGAAAAAATGGCCACAGACTACACACACACACACATACATACATACATACATACATACATACATACATACATACATACATACAGACATCATCGCGAAAATAGTAAAATCGTATTGTAGGGACCCTAAAACGTGCTTATTCATTGAAAACTCACTACCCAATTTTCTGACCAAAAACAATACCTCCCTTACCTAGAGGTAGGCGGGAGGTAATAAAGCATTTAAATGTAATATTTAAAGTAAACAAAGGATTTAATTTATGTAATTTTCTCATTCAAACGCGACCTAATAAAACAACAAATCCTATTCAAGAGTCAAGGATAAAAATTAAATATTATATTACATACCACAAAAACACTTCTATAAAGATAGGGTATAGAGCTCACAATATTATTTATGACCCTTTGGAAATCTGGAGCATTTTTTGCGTTATGCAAACTTTAAAATTCCAACCAGCTTCGAATCCCTAACAAATGTTCATCGCTATCAGATTTGTTTGCAGACCCGGAAAGAGAAAGGTGAAACTTTATAATCTGGGTTTGCAGGCGTCAGTTTTTGTGATGAATGAGGATTTTTCTCTAACTACTTGAAGCTATTGCAATTAAGTAAATAAGCTCGAATAAATTACAGAACACAGCGTAATTAATAAAGATAAACAGCATGAAAAATTCATGAAAATGGGAGTATACCGCATGCTGCTTTTTGCCTACAAACTGTATTTGTGTAAGAAGTAATTCACTCTACGTTCGCTGCTAGCTTGTAAACAAACTAGCCAGCTTGAGAACATCAAGTAATTAATTTTAAACCGTTAACCTAACCTTTTTGTTAATTATTATTTAATTCATATATGAAATACCTACAATGTATTTATTTTATTTGTTCATTTCTAATTATATTTTAAATGTTATGAACCCTTTCATAAAAATATTTTTTCTTCAAACGTCATAAGAGTACGTTGTTATGTATTTGTATTCAACAAGCAGAAGTTCTGAAAATATGGGACCCAACTTTTTTATTTAAAATTAGAACCTACTATTTTTATTAGTTTATTCGATTCAGTATTTTTTCTGAATACAACGACATAACGCACTTATTAGACCTATATAATAAAAATGTTGAGAAAAATGCAAATAAGAATTATTATTATTATTTTATTTCATACTGTGTCAAATTCCAATACTTTACGTCAACAGTTTCAATCCGGGAAAACACAAAAAACGGCCGGTCCGGTAAAGTGTTGCTGTTGGAAACACAAAATTAATCATGGCAATAACAATTATTCAAATTTAAGAAATAATTTATTCAAAAATACATAATATATGTATAATAAGAAAAACGAGATATGTCAAGATTTTCATTCGCAATTAATGTTGATTTTATCATGGAATATTTCGGCCACAAAGAAGACGCACCTATTTTCTTAGACTAAAAACATTAGTTCACAAATAAAATAATAAATGTAATCATTTAAATTCTTACCAAATCTAAAAAATAGGCCTACATAACTTCTTCCGTAATTTTCATCACATTATTTTCTGCTTTCCATTCACAAAAATGGCTGAATTGTTTTTGATACCTTTCACCAGACTTAATAGGTATTAATTTCGCACACGCTTCTTCAGATTTTCTTACAATTACTGGAGGATTTACAATTTGTAGGCAATTTGCATAAGAAATCATTTTGACACAACAAATTATTTAAACAAATTAAACATTTGCCAAACAACCGTTGCTAATCATGTTACGAAAATGTAACTAGATTTGGAGCATCTGTTAAATTATTTTTAAATTAATTTCAATGTTTCTTTAAAACGCAATTTGACACAGAATGAAATAAAATACATAACGACATTCGTCCGTGAACACTTTTTACAGTACTCGTTTCGAATTTCAAGACTCGGCTCCTTTGTCGCCTCGTCTTTAAATGTCTCACTCATACTGTAAAGTATGTGTTCCCAGACTTATAACGTTAATTACTATCAACTTAATTATACAAATGAGAGTGTTTTGTTTAAATTATGTATTATTAACAACAGAAATAATTTTGAACAATATTTGTAAATAATTTTATCTTTTTCGTAAAAAAATTGCAATTGTTTCTGCTACAGCACTCTCATTAGTATCAATTAATTGAAATAATAACAATTCTTATTTGAATTTTTCCCAACATTTTTATTATGTAAGAATAGTAAGTGTGTTATATCGTAGTATTCAGAAAAAAATACTGAATCGAATAAGTTAATAAAAAAGGTAGGTTCAACTTTAAAATAAAAAAAATTGCGTCCATATTGGTTAATAAATTTTTTTGTTTTATTCATTTTAATAGTCATATAATTTAGAAATTGTTTGCTAATTTAACGAACTTCGTATCTCTTATACTTCTCGAGATAGCAATAGTGTAGCACTTAAATGGAACAGCCTGTAGAATGTGACACTCTGCTTTCACAGATCTTGATAATTGATGCAATTATTTTTTTCTACAATCGTTGCACAATATCGACATTGTTATTCCATTTTTGGTTAGGAAATGTTCAAAATTGTCGCTCTAGGGCGACAAAGTGACACATTGTCGCACTATTGCGACAAAAACATAACAAAAATAAATTAGGTAAAAGAAGTAAATGATGCATTGGATTTTTCTGGTAAATAACCTTGCTATTGCAAATACAGTTGGCATATACGTACATACACTTCAACTTAATCACCATAAACGTATTCACTCTGTAGACTTTATGTTAAATGTACTCCATATGTCAAATGTACTCCATGTGTCAAATTATGATTTCTTTGAAAATTTTTATTTTGTTCATAAACGTTGTCATGATTACGGTGACATGGGTAACTACAATTTTACTGAATTGTTATAGGCGTGATCAAAGATAATTTTGAAAATTAATTTTTTTCTACAGCTTGACATTGTTCAACGATTGTAGAAAAAATATTGTGTGTATCTCGTCGGATAGAGCTTGTTCGGTGCACTTGTCGAGTTGTTGATCTCGGCTTCGCCTCGATCTACAATTTCTCGCCGCGTGCAACAAACAATGCTCTATCCGCACTTGATACACAAATAACTATTGTGTATCAAGTGCGGATAGAGCATTGTTTGTTGCACGCGGCGAGAAATTGTTGATCGAGGCGAAGCCGAGATCAACAACTCGACAAGTGCACCGAACAAGCTCTATCCGACGAGATACACACAATATTTTTTCTACAATCGTTGAACAATGTCAAGCTGTAGAAAAAAATTAATTTTCAAAATTATCTTTGGTCTCGTCTATAATAATTCAGTAAAATTGTAGTTACCCATGTCACCGTAATCATGACAACGTTTATGAACAAAATAAAAATTTTCAAAGAAATCATAATTTGACACATGGAGTACATTTGAAATATGGAGTACATTTGACATAAAGTCTACAGAGTGAATTCGTTTATGGTGATTAAGTTGAAGTGTATGTACGTATATGCCAACTGTTTTTGCAATAGCAAGGTTATTACCAGAAAAATCCAATGCATCATTTACTTTTATCTAATTTATTTTTGTTTTATTTTTGTCGCACTAGTGCGACAATATGTCACTTTGTCGCCCTAGAGCGACAATTTTGAACATTTCCTAACTAAAAATGGAATAACAATGTCGATATTGTGCAACGATTGTAGAAAAATAACTATTTCCTATTTCACGTTTACAAAAGGTTTGCTCCAAGTGGTCATTTCTGACATGTCTGTGACAATTTCACTGCGTCTGCGAAAAATGTAAACAAGATAACTTTGAAACATAAGCTTCATTTCTTTTTTTTGTATCGAAAAATGTATGAATTTCTTTATTTATATTTAAGGTTAGCTGTCAAAACAAAAAATGAGCATGCACATGCGCTTCATTCCATTCGCCGTTCCAGTCTATGTTTCAAACTTAACTTGTTTACATTTTTCGAAGGCGCAGTGAAATTGTCACAAACTTGTCAGAAATGGCCACTTGGGACAAACCTATTGTCAATTTTGTGACACTGTTAATGCTACAAAATTGAATTTTGGCAACTGTTTTTCTGGAATTTATTATTTGTAAAATTAACAGTCTGTCAAACTTGGGGCTGTCATTGCTCACGTAAAATTATTGAATCGGAGCCCCTGCGTCGGGGTTGCGGCCTGGGACCCGATATGCCCCGAGGGCAAAGCTTCTTGGTGACCAGTGGTATATTAAACATGCCATACAATTTTATTTTATTTTAATTTTTATTGAATTTATGAACGTGAAATAGGAAAAGTATTATGAACAACTCGTGATACAATGCCTAATTGTAATACTCGCTTGCGGCTTGTTTACGCAAACCATACTCGTATTACAAAAAAGGTCATTGTAACACTAGTTGTTCAATATACTATAGTACATCTACAATTCTTCATTTGTACTGTATTTCGCATAGTTGGACAATAGTATATTGAACAACTAGTGTTACAATTAGGCATTGTAACACGAGTTGTTCATACTACTTTTCCTATTTCACGTTCAAAAATTCAAAAAAAAAAATTGTACGGCATGTTTAATATATCACTGGTTATCAAGGGGCTTTGCCCACGGGGCCTATCGGGTCCCAGGCCGCAACCCCGACGCAGGGGCTCCGATTCAATAATTTTACGTGAGCAATGACAGTCCCAAGTTTGACAGACTGTCAATTTTACAAATAATAAATTCCCCAAAAACAGTTGCACAAAATTCAATTTTGTAGCATTGTTTTTGAGAAAAACAGTGTCACAAAATTGACTTTGTGTACGTGAAATAGGAAAAGGTATATGTTTATTTAAATATTAGAAATTGTAGTAGGGCCAAACTGCATCTGTTAAAAAGTTCCACTGAATCTACTTAGTCGTAAGGTAGCACCGCTGTAAATCTTCTGCATTTTTCAGTTGAATACCACAAACCAGCAAAATGACGTAAGGTTATTAAATTTTAAAAAAAAGTACAAGAAAGTTATTTTTGAAAGGCATACACATGCATTTTACGCTGAAAATGCATTGGAAGGAAATAAGAATGTACGTTTTCATGATTTCGACGCGGAAGCAGATAACCGGAAATAAGCAAAGTGAAATACGAGGTGATGTTGCGTATGAAATTCTGTGGTAATCGAATTTTACTTGCTCGACATTCCGTAAAATATTTATTCATGAATCTTTCATCCCGACTACGAGTACGATTTTATATTTTTTGCCTTTTCATATACTTTTTTCTGTTTACATTATTATTAGTTTTATACAAAACATGCTTTACAAATACGTGTAGTCAGACAGTGAAAATATTTTTCAGAATCTTTTTCTTATGACGTCTACGTCTATTGGTAAGAAACGAATATGTTATAGGATTTTTTTTTAAATCTGCATTTCTTTACTTCAAACAGTATTTCAAAAACACACGGATAGTAGCGTGAATAATACCTTCATATTTCAGAAAATATACTAAAGAAAGTGTGTTTACAATTTATTTCAAATAAAAAACGAACTGTTTACATCATAATGGGGGTCTTTCACCATTTTTTTATTTATTTTTTTTTATGAAACTTTATTTAAATTGAAGACTATCTACACTTTTAAAAATTCTTAATTCTTATTCATTAAGCTACAATAATTTTTTTTTTTAATATTGTGACGTCATTGTAGATGTGTTGCTGTATCTAAAACAGTACAGATTGTAAATAATTGTAGTCATATATTTTTTTACTTATTTTATTATTATTATTACAATAAAATAGAACATTTATGGGACAAAAATTATTTAAATCTCTACTGTTTGAGATCCACCAACAAATCTATAATGATGTCATAACATGTTTAAAAAATCATTGTTGCTTAATGAATAAAATTAAGACTTTTTAAAAGTGTAGATAGTCTTCAACTTAGATAAAGTTTCATAAAAAAAATGGAGAAAGACCTCATTTGTTATTATCCAGAGAAATCTTCTGTCATTGAATTTTTGCACAAAATAAATTTTAAAGATTATATCAAGATAGAATTGGCCACTGGTAAATTAATAAGGAAAGTTATAGAAATATATAAGCAAAAGAACACGTATAGTAATTCGTAACGTTGAATTTTAATAAAACGTTACAAAACTTAAACAAAAAATCTTTTCATTTCATCAAAAGATTTCTTAGCAAAACAATTTTTTAATTTAAATTTGAAACGAAGCTGAAGTCAAACATACCGGATGTCTATTTTGATAGGTCATAGGAAATACAATGTCAAAATTTTCATTAGACATTAGTTCGTTCTCTAAGAATTTTTGAACATAAGCGTAAATGTAAAAACTGTTCAGAAACAAAAACTGCATTAAATTAACCTAAATTTGTTGCTATAGTTTTTTTCTGTCATAAGATATCGAAATAAAATGTATAATTTTTAGCTATTTACAGAGTGCCATGGAAAACAAAACATACAATTAAAACAGTTCTTTTTACCTCCCGCCTACCTCTAGGTAAGGGAGGTATTGTTTTTGGTCAGAAAATTGGGTAGTGAGTTTTCAATGAATAAGCACGTTTTAGGGTCCCTACAATACGATTTTACTATTTTCGCGATGATGTCTGTATGTATGTATGTATGTATGTGTGTGTGTGTAGTCTGTGGCAATTTTTTTGTCTCGCATAACTCAAATACTATAATACCAAAAAATACAATTTTTTGAATTATTGCTTCTTATATTTAAATGAAAAGCTGATTAGATTTTGGATAAAATTGGTCAACCAGAAGTAGCAGTTTACTTGAAGCCTTTAACAGTTTTTCGTGAAAAACACGGTTAAATTTCCTTTTTCAACAATTTATGTTATTTTGAAAGTTGAAGAATATTTAATTCTACATTTGTTTTGATTACACTAATTTTAATAATTTTCATTAGATTTAGAGATAATAAAATATAAAGAAATTAGATTTCACAAATCTTGCATTCCTAGTACACCATGGAAAATTTTCAATTTTTTACGAAATGTGACACATGTCATTGTGATTGTGAAGCTGTTTTCTTAGTGAAATATATGTCAAAAAATTAAATAAATATACGAAAGAAAATTAAAATTCTCAAATATAAATAGAAAATAAACAAATAAGAAGGTATGTTTCTGTATCATCAAATACTATTTTGTATCGTTTAAGAGTAGTATTGGGCGGGAGGTTATGTGCTGGACACATCAGATTTTTTTAATTCGATATTTGACATAAAGTTTTAATAATTGACTTTTTAAAATTATTTATCGTTAATAATGGATACATTTAACATTTAATTAAGTTCTGACTATTTTATTAGTTTCAAATATTGCCAGATTTTTAATCCTGGTACAGGGCGGTCGTGTTATAATACGTTAAGTAAGAAATCTTTCACTTGATTCATGAATTTCCCGAAAATACCATTTTAACCGCTGAATTTTTTTCTGAGATGGTATAATTTTTCAAGATTATTTATAAATATTTTAGTTATTCAAAATTTTATGACAAGATTGGTTTATTGCACATCCTTATAAAAATATACAGATTTAAAAAAAAAATTGTAAAAAATATTTCTAATATACACCATGTAGAAACAACAAGATATAATAAAAATTTAGTGTGCAAAGTTGTAATTATATATAACTCAAAACAGTAAAGTGTAGTATAGTGTGACATTTTAACAGTGTATACATGTTTGTGTTTCACATAGTGTTTAGCACATGAGGATCAATCCCTTTAAAGAAAGGTCTCGTGGAATAGACTACAGTATGTATTTTTATTTTAACATTGTATTTCATATATCCAATCGAAAAAGTAGACAACCGGTATAGGTGTTTTTATACTAAATATTAATATCCAAACATCTTGAAGCAAGAACTACACATTATTTTAAAGAGCAAGTTGGAATATTTGAGCAAAATGAACGTAGAAAATTATTTACAATTTCAAGCCAAGTGCCATCCTCATTAATTGCTTCTATTCCGGGTGAGATATTAGCCCAACTATTAGTGCCGCTTGGGGCCTACAATATCCATAGTAATTATAACTATCTCCGCTATGATACACAAGCAGCAGCAAGAAGCTGATGTAGGCCTAGGCATCCTAACTCCACTTGGCTTATCTCACCATGTAGTCATGTACCCGCGGTACCGTGCTTCCGGAATCGTGATACTGATTTACTGCGCGTCGTTTATCTATCGCACATCGGGGTGAAATCCCGAGATAGGGGAGGCTATACGTCAATTCACAGCATTAAACATTCTGAACATGAACATTCTTCAACCGGTCGTTCACCTTATCGAACATGACACT
The DNA here is from genome assembly GCA_963942605.1 of Poecilus cupreus. Taxonomy (NCBI): domain Eukaryota; kingdom Metazoa; phylum Arthropoda; class Insecta; order Coleoptera; family Carabidae; genus Poecilus; species Poecilus cupreus. Next base: position 24,964,044 of record OZ012720.1, on the reverse strand, counting down.
TGCAAAAAAGAGAAGAGGGCACGAGGAATAGCTTTGCAAGTTGTAAACTAACATTTTGTTACGTTGCAGTGTTACTAGATATCCGTAAATACATATATAAATTAAATTTATGAAATAAAAATCAGAGTTTAAATTAGCACCATATCTAAAATAGTTCTGTAGTTCTATAATACGTGGATCAAGGAATTTAAATATGGAGTATAGAAATTTTAATGCTATTGGTTACCTAAATATTAGTATTTTATAATGTATAAATCGATATTTATTAGAAAAAATTTTCATAACATAGTTTTAGATTTGTTTATATATTTAACAAAAGGATATGGAAAGAAATGAACTCTCAAATTCGCCCTTATTCATTATAACATTACAGAATTCTACGAAATTGATATAGAAAATAATATAATGCTGTTATAAATATATCTAAATCTATTTGATGAAATATCAAATATTTTAAGCTTTTATTTAATTTTGTATGGCCGTGTTACAGTTTTTCTAATAAATATTAATTTTAATTTGATTGATATTGTGAAATTCTTTTTCTTTTTAATATAACACCCCTAAACGAGGGTACATTTTAAAAAGGGGTCCTGTCGAGACTGGGAGTCAGCGACAATAAAAGACTTGATTTCGTCGACTAACTTACATATTCTTTATTAAACGATAATCAATGATGAACGTACTCTACAACTTACTGTCTGTCTCTACCTACTGTACTGTGTACTCTCTACTGAGCACTCTACTTACTGTCTCTATGTTGTACATCGTAATATTTATATATATTTCTACAAACTCTACGTCAACAAAATAAATGTTAACTAAATAAAATTACTCAACCAATGTAACCTAATTACTCAATAATTCATAATTCTGTCGACGCTTAGTCAGCAAATATGAAATATATTACCAGTTTAAATTTAGACAATTACTTACACATGCATTTTTTATTATTACGCTATCGAGTATTGAACTCACTCATGCTGACATTACTTATTAGTTATTACGTTATTAAATTTTGGAATCTCTGTGTGGTGACTTAGCGTTTACATTAAATCGTCAAAAGTATAACTTTGTGTTTTTTATCAGTTGTGTTTGTAGCACTTCACAAGTGAAAATTAATTATTAACTGACACAGCAATACATTTTTTTTTCTTTTTGGTCCCAGCACCTCGGGAAAGAATAATAGATTCATAATTATATATTATTCTTTAAGGGAGAGAAGTGTATGATTTTTTCCCGCGGAGTAAATTGAAGCACGAGTCGTAGGCGAGGACTACAATACGACAAGGGAAAAATACACTTATCTCCTGCGGTGTATGTATTATTTTTTTCACGACCCCAATATTTATGATAGTTTTTATGTATTTAAAAATTATTTGAATTGTAATATAATTTATGATAGTTACCTTTGATTTATTTATTTTGTTCATTTTACACATTATTTGAATTTTTTCCCTCACGACGAGAGAGAAAGCGCACAAATCTCCCGTAGATATGAAATTGGCTGTTTCTGTCATGATTTTGTTATCATAGAAATCAACTTTCTCTCCCGGTTGTGAAAATAATTTGACTCTAACAACTCTATTTTGAAGTTACAGATCAATCTTAAGATCGTGTTTATAGCCTTATATGAACACCAAATTATAGAAAAAATTTTTGCTTCTAAAATATTATCTACAGAAAAATATAAATACAAATGTGTGAAATGCGTATTTTTTATATTTATATGTCTAATTTATTACAGTACTTATCATATTTATTGTTTACAAGTGAAATACATAGTTGCATTCTTCCTAAAGTTGTAAAGTTTAATGTCAAATTATCATGTTATTTACGGTTCTTGCAATTACAGAATGTCATCAAGTTAAAATTGAATTCTCAACTATACGACGATTCAATTAAAAACAGATTAGGTCAGACATTTGCATTTTGCGATGAAACTAATTACAGTTTGTTCACCGCCGTCGAAGCAATGAAACTAAACGAAACAATGAAGTTAATGACAGAAACTATACACATCACTCCATAACTGTCTTCACACATGCAAACCTACGAAATTACACTTAGTCGCTGTCATTTATAAGTTCTCCGCTCTCGAGAGGAACTTTCATGCTTCAAATAATTTGCTCGCACAACTGGGGGCCAAGGTTATGCTAGGAATATTAGGTGACTCTCAAAATGTGATCGAATTATGCTTGGCGATTATTGGGAATATTTAAATATAATATATGATATGAACCGAATACTAGAGAAATTTGCAAAATCTAACGCTTTCTTTTTATCTGTACAATGCTTTGATGTAGTAGCCATTTTAGAATTTATAGAGCTGAATTCATATTTATATTTCCTAATCTATAGAGAAAAGAAACTAAATATGGAATAGGATCCTAATGTGGAATACCGACATTTCTCTTATTGTTATTTAGTTTTTTATACAATTATTATACTATTAATTAATTTTTAAAAGATAAGACTATTACTAAGTTAAGCGAAAATGTATGACTGATTATGATTACTAATATTCGTCTGTAATTTATGCAATGTAAAAAGACGCTATTCCATATTAAGATCCTAGTCCATATTTAGTTACGTTCCTCTAGCATACGTTTGCAATAAGAATGAATTTGTTTTTATTGTTTTATTTTGATTCCATTTAAAAAGAACATTATTTTTTAACAGAATTTGTATCTCAAAAGTTCATTCACATATTAGCTTTACGTTTTGGTTTTAAGTTTTACATTAACACAACATGAGCGTTCATATACCGGGTGGAGCATCATACCTGTGTACATAGGCGATTAACATGAAAAAACAGTTTTTCCGTGCGCATTGCTCCCCAAATTATTTTAGGCAAAAATGTTTCAAATACATGTTGTAGAGCATAAAATTCTGCATCTAAATCAATAAACAGAATTACTTTTACATGCTTTGTAACGACAGAAATTAAATATGAAAACATGGAAAATTACGTTAAAAATATCAAATAGCCATGGAATTGAAACAAAAATAAATAAATGCTTATCGTTTTTCTGTCTATTTGATATTTTACCCGTCAAATTAATCATTCATCTGTCAAATGTCAAAAATTTATTTATTTTTGTTTCAATTCCATGGCTATTTGATATTTTTAACGTAATTTTCCATGTTTTCATATTTAATTTCTGTCGTTACAAAGCAAGTAAAAGTAATTCTGTTTATTGATTTAGATGCAGAATTTTATGCTCTACAACAGGGGTGGGCAACCTTTTGTATAACAGGGGCCAGAATAAGATTTACGTTTCGTACGCGGGCCGTAGTTGTTAATTGGCATATTTTTGTTACTTATAATTTTTATCTGGAAATCTAAAAAACAATAATAAAACAAAATTAACTAAGTACTACATTTATTTCTTAATTTAAACTAAACGAATTATATCGAAAATTAAACAGTAAATCTCCCCTTTTTCTTTATATTGGGTATTAATTTAATTTAAAATTTTTGTTATTGAAAATATTTATTTATTATTTCTTCTAAAGATCTCGCGGGCCGGATTGGAACTATACGCGGGCCGGAGCTGGCCCGCGGGCCGGAGGTTGCCCACCCCTGCTCTACAACATGTATTTGAAGCATTTTTGCCTAAAATAATTTGGGGAGCAATGCGCACGGAAAAACTGTTTTTTCATGTTAATCGCCTATGTACACAGGTGTGATGCTCCACCCGGTATAAGATTTTAAATTGTTTTAGTAACTAGTGGTATCTACGAGCAGTTTAGAAAAATTAAGCGTGTAACGTTTCTGTAGTACAAGCCAAACCTACCATACACGTTTTCTTTTCTTTTCTTTTTTTAAATATATATTCAAAATCAACGTACTTGCCAAATTATTCTATTTTAACGATTTACAATAATACAAAAAACTTTAAGGTTATGAATATTGTTGACATTTCTTACAGAGATATTTAGATAGTTCTATTTTATTCCATGCGTGATTGGTTCATTCCTAAACCTAAAGTTGAAGTTTGCAAACTTTAGTTTTAACTGTACACCGCAATTGAGTAGTGTGAACGCTATCGTACATGAAAACAATATTTCTTATACGTAAATGTAATTGTAAACCTTAAAACTTATTGCTTAAGTGTATCAGGCTTAAAAGCTGTTTTACAACACGGAATTAGTAGTGAAAAATAACGTTCACATTGCATCAAAGCTCTCGAATTATTATTTCTGTCGGTAGACCAGTGTGCATTTTTAAAGTTATACGACTTTTTTTTAGAAAAGTCATTTTTAGTTTGCCGTATTGATTTTAAATACAAATAAGGGTTATTTACTTACCAAGTGACGAAATGCATTCTTCCCACATAAGTGTTTATTGAAGCACGAGCGAGGGTTTGTGCGAATACGTGGACGACATCTTCCCGTAAGAGATTTGTAGAATGCTTTTTTTAACGATCAAAATTATTTTTATCGGAATTTAATCAAAATACTCGCAAATTTACAAATAAACAGCACCAAAGTCATAGCAATCACCGGTTGCTAATAAATTTGATGATATGACAGGAGGCGGCGGGAGAGAAAGTGCACAAATCTCCCGTTGATATGAAACCCGTCCATCGTGAAAAAAAGACTTTTATATTACATATTTTATTTATATGTTATTCATTTATTTTCCTGGTGAAGAATTATGCACAATAATTTGAAACGCTATATTTAAATAATAGTTATTTGTTTAACTAGGCATCAAAATACCAAATTTACAGCAGAGGCTGCCGTTTCATTGACGAGGCTAAGCCGAGGCAATGAATGCTGCCGAAGCTATAAATCTGTGTTTGATGCCGAGTTGAACAGATAATTTTTTTGCCGATATGGAATTAATATTAATTTAATGATTATTTTATATAGATATTTTGAAGGTTATCGCTGTCAAATTATGTTGCCATGCGTGCGTTGAACGGTTGCTATGTATTTATTGACGATTGCTATTTTTACAGCCTAGGCATAAAAGTGACACTTCTAGACTGTTAACAGTCCGTGAAGTGTCATCTTTATTGTCAATCGGCAAAAAAATATTTTTCCTGAACTTAATCCAAATATCTTTTATAATTTTAAATTTTGATTTTATTTGTCAATAGTGTGTGTCAAATGTAGTTTCCAAGGTTATAAGTAGAAAAGATTATTAGGTTTAAATCATGTTGGGGGAATTCACTATCGTCTTTGAGGCCAATGATGTACGGTTGATAACCGCCTTCCACCGGAAATAAAAATACCTCTTATACCAAAACAAGTATATGAACTGTTTGACTGGTAAAACTTCGACAAACATTGCAGAACATAATATATATTTACTTTAGGAGTATCATCTTGCTGTTTAAAACTTACGTGAACATAATGACATGTTACTCAAATATAAATTACCTACTGCCAGAACTTTACCAACTATATCTTGAACATGAAACTGAAATGGAAAATAAATTATGAGACTGATGAAAAGTAAAAAGTTTTATATATCTTTGGCACGTACAATTTAATTATATCAATCTTTTTCACGTGCACGTGTATAGTTGTTGTTTATATATTTATTTTTATGGATATACTTGAAGAAAAATATAAACAGAATTAAAAATACAAAATCAATTAGGAATTCCTGCATTCATTATACCTCTATCAGTATAAAAAACAAGCGCATTTATAAGAATTAATATTCATGCTAGTAATAATCCTATATATGGAGGGTTTATTGTTTCATTTCTCTTCAAGAAAACCAATTTTCTTTATTCAAAAGTCATTTCTTTCGTGGCCTACGTGCAGTTTACATTTACATGGGATAAAATCGTAATTACTGAGAATATTTATATTCAAATAACGACTTGAATAGCTATTAGTATAATACACAGAAAATTATTACCTACAAAACAAGTACCATAAATTTTTACATTCTTATACGTAGTAGTAGTATAATTAAAGGTCTTACAGAGAAGAGGAGCTCTAAAATTTCAAAAATTATCTTTCAGTGGTCGTCCTTTGTTTTTATAATAGTTTTAATAGACTTTAACACTACATTGAAACTATCTGAAGTGGGAAGATATTATTAGGTCATTTCTTCATTGTACTTTCTTATACATAGTAAACAAAAATAAATTTTTGATGATCGTCAATTGCTTTAAATACAAGTTATTTAAATCGAGTTTGCAATCAAATTAAAGGTCTCTGGGAGGAGAGTTAAATGAATAATCCAGAATTAATAGATATTGAACAATCGTTAATTATTTTTTCCTCCCGCCTACCTCTGAGGTAGGTATTGTTTTTGGTCAAAAAATTGGGCAGCGAGTTTTCAATGAATAAGCACGTTTTAGGGTCCCTACAATACGAGTTAATTATTTTCACCATGTCAGTCAATTAGGTAAAAACTATAAAAAAATGTTCAAAATAACAATAATTAATGACAAATAAGAAAAAATTAAAGACTATCTTCAACTGTTTTCCATTGTAAACGGCCACTCTGAATTTATAGTAATGTTAAAAGTATGACTTGTACTCGTATGTATATGACAGAAATAAAATATTAAAATCGCTATAGCTCTGAAACTAAGCATTTCTGTGTATATGTTTTTCTTCAAACGTCATAAAAGTACGTTGTTATGTATTTGTATTGAACAAGCAGAAGTTCAATATTGTCACCGCCGGCGTAAAAGTGTTTCCTTGGCAACACATTTACGCCGGCGGCGGACAAAGTAAAATATCATGCAAAATAGTAAGGTTGTAATTCAATAATTTGACAGTTAAGAATAAAACAAATAAACAAAAATAACAAAATAACATATTCTGTGGCAACTAGAAATACTGGATACGGTAGAATATTTGTTGAAGTTTTGAGCATTTTTTAATGTTTTAATGTCTATTTTCTATGTTTGAAGAAAAAATAGCATGTGTTATTCGGAGTAAATGTGACTTTGTATGCTTCGCAAGTAATTGTCCGACTCGTTTCGCTCGTCGCTCAAACTTACATGCTCAGCACACAAAGTATCACATTTACTCCTAATAACACAATATACTATTATATGAACTTTTTTTTATTGTTTTGAGATGTATTATTCACCATTAAATCCGCGACCTCTATTTTTTTAACATCCTGTACCTACATATGTCAAAAAATTTAATAAATATGCGAAAGAAAATAAAATTTCTCAAATATAAATAGAAAATAAACAAATAAGAAGGTATATTTCTGTATCATCAAATATTATTTTGTACCGTTTAAGAGTTAGTTGTATTGGGCGGGAGATTATGTGCTAAAAGTTCCTATGAGAATAAACATATAACCACAGTATAAGAATTCACACAGTAGCGACACTTTGATCTTTATATCGTATCGAGTCGAGCGGTCATGTTGACAGTTGCAGTATACGGCGGTAAATTTGAATAGTTGTCAGTTGCATATGAGATAAAGTTAATCTAAAAATATTATTTCCCCTGCAATATAAAAATTTCATGATACAAATAAGTTTGTTGTTTATTTATTTATTAATCAATCCAGCAGAATACAAGATCCCAATTATAGGACGATTATATAAAGAAAATTTACAAAAATTAAATGGTTGCAAAAAACTAAGAATTATAAAACCAAGATAATAAAAATATCAGATTTAAAAAACTAAAAAAAAAAAAAAAACTAAGAGCAAACAAATGTACATAAAATGATAATTTTAATTAATTAATTAACCAAGTAATGTAACAAAATGCGCTTAAATTTATCAAAGGAGTCGCCAAATATGTCAATATCACAAGATATATTATTATAAACAATACTAAGTTGTCTTATTGGAGATTTAAATTCATAATTAGTTCTAGATTTTTTACAATGAAAAGTAATTTTGTTGTTAAAGTTAAAGTAAAAACTTTTGCGCATATTTTTTCTTAAAAAAAGTGCAAAATTCTTGCAAAGAGTATATTTGCTTTAATTTTTATTTTTCAATGCAATCAAATGATCCAATTATAAGAAAATTATTTGCATCATTAGATAAGATTTACTCCAAACCAGTTATAATTTTATTCTAATGGATTTATTATTATAAATACAATAATATATTATTACAAACACTGAAAACTAAACTAAGTTCTCCTTTCTAGATAACCAACAACAGTCCACCAATCAGCAATGGCCGCCACATCACGTGATCGACTTCCAGTGAACCACCATATCATCTAGTCACCATTTCTTCTGATTACCAAACTAGTCTTACAAAAAATGATTGAGCGTCAACAAGTGATCCATGCACACTGTCTCCAGAAACATCGGACCATGCAATGTCTCACATGGCAACATTCAAGAAAAAAATCATAACTTGATTACTGTAATCAAACATAACCTAACAAACGAGACATTAAATGTGCGAAATCCACCGGTATCTGTGATTGTTTGACGTTGAAATAAGCGTGATAATAGTGATAAATAATAAATAGTTTTTCGATTGTAACAAAGTAATATAAACGGGTAAAAATGTACGAGGAAGATTTGATTGCAACAATGAACGAGACACGGTTGATTACAATAAACAACACTTCGTATTTCGACTCAAATACTTCCGACACTGAGGAAGGATTTACATGTGAAATAAACGCAGCTCCTGGTCATATCTTCTTTGCTTTCATCACCAATGGAATCCTTCTCAACATTGTTGGGTTCTTCGGTATTCTAGGCAATATAATCTCAATGATTATCTTGTCTCGCCCGCAGATGAAATCCAGTATCAACTACTTGCTCACTGGACTTGCGCGTTGTGACACCGTGTTGATATTAACCTCAATGTTGCTTTTTGGACTTCAAGCAATATATCCGTATTCAGGGTATTTATCAACGTATTATAATAACGTTTTGCCGCATATGGCTCCAGTGCTGTATCCATTAGCAACTATAGTGCAAACGGCGAGTGTGTATTTGACGCTAACTGTCACTTTGGAACGTTATGTGGCGGTGTGCCATCCTCTGAAAGCGAGGTCTCTGTGCACGTATGGACGGGCACGGATCTACGTGTTTGTGATTTTAGTGTTTTCTGTGTTGTATAATCTGCCGAGGTTTTGGGAGATTGAGCATCGGTCTAACTTTGATCCGACTTTTAATACGACTATATATTGTGTGGTGGCAAGTAATCTTCGGCAGAATATGACGTACATTTCGGTGTATATACATTGGTTGTATTTGGTGTTCCTGTACTTTTTGCCGTTTCTGTTTCTGGCGATCTTCAACGTGGCGATTTATCGACAAGTAAGTCACTGTCTTTACTGTGTTTTCTAACTGTAAGTGCTCTATACGTTTAGAAATAAAATTCATAGTAATTTAAGATTACGTTTCATAATAGTATATTGTACAACAAGCTTAGATGATACTCATTTCGTATAAGTATGAAATGGACATTCCATGCGAATTGTACACTATACTTTTTCTACGACCACGGTATTATTTCCTAGTTAATTTATATTTTAATAATAAATTTGTCCAGCTTTCACCATTCCAGTATTTGATAATTCTAAATAAGAATCCTAGCAATGGCTCCTATACTGAAATAAAATTACCTGTAATGAAATAATCACAAAACAAATTCATTTTGCACGATGCTTGCAATGTACCCAATTTCCCTTGCAACAACAAACATACAATGAGCAGATTCTAAGTGGTCGTAAAAAAAGATCTTTTTGCCTCTAAAGATTTCAAGTATTATTTAAATATTTGACTTTACTCTGAATACCACTTAGATATAGAAAGGTTATTAAATTAATGTTGGTCTAAATTCTAAAAGACTGCACCTTACTAATCTGTATTAAATGAATTTGTTTCACTTTGACGAAAGAATGTATAAAATCCACATTTCTCAACAAAATTGTATGCAGTCTTTTCGTGTCTCCAATGAAATCTATATACAAAATAAGGAATTACCCACGAGAGAAATCTTTTATCGAGTGGATAATTCCACTTTGCCCACGTGTGAAGTATAACGTTTTATCCAACACTTCTTAATAAATGAAAAATTTATTAAAGAAATATGATTTGACAGTGACATATGCTTTAAATTTTTAAATTAAAATGTCAATCGAAGTAGTTACCAAGGTGTTGTGTGTTATTACTATTGTTATAAATAAAAAAATACTCACTAGTGGCTTTCCTCAAAATTATACCCACTAGTGGATAATCTGTTACTTTGCTTGTTTAAAATCGCCATAGTAATATAGCATTTATTGAGAGGTGTTGGATAATAGTTATTTACTTTACAAGTGGGCAAAGTAAGGAATTGCCCACGAGAGAAATTTTAGCCCACGAAGCCGAAGGCTGAGTGAGATAATTTTATCGAGTGGGTAATTCCACTTAGCCCACGTGTGAAGTATAACGTTTTATCCAACACTTCTTAATAAATGAAAAATTTATTAAAGAAATATAATTTGACAGTGACATATGCTTTAAATTTTTAAATTAAAATGTCAATCGAAGTAGTCACCAAGGTGTTGTGTGTTATTATTATTGTTATAAATAAAAAAATACTCACTAGTGGCTTTCCTCAAAATTATACCCACTAGTGGATAATCTGTTACTTTGCTTGTTTAAAATCGCCATAGTTATAGAGCATTTATTGAGAGGTGTTGGATAAAATAATTTAATTAAACAAAATTTCGGTAGACAAATAGATATGCGTCCTTGATCCTAGAATTCAAAATATATTTTGTAATTATATCATTCAAATTTTTTTTTTAATTTTTATAAATAAATACATATAATTGCAATATAAACAACTTATTTATTAAATAACATGAAGCACTAACGGGAATTTCATTTAGGCGAATGCATAGATGACGTTTTCTCGCAAGAGGTTTGTACAGGGCTTTTTGTAATGAACAAAATTATTTTTAGTATACAATAATTATAAGAAGAGAGTGAGAATAAATTGCAAATAATTTGACAGATCTTTCGAAAACAACTTGTTGCTTGAGTGGCTATTGCCAAATGACAAAAAGTTTAAGAAAGATACTGGAGAATTTATTTCTAATTTATCGAACTCTCAAGTTATATATAGGGCCAATATTTCTATCTACGAATAAAGTACCGAATAAAATAATCGCCAAGTAAATAAAAAATGTCGCATCGAAACCATAGCTCAAATGATACTAATTGTTCTAGCTGTCATTTTTTGATGCGCATTTTTTTATTTATTCGTCGAATAACTTATTCGGATGTTTATTCGTAGATGTAAATATTGGCCCTTATATAGATTTTTTTTTATTTCATTATCAGGCACGTCACTAAATCTATCTTTTTGCTAATTTTTTACTTGTGTTGATGATAACTACCTGACATTTGACATTTGTCAATAAAAACAGAAAAGCTACAGAGATTATTCCCGGGAATAATCACTAGAGCTTTATTCTCAGAGCCGATATTTCCATCTACGAATAAAGTACCGAATAAATTTTTCGCCGAATAAATGAAAAATGTCGCATTGAAATCATAGCTCAAATGATAATAATTGTTTTAGCTGTCATTAACTTCAAGCCACCAAGCCTAACGGTTTGTTAGGCTATTAGAGTTAACGTGTACACACTCTATAATAATGACAGGATTGGTTAAAACGCAAACACGTGACATACCATGAAACATTTCATTTGTTTTAGGAAACGTCAAAAAAATCGAATATTATTTCATAAGACTGTTACAATACCGAACTTTAAATTCGGATTGTGCAATTTAAATTTGTACAAGTGGAGAAGTGGACATTAACATCATTCGTTATGTACATACATGGTTAGGGGCATTCCTATCGAGTACGCATATCTGTTTGTCAAACTATACTTTCTTGTATTTAAAGATTAGGAAGCAACGTGATTGAAAAGCATTATCGCTGATCCTACTGAACTACTTACCAACTTCCATTTCCTAATTAATCTATTAGCGCTGGCAGTGATTGGAAGACTGTATAAGGATAAAATCTCAATTAAAACAATAATTGCATTAGATTTTCCACGGAGACTACCACAAAATAAACAGAGGCTGCCAGGATTTATATATAGCCTTGCAACTTGCAGCGAATAGAAACTCGAGTACTCGAAGCTCAAAGCAGAGCTCTGAACGGCTCTGTATTCCTGGTATAATTGTATTTGTGATGGCGAATGCTCCCCCAGTTGAGACGTTATGAAATTTAACTTCCAATAATCGCATCATGCTGCAAACACTGCGGCAGATAATGGCATTAGCCAAGAGTGGGATATGTGGAAATCTGTTACTTTTATGACAGTATGCCATATAGCTGAACGATAGATGAAAGCTTTGCCCATTTGTTAAGTTAGTGCTTCCTCGCTTGCATGTGGTTAGTCGTTCAGGTAAAGGTGGCTTTGGGAGATATTTATTATATGTGGACGTAAACAGTATACATTTTAATCTTGTTATTGTTTATCCCCTCAAATATCGTTTGGTCATGGAAATATATTACGTTGCAGACAAATTCACCAACCCTTAATCAAAGCTCTTTGATCAACTTTGATCTATATATAAAGCTATGTTTACGTGACTTATGACTAGCGAGCGGATTATATGCAAGAATAAACTGCATATATACGAGCCCAAAATCATATTAGTTGGCCTAGTTAAGACTTTTAGAATAGCTTTAAAAAAATAGTTCTGATCGAACAGAGAGAAAATTTATTGTACTAAATTTATTTATAACATAAATTCTGTTATATTAAAGAATTTTTTAAGCAATAATAACAACTGAAATATCAAATTTACAATTTGTCCCAAAGGTATTGGCAGGTATCACAAACATTGTTTTTTAAATCTGATGACAACAAAATACAGAAAATTGTTTCAAATAAAAATTGTAAGTAATATTATTCTACATCTTTTTGATTCCAATGAAATTTTCTCTATCTCATTTATTTATTAAGATAAGCCCAAAAACCCTGATAGGCCTTGAAATAATCAACAAGTTACTGTTGATGAATTGTTAAAAAAATCTAATTAATTCGTAGCATAAACAATACCTCTGTTACACATATGTATGTGCGGAATATAAAAATTATAGAATTTAAGATATAAATAAGGCGAATTAACATATTTCCTTTTTATGACTTTAACTGGGCCAAATAATATGATTCTGGGCTATTATGCACTGATTTTTTGGGAAATATGCACTATATATGCACAAATATGACAATATATGCAGCAAAATATGCAAAAAAAAATTCGTAAATTATTAGATAAAAAATATAAATGAATGCATTATGAATTTCATTGCACAATACAGTTTTAATCCTGATTCAAAATTAACAAATATGCTACTGATATACATATAAACTAAGTCTAGAAATTTGATATTATAAGATTATGAAATATTTTCATAATTACAATAACAAAGTATTCAAAATTTTCTAACGGCAACGGATTGGCAGGTAGTCGGATCACTCGATAACGCAAGTTAAGCAAGGCTGCCCGCGGTTAGTAGTTGGATGGGTGACCGCTTTGCGAAAACTCATACCAGCGAACACTGCGTGCCGTTGTCACACCACCGAAAACGAGGTTCCGAGGCGGCATATAACCTCAGATTGAGACCGCTTAAATAAAAAAAAATTCTAAAGAAAAAAAAGTGTAACATAAGTAAGATATATCCAGCTGAGAATTCTCGGTCTTATATTCTTTGTACCCACTTTTACCGGCATTCGTGTGTACACTAAATACCTACCGTTACCGTTACAGGGATTTCCCTAGAAATATTAGAGATTATTGGTTTGTATATTTGCTTATTGTGTTGTTTATTGCTTTTTTCCGTTGCATCCTTTTATTTGATGCGGCCTCCTCCAATATTTGGGAATTATCAATATGCATTACCAGGAATTTCAGATTGTTTATCACTAGACAAAGTCTTAAAAAAATATTGAAATATGCAATTATATGCAATTTTTGTAAAAATATGCATAAGAATGCTCAAGTATGCAATATAGACAATTAGTAATTAGCATTAATTAACTCTAATCAATGTAATTCGTCCAGAAAATTGATTTTATTTAAAGTTATGCAAAAATTTAAATTTATGCACTTTGTATATAAATCGTCTCTACTTATGACTGTTGCTTTGTAATAGTGGTATCGCAGTAGCGGTTGAAGGCAATATAGCATTTATAAATAGATATTTATTATAAATATTAATACCACAATTATTGCATTTAGATTAATTTATTCCGAATGAGGTCTTATTACCTTACTTCGAATATACCGAGTGTCTACTTTTCAATTAATTAATTATAATAATATTTTAATTTTGCTGTAAGTTTTTTCCTATTAATTTTAGAGCAAAAGTGTAAATATGTAAAATATTCAGAATTTAAAAATGTACCAAAATTTATTGATGTGATACATATCTGACATGAGATATACGTAAAATAAAATGCGTAAATTTTAGCTATTTCCAGAGTGCCATGGAAAACAAAACATACAAACAGTCGTATTGTTTGAGTTTAACACATGATATTTGGCATAGTTTAATCAAGATGATTATTGACTTGTTTAAATTATTTCTCAGTAATCAGGGACAAATTTATCATTTCAGTCAATCAGTCAATAATTATAAAAACTGCCAAATGTCATCTATCAACCTGAAACAATACGATTGTTTGTATTTCTTATTTCCCATGACACGCTGGTAATAGCTAAAAATTATACATTTTATTTTACGTTTATCTCATAATAGGTACTACATCAATTAATTTTAGGCTCATTTGGTGCAGTTTCTAAACATTTTACCTATTGTCATGAATACACTTACTTTGCCCACTTGTACATTACTTCATTATTTATTCTTACAATTAATATATATTGATTACAATAATGCATCTACTGATTACAATAATCAAAAAGTATATTTATTTGTGTTTTCTTTCAAAATTATTTTAATATTTTCCAAGTTTTAAGCGGGAGGTTATGTGCTGGCCCCATCAGATTTTTTTAAATTTTGAGCAGTGGGTGGGTTAAAGTATACGAAATAAAATATAACATTTAAAAAACAAACTGTTTTACATTTTCTATTAAAAATATGTAATACTAACACTACTTATACTTCTGTACTATTGAAAGTATTTTGGCATAGAAATTGACTAGGTAGTTATTTCCGAAAAAAAAAAAAATCACAATTATATTTTGTGATTTAATAGCTATAAACTCTGATGTAAATAAATATGCTATATTAATTATTTTTGATTTAACCAACAACCAAAATTTCAATACAAAAATATTTTGATTTCAACAACCAGATTTTAGAAAGTTCTACAAAGAAAACATAACAAATACAGAATTTTGAACTTTTATATTTTGTATGTTATTTTTTAAATAATGCCCTATATAATTATAAAATTGTCGGTATAGTTTTTTTTTTATTCATGAAAATGAGAGGCGGACTAACTACTATATTCATATGCCGCCTCATGACTGGATGATTATGAAAGTATGTGAACAACACAAACGACCATGCTCTTCAGTGGGATTCGAACCCACGACCCCTGGCGTGCTAGGCTAGTGACGTCGATATAGTTATCCAGGAAGTTATGTTCCTTTAGTCTAGTACCCGTTTCTTATACACTCCACAATACAACTGTAAGACTGATGCACTAAGTCTTATGTGAACGTTAATATTAAATAGTTCTAGATGACATTGAAGATCAACAGTTTTATCAAAGCAACAGTGGCAGTTTTTTTGTTGATTAAAGAATCAAATTTGATTACGGGATGGTGAATTGTAACTGTGACTGATTCCGAAACACGAAATAAAATATAGAAAATAGACAGCAAATTATTAAAGACTTTTTCACATATAAAATTTCTTACAATCACAATAATAAATAATTAAAATGAATCATGCAGAAATAATTGTACGGCATTAACTTTAAGCTTGTAAGAGAAAATAACTTTAATATAAAAGAATAAATGTTACAGTGTGAATTGAAAATGCATGTAATATGCATGAGCAGCCAGTGTTTCTTAAGGTTTTCACAATTATTTATTTCGAGAACGGCCATCCAAAGAAATACATTATCAACAAGAGAAATTTTTACAACAAAGATTTGTTTTATCATATTTTGTTTAAAAAAATGGATTGGTATACCTAAATTCAAAATTTTATCTAAAAAGTTAATTGTTTTTTTTTTTATTATATAACATTCTACTAGACTACAAAGATTTTAGACTTCAACCAAACTGAATTTGTTAATGCCTATTCTATCTCACAATTTATTCAAAATCTGAGGTTAACAACTGTATCAAATAATATTGGAATATTGCATAACCTAAAAATTTTGCAGATGTTTTAGATTTGAATTAAGTTGCTCACAAATTGAAGGAATAACTACATAGATTACTTTGAGAAACACTGACGAGTGGTGTATGTGTCGTTGCACTTCGTATGCAGACTGCTAACTGTGAACAGGTACGCACTTTGTCTGTGCAGGTGCGCAAAGCAAACGCCGAGCGCCAGCGCCTCTCCCGTTTGCAGCGTCGGGAGATCGGCCTCGCCACCATGCTGCTCTTCGTCGTCAGCGTCTTCTTCCTCTGCAACATCCTCCCTCTCATCGTCAACATCCTCGAGTACTTCTACGACTACATCAACGACCCTCTAGTCAAGATCTCCAATCTGCTAGTCACCATCAACAGCAGTATCAACTTCATCATCTATGTAATATTTGGGGAGAAGTTCAAACGATTGTTCTTGAAGCTTTTCTGTAGTCATGGGTTGTTCGGGGTTGGGGGGAGGGATTCTCCGGATGGGGCAACCCATGATGACAGCTTCATGAGCTGTGCTGATCGACAGAGTCTTAGATTACAACGTACTAACACGACAGTATCGAGGAATGGGGTGTCTTTGAGATTGAACGGGACGCATTCGAAGGATAGTCAGATTAGACGTAGTGTAAGGATAAGGGCACCAAGTCCAGGTCCTTGTGTGTATTATCCGGCGCTGAGAGGGTCAGGTAAGGAGGATATTAGTGATACTCCACCCACGCAATCGACGCTAGTTAGCGCAGATTGGGAACATGATCATACGTCCAATACTACCGGCTTTTAAATTGTACCCATGGATTCGCAGAAAAACACAGAACATAGACTTTTGTAATCATTTTTGAGGAAATAGTTTCAAATATAATTTATACAAAATTAAATTCTGTATTTAACCAGGTAACAATTCAGTTAACTGGAAAAAGTTTTAATAATTTACAATGATTAGCTGTAAAATCTTAGTAATTTACGCTGCAAGACTTTATTGTACAACACAGTACTCAACGAGCAAACGAAGCGAGTTTGTTACCTGTGCGAGCATGTAAAGTTCGGGTTACGGTCGACCATTATACAATATTTTATGATACACTGAATCGCAAACAATTAAAAATAAAAAACGTGCAGCACATTATATTCAACTTTCAATCGAATAGTCTTTAAAAACATACAACATACTACAGAGACAGAATCATAATGATAGATTTACGATTCAGTATATTGTAATAATTATTTACCGGTTTTAGAATATTAAACCTGTTTATATGCACAAAAGTAGGCTGGTAAGCAGTAAGCATGTAATAACTCTATGATGTACGGTAATATTACCATACTGACCTGTCAAATCAGTCAAGAAATTATGATTGGTTTTAAAATCGTTTGGGCACAAAGCATTGAATATAGTGCGAAATACAATATATTCATTTGTTTGTATTTGTTCAAATTTCACGATTTTAGGAAACAATTTTAAGACTTTACAGTTAATAACTAGTTATTATTTTTTCCTGCCAAACACACATTTTAATTATTCCCAACTTTTATTTAAATTTTTTCCACAACTATTAACCACGACAGCAATAATTTACAGATAGAATAGTTTATCATGATGCATTCCTAAGTTCTGTGTTTTTGTGCTCAGCCTATAAATGACGTAGCGGTTTTGGTTTGACTAGACTCAGGTTTAATATGCACTGATGTTTATTATATTGCAACACAATTTTCAGTGACATTTCTGCAATTCTCTGAAGGCCAGTTTTAGTGTTATTTATCTCATTTAACCCAAAAAAAGTTTTAATAATGAATATTTCTACGTTAATATTTTTATTGGAGACTGCTACAGTTGACGGCGTGTTGTATGCACAGAATACAAACAGATCACCGCCATATTGTTAGAAATGTCAATTTTATTTTAAGGTTAATTTTGTTCAATGTTCATGTTGTTCGTAGTGTTTCCTATTTTTATATTTTATACTTTCGTATTTGAAAAGTTTAATGAGTAATTCTTGAAAGCTAGCTGTCAATATGTCATTTGTTTGTATTTTAGACTTTGCTTTTCGTTGTAGTTTAACCACACGCTGATAGATGGCGCTCAAAACACCTGCTTCTGTATAAGCCTCCATGATCGTAGTTTGACAACTTTTAGTCTTGTGGTCTTGTAGTGCAATACGTTGCTGTTCTATACACAACACAGAAGTAAAGAAATTAAAATGATATTATTTGAACTGAAGGAATAGGCGGAAAAGGCAAGTCAAAATACACGATAAAAATTATATTATCAGACGAGTTTGTGGTGGTTTAATATTATACATTATTTTAGCTGCAATGTTTATAGTTATATTTAATTATTTCCTGATTCAAAACATTTTTAAATTTTGAATGGCATTGATAACACTTTACACTGGCCTTACATTTTCTGTACTGAACTATACTGTACTTGTCTTTATAGTGTTTATCCTCGTGTTTACCATATTACTTTTTGTACAGCCCCAAATTATAAGCTACAAATTTAAACTAAAATAGTAAGAGATATCTGCATGAACCGTAATATAAATAATACTGTATAATCTTTAAAGATACATTTTCGGGGCCACAATATCATTCTTTCTTCATGTTCACAGTAAAAATAATTGTATACTTGGTCAAGTAAATCCTAAGGCTTGACTGAAATCCATACTTTGTATATACTCGTATATAAGTTTCAAATATGTTAAAGAGAAAGTCACTGAGATTAATTTAAAGGTGCTTCAAACATCAGACTGAAAGCTGACAGCAATTTCTTTCAAATAAGATAACATGCAAAAAGTAGATTTCCATATCATTTTCTACGTTATTATTTTATGTTTTGCTATAATAGAAATTTAAAATAAGAGGATATTCCTTGTGATTCTCAGTCTATTCAATTTCAAATAAAAAAATATGTGTACATAGTTTTCGTCTTCTGTAGAGATGGTGGTGAGTTTTAGTAGGTACTTTACTGAAAGCCTGTATTAGTGGAAAGTTAAAAGTTTTGATAATTTTAAAACCTAGTACTGTTTCGCTAACAACCTGGCGTAAGTTGGATTCAAAGTTTTCATAACTTGGGAAAATAGTTATTTGTGTATCTAGAGCAGAAAGTAGTCTATTGCCGCTTGCGCATGGACATGGACCATGCATAAGCGGCAAGGACACTTTCTGCTCGAGAAACACACACTATTTTTTCTACGACCGATTCAATAATGATAAAAAACTATTTTCTATTTGAACTTTTATTGCGATCCATTTTACAATTAGCCATGTTAAACCGTTTCCAAGGTGATGGATACTGTTTCTTCTGTTATTTGTTTGAATTGCATGACAGATATTAATCTTTCAATTTAATTATGATGTTAAAATTTTGTGAAACCTCATAAAATGATGGATAATGACGAATGTGAAATGGAATGTACTCCACCACATATCAAAGAAGCTGCGAAGAATGTAATATTAAATCTATTACCTGAAAAGTTGAAGAATAGGTTATACCTTGTTCAAACTAACTTGTCATTAAAAGTAAATTTGCTGTTATTATAAGATACTATTGTTAAATATTACCTACTATTATCATGAACTCTTTTCTTTGAAAATTAAAATTTTCCATAACAACTGTCCATTTTTCTATTCTACTAGAGAAATTTATTTTGCTTGGCAAGCGGCAAACGTCAATTTTCTGCGTTCAACTGACAGTTGGAAATGTATTTTTTCTGCTCGGTCATAGTAAAAATAAGTTTATTGAAATTCCTAATTCAATTTCAGAATTTTACAAATTACTTTAGAACAATTTGATTTTTTAAATACATATCCAAATTTCGTTTCTTAGATTAATTATGGTGAATTTTATGTTTTCATAACTGGACAAAATCGAATCGAATGTGTGAAAGCAATATAATATTTCATTTCTATTTACTTTTATTTAAATCAGACAAAGTATATTTTTTATACATGAACAGGCAGCAATCATATAAATATTTATTTGAATATTTCATAATTACACTTGATGTATATTTCCATTAAAATAGATGTTTCAGTTGTTTGTTATTTCTCCTAGCAACCATTATTATTGAAATACTTCATTAAATATAATTTAATTAGTCCCAATATTGGAAACAGATAGATACTTGAAATTGCAATAAATTATTTTATTCCGAAAATATCTATTATATTAAATTTTCAAGTTTTGTTTGCAGTTTATTCTATATTATAAATGAATTGAGTTTATTATTTTATGAGTCAATTAAACATATATTTCTAATTTAAAATTATTACCAAAATCTGTTTCGATTTTGAGCATTGCCTTCATTCTCATAATAATAGTTTTTCATTATATACTCTTTATTTTTTACATTAATTAATACAACTCATCTATTCTTCTACTTACACAAACGTCAATGAGAAAATAGTCAAAATTTTTTGAGATCTTAAAACATGTATTTTCCATCATAATTCATCTCATGTATTAAGGTGAACCATACGGGCTGAAGATAGCGCTAGATGAACATGACTTTTTTGAAACAATATATCATTGTTATAATAAATGAAACATATAATGTTTTATACCTACGTTTGTAGATAAAAGTCCAAAGTTTTGTAATAAATTTTAAAATGCCAATTTTGTTTACATATTATACATGAACATAATTTTCAAAATAGTCAAATATATGTCACACATTCCCATGAATGACTACAGTAATACAAATAATGTGTATATTTATAAATATGATCGTCTATAACATACTAAAATTATTTTACATTTGAATTTACAGTTTTTGAGAAACAAATAAAAATATACCAAAAAGTGTGTTTTTTGGTATATTCTTATTTGTTTCTCAAAAACTGTAAATTCAAATGTAAAATAATTTTAGTATGTTATAGACGATTATATTTATAAATACACGAATTATTTTCATTACTGTCGTCGTTCATGAGAATTAGAAATTCAGTATCAAAATTCTGAATTTTTGACCAACTAGATTTCAACGAATATTTTTTTATAGTTGAATGTTTCAGTTATCCTTTTCATCCACATATATAAATACTAGAATGTTCAAAGACTTCACAGTAATAATTGTTTTGTTTTTCGATAAGAATAATTGTAAGAAATAATTTATTGAAATTTGAATTTGCAAAACAAAATTCATGGGAGTGAACGAACTCAACGAAAATATGTTCTTCATCTGACATTGCAATGTACAAGTCACTGTAAAAAAATCCATGATATTTTGACGAATGGAGGTTGTTGGACCATAAAGAACATGAAAATAAATAAAGAATACAGAATTTGCTGTTTTTTAAAAAAATAAAGGGTTCGTTCTTTCGACGCGTATGTTTGACCTTAAAACTCATCTTGGAAACGTTTCTTTGGTCAGTTTAACATCAGATATACAAGGAAGAAAACTATTTGCAAGTGTAAACAATTTTATTTACCTTCATTATTTTAACAACGATAAATCTTTACATTCAATATATTATCAATAAATATCATTCGACCATTCGAGATTTTGTTTTCCATCAAGTTATAGTTATTTACATTAAAAGCAATGTAAAATAGTTTTTACTGCTGAATGGAGGAGATGACCGGCGAGCCTGTCACCTCCTTGAAGCAGTAAAAACAGTTACCTTGCGTGTATTGTACAACATTTTACTTGTTACTCATTTGTAAATCAAATCAGTTACATGCAATTGTTCTGTTAGAAATAATTTTAAATTATTTCGCATAAGCCTTGTAAATATTACTGTGGCAACGTGCATTGTTTACCGTGTTTACTAACTTGTAAAATTTTTACAATGTACTCGTAGTTGGCTATTAGTAACTTGTAAAGATTCATTTTCAAAGGCAATAGAAGGCTTGAGTAATTGGTGTTTACAAGTGAGTAACAAGTAAAACTTTTATTTCTTTCATTTTGAGATAAAAGCACTCGATAAGTTTGACACTAGACAAAATCGTTCCACTTATAGTCTCGCCATATCAATTATTTACTTCCTTAAACACGTTTAAGAAAGTATGAAATGTTTGAAATTTCATAAATTTTTAATTAGTTCGCGTTTTAAACTAGCGTTATGATCAATTATAGAAACGGTTTCAAAACTATGAATTCAGCTTTAATTTAGTCTCTTCCTGGTATTACCTTAGACTTTATAAAAATTATAAAAGATATGAATAGCCTGGATACATTCTCGTTTCATTTTCTGCTACCACATGGCTCTCATAATTATGCAAAGCTACCAGTCACCATCATGTCGAAAGAAGACGACGACGATTCAAAAAACCAATAAAATATTTTACTTAAAAGTTCAACATTTAGTAATAATTTTCTGCAGATCACATCAACACAACAGACTGAAGCGAAACTAGCCGTTTCTGTAGTCAAATAGACTTGACAGGGTATCTAAAGCTAAAAGTATCTTTGGCGTGGAACATATTTTTCTATCGTATGATCACATTTTCTTTACATTAAGCGTTATTAATATCACCCCAGTCATTCATCATAATTAATTTATTATTTCTGTTTACGTTATTTATTTATGTTTGTAGGGTTAGCATTTGGAAAGACAAATGGCATCAGCACTTGTATATAACTAACTTCATTGTTATATTCATGTTACCAACTTAACAACCATAAAGAACCAAATCGCTGTAGGTAGAAACAACACTACGATGTTATAGTTAGTTCCCACATTTTGTATAAGCTGAGTGTCATGTTGGTATTACTGTTTGTGTTACACTAGTCATTAGGATGTAGTCAGGACGAGGAGCCCGCTTTAGGGGTAAGTTGTACATATGTATTTATAGAATAATTGTTTCCAATGTTTTATGAAAGATAAAATATGTTTTTATCATCATAGCCCATAGGATGAAAGCAGATTAAGGTTGACTAATTTTATTTTATACAGACAAACATTCTGAAATACTTCAATTAAAAGTTATAGAGAATTAAATTTCTTACATATTTATTTTAAAACATTTTTCTGTAAAACTATTGAAAAATGAAAGGAAGATAAACCTTAATCAGCAGTCATACTTGTATAGTCGTAGATTTTTTTCAGTATTTTACGGAGTTTTTAATTTAGTTTATTATGTAAATACAACGTATATTTATAAACAAAAATGCATTTTTAACAAAAAATATTTTCGAATTCATATATTCAATTTTTCGTCAAACATCAATAGAGTGATTAAGCATCATGAACTGTGATGTTAAGTGAACAGAGTGCTAAAGACAAAGTTTAAATGTCATTATGATAAAGAGCATCATAAATAAAGTAATCAGTAATCCTTTTTACTTGAAACCTAAAGTCGGTTTTACATTGGGCAACCCTACAGGTGCATTTACAAATTGAAAGATTTTGAAACAATTTATTTAAAATATAAAATTTGGGTTTTAATTTTCAATAGTACTTATATTAAGAAACAAGTAGTATTAAGAGACATGACGAGCCTTTTAATGAGGTGGTAACGCATCGAACTATGGATCATAGGATCCTCAGTTCGAATCCCCGACAGGTGCTATTTTAACTTTACCTCTTTGGTTGTCTCTTAATATGTTTGGAGATCGTGATTTGATGGCTGGTAACTGCACTTCACGCGCAAAAATATATCACCGAAATCTGCAAAAGCAAAATGCAACACCCAAAATAGGTAAAGACGTTCAAGCAGGTTTTCAAAAGACAAGTGTACAAACTAGCCTTATAAAATGAGGTTTTATATTTAGTTTCTATAACAAAGCTGTTACGAAACCCAAAGGAGGATCGTAACAGCTCAATTGAGTATTACAATAAAGCAGTACAATTTGTATTATCAAGGTAGGTGACTCTACTGAAATGTCATATGTCAAAAAATATCAAATGTCACACTTCGCTAAATAAAAAAAAACAAATTTGAAAATAGTTATTTGTATCACAAGGTTGGAAACTGCTATTTTGATAGGACGAGCCGTAGGCGAGTCCTACAAATACGAGCACTCGCAAAATAGTTTCCAACCGAGGGATACTCAAGATATTTCGCGCCAATATTTATGTAAATTTAATAAATAAATTTAATTTATTACTCATTTTCTTAATGGCAGGAAATTTTTTTATGTTGCTAACTTCACAATATTTGAATGTCAATTATGTTTATTTTCCAATATCATAACAAGAAATATCTACATATTATTATTTGGATTTTACACTGCAAATTCAATTATAATTACTTAAAAATATGTTTAAAATCCATTAATATTCTGTTTTCTTGTATTTCAAAAACTCAATTATAGATATATTGCCATAATATTTTTATGTTAATGTAATAGTTTGACATTTCTAGCGTCCGAGGTTAGCTAAAATTAGTGAAGTGATGCCAACATATAACCATAAATGTTAGCAATTTTTGTCGAACTAGTACGACAAAAACATGATTTCCGACCGCTTTAAGAGATATGTAATTGTGTCAATGTCGGACGGCGGCGCGAAAATGTTATTTTTGTATAATTTTGAATTTAAAAGCAAAAGTAAGAATAGTAAAAAGAAAAAGAGAGAAATCAAAAGGCTGCGTCTTCTCACAAAATAAAATTATGAAACGCGTTTTTAACATGCTATTTTGTATTTACCTAAAACTGTCTAATTTTAAATTTAAACAGTAATGTGTAAAAATGTGTGAAGTGTGGTATCAGCCATCTTGTCCATTATTAACTTTTAACGTTTTAACTCGTTGTTAGCTAACAATGTAGTTAAGAACTCTTTGTATATCTGTCCTTTAAAGGTTATGTTGAAGTTTTCATGCTTTCAGAAATGACGTTTGACAAGTAAATGGAATCTGCTACTGCTAATACCAACCTTTTACAACCAAATGTTGCGTATCGAAATGCAGACTCTTTCAATACGCAATTTGATTTGTAATATAAAGTAACATGTGTCTCAATATGGTACTTGAAAAAACATTTACTGTATTCAGTTACAAAATGCACAAAAATGGTTGCTCGAAGTAAAGCCGGCTAAACAGGATGGGGAAACAAACGCTATCTATCTTCTCTCTATAAACGCGTTCTGTTTTTGTTTTATACGCAATATGCTCTCAAATAAATACCTATTTATGTATCACAACACGAATTTCTATACTTGAAAAATTTAGAAAATAAAAAGTTGAATTGTTTCAAGTATATTAGAGGTCGTGAGTAATAATCTAAGTCATGTAAATATTACAAAATCACTACTAGCTGTAAGTAATAATATTATGATGTACCTATACAAGATGTATTTTAATGTATTAAGCATTGCTGTAAAGAACTGTATTATAATATCGTCATCGCTGTACAAAATTTATTTTTTACGTATAAGTCATGTTATAATTATGATTATTCCAATAAAATATTCATTTCCATTCTTGTTTTATTTCAGGGTGCATCTCCAATCCTTGTCAACAATGACATTTAGCACCTCAGAAATTGCGGCCCTTGTTCGAACATAAGACAAAAGAAAAAAAATACTGTAAATTGTAATAAGTAAAAGGCTGAGAGATCTGTCGTAGTTCTAAATTGTAATTTGGAAGGACCAAGGCGAGGTAACAAGATTAAATTTCAATTTAGAAAGATTCCATTAATATGTTCCAATTTATGGGATCAAATTAAATTTGATTCATTGAATTTAAAGGATGTTAAAAGAAATTCTTTCCATTCTCATTCACTGAAATATAATGATACTGGAACGCCAACTGACGTTGAAAATGCGAGCCGAGAGAGACAGTAAATAAAATGAGTAATATAAAAATTAAATAAAATATTAATAGAAAATGTGTATATATTTGAATATAAAGGAATTTTCTTATAATTGAACAATACACTGTTAAATATTATTTTTTTGCCGATTGACATTAAAGGTGACACTTTGCGGACTGCTAACAGTCTGTAAACTGTCACTTTTATGCCCAGACTGTAAAATTATTTTACGTAGCAACCGTTCTACAAACGCAAAGTAACCGTTAACAAATGCATAGCAACAGTCCACAACAAATACATACTAACGTAATTTGACAGCGATAACCTTCAATATATGCATACAAAATAATCACTAAATTTATATTATTTTTAAATTGACAAAAAAATTATGTGTTCAACTCGGCACCGAATACTGATTTACAGCTTCGGCCACATTCATTGCCTGGGATTCGCCTCGTCAATGAAACGGCAGTCTCTGCTGTAAATCTGGTATTTTGGTGCCTAGTTCAACAAATAACTATTTTCACTTTTGAATAAGACTGTGCAACTTATTTTTTACATAGTAAAAAAAAAAACATAGTAAAAACAACAAACGCTGACATTAAAAATGCGAGCCGAGCGAGACAGATAGTTGTTGGGCTAACTGTCTTTGTTGTACGATGTTTTTACATAGTAATCGTTCTACAAACAGGTGAAAGACAAAGAATGGTGGCCTTACGACATCTATCTGTCTCAGGCTTGTTTTTCGCTTTTATAAAAGCCTACAAGTTAGTGTCCCAGTATTACTATAATTCAATGCTCCCATAATGGTAAGAGGGCTATTATTATTTTGTTTGTAGGGAGGTAAGTTGATATTACCGAAAAGATTTTGTTGCCATTGACGACAGGATGTGAGTAAGAATTTACTTCCTCGATGAAGGCGTTTTTGAACAGTCCCATTTTATAGTTTTGACGTACTTATATATTTGCGCCATAGGAATTCGTCTGATTTGCTACATTTTTGGATCGTCCTTTGGTGCAGGAGTTCAACAGCTACAAATCTAGGTAAGTGATAATGATATGTTATTTATTTTATCATGAATTCCGGGCACCAACCTTTAAATCAATTCATTGCAATTAATTAATTTAAGGTATGCATTGGGATCTCGAGAACCGTAAGAGATACGAGGTTGGTTAAATTAGACGAAAGTTGCCTCTTTAAGTAGGGCAGTTTGAATATATATTTGTTTTTCCAATTGAATGCATAAGTCACTATATATTGCCTAAAATGTAAATTTAGCGATTTTCTTTTTACCTCCCGCCTAACTGTAGGTAAGAGAGGTATTGTTTTTGGTCAAAAAATTAGGTAGTGAGATTTCAATGAATAAGCACGTTTTAAGATCCCTACAATACGATTTTACTATTTTCGCGATGATGTCTGTATGTATGTATGTATGTGTGTGTGTGCGTGTGTGTGTGGTCTGTGGCAATTTTTTCGTCTCGTATAACTCAAATACTATAATACCAAAAAATACAATTTTGTGAATTTTTGCTTCTTATATTTAAATGAAGAGCTGATTAGATTTTGGATAAAATTGGTCAACCGGATGTAGCAGTTTACATGATGCCCTTAACAGTTTTTCGTGAAAAACACGGTTAAATTTCCTTTTTCAATAATTTATGTTATTTTGAAAGTTGTAGAATATTTAATTTTACATGTGTTTTCATTACACTAATTTTATTAATTTTTATTAGATTTAGAGATAATAAAATATAAAGAAATTAGATTTCATAAATCTTGCACTATTTCATAAATCTTGCAGTCCTTGTACACCATGTTTTCTTAGTGAAATATATGTCAAAAAATTAAATAAAAATACGAAATAAAATTAAATTTCTCAAATATGAATAGAAAATAAATAAGTAAGAAGGTATGTTTCAGTATCATCAAATACAATTTTGTATCGTTTAAGAGTGGTATTGGGCGGGAGGTTATATGCTGGCCACATCAGATTTTTTAACCAGAAACCACAGGGGTAAATTTAAATTGGCAACTGTCAGCTGTGGGATTCGAACTGAGGATCTCGCGATCCACAGTCCGACGCGTTACCGCGGAGCTATTTTACCCATTTACAAGTAGGTGTTGGAAAAATTATATTATTACTGTTCTATATCGTTGTAGGGCCAAAAAAATCTCTATTCAAAAATGTTATGGCTTACCATGATCTCCATATGAAAAATAAAAGTTGATACCACTAACTCATAAACGTTGAGATATAAAAAAAATTAGTACTTCTGCAAATTCACCATTAAAAAGTGTCATAAGAAAGCGCAAAGAAGAATTTCGTATTATGTCATATAACAAAGCTATCAGCAATTAAATCGTTAAATTTACATTTTAGCCATATCTAGTGACCTATGCAATCAATTGGAAAAACAAATACTTATTCAAACTACCCTACTATACTCGTAAAAAAGCATCTTTTGTCTAATTTAACCAACCTCGTATCTACGGTTCTCGAGATCCCAATGCATTCGTACACTATAAATAAGCTTGCCAAGAATCGTTATAATTACACATGATTTCGTGGATATAAACAATACAATAATTATGGAATTCCTGGTTTAGGGCCGACTTAAATTTAATACCTCGTTCACACAAACAGAGCATTTGATTCTGGCAAGCCGCGGACCGGAGAAGCTATTTTCAATTTAATTAAAACGTTTACCTTTGCGGAAATTGCAGGCCCAGAATAATTTAGCGGGCTTTTAAATGGCTTTGTACCGCTCTACCAGCGCTACTAGGCTTCAATTATAATTTATGTGAAATAAGCTGAAACTGAAAGGTGTCGGAACCGGAACCAGACACATTGTGATGTATTTATTGATGAATTTATGGACACTTTCATTCGAAATTAATTAAAATTATATTTTGAAATTGATTTGAAAATTTCCTGCGCTCAAATCTACTTTGATAATCATTGTCTACAATTAATTATTTATTTATAACCCTGCGCAAAAGTAAAATAACTAAAATTAGGAGGGGGCCCGTGATTATATAATTAAATTAAATATTAATAAAGGGCATCATGACATACTCATTATAAAGTTACTTACCTAATATGCTTACCATCAAAATATGATAACTGTAAAATTGCATTCAGATCAACTCAATTATCAATTAAAATTATCACTTACAATCAGCATTCAATAGAAACGTTTTCAAACTCCCGTTTTAAAATATTAATAAATACTTATAATATAATAATAATAATACTTTTTAATGGGGTAAATAGCTCCGTGGTAACGTGTCGGACTGTGGATCGTGAGATCCTCAGTTCGAATCCCACCGCCGACTGTTACAAATTTAAATTTACCCCTGTGGTTCCTCCTCCACTAACATCTTTGGGGGCTATGATTTGACGGCTGGTAACCGCACTTCATACGAAAAAATATATCACTTACCGAGATCTGCGTAAGCAGAGTGCCACACCCACAATGGGTAAAAGGCGTGATGATATATTTTTTTTTATTTATACTTATAATTTCTATTAAGTGAAAGTGATATCTATTGTTAAAATAATCAGAATCACATAAATAATAATAAATTACGCTGCATAAGTTGAAATCAGTAACTCATAAAAAAATATTGAAAAAAAATTAAATCAATTAAATATCATTTTGTTAACAGACCTCAATGGTCTCTTCATCAGAACTTAATTCAGATTCTGTCTTAGAATCATCGCCAACATTTATTATGATTTAATGATTCAAGTATTACCTCGGTTTGTCAATCAGTTTGCCAATAATGATTTTCTATTGCCGTCGTATGTATTACATAGCTTTTCCAATTTTCATCAGAAATGCTTACAATTGCTTCTGCAGTAATTCTTATTAAATTTGCAAAATTTAAATTGCCAGTTAAAGCAACAGGGTTTAAGTCACACATGTACGGAAGAATGTTAGTTTAAATTTTTAAATCACATTTTTCTGCTATCTTAATGTGCGGTCGTAGAAAAAGTATAGTATGTCACTCGTTATACTATAAACTCTTTAGATAATCGATCTTTGTAGACTCGTTTCGTTCGTTCTTAAGGAACTGGTGCCTAAAAAGATGTTTACAATTCTAGTTGCATAATATACTATTACGGGACTTACATAAGTTGTTGGTACTTACTTTTTTCAGATCTAAAGTAAAGTTATTATAACTTAAATTAAAAATAGATATTTATGTAACGAGTACATAATTTAGGGTTTTATGGACGAGACAATTTAGGGGCCGAGCGAGTGCAGCGAAACCAAGCACATAAAAGAACGAGTCAATAAAACCCTATTATGTATCTACGTGTTACATACCTACAATAGTTTATGTTCGACTGAATTACAGATTATTTTTCTTAGTTTAAAATGATAATTACATTTGACACATGATAATTTCGAAGTGTGATATTTTTATTATTATTATTTATATACGCTAAACAATATCATAAACAAGTGATTATAGTACAGTCGTACATAAAAATATGCGGTTTAGTATATAAGTATACAAGTATAGTAAAAAAAGGACCATATAACTGACAAAATAGAGTCGTATAAAATATTTGAAGTTAAGTGTATATTATATTACAAATCCCTATTAATTTCAATATCAAAATCATTAAATCCTAAAGAATCTTCCTCACCTCATATAAATATTTCACATCCTTCGTAAAAGAGCCTCACTGAGGAGGCAGAACATTATGAACGAAGTAATTAGTTTTCATTATTGAGTATTTTTTCATAAAAAGTTTAGCTGTAATTAAAATTTTAATCAGATAAAAGCCGTATGCATCGCGGATGAAGGAACACACACAGGTTTTCGGTAATAACTGGGAAACGAAGCGGTAACGTAAAGCTAGCGCTGTAAGAAGATTATGTTTTATGTTACACGCTCGCTTTGCTAGCTTCATGTGCTCTTTATTAATTTACAGACCATTTCAGCAAACAACAACATTGCTAATTTATCATCAGTGAATGCCAGATAGTCATGTTAGTTAAATTATTAGAAATGTATACTCATGGACAAAATTATCGAATATTTAATTATGATGAATCAAGGAAAATGTAAAGATGCTTTTAGTTCACAAAATAAAATTTGCCCTTTCTGAGTAATACTACGTATTAATAACATCAGAGACTGCAAATTTTATTTTTCCTACAATTGTTGCACAATATCGACATTGTTATTCCATTTTTGGTTAGGAAATGTTCAAAATTGTCTCTCTAGAGCGACAAAGTGACATATTGTCGCACTAGTGCGACAAAAAAAAATTAGGTAAAAGAAGTAAATGATGCATTGGATTCTTCTGCTAATAAACTTGCTATTGCAAATACAGTTGGCATATACGTACATACACTTCAACTTAATCACCATAAACGTATTCACTCTGTAGACTTTATGTCAAATGAACTCCATATGTCAAATGTACTCCATGTGTCAAATTATGATTTCTTTGAAAATTTTTATTTTGTTCATAAACATTGTCATGATTACGGTGACATGGGTAACTACAATTTTAATGAATTGTTATAGGCGTGACCAAAGATAATTTTGAAAATTAATTTTTTTCTAGAGCTTGACATTGTTCAACGATTGTAGAAAAAATATTGTGTGTATCTGGTCGGATAGAGCTTGTTCGGTGCACTTGTCGAGTTGTTGATCGAGGCGAAGCCGCGTGCAACAAACAATGCTCTATCCGCACTTGATACACAAATAACTATTGTGAACTAAAACCATCTTTACTTTTTCCTTGATTCATCATAATTAAATATTCGATCATTTTGTCCACACTCATAAAAATAACTTCTTGTTTCAATAGTTATTTGTGTATCAAGTGCGGATAGAGCATTGTTTGTTGCACGCGGCGAGAAATTGTTAATCGAGGCGAAGCCGAGATCAACAACTCGACAAGTGCACCGAACAAGCTCTATCCGACGAGATACACACAATATTTTTTCTACAATCGTTGAACAATGTCAAGCTGCAGAAAAAAATTAATTTTCAAAATTATCTTTGGTCACGCCTATTACAATTCAGTAAAATTGTAGTTACCCATGTCACCGTAATCATGACAACGTTTATGAACAAAATAAAAATTTTCAAAGAAATCATAATTTGAGACATGGAGTACATTTGACATATGGAGTACATTTGACATAAAGTCTACAGAGAGAATACGTTTATGGTGATTAAGTTGAAGTGTATGTACGTATATGCCAACTGTATTTGCAATAGCAAGGTTATTACCAGAAAAATCCAATGCATCATTTACTTCTTTTACCTAATTTATTTTTGTTTTGTTTTTGTCGCACTAGTGCGACAATATGTCACTTTGTCGCCCTAGAGCGACAATTTTGAACATTTCCTAACCAAAAATGGAATAACAATGTCGATATTGTGCAACGATTGTAGAAAAAAAAATTTCAGTTTTCCTTTTGTATGATTAGGTTCAATTCAAAAAAATATTAATTTGGAATATAAATTTTATTTATCTTCTTTTTTCTGCATTGAATGAAAATACATATATTTTAAATATTGTTGTTAAAAATTGTGAAAAAGAAGTAGTGTTAATTTTAAGAAAAACGATTTTATTTAAAACGATAGGTATCGTTTGGAAAAAAACTACTATTCAAACTACTTCGTCCCCACAATGAGTCTCAGTTGAATACTTTGATATGTTCCTTCAAAACTAAATTAATTTTCATACAAGAATATTTATTAAACCTACAAAAGTTTTCAATAAAAACGAAATCGGATTGGCACTATTCAAATAAATTTTTCTGTTCATGTAACAGGAATCTGTTTGTTCCAAGAAAACATTTTTATCAGTGCATGAGTGTATATCAGTACGTAAGTTTTACATAGATAAAGCGAAAAGTTTAAGGATTAAATTGTAGATACTAAAGCTCTCTTTAAAATAGAGAGGTGTCATAGTATATTTAGTCCAGCGCCTAGAGTAAAATATTCACCAAATCTGGAAAAAAAATTTGAAGTGTGAGTGAGTCCCCCATGAAAACATTGAATAATCTTCATTCCTTTCGGGCGCTGGAAATTTAACATTGTCGTTTGTGTATCTATGTATATTTCAATAATTATAGTTGCTATGACAAGCTTATAAGCGAAACATAGTGGGTGCTTTTCACAGGTCTATATTAAGGGCTACTAACTAGGGCATTTTAAAATTTGACACTATTACTTTGCAAAATTTGTTAATTACCTTGGAGATCAACAATTTTCTCATAGCAACAGTGTTAAATCTTAAAATGCCCTAGTTAGTAGCCCTTAGTATAGAGGTGTGAATAGCACCTATAGATTTTAAATTTATTGAGAAAGTTGTGTTGTGACCATATAAGGTTTTTTAAATAAATTTTCTGGTTAAAAAATTCGTTAATTTGCCAAAAATCACTAAATTATCCACTACTCCATTGCACCTCTTTCTTGAAATAAGTTTTGTAGAATACCTAATTGAGTGCATCTTAAAATAGTTGAGTGAAGATGACCAATTTAGAATCAATTACCGCATAACGAGCTTTCGCCCAAGCGAGAGCTAAAACTTCAAGGACCGGAATCTATGTGAGTAAAAGCTCTCCTCCGAAGGTAAGACACTCAGACACTTCGGTGTGAGGAGCAACCAGGTCATTAAGGGAATTATACCATTACGGATGTTAAATTGAATCGCCTCTTAATTACACGGCGTAGCCTCCGAGACGGTGTTGCACGCTCCAGGCGAGTGGATGTTCTGGATTCTGGAAGTGTCCAGGTAGAAATGGAGATACTACTTTACTGCTATCTAATTGAGTAGCACGTTTCTTAACTCTATCTTGTGTTCAGTTTGCAGGGTAAAAATTAGTTAGTAGGTGGATGAAGGATATTAGTTTACTTTTTGCAATCCATTTAATAATTGCTCATGGTGTTAATCATCAAGTCTAATTTCAATTCAAATTTGCACTATGTTTAAAATGATTTAATTAATTTTTATATTCAAGTTTTTCTATACATAAACGTGAAATAACACAATAGATTTTACTTTCTTTACCTATGTATGAGGAAGTACGAAGAAACAAAAAATCTAATTTCATTAAAATACAAGATTTGTAGACCTAAAAATATGTTTGGCAATTTTCTCACCAAGATCCATGTGTGCGGATGCATGAATGTATTATGTGTCTGTATATGAAATAACTTTGAACAAAATAGTTACAAGTTACGAAGTTACGATACAAGTACGTAATGCTAGTCTTTAGTCACGAATGGGACAATTTGCGTAACGAATGTTTTAAGACCCCTGAGTGAATAAAGATGTTTTACTTATGTGTATGTTACAATATTTTATCTACGATATAATGAAAAACCCCAATAAATATAAAAAAAACTTTTATATATATTAATTGGAATCGCAATATTAAATGAGCAGTTTTGCATAATAACATTTTTTTTTTGCAAAATTGGCGAATTTATAGTATGTTATTATATGAGGAATTATGATAGTTATTATTCATGAAGATGAAGTTTACGTTGCGAGCCGTCGCCGAGTGATACAAATCATCCAAGTGAATCACTTTTGAAAATGATCAAAATTCGTTGAAAATACACGTTGAAAAACGTCAACATAAAAATGTGCAATGCCAACTGACCAGATGTCAACTGTTAAACGGCCGTTGCTTGGTGATCAACATTACGTCTTTAAAATAACCGTGAATTATGGATTTCTGGCTCTGTGATTAGTCGAGAAGAGTGAATGGGGTTGTTCACCATTTTTTAATTTATTTATCTATCTGCAGATCTACACTTTTAAAAAGTCTTAATTGTTATTCATAAGCCACAATGATTTTTTTTTTAAGTTGTGACGTCATTGCAGGGGTTTTGCTGGACCTCAAACATTACAGATTGTAAATAATTGTAGTGATATATTTTTTACTTATTTTATTATTATTATTACAATAAAATAGAACATTTATGTGATTACAATTATTATCTGTATTGTTTGAGATCCAGCAACACCTCTACAATGACGTCACAACATTTTCAAAAATTATTGTGTTTGAGATCCAGCAACACCTCTACAATGACGTCACAACATTTTCAAAAATTATTGTGGCTTAATGAATAACAATTAAGACTTTTTAAAAGTATAGATAGTCTTCAATTTAAATAAAATTTCATAAAAAAAAATTTAAAAATGGTGAAAGTCCCCATTATGAACTATAATTCACTCTTCGTAATCATAATTCATTGTCGTGTAAATTGAAATAATGGGGATATTTTATATAGGATAAAAAATTGTATAATTTCAAGGTACATTGTATTGCATACTCCTACCATGAATCAGATTATAAGCTTCTTCTAAATATATTTATTTAAAAAATGCCTCAAATGCCTTTAAAAATTTAACGAATTTATTGATTGAACATATTTTGTAATATGCCTTAGTATAACGCTTGAAGTTCATGTAACTAAGTGTCAGAAGGCACCACAAATTTCTTACAAAAGTATGATTAATTTTTACAGAAAATCGAACCACCTGTAAAAATGAAAATATAAATTGTTTGAAAATATTATTATGTTCTGTTTCAATTTACATACTCATCATTGGGAACTCGATAACTATAAGAGAAGACTTCTGTTAAATTAGACAACAGTACTTGCCACTCTAAGTATAATAATAATAAGCAATTTTGTTCAACACGTCTCAATAAATGCTCTATAACCATGGCGATTTTAAACAAGGAAAGTAACAGATTACCCACTAGTGGGTATAATTTTGAGAAAGTCACTTGTGAGTAATTTTCTATTTATAACACTAATAATAACACATAAACCTTGGTAACCAACTCGATTGGCATTTTAATTTAAAAAATTTAAAGCATATGTCACTGTCAAATAATATTTCTTTAATAAATTTTGTATCTATTAAGAGATGTTGGATAAAACGTTATACTTCACATTTTAGCACACGAAGCCGAAGGCTGAGAGTGATAATTTTATCGAGTGAGTAAATAACTATTATTTATGATCAGAGTATCATGAACTTAATTTTTCCCTAAAATATTAAATTAGCCTGTATGTATACATTTCATTTAATCCAAAATGTTCGTTCCTAATATCAGAATGACTAATCTTTCTGCACGTATAATAATATTAAATTATGTCTCTTCTCACAATCACAAAGATGTGCGTATCTCCCCTCATCGCAAGTCCTAGTCCCCTAATTTCATTTGTCTGCTCGTGTTCAATGACAGCCTAAATAAGGCGTCTTTCATTCTCTAAATTTACCTAGAAAATTGAATTTATCAGCAGTTCGAGGTTCGAGTGGCTTCCTACAACGACGCTGACACACTGGTACGCACTCCCCACTGCTTGTTAGCTACATGTGACACTTTTCAAGCTGCGAGGTGTCAAGTTTGTGAAATGTAGCTTTGTCTGCGCATTTCGACTTGGATTCGCATTCGCATATGAAAGGGTGAAATAGTAGAAGAAGTTTTGAACATATTCTAAGTTCATGTTAAATGGCTCCGAGTCGTGCGGTTACCAGCTGTTAAATTAAGTGAATAGTGTGAAACAGTGGCTATGTTACTATCTTAGCAAGTCAAAGGTTGTGGGTTCGAATCCCAATGAATCCCCCGTGTTGTAGTAATACATTAATTACAGTCTTCATATATATTAATAATAAATATTTACATTGACTTTACGAACATACATTACAAGTGAACTAATATTTTAAACAGTAATTCTAATTGTGTTTCGTATGAATGTTTTTTTTTTACATTCTATTAGATATTTTCAAAATACAAACTGTATTTTATATCTCATCTTATGTTGAATTCCTCATGTTATCGAAATGTATATTACAGACTGCAAATATAATATTTTGACATCGGCTTATATTTACAACGAAATCGTAAGTAAATTAATTTTACAGTAATACAATTATATTTATATCTTATTTATATGTTTATATAGGACCTCTATGGACCTGGAACCATCTTCTGTTCTGCATCATCATCGTGAAGCTGCATGTATTCTGACCAGTCTCGCCGAACCCTGTATCATCGTGGACATATTAAACCTAGAACCATCTTCTGCTACTGTAACATCATCGTGGAGCTCCTGGTATTCTGATCATTTTCGCCGGACCCTGTATTATTGTGAACAACGTCACAAACCTAGAATCATCTTCTGCTGCTGCAACATCACCGTGGAGCTGCGGGTATTCTGACCAGTCTCGTCTGACCCTATGTCAGCGTGGACAATTTCGATA
Source organism: Poecilus cupreus (assembly GCA_963942605.1). NCBI lineage: Eukaryota > Metazoa > Arthropoda > Insecta > Coleoptera > Carabidae > Poecilus > Poecilus cupreus. The sequence goes on along the minus strand of OZ012720.1, from coordinate 24,926,794 downwards.
ACATTTACAGAAACATCATCAGGACCGACGTCCGCAACTAACATCAATGTAAGAATATTGTTATTGTTGTTTGGCCACGTAATTCGTACTTGCAACTGTTACAAATTTAGTTTCTATCAAAAATAATATAGTAAAATGTATTTGTTCTTTTACCAAATATAGTTCTAATTCGAATTATAATTTCAAGTTGTGTTTGTATTTGTTGTTAATTTGTTTTTGTTTGTTAATTGTTACAGGTCACAGTTGCTATGGCGAAGAGGCCACACCCCTGCTTCTGGGGTTGCGATTTGGTTCTTGCTCTCAGAGTCAACCCAAGATTTATAAATAACATATGTTCTTGTATTTATTAATTAATATGTTGTAATAAAAACAAAATATTATAATTTGTATGTATCCACAGAGAAAATAAAGAAATTATTACAGAAATATTATATGTTTAATTAAATAAAGTCACACATCCTATCGCATAATTGTTTTTTTAGGGGATGCGTAATAAATCTTTAAACCCTCATATCTCGGAAATGGTAAGAGATATCGGAAAAATAACGAAAAACCGCGGTCCCTCTAGTAGTTCCCTGAAGAATCGACCCTTCTCTACAACATATGTAGGTATGAAGGACCTAGAGCCAAGGGTTAAAAAACCGCTAATTAATCAAGGTCACAATTTCAAAATATCAGCATTTTTTACTTCACTAATTTCTTTAGAGTTTTCTGACAGACTTCAAATTAACAAAAATCAAAATGTTGTTTTTTAGTTTTTTCCAGAGTATGATGCAGGTATAATAAAAAATAGCGTATGACACACGTGTATAAGTGCTTTCAAAGCACTAACGACGTTAAAAGCACTCCGCTTCGCGTCGTGCTCTTAAACTCGTCGTACGTGCTTTAAAAGCTTACTTATACACTTGTATCATAATATACTATTTGTTGTTGCTTAGTAACCTTCAAAGCACGGCGTGTTTTAATCTTGCGTTTATGAACGCTGTAGCGTGTTTTAAACACGGATTATGATGCAGGTATAATAAAAAATACTTAATTATTAGACTTTTTCTCATTATTAATTAACGAATAATTAATAAAAATAAAATTGAAACATGCAAAATTATTAGAACGCTACTGGTAGATGCTGATTGGTCGAACGTACGAGTATTTCGAGCGCTTAAACTTACAAATATAAATGATTATTAGAAATGATATTAATATACACAGCTTTTATCTAAAACATATGGAATAATTGAATGATTTACTTATGTTATAAGATGTATACAGTTTATTTTATGTGACCAGCAGTATAAGTAACCAAACTTTTTCTCTAAGAAATCTAGCATTAATATTTGTTTATGCTTCATGATGATAAAGGGTTCGGTGAAACTGGTCAGACTACCAGCAGCTCCTCAATAATGCAACATCAGAAGATGGTTCCAGGTTGGTGATTTTGTTCACGTTGATGTTACGGCAGCACAAGATTGTTTCAACGTTGCGATGTCCACGAAGATCCAAGATCCGGCGAAATTGGTAAGAATTGTTGAAGAAGCAATTTAAATAAAATGTAGTTATCCATGAATTGTTGTTGCTAATGAATGTTTTTGTGTAACAAAAAAAAAAATAATACAATTGAAAATATAGTAGTGTCAAACTAGAAAAATAAATTTAATTAAAAATTAAATCTACGGTCCTATTTATTTCAACAGGTTATGGGCCCAGAGGAATTATTTAATTAAATTGTATATTCAATTAAAGAAAATGAGTGATATTGAATTTCAAAAATTATATTTGTTTGACGGAACAAATTATAGCAATTGGCGGTATAGACTAGATGTAGTTCTAGATCAACATGATCTCCTGGAATTTACAGTAAATAATGTCCAAGAAATTTTGGAAGCTCAAGGAAAGGGTAGACCACTTGAGGATGCAAGAAAAGAAGCAGACAGGAGAAAATTTATAGAAATTATGACAAAACAAGAAAAGAAAGCAAAAGCAATGATAATAAGTAGAATTTCTGACAGCCATTTAGAATATGCTAAAGATTTGACAACACCCAAAGATATTTTGCAAAAGTTGGAATCAGTTTTTAATAGAAAATCTATTGCAAGTCAATTATTTTTAAGAAAGAAATTATTGCAAATGAAACTCAAAGAAGGGGAGTCAATTGAAAATTTCTTACTGGAATTTGATAAAACTGTTAGAGAGCTAAAGTCTGTAGGGGCAAAAGTAGAGGAAGAAACTCTAGTTTGTCAATTATTACTTTCCTTACCGAAAACATTTGAAGCCTTAATAACTGCTCTTGAAACCATTGAACCAGAACAATTAACATTAGTAAAGGTAAAAAGTAGACTTCTTGATGAAGAAAGGAAGAGAAAAGGCATCGAGGGCGAGTATTTGGAACCAAAAGCTATAGGTGATGCTGTATTTAGTACAAATACTACTAATTTTAAATCTAAAACAAATAAATTTAATCCTGCTAATTCTAGCCAGTTTAATTTTAAATGTTACCGTTGTGGTAAATTTGGGCATCGACGTTCTGATTGCAGAGTAAATTTAAAGAAGAACTTCAATAATAGATCTGCCAATTTGACTACAGCTAAAGAAAAGGAAAATTTAGATTTGTCATTTATAGCAATTAAAGAAGAATCGTCCTGTGCATTTGTTGGTAAAGTTGAGTTTGAATGGTTCATTGACAGTGGTGCTTCGGATCATATGGTAAACTCTAAAAATTATTTTTCTTCTTTACATGAACTCGATACTCATAAGAAAATTGCAGTTGCAAAAAGTGGAATTAATCTTAGTGCAACTAATATCGGTACAATTGACATTATGTCTCATGTTTATGGCAAAAACATTCCCATTAAAGTTAAAAATGTGTTATATGTGCCCACTTTGAGTAACAATTTACTGTCTGTTAGATGTTTAGAAGAACAAGGTTTAACAGTTGTTTTTAAAAATGGAAATGTTAAAATATGCAAAGGAAATAAACTTATAGCAAACGGTTTTAGAAAAGGTCGCTTATATTTGTTAAATTTTTCTTTAAATCAGAATAAATCATTTAACTGTAACACAGTAGAAAATAAATATAACTTGTGGCATAGACGTTTAGGTCATATAAATGAAATGTCTCTAATACAGTTAAGTAAATCAGAAGCGGTAAGTGGAATACCTGTACTTGTCAATGAAGATAAAAATATATGTGTATCTTGTCTACATGGAAAACAATGTCGCTTGCCTTTTAAAAATACAAACACTGAACGATCAAAAAGAGTACTTGAACTTGTTCATAGTGACGTTTGTGGACCTATAACTCCTGCTACGTGGAATGGTAAGAAGTATTTTGCAACTTTCATTGATGATTTTTCAAGATTCACTGTTGTTTATTTAATGAGTAATAAAAGCGAATTATTTGATTGTTTTAAAATGTATATTTCAATGGTATCAGCACAATTTAGTACAAAAATATCACGGTTAAAATGTGACAACGGTGGTGAATATGCTTCTAAAGTTTTTAAACATTTCTGTTCTTCTCAGGGTATTCGTATTGAATATACTAATAGTTTTACTCCTCAACAAAATCCAATTGCAGAACGTATGAATCGAACTTTGGTGGAAAAGGCAAGAACAATGATTTTTGATGCTAAAATGAAGAAAGAATTTTGGGGCGAAGCAATTCTTACAGCAGCATACTTAGTAAATAGATGCTTGCATCCATCACGTTCAGAACATATTAACAATAATAAGAAATGTACTCCTGCTGAAATTTGGTATGGAACTAAGCCTGATTTATCAAGATTAAGAATTTTTGGATGCAAAGCGTACACTCACATACCTTATCAATTGCGTAGAAAGCTTGACTCAAAAACAGCGCTAGGTATCTTGGTAGGTTATTCTCATAATGGATATAGAATTTGGAGTCCATTAAAGAAAAGGGTTTATTGCTCGAGAGATGTAGTTTTTGAAGAATATTTTGGGAAAGAAAAAGATGAATTAGTAGAAGGAAAAGAAAATAAAAATAATGTAATACATAGTGAATTATTTGATCAAGTTACAAATAATTCCAAAGAAATGGTAACAGAACAAATAATAGAACAAAAAGAACAAGAATCAGAACAAATAGTGAGTAGAAAAAGAATGCCTCCTGTATGGATGAATGAATACATGACATATTTTGCTTTATCTGCTGATTCTGAATTTAATGTGCCAAATGATATTAGTGAAATAGCTGATTCAAAAGAATGGCAAAATGCTGTTAAAGAAGAATTGTTATCATTGGAAGAAAATCATACTTGGGATATTTGTGATCTTCCTAAAGGTAAGATACCTTTAACTACCAAATGGATTTTTAGAATTAAGAGAAAAACCGATGGTGGAATTGACCGATTCAAAGCTCGTCTTGTTGTATGAGGATTCTTACAAACGCAAGGTTTAGATTACAATGAAACATTTGCACCAGTAGCTAGAATGAATACAATAAGAACAGTTTTAGCAGTTTCTAATCACCAAGGAATGTTTCTACGACAAATGGATGTAAAAACTGCATTTTTACAAGGATATTTAGATGAAGATATTTATATTAAAATACCAAAAGGAAGTTGGGAAGAAGAAAATTTAAATAAAGTCTGTAAACTAAAAAGACCATTATATGGGCTTAAACAAGCGCCAAGAAATTGGAATATTCGATTTAATTTATATATGAAGGAAATTGGTTTTAAAAGATGTGAAAGCGATCACTGTCTTTACGCGAACAAGATTAACAATGAAGATATTTATTTACTTTTATTTGTTGATGACTGCATTTTAGCATGTAAAGATTTAAAAATAATTCAAGAAGTTGAACAGAAGCTGCAAAAAGAATTCAAGATGTCTTCTGTTGGTGATGTTGACACATTTATTGGAATTAAAATTATTAATAATTTACAAGATGGAACATTAATATTGAGTCAGTCACATTATATTGAAGAACTACTAAAGAAATACAACATGCAAAATTGTAATCCAATCTCAACCCCTTTAGAGACGAATTTGAAGTTAGATACTATTGATGAACAGCAAACAAAAGCACCATATCGGGAATTAATTGGTTCATTGATGTATTTAATGTTAGGTACAAGACCTGATTTAAGCATTGCTGTGAATTTATTAAGTCAGTTTCAAAATAAAGCAACTGAGACTCACTGGAAATATTTGAAAAGAATACTTCGATATTTAAAATACACGAAAGATGTTGTATTAATTTATAAAAAGGATGAATCTAATTGTATTTTAACAGGTTTTGCAGATGCTGATTGGGGTAGTGATGTAATAGATCGACGATCAAGGACGGGATATCTTTTCAAGGTATACGGAAATGTTGTATCCTGAACTACAAAGAAGCAGGCAACTGTGGCATTATCTTCAACTGAGGCTGAGTATGTAGCTCTCAGTGCTGCATCATGTGAAGCTGTATGGTTGAAGACTTTATTGAGAGAAATGGATATTGTCATACAAGATCCTATTGTAATTAAAGAAGATAATCAGTCCTGTATAGCTATTGCAAGAAATCCAACAAACCATAGACGTGTCAAACATATTGACATAAAGTATCATCACATCCGTCAATTGATTGAAGATCAAGTAGTCGCAATTGAATATGTATCAACGGAAAAACAAGTTGCCGACATCTTAACCAAAGGACTGCCGTCTCAGAAATTTGCCAATTTAAAACGCTGTCTAGGTTTATTTAAATTGAGCGGGGGTGTTGAAGAAGCAATTTAAATAAAATGTAGTTATCCATGAATTGTTGTTGCTAATGAATGTTTTTGTGTAACAAAAAAAAAATAATACAATTGAAAATATAGTAGTGTCAAACTAGAAAAATAAATTTAATTAAAAATTAAATCTACGGTCCTATTTATTTCAACAAGAATACCATCAGCTCCACGATGATGATGCAGCAGTAGAAGATGGTTCCAGGTCCTTGGAAGTCCTATATAAATATACAAACAAAGTATTAATAAAATTGTATTGCTCTAAAATTAATTTACTTACGGCTCCGAAGACACTGATGAAGGTGATCAGGCTCCGGTGATGTTGTCCACGAGTCGCTCTGAACATAAAAACAATTTATTAGATAAAAGAATTATTGTGAACCTGAAAAAAATTTACATGTTATAAATAGAACATATTTATTGATGCTTAATGAAATCTGAAACATAAACTCAAAATACAAAGCAATAAAATTGTATAACATACAATAATAGTTATTTATGTATCAAGGCACTAAAGTTTAATTTTTTATCACGAATAATTGCCGAGGCCCGTAGGGTCGAGGAAAATAAACCATGTGAGTGATAAAAAGGAACTTCAGTGCCGCGGTACATATTAAATTTTATTTGAAATTTAATATTAGACAGACAGACGTAACCATAGTAACTGAATCAAGATATTTCATATATTGCGCTAATATGCGGCTCTGATTCGTCGGAAATATTCCATACGCAGCGTATGGAATGTTAGTGATTCCATAACAATTTGTAGTTGTGCAATGCCTAGTTTCCAAAACAGTGTTATAGAAACACATTTTTCCAGAAATGTGGTACAATTAAAGGACACGGGGAATATAAAATATCGATATGTTTACTATAGCTTTTACTTCATAGTCGTCAAACCAAGCTAGGCAGATTTTAATAGACGGTGTGATATAAGTACAGTAGTAAAATGATAGTAAAATTTATTTTCAATTCAAGAAGCCTACTATTTCCTAACAGCTTGATAGCGCTTAGCTTAAAATAGCCACTAAGCCGTACGTATAAATCCATATCGCTAATATGCGGCCCATAAATCATGATGAAAGCGTGAGCCGATCGATTTATCATCATTTCGCTATTAATTCATTGTCGAACAAATCAGATTTCCTCACTGCTCAACTTCCTCCGCCCCCGCCGTCCTAATTCATACATTAGCACAGATTTAGTTCGCAGAGGGTGAGTAGATTTATAGCGTTTACCCGCAGTTTTTTTTCCAACACTTCAATTCATTGGTAACTTATGTAATACGTGTTAAATAATACAACTATAGAAGGAGGTAAACAACTATGTGGTAACGTATCGGACTGCGGATCATGAAATCTTTAGTTCATCCCCATCGTTGATAAATTTTCGAAAACTGTTACCAAATACATTTACCACTGTAGGTGACAATTTGCACTTGGTATATTTTTCTATATTTTGTACCATTTCAAATCAGCGGGAAATTAAATGTAGTTTTTTTGCGTGTCTCAATAAATAATTCAATTGTAAATTTTGTTATATTCAAAAAGATGTAGAATGATATTAGTTACAAAATTTATTTTAATTTTTCTTCTCTATATTGTACTGTCCAAAAGTTGTTTATGCATTTATCAGAATGTAGCTTGTTTTATCTCTATTTCTTTTCTTTCTTTCTCTTCCGTCCTGAGGGAAAGTACTCAAATAATGTGGAAAATGAACAATATTAAACAAATCAAAGGTAACTATCAATAAATTACATTACAATTCAAATAATTTTGAATTACATAAAAGCCATAATAAATATTGGGGTCGTGAAAAAATAATATATACCCCGCCGGAGAAAAGTGTATTTTTCCCTTGTCGTATTGTAGCCCTCGCCTACGGCTCGTGCTTCAATTTACTCCGCGGGAAAAACCTTTAATTCTCTTTCTTAATGTATAATATACTATTATATCACCACTTTCAGATTTTTTTAAACGAATAAATAGCTCTATATTTGTTGCCCTGTTTCTCTTTGTATTATATAGGTATCCATCGGTTGTTTGTTGCCAGGTTTCTAGATTTTTAAAATACTGTAGTTGTCCTTTTTCAGTGATATTAGTTTCAACTGTTGAGGTCATATGCCGCCTCGAAACATCGTTTTCGGTGGTGTGACAATGGCACGCAGTATTCACTGGTATAGATTTTCGCAAAGCGGTCACCCATTCAACTACTAACCGCGGGCAGCATTGCTTAACTTACGTTATCGAGTGATCCGGCTTTAACTCAACCTGCCAGTCATTGCCCCAATGGGCCCATAAACCAATTTATAATATTTTATTTATGAAACTTTATTAGAATATATAACGATTAGTGAAAACCCGATGTAAAAATTCCATATATTATTTTCATGATGGCTATAAAACGACTTTTCATGATAGTAGATATTATATACATTTTAAATGTAAAAATAATATATTCATATTATAAGTACTAATTTACAACAAATAAACTTAATATAAAGAAAGATAAAATTCCTTTGGCAACTTTACAGTATTTTACTTTATATTCGAGTAAACATCATACGAAAGTTTGAGAACAGTGGCACTAGTAGTGATGTAACCTAACCTCAACACACAATTTTATTTAATAGATTTTCAATACAGCACAATAAAACAGTGAAATTATGAAACAAGTAATAGAAGCCCAACAAATATAATCTTAAATACCAATAAACAAAACAAATGAAATGACATTTTGTAGTTCTATTGTAGCCCACAATAGGCGTTAGGCGCATTGGCAGACGCGCAATTTGCACTTTTCATATTTCTGGCCAATAGTATCAATGCGAGGACCCATGACGTCAAAATATGTTCAGTGCGTTATATCGCTTTCCTGCAGAATATTTAAAACAAAACAAAAATTTACTAATAATTATTCCATAAGTGTGAATGATTTTGATAAAAATTTGTCATATTTCGTTTATCGTTTATGCGCACATTCAAGTCATATATTTCACGCATTAAGTGCCAGCCGTCGACTCACGGGTGCCGAAGATGTTAAAGGAGATAATGACATTGATTTCAGTAGTCATAAGCCCTCTGTTATTTCACAGTTCGATACGTATCCACGACGCAATTTACCCCTTAAATTACTAATATATTTTTAATCTACTAAAAACTCAGTGTTTACGTGGGTAGAAAATAATGGTACTAGTTAAAAATGCATCCAATTAATTACCACAAAGAAAACACCAGTAAGTAGTAAACAAATAAATACTTCTAGCAACTACAACTTGGCATTTTGTCCGCAAACGGAATTAAAACATTATTTACCCAACTCCTACTGAAAGCAATTTTCGGCAAGTGAAAAAGTGCAGAGTGCACAACAGCATAAACCGCTGTCTGGCCCTGCCCGTGTGTATTCAACCCACGTAGAGGATTCACTGGCATCGTCACCACCACGTGACGTCATCGGACTGGCGGCGCCAACGCCATCTTGATTTATGACGCAATATATACGTCACATACCCAGCACACCCCACAAATACCTAACACTGCGCGTGACAAGCAATGTACGCGATTGTGGAATCAAATGTCGTTCAATGAGAATATGTTGCCATGATTTATCTCACGGATAAAGATAAAATCATTTGATAATGGTATGAATCTGTAAATGTCAGTGGGTGTCTCGATAGCTGCGCAGGATATTTATTAGTGTTCTGATATTTTAGATAATGCATATTATTCGATACTGCATATTTTCTATAAAATGTTGGCAGTGCATGAATAGTTATTTTATCTCTAGTCCTGAATCTGTAGTCTTTTATGAATTCGAATATAGATAGTATTTCAATTTAGAGATACCCACTGTGACCTCGTGAACTAGGTTAAATTCGATATAAGATGCCACACTAGTTGGTTAGTTTATTAATGTTTGATTTCCCGAAAAAAATCACTAGATAAGGACAAAAAACCTAGTTTCGTTGAATTTTTTAACTACTACTAAGTTGTTAGAAGTGTACAATAGTATATTGAACAACTCGTGTTACAATAGTTTTATCTCAACTCAGTTGACAAGTGAGTTGAGATGAACTGAGCTTAGTTAAGTTGAAAGGCATCCAAAAAGAACAGCACTTTATGTATAGAAAGGTGGTTTTGAACATGAATAAATGACACTGAAAATATTTTACTATAAGTTTACACATTTAATATATCAATGAAATAGATCGACATATTTTGTTATTGTAGCAATTTGGTGCACATAACCTAATAAATATGACAGTTCCCCAGATAACACAAACCAAACATGACCCCTTCCACCGAACTGAGTTGCGTAGATCATTTTGAGTTTATTTCCTGGGTGGTGCAGCATCGGTAAGGGGGGAAGTGAGTTCTCTCAGTTTGTCCAAGTTCAGTTGTAACAAAAAGAATAGCATTTTTCTGAGTTTATCTGAAGTGAGCTGAGATTAACTGAGATTTTGAACAAAATTGAATAAAGCTTATGCCTAATTATAACACTAGTTGTTCAATATACTATTGTACACTTCTAACAACTTAGTAGTTCTAGTAGTAAATTTGGTAGACGTTGTATGATGTTAGGACTAATAATCATTTGTTTATAAAATTGAATTGGTAATTTCAAATGTAACTTGATTTATTTCTCTTAAAAAGATTATATTCTCATCCTCAAGAACAAAAATGTGTATTGATTTATTTTTACGTAAAATATTAAAAGTGTATAAAGTTGTACACCAGTAAAATAAAAAAACAAACTTTTTTACTATTGGTGCCATTTAAAAAATCATAAGTTTGTTTCACATCTCGAATAAAGTTCCTTCTATCATCTATAAGTGAGCGAGAATAAACGTCAATCTTATCTCTATCACCAAAACAGAGCTTATAATTGTTTTGTACATTAAGTATTTGCAAATACTTATTGTAACAAGATGATGTCAGAATACAATTTTTAAAAATCAAGTTGCAAAATGTGTCATATATTTAAAATATTGTTTTAAAAGTCGACTTGACAGGGTTTCTTGAATTAAATTTATGGTTTCGGGGTTTAACTTACGTTGTTATATTTTTTGTTTTCATAAATATCGCGGCAAATATTCTGATATTATCGTCTTGAGACATCATTCGCGTTGACAAATTTATACATCCGGGTGAGGCTTGGTTGAACCCTAGTTACGGTTTCTAGAAACTAGTTTAGGATCATGATTTCGTTGCGTTTTTCGTGCATTTTATTAACAGTGAAGGAATAATTAGAATTTTTTTAAACTAACATAATATTTTAATCATGGTAAATAGCCAAGCTAGAAGCTGTTGCCTATGAAAGGTCGCCATCATAGTTCGCAACTAACGGGAAATGTGGTAATTATAATTTCCACCTTAAATCAATACGGATTTATAATTTCATTAACAACATATTTTTTTAAGAATATGATCTGAACTCCAATCGATAGACTTGAAATTTGCATGTTTTAGAGGTGTTTTAATAAAATTGTATGATTTTTCACTATTTTTTATTTTTATTTGTAGAATAATTGATCGAAAAGTTTTTCAGTTAGTGTTCCCGCAAGTAGAAATAAACTAGTTTTAAGAAAAACGCGTTTAAAATCAAAGTTACAGAAAACGAGAAATTCGAACCAGTAATAAACAATATAAACTGCTGAACGATTAATCAGCTATTTTAGCACCATACAGCAACACTTCTTTATGATGAATTGAAAAAAATTACTAAATATATTTTATAACATGAATAAAATATTCTCTGGTTGGAAAAATTCTAATTTTTGCTCATAATCGGAATTTTGTTATAAAGTTTGCAGGGCATATTCTTGAATAGTTTTACAAACGATATATAGAATAAAATAAAAATAGATTTTTCGAATCGTCTAAACTAGGTCCCACCTTTAATGCAATCTTTGGGTTGGCCCTAGAAGAGTATCCAACCCCCGCACCTACCCGCGTAGGTAGAAGAGTGCTGTTTTAGCTTTAGAAAAGTTCAACATATTACTACGTTCTCGTCGTTTGCAATATTGGTTCAATTATTATATCCACCTATCGCCCTTTATCTTATATATCTTTAGCTTGGGGAACGCATGCAATACTCGAACATTCTAACGCTGCCTTATTCAAGCAGTGCTTCGTGCAAACGTTGCTTTCTTCAATCACTGCTTTGTTCAAACACAGCCTCATTCATACACCGATTTCTTCTAACACCGCTTTATTCACCGTACGAAAGTCCGTCGTCCTATTGCAGCGCAGAAACAAACCTAAACCTCTGTATTCAATGAAAATTGTTATCTTAATATTTTAGTACTATTACATATTTAGATGGTATTGAATAATAAATAATATAAACAAGTTTATAATTTAAAAATCATGCCATTTTGCTGTATTTAATGTTTTTAGCATTGATTGTGCATAAAAGTAATTTCAAATAAATTAGTACGACACCTATGGATACGAAGTCTAAGCACAATATTGTCGGAATTACAGATTTAGGCGCTGCATTAGGACGACGGATATTCGTACGATGAATAAAGCGGTGTTAGAAGAAATCGGTGTATGAATGAGGCTGTGTTTGAACAAAGCAGTGATTGAAGAAAGCAACGTATGCACGAATCACTGCTTGAATAAGGCGGCGTTAGAATTTTCGAGTGTTGCAATGTTACCCTTTAGCTTGTAAACTCCCCGTGCTACATTATGTAGCAGACACTAACGGTCTTGTCCATTGGACGCATATCTGTTTGCTGCTTTGTATTATTTTCTAATTACTATTTCGTAAGAAAATTCGCGAAAAGTTTAAACAAGACTGTCTGTCTGTATCCGTGAAATCTAATTAAAACTAAGATTAATGTTTTCACGATAAGAAATATGAAGTTTTCTCAGCGGTCTACTATTCGGTTAAACTAAACCAAACAACGAATAGTTCAACATAAAAGCTTTGCACTCGGGCAGAATTAAAACCACTGCAACGAACAACTCTATTTAAAATCAAGATAAACCATCCATTGCTGATGTTCCTCGCTCGCCTCGCGAAACAAAAGCTAAAGTGAACAAAATTTTTCATTATTCGCGTTACGTTTTGTTGAAGTAAATTACAAACCTTGAGTCGAGTGTCGAGTCATTCTTGAAAGTTGGCCGAGTTTCGTGTTGGTTGGCTCCGGGCTCCGGTGCTTGATGTTAGGTGCTGTTATTGCGGCTCCGGGTTAGCAGTGCTGGCATGTAGACTAGTAGACTTCAGATAGAATCTTGGGATCCAGTCCCGGAAGTAGGAACATTGTTTGTGTTTACAGATTAACCGACTAGGGAAGTTTTGAATAAGTCTGGAACAAATAAAAGGCATTGAATTTAATCAAATTTACTGTTCAGAATTAATGTTATTATTGTAAGTAACTAAGGGCTAACGCATCAAATCATTAAGAGCCAGTTTCATAGAGCGTTGTTAATTAAATTGTTAGCTAAGGACCTGTTATAAGTTATCAATGAACACGATGACTGACACTAAATTTTACACATTTTTGTTGGCTCTTTAATTTATAATTTACAGTTTTAAATTTAAATTTCTAGCTAAAAAGTAATAGGGCTATAATATTTTGTAGTAATTAAGTTGAAAAAACTTCCAGAACTCAGTAAATAAATAAATGGTTTTTGGTAATTCGAAAGTTTGAGTTTTAATAAATGTTTTACAGAAGTTAAACAAAAAATCTTTTAATAAATTAATTAAAGTTTAATGTATTTTAATACAGTAATTGCGATGCACTAACACGAATTGCAACGGACTAACAGTAATGGAACAGGAATAGAATAGAAAATAAAATTCTGTGCATTGTATTCCTTTCTGTGCCAACTATAAATGGTTGTATGCAGTTACATTTTTTAAATCTCTATTCCTGTGCTATTCTGTTTCATTTCTCTTTTATGCAATCTATAAATCAGGCTTTAAGAAGAGGAATTACCAAGATTTTCACTTTGTGTGTAATTGCTTTACAACTCGAATTATGTACTATACTTTTTCCACGACCATACAGAATTCACTGAAAAACTGTCAGTTACGTGATCGCAACAGTGAGAAACAACTAGTCACTAACTGGCAGATTCGTAAAAGGGATTAGCGTTAACTCTTTTTTTTTTCATTATCTGTAACTTCGTTCCTAAATTATATTATCAAAATATGTCAAATTTTATGCTAACCAATCTTGATTACAACCTTAGTTCAAATAATTATGTTCAGGAATAGAAAATGAAGTTACAAGTAATAATAAAAATGGAGTTAGTGAAATTAGTTAAACTAAAATGTGAACGACAAAAATTAATTTTCATTCAAGCGAAAACTTACTTTATATAGTACACTGTCTTTAATTTAATACTAATTATTTTTTTTCTTGTACGTTGTCAACATAATATCGAAAAATATAAATTCCCTAACCGTGCGATCGACAATTTTACGCACGGCTGTACGTAAGAAGAAGCTTGCGTAGTATATGGATTGTACATAAATTCTTTATAAATGTACGTTTAAGTGCTATGCTGTTTGACAGAGCATATTAAAACAACAATTCAATCCCTACTAAATGTATCCATAACTATAAAGATAGAACTATAAACAGGTTATCTGCAAAACTGTACTTTGTAGAACTACAGGTTCCCGGAACCATCCCATTTCCGGGGTAGTGCTTGTGACGTGCCATCCGGACTTGGCTCTAACTCCGGAGCAGAGCTTCAAGCTTCAGCTCCGGCACTCCGGGTGTTTGACACCACTTGTCTGCAAACGCCCAATTAACTGAAGTATTACACCACTACAGACACAAACTGACTCTTCACACAGTCGTACCGTTACACGAACGGTTGGCCTCTTGGCAGGAGGCACGGAATCGAATCATCTCGTGTGTGTGTGTGTGTGTGTGTGAGCGAGGGATTCCATTAGGCCTCGTAACGCGATAACGGCGCAAGGCACAAGCTGTTGTTCTGGAGCAGTTTTGTCGTTATTTCGCTATTGGGTTTATTGTGTTCGATGTTCAGAATGGAATCTCGGATAGATGCGTCTTTTATCGAATCTTAAATTAAATCATTTGTTTCGGTATTTGTCCCTGAAAAATATTAATAATGCAATTTAGCGGAAGAGGAAAACAAAAAGATTCCTTGGTCTAAACTTGTTTGAAATTTTCAATAAAATATACTCTTAAACATTTTGAAATCATTAAGATATTTGACATATTTTTATTAAAAATCTGGTGTAGCTCTACTCGAATAAAAAACTGCACCAAATGAGCCTAAATTTATTGTGAAACATTTCTGTCATGAGATAAACGTAATATAAAATGTACAATGGAGTTTTTCACCATTTTTATTTTTTTATTTTTTTTTTATGAAACTATCTATATTGAAGACTATCTACACTTTTAAAAAGTCTTAATTGTTATTCATAAAGCCACAATGATTTTTTTAAAATGTTGTGACGTCATAGTAGAGGTGTTGCTGGATCTAAAACAGTACAGATTGTAAATAATTGTAGTCATATATTTTTTTACTTATTTTATTATTATTATTACAATAAAATAGAACATTTATGTAACAAAAATTATTTAAATCTCTACTGTTTTAGATCCAGCAACACCTCAACTATGACGTCACATCATTGAAAAAAAAATCATAGTGACTTTATGAATAACAATTAAGACTTTTTAAAAGTGTAGATAGTCTTCAATATAGATAAAGTTTCATAAAAAAAAAATTTTTTTAAATGGTGAAAGACCCCATTTTTAACTGTTTCCAGAATGCCATGGTAAACAAAATATACAATCAGTCGTATTGTTTGAGTTTGACAAATGGCATTTGGCATAGTTTTAATGATTATTGACTTATTTTAATTATTTATAAATGATAAATGTTTCCATGATTACTGAGAAATAATTTAAACAAGTCAATAATCATTCAACTATGCCAAATTTCATCTGTCAAACTCAATCAATACGACTGTTTGTATGTTTTGTTTACCATGGCACTCTGGAAATAGCTAAAATTATAAATTTTATTTCATTTTATAACAGAAATATATCATTTCAATAAATTTATGCTCATTTGATGCAGTTTTTGGTGCTGAATATCTTTTATATTTACACTTTTGTTCTAAAATTCATAGGGAACGAACTATCGTATAGAGAAAATTTTAACATTGTATTTCCTATGTTCTATAAAATAAGTAGACACCCGGTATAAGAGAAAGTTTTATTCAACCAGATTTTTTGTCCGGCAGGGTAAAAAATAATTGGTTATAATTTGGAATAAAAGTACTCGTATCAAAAAGTAACTAATATCTAATATGAAATATTCCGCAGAATTAAAATATTGTATAGGCTATTCCATGGTATTTTTTTTTTTTTTTCTTGAAGTCCAAAAAATATAAGGCCACATGTGAAAATCCGAATTAAAAATTCTTCCAAATAAGCGAGATATTAAGGTCTGAATTTCTGAACTTTACATAGGTTTTACTCGGAACCAATTCATTTTGGAAAAGAAATTAATAAAAAAACATCTTTGATATGCGTACAACTTTGTCGTTATATATTAGGGTCCATCTCTTAATAACGAAAAGTTTGCCGCTGATAGAAAATTTCCCTGTTAAAACAAGAAATCGCGTTCTCATTTTGTTGTTTTTAATTAATATATACTATTTTTAATCAAGATATATAATGAGTTTACGCACTACTACACATACAGATCATGCAAAAATTTAAATATGAAAGAATTATTGTTATATATTTATAAATAGGGAAGGTATCAAGAAGTAAAGTTAAAAAAGTATTAGCGCAAATAAATTATAATTTTTATGTAAAATAGGTATTTTTGGCTGTTTCACCAAGATTGATAATCGGGACTACCACTATTAAATTTGTCAGAAAATTTCCTATAACTATACAAGGAAAAGTCCAGTGTAAGTCAAAAAATAAACAAGCTAGAGAGCTCTGGATCTCCGACTATTTTGAAGCAGCAAGCACGCAAAACTAGAAAATCACCCGAGCAGCATCCAAACAGATCCGACACGCCCGAATATGTATATTCTTAGTTAAGAAGGAGTGGGGTAAATACTTGAATCCCATTTGCTACACACGTCCTACGTCATCAAAAACAAAACATGCCGTATTTATTAAAGGTAGTAATTTATAATTAAAAATATGAAATTTTCCGCATCCTTTAACTCTTATCTTTCATATTTTCAATAAACTTTTACCATGTTTGATTATGGTGGAATAGCCTATTCAGTAATCAATACAGTTCGTTTAGATTTTGATCTATCTAATATGAACACAAAAACTAGGTTTGTAGGTCCAATATCAATGTGCAACGCATAAACCAACCGATAAACAACTGTACTATATTTTCTCGAATCAGCAGCAAGTAAACAGTAAACAATTAAGAAAAACCTAATTGAAAGTGATGTGACATCAGTGTGCAAGCCGAGCAGCGCGACAGCTCGACAGCAGGGCACGTACACTTCATCAGCTCTGTTATTCACACATCACACCATCCACCATGTCCATGTCACGCCGAGCTGTCGACGCGGAGGTGTAGGCTCGGCGTACGCCGTACTACTACGTGCTATGATCAACACACAGGACCGTGTTTGTAGATGAGGCAGGAAGATGTATGCAACAAGTGCAAGTGCAGAATGTGTTCGACTGAAAAATTGACACTGCGTGAAAAATAGTAATTAAGAGTAATCAGAAGAGATTTAAAGATTCGCCGTTGTATTGGTTCTGTTGGTGAAATATTGACTGTTTACTTCGTTATTCATATTCGTTTATATATTGACAACCGCAAAGAAGCGATATGAAATCTGGTGGCAAAATTTTATACTACTTAACGAAGGCATATGCATATGCAAGCAATAGTTATTTGTCAAACTAGAGAGGAAAACGCTTCTTTTTCCTCCTCGAGTTCGAGTTTGCCTCACTCGCTGCGCTCATGAGGCAATTTCGAACGAGACTGGAAGAAGAGCTTTCCTCTCGTGTTAGACACAACATTTTTTTCACAACATGTTTCTAAAAATGATTTGCTCGAACCTAAAATACACTTTAAGAATACAACTGACAGACTGACACATTAAAAGTTAGGTTATCAGGCACAAGGCGATGTAGCAGTGTTGCCAATGAGCCAATCTTAAATATCTTTATCTACGATAGTGTGTAAAATTGATGTTTAACTGTTAGTTTCAAGTCTCTAAAACGGTTGTTTAGTAACACGATCCTATTAGTCATGGGCAGTCACGGGTTCCCAAGCAACGAGTGATTATAGTTATTTACGATACAAGTACGTAAAACTAGTCTTTAGTCACGAATGGGTCAATTAAAACACGAGCGTAGCGAGTGTTTTAAGACCCCTGGGTGACTAAAGACGCTTTACGTATGTGTATCGTACAACATTTTATCTACGATATAATGAAAAACCCCAAAAAAATATAAAAAAAATATTTTTATTTATGAAGAGGATCACAATATTAAATGAAAAGTTTGCCATGATAACAAAATTTTTGGAAATTTGGCGTTTAAAAATTTTAATCACTCGTTGCTTGGCAATCCGTGACTGCTCGTGACTAATGGCATCGTGTTACTAAACAACGCTACGCTCGTGTTTTAATTAACCCATTCGTGACTAAAGACTAGCTTTATGTACTTGTATCGTAAATAACTATTAATAAGTTGTCAAATTGTGATTTAATAAGAAAAAGAAAAATATAAGCCATAATTGTAAGATAATTTAAATTCTGTACATCACTAAAATAAGATTTTTCAATCAAATTAGGAATTTATTTATAATTTTTGTAATACATTTTTTGCAAATAAAATTCATATTGGTAACACTTTTATATTTTCCACACTAATTCGGAAGAATTACAGTGGGGTTTCCTACCATATCGTGAAAAAAAAATACATTATTTATCATAGCATGTTTAGTATGTTTTCATTCTTTACTGTGTTAATGGATACGGTTAAACAGGGAAATGAAATATTATATGTTGTGTATTTCGATGCCATTCACTTATGGGTAAAGAAAGACTTTTCTATATTGATAAAAAAAAGTGAAAATAAAGTTACTAAATGTTGAAATACAAGAAACAATGGATATATTCAAAACCCAATGACTATATTTTTCCGGTAATATTATTAATGATTATCAACATTTATGATCTTCACTTATATATTTTTAGAAATTCCTTCCCAACGACTACACTTAAAAAAATTGTATTTCAAAAGCCAGTCAACCTAGGCAAAACAAAGTAATGTGCAGACGCGTAAAAAGTTTGCCAATATAAGCGGCATCTTGTATTTCTAAGCTTTTCTTGCCTTCATTTTGTATAAACCATACCATTATTTCGCAATGAGACGAAGACAAAGCACTTGCTTGTAAACATAGGGAAATAATTTTAATAATTCATGTCGCATATAATTAAATGGTTTGCATTCGGAACTTGTTTACCTGTTTAAAGAAGGATAACAAAAAAAACTAATATCTTCAACAATATTCCTTGAATTGTGAGTAGCATTCAGAAATTCGAAAACCTGAACTACACTTAGTTTTATATTAAAGTTTATCACAAATAATACAAGCTACTCTTGACGTTACTACCTGCCTTCATACGTCTGCCATATTGAGAATGCTAGAATTATCTAAAATATGTATTAATCCGGCCCTGTTAACTAAGCATACATATTTTAAAAGCACAATTTTGATAGATCACTTCAAAGGCCAAAAAAGCTCGACACGGACCTGGCTAATAACTGCCGTGTACCTTTTCTCCCCACGGAGAATAGGTGTGAAATTGCGAGTAAATACCGACTATTAAAACCTAATGAATACGTACGATGCTCATTTTAACCAAACATGACACTGACAGCGTGACATAAATACTAGAGCGTCGGCGAATAGTACCCATTGTAGTACGACGCCGAACATGGCCACTACGAATCGCTTGCAGAAGTCAATCTAGGTTTATTTGACGTTTTCGATGCCGAATGGTAAATGTTATTTTATGCGAAAAGTATTGATTCTGGAACTAATAAATTGACACATGGCAATGTCAATCGTGCAATTGTGTGGGCAGATGAAGAATTGAAGCATTTTTATATTGCTTTCAAGATTTTATCTACTTGATAAACATGATTTGTTTCATGAATAAGTAAGGTTATTTTAAAGTTAATGAAAATTATCAACAGCAAATTGTTGTATGTTTGCACAAAAATTTAAGATGGGTTTAAGTAAGGGTGGTTTTATGACGAGTAAAAATTTTTGGTAGTGAGTTTTGCACAGTTAAGCACGTTTTGGAGTCTCAAAAATAAGTGTCTATGTTTGTTTGATTTGAAATACAACTTTTTCCAAAATAACTCAAAATTTAAAGAAGCTATCAATATGAAATTTCATATTTAGTTTTTATATGTTACAAGTTAATTGATTAGGTTTCGGAAACGATCAATCAACAGGAAGTGGTAATTTACCTAAATGTTAATTAGGATTTTCAGGAGTCTCAGTAAACACGTAAATGTATGTAGGTATGCATTTACACCATAAAGAATGTTTCTCTTCATAAAAACAATTATTATTGAAACATAAAAACTTGTATATACGACTGCAACATTGAGAAAATTCAGAGGTCCTTAAAAAATTCATAATCAATGTCTTAAACTGGACGTGAAATAAGCATTTCGCAGCAGTAATACAGACCGCGAAATGGAGGATTCTTATAATGACGTCACGCGACACAAGCGCCACGTTATGAACTATAAGTACAAATGAGTTGGAAGGTATAAATACGAATAGAAATAGTTTTCAGTTGTATTCGAACTGTTTCGAAGTAAAAATCTCTTGTTTGTATTTGTGGGTGATTTTTAAACCAAATCTGATGTGAAATTTACGCAGATCTAAAATGGAAACAATGGTTGAATGTGGACTGATAGTTCCTAGCGCCACCGCGATTTTGTTATAAGAATCCTCCATTGCTGTTGTTATACTAACGGCCGCGAAATTCAAAATTATTGTTTTTACCCTATTTCTCGACCGCTACTATAATAAATAACGGCTGCGAAATAGGGTAAAAAAAAAACAATCATTTTTGATACTTTGAAAGCCAACTTTCTGTTTACAATAATAGTTATTTACTTTACAAGTGGGTAATTCCACTTTGCCCATTTGTGAAATATAACGTTTCATCCAACATCTCTTAATAATAAAAAAATTATTTAAGAAATATTATTTGACAGTGACATATGCTTTAAATTTTTTAAATTAAAATATAAGTGGTTACCAAGGTGTTGTGTGGTATTATTATTGTTATAAATAAAAAAATACTCACTAGTAACTTTTCTAAAATTATACCCACTAGTGGGTAATCTGTTACTTTCCTTGTTTAAAGTCGCCATAGTTATAGAGCATTTATTAAGAGGTGTTGGATAAAATTGTTTAAAATTATTAATATTTGTAATTACATATTTTTTACAGTTGCACAAAAAATAGTGTGTACATCTCATCCGCGAAATCCTTTAGCGCCTTTGAGATTGTCCAGTTTCGGCCGCAAGCGGCCTCGGCGACAATTTTTCTCTCGGTACGCTAAAGAATGAATTCGCGGCCTGGGTATACAAATAACTATTGTACTAGCGGTCCGACCTGCTTCGCAGGTCTGACCCCTAGGCTCCGCGACACTAAAGAAGATAGCAGTCTCTTTGTTCCTCGCTTCCAAGTCAGTAAATTGGCGAAGAAAACACATCACTTCGTTCCTCGCTTTCATGTCAGTACAATGGCGAGGAAAGCTCGTCACTTCGTTCCTCGCTTTCATGTCAGTGTCTCTTAACTTCCCATCCCTAAAACAGTGTATTTAATATCCCTAAGTTAAGTTTCTAGTAATTTCCACAAAAGCAATTGCTGATCGTAATTATTTGTGATAAAGAAGGTTCATCACTACTTTTTCCAACTTTTTGAGCCTGAAACGTTACATTCAATACTTCACAAGCTAGCTTTAGGGGAATTTTCAGAATAGCATTTGCCAATCGTACAGATTTATAATAAAGATGGCTCAATATTTCACTTATAAAACATTTTACTTGGTACCCCACAGGTCGCAAATATTCATGAATTGTAAGGAAAAATAATTGCCGATCAGAATCGGTTTGCGAAAAAAATTACAACAAACACAATTATTAAATTTTCCGTGGATACTCGTATTACCAAGACCAAGTGTTTGAATTTTTACCCTTGCAATAGATTTCAAATGACTTAAAAAATGATTATCTGGGAACTCTTAAAACATATCATTTCATACACCACAAGTTAGATACCTAAAAAAAAATTTAAGAATTTAAATTAAATACAAATTACATTAATATTTGATCATATAACAAATATTTTGCCAATCTGACATTCCTATTGTCTTCTTGGCAATTTATAACTACCGCCAATAATAATGTATAATAATTTGCATTCCACATTGTCGACTTTACCTAATCTAACGTCAAAGTAGAATAAAATCGTGAAATTGTAATGGAATTTTTTTTCATTTAAATTTCGCGGTTTTTAAAATTTTTATAAAATTTGATCGTGTAATACCAACCAACCAGTCTTACGTTATCTTGTCAGTTACATTTCAAAGTACAATCAAAGCTAAAAAATTTTAACTTGTCTATTCAAGATTCTCATTTGATACCAAACACTATATTTTTGTGATGTCTTTTATGAAAATATTCGACAGCCGCCAATTTTTATATTATCATTTGTCCCGTCTATTCGACATCTTTTTTTGGATACCCAAAAAGTGATTTTAAAAAATAATTAAATCAAACACAACTTAATTAATATTTGATCATGTGATAAATAATTTTGTCAATCTGATTTTTCTATTGGTAATTTTAAAATATCAATAATAATGTACAAAAATTTGCATTCTCTTTTGTCGACAAATTTGACGGATTTACTTTATTATGACTAAATTAGATCGTGTAATACCAAAGTTACTTATTGTAAAGTCAAGTAAAATAAAAAAAAAAGGTTGGAAACTTTTTTTTTCTCAAAATTTCATGTTTTTATTTTATTTTTATTAAATTTGATTATGTTACAAAGACTTCTCTAAATCTGACATTTCTATTATTATCTTGTCAATTTAAAAGAACCGTCAATAATAATATATAATAAATTGTACCCTACATTGTCGACAAATTTAATGCATTTACTTTATTTTTAATAAATTTGTCGTGTAATAGCCACTTTTCCTAGTTTAAAGTAAAAGTAGCATCAAAATAAAAATTTTTTATTTTACAACTGAAAATGTAGAAATATAAATTGATAGTCTTTAATAACTTCCAATTAATACCAAACAATTGGCGAAGCAAGCTCGTCACTACGTTTCTCGCTTCCATGTCAGTACATTGACGAAGAAAGCTCGTCACTTCGTTCCTCGCTTCCATGTCAGTGCATCGACGAAGCAAGCTCGTCACTACGTTCCTCGCTTCCATGTCAGTACATTGACGAAGAAAGCTCGTCACTTCGTTCCTCGCTTTCAAGTCAGTGCATGGGCAAAGCAAGCTCGTCACTTTGTTTCTCGCTTTTATGTTACTACTATTTGGCACTTCAATTTAAATCTCTTCCGTGAGATATTTAATTCAATACCAAACACGTAAGGATATAAATAACATTTATAAAAAAACAATTGATGATTTACAAAAATAACTTTTTGACACTTGAGTTGAAATATCCTTCATGAGACTTTTAATTTGATACCAATCACGGTAGGATTTAAATAACATATATACAAAACAATTAACGATCGTCCAAAACAACTATTTGACACTTGAAATCAAATCTCTTCCGCGAGACCTTTAATTTGATACCAAACACGGTAGGATTTAAATAATATTTATAAAAAACAATTGACAATCGTCCTAAATAACTTTTTGACACTTGAGTTCAAATCTTCTCTGCGAGACCTTTTATTTAATACCAAACACGGTAGGATTTAAATAATGTGTATAAAAAACAATTGACAATCGTGCAAAACAACTTTTTGATACTTGAGTTCAAATCTCTTCCGTGAGACCTTTAATTTGATACCAAACACGGTAGAATTTAAATAATATTTATAAAAAAACAATTGACAATCGTCCTAAATAACTTTCTGACACTTGAGTTTAAATCTTCGCTGCGAGACCTTTTATTTAATACCAAACACGATAGGATTTAAATAATATTTATAAAAAACAATTGACAATTGTCCAGAATAACTTTTTGACACTTGAGTTCAAATCTCTTCCGCGAGACCTTTAATTTGATACCAAACACGGTAGAATTTAAATAATATTTATAAAAAACAATTGACAATCGTCCTAAATAACTTTCTGACACTTGAGTTTAAATTTTCTCTGCGAGACCTTTTATTTAATACCAAACACGATAGGATTTAAATAATATTTATAAAAAACAATTGACAATTGTCCAAAATAACTTTTTGACACTTGAGTTCAAATCTCCTCTGCGAGACCTTTAATTCAATACCAAACACAGTAGGATTTAAATAATATTTGTAAAAAACAATTGACAATCGTCACTTTATTTTAAATCTCGAACGTGAAATTTTTAATTTAGTACTAAACACGGCAGTATTAGAAATGCAACACAACTCATGATAAGAAAAATTATTCTGAAATTAAATAAATATTTAAAACGATCTTTTTATATTAAATAAGTAATAAACTTATTTAAATTTTACCGCCTAAAATACTTAGAAGCATCAAGGTTGTCGAGCAGAGACATCTGTGTATTTTTTGACGCGGAAAAGAAACCATCTATGAAGTGAAAAATAATTTTCAACTTTTTTGTGTTAGATAAGAATTTGAATTTTACCGCCTAAAATCCTTAAAAGAATCATGGTTGACGAACAAAGACATCTGTCATATTTATTTTGAATTTGAAAAAAATATAAAAAAAATTCACATTTAAAAAAATTACAAAATAGTAAACAATGTACGCACCATTATTCTAAACACAAATAAATTTGCCAAATTTATCTAACTTGTCTACAATTAAAGTAATGTATAATTAAAACTTCGAAGTGAACTGTCAAAATTGACAAGTTGTCATTCTTTTTTTCAAACAATTAAAGATAAAGTGTATTGACAGTTTACTTTGAAATTGTAAAAATAAATTACTTTATTTGTAGACAAGTTAGATAAGTATGGTAAATTTATTTCTGTTTAGAATAAATTAAAGTACATGTTTAATATTTTGTTAAATTTTTAAACATCAATTTAAAAATAACAAAATTAATTTCAGAGTGAACTGTCAATTCCCTTTATCTTTGAATTTTTAACAGTAGTAGCAACGCGTGTTTATTTAACATAAACTACACGGAATACGAGGCCCCCCTTGATGGAAAAATTTAATGTCTTTCGCATTTAATATTTCGCACATCATGTGTAAGAAAAATATGAAACATACAAAAGATACTGTTCCACCGGGTCCTTTAACACCCAAAAAAAGTTTCACCCGAGTACATCAAACCGTCTAGGCTGTAGGCGATTCCGATGGCCGTTGTTAGATTGGTCAAAGTATAGAGTGCATATTGCCGAATAGTATATTGGATGTCAAAAATGATTGGTATTTTTACACTGCCATTTTTAAATTGGATAATGCAGATCTCGGTGGCGTATTTGCTATTTCTAACCCAGTAAGCCATATGTCGTAGGTTCTGTTCTAATCCTCGTTTGTGCTGTTCACATAATTCATAATCATTCACTCACGAGGCGGCACATGACAGAAATATTTAGTCCACTTTCCATCTTCATAATTTTTTTTTAAGTACTAGATACTACCACCCTAAATTAAGCTTTAACAGACTTGCCATGTTCTCCGTTCAAAGAGAAGAAGTTATATTAACTGAATAAATAATTGATGTCCTTGTTTTCAAGCGAAAAAATGGTGGTTGTAACTAGAAACTACAATAACTAAAGTTATAAAGAAAGAAGTGATTAAATATTTATTCTACTTTAAAACATATAGGTACCTACACGTGTTCGAAAAGTTTTTGTCTTTCCAAATGACTCTTAAGACCGTTTAACGTTGTTCAAATAGAAGAGCAAAGATTTTTGTTAAAGCTCTTTGTACTTAATTAACCTTGTTATCGTGTTTGATATAAATAAAGCCAATTTTCCTGCTCCCCTCCCTTCTGCTGTACTGTAACAGTCTAGGCTTTATTTCCTAACTTTTCTAAACGAAAATCTTGTATTTCATCTCATTATGCTTAAACTAATTTTCTGTTGGAAGACGCACAAAATGAAAAGTTTAAAATGAAATGTTAAGTGAATTTAACTTTACATCAAGCTTTCCATTTTCTAATTAAATGTTGCATGTAACGGCCGCGTAAAAACTAATTATACTTTTCAAATTTCTACGCTGTTACTACAAGGGCTGGGCAATGCGCACTTCATAATTTTATTTTTAATAATTCATAAAATAATAATGGAGCCAAACGGTGACGGTCTGTCTGGAAGGCGGGAGGTTAAACTGTATACGATTCAGGGTAAATAACCGAGTGCATTTTGATGTTGACTTCTGATTCGAATGATTTAGGGTTCGATAAAAGTTATAGCGTTTAATCTAATTAAGGGAGAAACTTTCCAAGACCGTTTCGTATATTTTATAAAGTTCTAAACGTTTTGAAAACTATAAATCATACAAGAATTTCGTTACTTGATTCAATTTTATTAAAAAATAAATAAATAAGAAAACTTTCAAGTATTAAATTGCGTACTTTCTAGAGTTTTTTGGAGATAATTTTTACCTATCTATGTAAAAGTGAACGTAGGTATGTATGTTTCTTTGCTCTTTATATAAATTCGCACTCTGTTTCAGATCCGTGAAAATTTACATACCAATTATTTAAAACCAAAATAAAATGTGGTCAAAAATGCATCTACAGGGTGTTAATACTAAGTCGTTACACCCGAAAATGGTAGATAGAACTCATTAAAACAAACAACTTTTTTTAGCTCAAATTTTTTATTGGAGCCCCATTTCATAGTTATTGGCGTTCTCTTGTTTTTCGAAAAATCGTCATAACTCCCTTATTTTAAGGTATATTTAAAAAATACAAAAACTTTAAGCATTTGCTTTCGGTTCTCTAAAACACTTGTATTTACAATTATTTTCTATTTCATCAAATAACAAAATGGCGACCAATCAAAAATTTCTAAACAAGATATTTTGAAAACCATGCCATCGATTTTCGAAAATAGAACATTTTTTTAAAATCCTTAAACTTTCTATTACAATATTTGTCTGAAACATTTTTTTCTATCTGGCAAAAATGATGACTCATTTTTAACGTAATTTGACAAATGACATTTATCAAATTCTGACGTTTATGTGACATTAAAATAAAAATATCTTCAATAATTTAAAATAATGACTGAAATCTTTCTCGAGAAATATTCGGGTAATATATCCCTCGGGCATGACAAATACAATCAGAATATTTATATATTTTTAACTGTATTT